>JAVLUX010000221.1:4052500-4710000 GCA_032164185.1 Moxostoma hubbsi | reverse complement strand
AAGAGGGTCCAAAACGTTTTGTGATCTGATCACTGAAACCATTTATAGAAGAAGTTTCAAACTCATATGACCACATTGCATTTGTAGTAATTTAAACACAGATGCATCCCATATAACATCAGAACTGTCAGTCATTTATTGCACTAAAATAAGGGTAATGTGGGCCTTCAAAAGAAAATAACCATGTTGTGTTTCTCTCTGTAGCAGTTAGGAATGACAGGAACAAGAAGAAGAAGGAAGAGAAGAAGCAGGAGTGCACAGAGAGCTACACACTGAGTCCAGAAACGGAGCAGATGATCGGCAGAGTCAGAAAAGCTCACCAAGAGACTTTCCCTTCACTCTGTCAACTCGGCAAATACACCACAGTGAGTAGATATCAAATATTCACAATAGATTCACAGTGATTGTGCTGGACATATAAAATTAGAAATGCAACATTATGAATATCAAAATTCTAAAGTCAACGTGAAATCAGAATTACTTTCTTAATACACATTTCTGGTCTTATTGTACATTATTTCAATGTAATGTTTTTCTTATAATAAAATACCGTTGTTATAAACAGCAATATTTTCCTACATATTTCTGACTATATACTGTATTGTTATATTGGTGCATATAAGTGAAAATGTGTTCATTTAGTAAAAGCGTAGGAAATCATGCCTTGATCAAGTTTTCTTTTTCTACCTGGCCATAATAGCAGTTTGGTTGAAACAGTATTTACTCTAATTAAAATGAAACCCATAAATATCAAGATAGTTATCAAATATCATCAAAAGGCTGAGAATATTGAATTCCCTTTCAAGTCGGTCACTTTGACCCTGCATCAGTAGCTGACACCACGGGAAAGTCCCAATGCCCAATACGATTCCCCACTCATTTATGAAATGTGAGGCTGAGCGGTATCAATGTATTAAACTACATCGACGATTGGATGCTCTAATCACAATCCGAGGAACTACGTGCAAGCACAGGCATCTGGATGAAAAACGTGTTGGTGCCCAGTTGTCAAGTTTCCTTCATGGAATTAAACTTGACTAGGTGGCCACATCGGTACATCTGATGGATGAATGCACTTAATCTGTACTCTTGATGTTTGGTGCTTGATGAGTTCAAGCTGGGGTTAGCAGTGACCACTGCGATATTTCAAGCAGGTTATGAAATTGATGGCTTCTTTGGAGAAGCCTCTCCAATGTTGGGTCAACTCGAGAGTCCGTCATCACATGTGGCGACATAATCCCTTACTTCTCCCCAGTGACGCATGTTGTTAGGGAAGCCCTGTGCAACAGCCGTCTTGTCTTCTGCACCAGGAAATGTGCGCAAACTACGTGGCATTTTAATTGCCTAGAACTGCTTGCATTTCTCATGGCTCTCTGCACTGACAACACTGCAGTTGTGGCCCTGGAGACCACATACTGTCCTCTGGTACTCCATACCCTAGCTCACACATGGCCTCACAAAAATATTTTTCCCCCTGTTCGTTTGCTACATCAAGTGCTGTGCAAAATTCAGGAAGACAGGGAAAGCTTGCTGTTTCTTGTGCTGGAGTTGCCCAACCGCCCTTGTTTCCCAGACCTGATAAAGCTGTTGGATGCCCACTTGGAAGATTCCACTGAGTGAGAGAGGCACTACCTGGCATCCTCGGTCGGAGCTGTTGAAACTTCATGTCTGGCCCCTGAACAGGGCTTGTTAACAGCGATGATTTTTCGGAGCCAGTGCTTGACATCGTGTTACAGAACAGAGCCTCCTCAACAAGGTGGCTATATCCCTAAAAATTGTGAATTTTCGCTGACTGATGTTCCTCCCGAGGTAAGGTACCAGCACATGGCCTTGCCCTTTGGTTGGTTTGTCTGTGATCAATTACCCTTTGGTAATTACGTTTTTAAAAGGAGCAAAATGGTTTAATCCCTCTCCCCAAGCTGCTGTTCCAGTCTGGGATCTGGTGCTTGTACTAAATGTACTTACAGGTTCCCTGTTCAAGCCAGTTGATGCAGTAAGCTTGTGCGTTCTCTCTCAGAAGACTGCACTGTTACACGATTTGGCTTCAGTAAAACGTATTGGGGATCTTTAGGCCTGTTGGTCTATGTTCCTTGCTTGCAGTTTAGACCAGGCTTGTCAAAATTCAGTCTCAAGCCAAGGGAGTGTTGTATGCCCAAGGATTTGGTCGCTCCCTTCAGAGCTTAGGTGGTAGCCTTACACGCTTTCTCTCCTCCTGCGTTTGAATTGGACAAGGCACAAAGACTGCACATGCCTTGTGAGGGCGCAACACATCTACATTGACCTCACGAGTCAATTCAGGCTGATGGATCAGTTCTTTGTCTGCTTTGGAGACTGTTCAAATTTTTGGGCTGTATTCACTGAGCTTTTGACACCATTGCATTCGCTTATGATTCGCCATGGGTGTTAAGGCTTACTCTACCATGAGCATGGCCTCCTCCTTGACTTGAGTGAAGGGTGTGTTCTTGGTGGAAATCTTGCAGTGACATGTTCACTGCCTTACTGGCTAGTTTAATTGTGTACTGATTGTGACCAAACCGTTCCCTGATTCTTCCCAGTTTGAAGAGCAATGTTTTAAACATTCTACTATCTTGTTGGCTTGTGGCATTACTTTAACTGTTGTACATTTTGAACTATTTGATCCCACTGATATATGGACTGGAATGTTCGGGCAGTATTTCACTACCCATGTCTAGTGCCACTGTTATATTTCCTAACCATGAATTGTATACTTTTTGTTCCTGTTGCTCAATACTAAGGCGAGACTTTGTCAATGCCTTTTTAACTACCCTACTGGCTAGTAGGCAATGCCTTGTGTATGTAAATACGTAGCATGGCACGTTGGTATACATTTTCCACAGTGTCAGCTACTGATGCATCATCAAAGTGGCTGACTTGAAAGGAGATGTTTGGTTACAACTGTAACCTTGATTCCCTGAAAGGATGAAACGAGACACTGCGTACACTCACCATACATTGATTTCTTGCTGTTAAGGGTTCAAGAGATGTGCTCTATTCCCTTCAGATGAATAATACTAACGAATTGGTGCTGTGCTCTGGTTTATATTCTCGTGATGACGTGCACATCAAGGGCGGAGCATTTAGCGCCATCTGCCAAGAGATTGACGTTATTCTGAAGGGCTCCGGGGATCGTCACCCCTGGGACGAGTTTCATCATCTCGTTCCCTCCTTTCAGGGAATCTGGAATACAGTCGTAACCAGAACAAAATAATTTTTTATAATTTAATTTAAAATTAAATAATTCTTAAAAAATAAACTCATAAATATCGAGATTGTTAAACTATATTGTCAAAAGGCTGAAAATATTTTATTTTGCTATATTGCATAGCACTAGTTATATGAGTGGATTATAAGTACTGTGGTTAACATCTACACAGTCTAATAAAACCTTAATTTGTGAGGATATTTACAGCATTGTTCTAGTGCACATGAACATTATCTGTCTCTGTGAATAGAGTAACAGTTCAGAGCGGAGGGTGTCTCTGGATGTGGATTTGTGGGATAAGTTCAGCGAGCTCTCTACCAAGTGCATCATAAAGACTGTGGAGTTCGCCAAGCAGCTGCCGGGATTCACCACACTCACTATCGCGGATCAGATCACGCTGCTCAAGGCTGCATGTCTCGACATACTGGTGAGAAATTGCATATAGAAATTACCAATGTGGAAAAAAAAAAAAAAGTATTGGCAAAAACATTTGGTTAATATTAGTTAATATTGTAATTCCATTGTTGGTCATATAAAAATAATAATATAATACTTTGACAGGAATCTTTGTGCATTTTGTTGATTTCTGAGCCCAGTCATTTAAGTCAAACATGTCTTTTAAATGTGTTTGTGTGTGTTGTTGTCGCTGTAGATTCTGCGGATCTGCACTCGCTACACACCAGAGCAGGACACCATGACGTTCTCTGACGGTTTAACGCTCAACCGAACACAGATGCACAACGCCGGCTTTGGTCCGCTGACAGACCTGGTGTTCGCCTTCGCCAACCAACTGCTGCCGCTCGAGATGGACGACGCTGAGACGGGACTACTTAGTGCCATCTGCCTGCTGTGTGGAGGTACACACACACACACACACACACACACACACAGACACACTACACTGATGTTTGTTTCACTATATTAGTGAGGATCTCATAGATGCAATGGTTTTTGCATTAGCTGAACCTTAGTTTACAATTTCTGAACCCAACCCCTAAACCAAAGACAAACCACTAGATTTGAAGCAAAACATGATTTAGAAAAATTCATGAGCTTTTTTAACCAATCAGGACCACTTCAAATGTCTTTGTCATTTTCATCATGTTTCACTATATTTGTGAGGAATTTTTCAAAATATGGCTCTCACAAATATAGCCAATTCTGCACATATACATGTCATTTCTGAAACAAGCTACAGTCTTTCTGCTTTTGGCTTGTTATTAAAGATGTTATTATACATTAAAGTATAGTTGCACATATAGTCAGTGTGCTCTCCATGTGCACAGACAGATCTCTAGTGACACCTGCTTGTGGTTTTACATTCATGTTATTCGTTATTAATCAAAATCAGGACTGGGTGATATATTGCTTTATCATGATATATTAAATTCATCAACATTGTGATTTTATATTTGACTGTTGCATTTCCTAAACTAGTTTCATGCCACTTCCTTGTCTCACAGTGTTAAATCACAGTCAGAACTGTTAAACAATAACAGTGTTTAATATTGCTGTTATGTAATATTGTTATGTGTTTTGGTCGTTCCCTTTGGTCCTTTATATTGGTGCGTATAAATGTAAATGATTTTAAATATCATTCTGCCTTGAGTTCAAAAATGTTTTTAAAAATGTCCTGTTTCAGTGGAATATCCATAATTAAAGACTTGGTGTATAACTCGCCAAAAAAAAAAAAAAAATCTAAAAAAACAAGGCAGGTCAAGCGTTTGGTATCATTGTGAATAAAACTTTTCAAATGTTTTAATGATATAGATTATGATACATTCTGAGACTCAACAACAAAAACTGATTTGACATGATATATCTCCTAGAGCAGGGGTTCTCAACCTTTTGCAAGCTGGGCCCCCCCAAAGCTGGTTCATTGTAGTTGGGGCCCCAGTGCCCCCCGCCCCACCACCATAGATAGATAGATAGATAGATAGATAGATAGCCCTAGGCTATTATTTTTAGGCCCACATTATTATTATTATTAGTATTATTATTATTAATTATTATTATTATTATTATTATTATTAATTATTATTATTGAGTATTATTATTATTATCATCATCAGTAGCGGTAGGTAGGCCTATCATCATTACTAGACTATTGTTATAATTGGCAGTAGCACCAGACTTCTAATGTGAGCTTGCAGGCATTATTATTATTATTATTATTATTATTATTATTATTATTATTATTATGAGTAGTATTAGGCCTATCATCATTACTAGGGTATTGCTATATAATTATATGAGGTTACATGCTTTATTGTTGTTATTATTATTATTATTATTATTATTCAGTAGGCCTATTATCATTTTTTTATCATCATTTATATTGCTATAATTGGGAATTGGCACCAGACATCTGATATTAATTTATGCTTTATTATTGTTATTATTACTAGGCCTAATAGTAGGCATCATCTGCATTTTTTACAGAAGCTTGCAGGTAGGTGATGTTAATGTGAGACCTGAGCCTGCTTTGCCTTGCAAAGATCCTCAATTCTTGGCTCAATGTTTGATAAACATAGCCTCAAATCATCCTCGATTTGTGCACGATTGCGGTATTTCGTTTTGAGTGCAGTCATTTTTGAAAATCCTGCCTCACACAAATATGTCGACGCGAAAGGAAGGAGAATCTTCAAGGCGACGTCACAGAGTTCAGGGTATTCCTGCATCAATGCTACCCAGAATGACGAAAGAGGGCAGGAGCTAAAGAGTTCCTTCAGTCTACTGTCACTCTTCAGCTCAATAAGCTGTTCCTGCATATCAATTGATAGCTCGTTTGCTGTGCACACAAACGGATCTCGAACCCACGCAAAAGAGCGATAATCCTCTTTAAAGTACGCCGCAAATTGTTTTCTCATTGCTGACAGGTGCTCAGACGCTGATTGAAATAGGGAGGAGAAATCGTGTGACGTGCCTGCATCAGTGATAAAGTCTGCAAGGCTGGGGAACATGTCGCAGTTCCCTCGACTGATGCGGCCATGCCAGAGGTCTAGTTTTTGTGTGAAGGCGTGCACTTTGTCTGCAAGGAGCAAAATATGAGTTTCACGGCCTTGCAAAGACAGGTTGAGGCCATTCAAGTGGTCAAATATATCGACCAAATAGGACAGAGATGCAAGCCACATAGTGTCATCCAGATGCTTCGCCAGATCTGATTTGATTTCTGTCAAAAACCACTTCACCTCCTCTCGCAGCTCATACAACCGCTGTAACACCCGCCCCCTGGAGAGCCAGCGAACTTCAGTGTGCAGAAGCAGCTGTTCGTGCCCTGACCCCATCTCCTGGCAGAGGACCCCAAACAAGCGAGAGTTTAGCGCCCGTGATTTGATGAGATTTATTATTTTCACGGATTGGTTCAGCACGGAGTCAAAGAGAACCGGCATTTTTTTAGCAGCTAGTGCTTCGCGATGGACCATGCAATGTGTCCATTTCACAAGTGGAGCTACTTGCTGAACGCGAGCAGCTAGGCCACGCTCACGCCCCGTCATTGCCTGCGCACCATCCGTGCATAGGCCAACGCATCGGTCCCAAGCCAAACCATTTTCACGGATAACAATATCAAGGACATTGAAAATGGCTTCTCCTGTAGTGTGCGACTGAAGAGGCCGGCAAAACAGGACATCCTCCTCAATCGCCTTGTCCCGCAGATACCTGACATAGGTGAGGAGCTGTGCCTGCCCAGCAATATCAGTGGATTCGTCCAGCTGCAGCGCGTAGTAAGGACTCTTTTTTACGAACTCTATCAGTTGCTCTCTGATATCATTGGACATGTCTACAATTCTCCTAGCGACTGTGTCATTGGACAGTGGTACTGCACGGAGTTTGGCTGCTGCACTATCGCCTATCATTATTCTGCACATGTCTTGTGCTGCCAGCAAAATGAGAGTCTCAGCGATTGTATGCGGTTTACCCAGTTTACCGATCCTTTTGGCCACTACATACGATGCCTCCAAACACTGTTTAGACACAGTGCTGTGCACTGAAATGGTTGCCTGTTGCTGATGGAGGCCATCAAGCTTTCTTTTAAAATATTCAGCCGGTTTATTTTTAATGCCAGCATGCTTTGTTTCGAGGTGCCTTTTTAATTTGCAGGGCTTCATACTGTCGTTTGCCAGCACCTCGGCACACACGACACACTGAGGTCTCAGATCAGCCGTGACTGTAAACCCAAACTGCAGGTATGCTTCATCGTACCTTCTAAGCTTTTTTGCAGCTGGTGGTGCGTCAGTTGGCTTGTTGGTCCTCACAAGAAATGTCTCCATTTTTATGTGTTTTCAATCAAGTTTAGGCAATATGTAACTGTGTGTGTGGTGTATGCTGAGAGACGTATCAGGGGCTAATCAGTCGGGACTTAGGCACGATCTTTAATTAAACGAACAAAATAACTATTTTGCAGACAATTCAGATTTTATTTTAATACTTAACGATTGTAGTCCTCATCAGTGTGTGTGTGTGTGTGTGTGTGTGTGTGTGTGTGTGTCTTAGTCGTGTGGGTAGTTTTAGCTAAGTAGCTAGCAGTTAAAAAAAAATTACTGGCTAGGGCTGAGATTTGATCTAATCTTAAAAAATAATGTTTGTGGGTTTAGTCTTTAAAAGACTGTTGGGGTTTTGTAGTAAAGGCCTATGTAAATCGAGATTGATAGCAGACTAGCGAGAGCTGGCACAAGCGAACTTGGCAAGAGACTAGACTAGAGTGAATGGAGAGCACTCACACATGTCGTGAGTCAATTTAAATGCAGTGATTAAATGCAGTGTGAGAGTGAGTGAACATTTACATTTACACCCCGCTCTGTAAGCCAGAGCGGGAACGGCGGCGGCCATGCGCATGCGCGATTCATTTGCAGCCTGGAGAGCGGAGGGGTGTGCGTATATATAAAACTAAATACGACCTCTCGTTTTATACGTTTGCAGCCTCTGAAACTTCCGTCCGTCATAAAAATTAATTCGGATGGTTCGATTTTCTGCATTTTTTGCATCCGTAGCAAATATTTTGAGGGGTTTTGACAATTGAGAGCCACCAAATGACGAATATGAAAAAACGAATACGACAGTTTCGGACTCAGTCAGGGTGCAAGGACCTTAAACTTTTGAGGCTTGCACAGCTTCTCGAGGAGAAATCAAACAAATGAGCGCCATTTTCTAAAGTCTATGAGCGCAGCACACACAAATAAACTAAATTGACATACTGCAGTTAAATTTCAAAATGTGTTGTTTTTATATTTATAACATTTGACTACAGTTCACTGTAGTAAATTAATCACTTAATAAATTAATCACTTAATTTACCATCTCCTCACGATTGAAAATGTGACACTGTTTTCATATGACAGTTCAACAAACAAGTTAATAATAATAAGTCACTTACATTTTAGACGAAATAATGACTGATGAATCCAAACAAAGATCACAGCCATAGCGCATCTCACAGCAACACTCAATCGTGTTTTGAATGATTCAGTGTTTTGAACGAATCGGTTGAGTCAAAGATTCAATGACCCTAACACAAACATTGAACGAATCGTTTGAATGAACGACTCAATGACTCGCTTAATAAAACCGCTTATCACCTGCATTTGCGCTCACTATCGACAAACCAATCAAATTTGTTCAAAACTTTTTTTTTAAATCAGTCCAAACACATTTTAATTTTTATTCAGAAGTTATGTATATACAAAACTATAACTTTTTATGACAGTAGTTTAGTGATAAAAATGTTTTGCTATTTTTTTTTTCCAGTTTTTTTCCCTCCCATCCTGTAGCCTACTCGCACCCCCCCGGGAGAGTGTCCGGGGGGGCGCGCCCCACCGGTTGAGAACCAATGTCCTAGAGTATATAAGGTGGTTTTGTTATTTTTCAATCATGTCAACTGTATCTGAGAAAGATTTTGTGTTGATACGACAAAGCAATCAAAAGTTACAACATTACAAATATAATTTATCATTGTGTCCAAAAACATCTCCAAACAAATAAAAGATTATAATTGTACTGTGGCATGGTGGAGGGCGGGACCGGCGCGTGACTACGCACGCCCGGTCCCGTATTAGGCTAATTAAGCCGTCAAGAGGGATAAAGGCCACTCGCAGACGGCGATCGAGAGAGAGAGCTCAATTACGGATGTCCGTCTTATTATGTGTTTGTCTTTTGAGTTTTCCATTAAACCTTTAGTTTATATTGACAAGCCGGTTTCTCGCCTCTTCCTTGCCCATGAACATGATCGTTTTACATGTACATAAGAACTAATTACACATGCAAACACAACAATAGCATGCAGACATGATTTTAGTCATGAGATTTCACAGAATGAGTTTCATTCTGTGTCATTTGTGTCATCATTGAGTCTGAGTCAAGTATTTGGCTCCATCTCCTGGTGGTCATATGTAACATTGTGCTTCATGTGGATTATCTAATGATCTATACATCTGATTATCTTGTGTGTGGACTCGATTGAAAGATAATCACCTCCTCTAAGTAATTTTATTTTTCTTGAAGTTATAAGCAGAAACGCGGCATATAAGTATAATTGTCAAAGACATATACTTGCTATGAGTAAAACAAATGTGCTGGTTGTATTTTACTCTTTGAGAGCTTTCCAACAACATATGACACATGGATATTTGATCAGTTTGATGTTTTTACTGATTGCAATAATATTACAGTGCAACTGATTTTAATAAAAGATCAAAACGGAACACTTCCGATTTATCTGTAAAATTTAAAGCACTTTGACAGTTTTGGTCATAATATCTACATGCATTGGAAAGTAGAACCTCTAAGCTTTCAAACGATACCCATTTATTGTTGGTCAAGACTGCAGTTATTAATATTTTGATGATAATTGTTTTTTCTTGTGGGTCCATCCAAGCTTAAAGGACTAATTTAAATTGTACTGTGTTTCACATTTTGAAACAATGACAGAAATGTTAGAAACGAGGGTCCATACATTGAAAAAAAAAATACATAATTTTTGAGCATTACATTGAATACCATCAACTGGCCATGATCAAAAGCATTCATTTACAACATTTCTCCAGTCACATCATCTGAGTGCTTCTAAACTCCCGTATAGTGAATCTATAGAGTATTGATGATGTTTGTGTGCAGATCGTCAGGATCTGGAGCAGGCTGATAAAGTGGATGTACTGCAGGAGCCACTGCTGGAAGCTCTGAAGAACTACGTGAGGAAGAGGAGGCCACACAAACCTCACATGTTCCCCAAGATGCTCATGAAGATCACAGACCTGAGGAGCATCAGTGCCAAGGGTGAGTCTCACATTCACATTACCCCACCACACTATAGATTCAATTATTCTTAATACAGGCTCCTGGTCTGATGTGCATGATTCATCAGTGCATGTTCACAAAGTTTTCCTTTTCAACTGACATCACAAATCCCTCTTATTTTGCAATCAGCAGTCATATAGAGCTGTGAGGTTATGGAACTGAACTCGAGTGCAGAAAGTTGTAGATAAAAATAAAAAATGGAAACGGAGCACTGAGGACAAATAAGCCAACAAGCAAACAAAAACTTGATCAGGAGAGCCGAACTGCAAACTGACAGAAGCGGCTGGTGAACACACAGAGGATCGAACCAGCAAATAACCTTAATTATAATTCTGTTATATTTCGTATAAATCACATGTAGACAAATACATGTGTATATAGGGATAGAAAATGTAAGGAATGTAACTTCTGATTCCTTAACGGTTCTATTAATGATTGTTTTTGTACTATTGAGGAAGGAATATTTGGGGAAAGAATGCAATATAGTCTGTTGCTGAAAGAGGAGAGACTTTACGTCTTTTCACAGAGGTGGCAGATATCCAGTCCAAAAGTTACCACCAGTCATGTAGTGTATTCAGTTTTATAAAGCACCACTGGTTACAACAAAACTCATAATGTATGTAATTTATAGCAAGTCGAACTGACTTTCAATCACATGCAGGAAATGAATAAAAAAATATGATAGATATTCACTAGTTAAAACGTCTCTGTTATGTAGATAACCTCGGTTCCCTGAGACGAAGGGAACGAGACATTGCAAGCTAACGCATATGGGGAGTGTCTTTCCACATGACCTAGTTGAAACCTCTCTACAATAACGGCAATGTTCTAATATTGGCTGCAGTGTTTTGAGCCCTGACCTTTTAGGTGCGAAGCTTTCCGCTATAAAAGCAGGCACACAAACACCATTCCTCAGAATTTACTGACTGAGGGACAAGGAGCGCATCGCTCGCACCTCAAAAGAACTCCGAGTCTTGGTAGTGTGGCCAGCGTTCACAATGTCTCTTTCCCTTCATCACAGGGAACAAAGGTTACATACATAACCAAGACGTTCCCTTATGACTCAGTACACTTGACATTCCATGCTAACACATATGGGGAACAGAATCCCATCATGCCGCACTACATGACATAACCTTTCAGAGGAAACATGACGCCACAGTCCCACGGGATGGCTACCGGCATGAGTATGCTGCAAGTGAGTGATCTTCATGTTGAGCACCCAAAATGGATATATGAACTATAGTCATATAGTGTGGATTAACCACTTTACGAACCCATTCGGGAAGGGAGTTTATTTATAATGAAAGTGCTTTTGACTTTATGGTAAATTACAAAGGCCTGAATGCAGGCAGTTGTGTAAAATGATGGGGAGCTTGTACTTAAGGGGAGGGGCATAAGTTTATGTTTCACCAATGAAATAACAAGCACTCTAAACAGAGAGGACTTGAGAAGAGAGAGAAGTTATGTCTAGGTTGTAAAACCTTGCGAATGTGTTTTGAGAAGACCATCCTGCTGCAATACGTATGTCTTGTAAAGACACACCATTCGTCCATGCCCATGAAGAGGCCATGCCTCTAGATGAGTGTGCTTTTACACCAATTGGGCAAATCTTATCCCGCGACTCATAAGTCAGGGCAATCGCATCAACTAACCCAGTGAGAATGTCTTTGCTTGGAGACGGACATTCCTTTTGTGCATCCTCCATAGCTCACAAAGAGCTGATCAGAATCCACTCTGCTTTGACGAATATTTCCCATATCCTCAGGACAGTTTGAGGATGAAGTCTCTATTCCCCCGGTATCACCTCTTGGCTTGACAATAGGTCAGAACCGTAATTCAGATGGCCTGGGAGATATGTCACTTTCAGGAAAGGAGATGATGCTCACTCCACAGGAGGAGGGGACACGTCAGTCTCATCAGTGGCGACGAATTAATTCCGCCTTGGTGGTTTATAGACGCCACAACTGTCATGTTGTCTAAGCGAACCAGAACATAACAGTTCACTTTTCGGACTGAAAAGCCTTCAAGGCTAGGAATACAGCCGATAGCTCTAGGTGGTTGATGTGCCACGCCCTCCTCGCACCTGTCCAGGTGGCGAAAGCCGGGCGTCCATTGCACACCGCCCCCCAACCATTAACCTTTTAAATATCCTGCAATATTTGCCAAAAACGCCTAAAAAAGGCCTACCCAAATTAAAATGCATGCTGTTCTTGAACCCTTTGGAGTATATGCATGCTTTTGGTCTCTTTTGAAAGGGGAGACTTTGAGGTTTGTTCCTGAATAGTCAGAATCACTGTAAGTCTTACTTGTATTGAGTAATAGAACTTTGAACACACTCAAAAAGGGGAAATAAACTCCGCCTACATTTTTTTTTTGTAAAAAGATGCCTGCAGAGAACTACAGCTGGGAGGACATAGCTGGAAAACACAATTAGATCATAGCATGAAGCCTTACCAAACCCAATATAAAATTTGATAACAATACATTAGAAAATGAGTGTTTTACACATGTTTATCCAAGTGTATGTATAGGCTTCAAGGATATTGATACCTGGCCACACCTCTAAAATGCACCGACTGGCTAAAATGACCTGTCCATCTAAAGTCCAGGGGTCAGCGGACATTTTGACATAAAAATATCTGTAATGTTTACATGTTCAAGGTAGCTTCATCAAAGAATACAAAGTTGTGTCAGCTCTGTCGGTTAGCTCGAAATGCTACGTCTATACTACGTGGGTGTTTATTGATATATAAATGTGTTATGGACCAAAAACTTTGATGAATTGGATTGTATGGACCCTTTACAGTGTAACTAAACCATTTTTGATGGAATGAAGTGGATCAGTAGAGTAAGATGAGCATTATAAGTGAGTTTCTACCATTTTGGATTCGTTTATTTTGCTGTAAGTGGTCTGAGAAATACACAGATTGTACCCGCTGTGTTAAGTGTATATTAAAATGGTTTACATCGTTCGAATCACAAGAGTCTCAGCTTTCCAACGATGTAAGATATGTGTATCTTTTAATTTTTGAGTTTTTGCATTTCGTAAAGTTATTGCGCAATAGTCGACCGGGCCCGCAGACGACCCGGCTGTTAAAAGGTTAATGGAAGCATCTGTAGTCACCACTTTCAAAAGTCACCACTTTCAAAAATTTCAGAAAATCTGCCTCAGCGTGACACCTCGCTGGTAAAAGGGAGCTATCCAAGGTACTAGAGTAACTAAACAGCGGTGAATTATAGTGATGTGCAAACCCCCGTTGCGCAATGACCGTGGAAGCCACCACTATAAACCCCAATGCTTTTTGAAACTGCTTCAGTGGAAGTGTTTCCCCAGTTTAAACCGAGACAGACACTGTAGAATGGCCTGGATGCACTCGCGCCTGAGGTGTGCATGCCCACTCACAGAGTCGAGGCGGGCTCCCAAAAATGAGATTTGTTGGCTGGGGGAGAGCGTACTCTTCACCCAGTTGACACCGAGACCCAAGCTGTTTAGATGCTGAAGCAGTGAGTCTCTGTGCTGGCATAACAGAGCCTTTGATTGAGCCAGTAACAGCCGTTCGTCGAGGTGGTTCAATATCCGCACACTGCTCGGTTTCAGAGGGGCGAGAACTGCATCGATGCACTTTGTGAACATGCGAGGAGCCAGAGACAGCCCAAAGGGCAAGACTTTGAATTGATACTTCATTCCCTTAAATGCGAATCTCAAAAACATCCTCTGATGTTGTACAATTTGAACATGAAAGTATACATCTTTAAGATCTATCGACGCAAATCAATCAAGAGGGCGGACGTGCGATAAGATCTTTTTCTGAATAATCATTTTGAATGGGTGCTTTGCAAGTGCGTGATTCAAATATCTCAGATCTAGGATTGGCCAAAGCCCACCATCTTTCTTTGGGACAAGAAAATAACGGCTGTAAAACCATTTTTGGGTTTGACAATTTGGAACAACCTCTATCGCGTTTTTTGCGAGGAGACTGTTTATTTCGGCTCTTATCACTGACACATCTTCAGACAAAACCGCGGAAGACAGAACGCCTTTGAAACAGGAGCGCTTTTGCTGCGCAGGGGTATTTTTCCACCAGCATAGGCCGTGTGTTGATATGGCTCCTTCTGTTTGGGCCATGGCTTGTGTGGCCTCACCGGTGGCTTGGCGGCGGCAGGTGGCGGCGCTGAGGCAGTGGGCATGGGGCTTTTGACCGGGCACAGGCTGTGATACATTACTCCATTTTGGCATAAAGTGTCTCATAGCCTCCAAGTGTTGCTGAGTTCCAACGTAATGCTCGGCAAAAGAATCCACAGAGCCGCCGAAGAGTGTCTGCCAGATGTGATCCATATATCTATCTATATATATATTGCTTTATAAGGATATACAACTCCTGCCGAAGCACTGTGGGGAATCAGGATGCTGAGCGACTGTTCACCAGTGAAGCGTCAAGCAGCGAGACGGAGGGATGTTCGCCAGAGGTTTGTTGGAGAACAGAGAGAGTCTTCTTGTTGACATGAAGATCAGGCCCACTGACTCGTGTAGTCAACGGCAAAGCAGTAGAGGGCTTCTAGACGAGAAATGAATCGCTGTCTCGAAGGAAGAAAATTCTGAGGAATGGTGTTTGCATGCCTGCTTTTATAGTGGACAGCTTCGCTCTTGAAAGGGCAGGGCTCAAAACACCACAGCATTTTCACTAGTAGAATTTCACAATGATCAAAGACATCTATAATTAATTCCAATTTCACATATCAACAATGCACTTCTTACTTGTAAAAATTATAATTTTGATATCAATAATTACATTGTTACTAGTGCAAATGCCCATTGAACTAGTACTAGATGTGGTATTTCACATATCTGTAAATGGATTTAATTACTCTTCAATTTACTGATATCTGAAATCCATTTACAGATATGTGAAATACCACATCTAGTACTAGTTCAATAGTTCATATCAAGAATGGATATATTTCTATTAGTAGCGATTGAATCTTGTAAGAAGTGTGTTGCTGATATGTGAAACTGGAATTTCAACTAGTTAGAAATGAATTATTAATGTCTGTAATTGTGTTTTGATTGTGAATTTCTACTAGTGAAAATGTATGTTTTAAAGTTTTTTTACTAGTTGAAATAAAAATGGTGATATCAAGAATGGGTATCACAAGTAGTGACATCAGAATTAACCTTTTTCCGTGCAAATGCAATTGCTGCTCTGGAGAAATAGCATTTGAAAAGGTGAAAATGAAATTGTTGATATCTGTCAATCATATCCTGCACATGATGTCAAATGGTCTGGCGATAGACTGTAACTACATGTTGTCATATGAACAAACAGAAAGTTACGTTTCAGTAAGTGACTGCTCCGACTGATTCCTAAGTGATTCATTTGTTCATGAATCAGACTGGAATCGATCTACACTGTGTGTTTTGTGCTGTAGATTCAGTAGCGGTGTTGTGGGGATGCAGATTCACATTTTAGTGTAGTGTTCCTGTTAAAACGAATGTGTTTCTCTGTGTCAGGTGCGGAGCGTGTGATCACGCTGAAGATGGAGATTCCTGGCTCCATGCCGCCTCTCATCCAGGAGATGCTGGAGAACTCAGAGGGTTTGGAGAGTTCGGCGGGCGGGGTCAGCTCACGGGCCAGCTGTAGCCCCTCCCCTTCCCCGAGCTCTGCCCAGAGCAGCCCACCCACACAGTCGCCATGACAACCGTCAATGCCACCATCCTTATCCACTTACCGACGACTGTGTGCCCTCACCAAAACGACAGCAGATGCACACACACACACACACGCACACACACACTTCATCAGAGACTAATGGGGGTCAATCTGGGATTTTGACATCCAAGGGATCAGACTGGGATTGTTCTTCTCCTCGTATCCTCCACTCCGTTACGAAATCCCTTAGGACAATGAGAGGAAGACCGCTGGACGAGTATTCGTCGCATTAAAACAAAAAGTGCAAGAATTTCTGGACAAACATATATGAGGAATTAAAGGATGTGACTTTTATTTCTGATTCTTATGGCCTGGACCGTTGTTTCCGATGGCAAGAGTCTTGAGATTTCCTACAAAATAAAAATATATATAAATATAGAATGATTCTGAACAGAATGAATCATGAACTTGATGTAAAGATGCAGCTGGTTATCATTACTCGTTCTCTCTGCCTGTGAAAGGAAAAGAACGAGTGAATTATTGCAAACAACATGTTTTTAATGCAACATTGACAAGAATATTAATTTACACTCACAGAAGATATAAAAACGGTCACAGAAAATCCATGTGATTGTGTCTTTCTTGCTCTTTGTGTTTCAAGTGACAAGCGAAACCCTCGAAAACTCCATTATCTCACCTTTTCTCAGTGTTTTTGGCTTGGTATTTGACAAATCATACAGAAAACCCCATGAATTGTCTTCAGTTTTCATTCCTGTTTTGCCGTATTTTCAATTGAAACGGAGTTTCGAACATGCATCCTTGAGTTTAGGTCACAGTCATGAAACATGTTGCTCTACATTGTGAGGAACAGTCACATTTTTAAGAGCACTTTATTGGATAAAAACACCTCCGAGTGTCAAGATGAGTCGCTATTATTGTCAATATATTGGGTCTATTTTCCTGGTATAGACCATAACCTTTTAATTTCAATGTCTGCCAAAAGTTTATTTTCTCAAACATTGGAGCGTCAAAATGAACTTGGACCAATTGCCACAAAAGTCCACTTTTGATTTCATGGGGTCTTTAAGTTTATTATTAAATGTTTTCTCTAGGTCCACTTACAGTGTTCATAAAGTATGAATCCAATCATTGAATCCTTCAATAACAGCTAGCTGCATTACCATGTGACAGATTTATAAATCATTTGCCGCTTAAACTGTTCAGATCCGAACGAAATCATCAGGGATCTTGTTTTATATCATAATATCACCTGTTTAAAATGAATCAAGTAGTAGAAGAAGAGCAGCAACATGATCTTGTAAGACCTGGTGTGAGGTTCACACTGATGACGGTACTATTAATGCACTATTAGATCACTACAGCATTACTTTAGGTGGATGTATTGGGCAGAAACAGAAAGATGAATATCTGATTAATGAGAAGCAACAGATCTGAACAAACTGTCCCCTGCTGTGACTTTTATGTTATTTGTTATTTAGCAGTAATTCTCTGCTGGTTTTGGATGCACTGTATTTTACATTGGTGACCCAACACAATGCCACTGTAAACAAAAAGTCCTTAAAATCAAGTATTGAAATGTATTAACTGGTTTTCTAAACGAAATTTGCTGGTTTCATGCACTCGGCAGCCAATAATCCACAGCACAAAACACATTGTGGTGGCACAGTCATATGTATCCTTGCTTTACACAAGCCTGATGAATCACAAAGAAATAAATCAAATGCAGGTATCCTGAGTCGTGGTGTGGCACAATGGTCGCAGACACCTAATGCATGCTAAAAAAAACCTGTTAAAAACACATCAGACAGACTTCTGGCCGATGTACATGTGTGCTGTCAGGGTAACACTTATAAAACATAATTTAAAGTCAATCAAAAATAATTTCACCCACATAGACATAATTATATTTGAACTCCCTGTGCCATTTTTAATAAGAAGTCTGTTAAAAACATACAATTATTTTGTCAGAGGTACATTTTTAGCGTATCTTTTTCTTCCAATAAAATATGGTTAGTATTCCCATGTTTATTTTCCTGTTTGCTTAAAAATGTCTCCCACTCTCTCACAGACAATTACACATTTCTGTCAGTGATGTGTTCGACAGTTTCATGTTATCCAGCTTCTTCCTGAACGCGGAAGTGTTCCACGATTCGACTGTTTTCAGGTAATGAGATGTTGATGATATTACAAACTGCCGAAAAAACACGCTCATACTTCCAGATGACCATTTTTTTATAGACGGTGACTCACATGAGTGTGTAGATGACATGAAGTGATCGATGATCTGAGATCAGTTACGTTTATATCATTAATTAATCTGAGCTGTTATAACAGCCAAGAACTGCACAAGTTGAACCTGAAATTCATTTTTACTCCCGAGTAACACTTAAATAGTAGTAGTTCTCCTCTGGATCGCTCATTTTGGCATTTTTTACTTGGCGTCTGGAGACCAGAAATAGAAAACAGACAGAATCATCATGGCGCCGCCCACTGGTTTCTCAGGAAAACTGTGAATAAAACGGCTTTAAAGAAATTAGAGACTTTTATTATGACAGGAAGACCCTCATCACGAGCACTTCCGCATCACATGACACTCATGAAACATGGCTGCAGTTCAGTGGTGAGAAATATTTACATCTATATAGAACATTTCTGACAGTAGGACACACTTACGGAGATTAATGTTGATGAATTAGAGGAATAATGAAGATTATTGTGTTTTAAGAGCGGTTTATTGTATCGTGCTGTACACTATATTAATGGGATCAGATGCCACTGAATGATGTTATAATACAAATACGACGCTGTTTATATCATGCACCCCAAAGAATACCCTGGTATTACCATGCAAATGTCCACCAATATAGCCTAGTATTGTTCTGTACTGTTGTGTGTTGTTCAGGCACTCTCGCAGTCGGAAATATGAGTGTGAGCATCAGTGTGAGCCTTCAGCTGTGGAGTTCAGTGATTATCATCCTCTCAAAGCCATCACGGTACATTCACACATTCATCTCACCGCAGATCTGCGTCAACAAGCGCTTCAGTCTGATCTGAGATACTTTCAAGTGTGCAAATTAATCGGATGCATGTATCAGTTTTTCCAATGTGGCAATCTAATTCATATCTTGTGTTCTTGACAAATATCCTTTTCAAGGAAATACAATTATAGGCTTCGGGAGTTGTTTTGTGCATACATATTAAAATATGTGGATAAAAAGAGGCCGGACCGAGTTAGATTTATGTAACAATGAATAAAAAGAACAATTCTTACTTCACAGATATGTCATGGTGATTTTATGTTGTCTTGATCTCCATATAACTACAAATGACTTGCACTACTACATTAGTTAACAACAAGACTTTCTGATATATTATTAGATACACTGTGTTAAAAACGATCATTGAATTACAGTAGCTTTCTAAAGTTATAATGATGAACATGCCAGGGCTTGTTAACACATCAGTTTTGAGCATTGGGTGTGTTTAAAATGTCATACATCCTTTGATTTGAGCAGTAAATCAGATTTGGGCCACATTCAGCTGCGGTGTGAACGTAGTCTAAATTGTCTTGATTTTTTTGCATTTAATACCTTTGTGTTTATACAATATATGCCCAATCGTGTACTGTATGTTATTATTTTTTTGGGCTTGTTTTCAGGTGACAGACAGTAAATCTGGTCGTGGTGTGAGGAAGGGCAGCACATCATCCTCCTCGTCCTCCTCCAGTTCAGTGGCTCTGGATCCTCTCAGTTCTCTACTGGACGGCACTGATCCGCTGTCTCTCTTCGCTGCAGCGTCTGAGACCCCAACTCTCCCTCACAGCGTCTCTGCTGGGGTAAAAGTCATGAATGATTGACATGATTTTCGGTTATGGTAATGGTTGTCTAACGTGCACTTCAGCCAATGCAACACCGTGCTAAAATACTGTGAGAGTGTTTTCTACAGCACACTGCAGCAATAGGGTTATCCATTTTGTGTGGGTAACTTTGATCAGATATCTATAAGATGATCACAGTGGAGTCATATTCGACTGCAAATGTAAACGCAATCCAGCTAAACAATATCCAGATGCTATCCGGATATGAAACGCATGTAACGTGTGATAAATGTCCAACTTGTAACTAACCAAGAATTCAGAGTAATTTCTGGCATTTTCTAGTTAACCCTATAACGTCATGTGTTTCATACATGATACACCGCGTTTGACATCTCTTATTTCACCCTCTGTTCAAGCTGATGAGCCAAACAACCTATAATATGTAAGTTTCACATGTTTATGGACCATTTAGTGCTTATTTGTGAAGAAAGTGTTTGCAGTGTTTATATCAATCGATTTAAAATGGCAGTGGACTTGCGTGAAAAGTGACTCTTATGTTGGGATAAATGACAGCTTATTTTAATAAAGTAAAAGTGACAGTAATAATTGTATTGTTACTGATATTTTCAAATAAGTATTTGCGGAATATAAGCAAGTTGTGCTTAGTTAACATTTTGTATATTATTTTATTGAAAAAGTCAGTTGAAATCCATGTATCATATATGATACAACTGGCTTTTGAGAAATATCTCTCAATCACCATTACATTACATTCATGCACACCACATAACAAATCACATAGTTTTGAAAATTCTGACATATTCGTTTTATAAGATATATTAAAGTGTGAACTAATATTTCTGTGCATTTTCATATATGCAGCGTGCTCTGTCATTATAAATATCTCATTATTTTACATCACAAGCTATTATGATGTCATCTTACCATAAGTTCGTGAGACCCAGCGAAAAAGTTTTACAATTTCCCTTATTTAAATGTCAATATAGGGTTTGGTGCATACAATACATATAATAAATCATTGTTCAATGAATATTCATATTGTATTTGAACTTTTCTACATTTAATTCCATATTTCTAGAGCAAGGAGAGGAAGTTGTCATGGTCAAAAGCACAGAGTGTCCTCTGATAAAACTTCAATAACAAATGTACCTTACAAAAATGAGGATAAGGACCTTTAAAGCCTAATGGTGCTGAAAACAGTTTAATGTCAAATTTTACTCTCTTGTTTTGATGGCCAAATTAGAATTTTCTGACAGTTCTTACATTTGTCAGTCTGTACAGGTTTAAAGATAATCATTATGAATTTAGTTTTAATTTGTGGAGTTTGCAAGAGTCTGTTAAAATGTGAAGTGTGGGCATTAAATCCAATTAGAATTGTATTTCTCCAATCAAAATGATTCTTCCTCACTAAAAGAATCGTTAAATTCCACATTAATGAAATTCCTTAAGATTCCCATCCTGAATAGAATTGTTATATTAAGTGTACAAAAATGGTAACGCTGTTGTACTTTCTGGTAAGTAAGTCTTTAACTGTCTGGGAAATAGTTTCGATCTGCTAATAGTTCAAATTGTTCACCTTTTAGAAATGGTCTTTTGTTTTGATGGCAGGAGTTGGGGAGGAAGCGTCAGGAGAAAGAGGATGAGGTGGGTTCAGACTTTGAGTCATGGTCCTGTAAGCGTGGAGAGATTCTGGCTAGATTCACCACTACAGAGAAGCTGTCTATAGTATGTACTTCACTTTACAGCTCTCAATTCTCCTCTCGGTGTTCACAATGAAAGACATTCATGAAGCTTTTGTTTCTCTTCCAGAATCTCTTCATGGGCTCAGATAAGAGTGAGTCCTTCATTTATCCATATTTGTCTGTTCTGTTTGCTTATGCTTGTTACAGTCATTTAATCTGTTGATGGTCCAAGCATTGGCAACATGTTACTAACAGTGTCTTAAGAGGCTCACAAGCCGCATTCCGTCAGTGTTGACCCTTTGTTTGAAGGTAAAGCATCCAGTCCCAGTTCGGCGGTGTCAGAGAAGGTGCGCACTCGACTGGAGGAACTGGATGATCTGGAGGAGGTGCGTCTCATCACGTCGTGTCTCATGCTGTAATGTTATGTTAATGGATTCAGTATGTGTATATGTGAATGTGTGGTGTATTGTGTGTGCAGGGTTCTCAGAGGGAGCTGCTGAATCTGTCCCAGCAGGACTATGTGAACCGTATAGAGGAACTCAATCAATCTCTGAAAGAGGCCTGGAGTTCAGACCAGAAGGTCAAAGCACTGAAGATCGTCATCCAGGTCTGAGAAACCAACATGAACTTGTTCTTGGTCTCATCAGTGCATGTTATTCCAAAGAAAACACATTTTGTTTTTCATAATCTTCCATCAAATTCATCTTGCTCTGCCTCTGAAAGCACCTTCTAAGACCACCTTCTTAGAGATTGATCAAGTCTCATTTTGTCTTTGAAATTCCTATTTCACTAAAAACTGTGGCATTGATGTGCTATATGTAATATCTTTACTGTACTAAGTCATAAAATGACCATGATATGTCATTAGAGAAATTAGGAAACATGCGATGTTGAAATACTGGCTTCTCCGGTAACAATGCTACAGTCAGTATATTCCTCTTTGAAGTTTCCATTCCGGGCCGGAATTTTGGTTTATGTTTTGGCCTGCGTGATCCCGCCCACTGCCCATTTCCCAATAGTATTTCCACACCGCCGGGTGACCGGATTTGAACAAGTTTGCAGGTAAACAACACTGCGTGCAGCAGACATGTAAGCCAACAAACAAACTGGATCAGCGATAACCGATTCCACCTGACCTAAAAAGCCTTGCATCCGTCTAAACACCACCATGACCAGAGGCGTAGTAAAACAAGGATACATTTTGGAGATGCCTTTGGAAGACGGACACAGCTTAAAGCCCAGAAATCCTTTGAAACAGATGCTGAGTTGGCTAATTTGCGCTTCAACATTCTGGCATGAGCTTTGAGTCTGGGGCAGGGCGGACAACTCTACAATATATGAATTTGGACTGCAGAACCCATTTCAAACGTCTTTAATGACATAAAATGGGTTGAGAAGGCAGTTTCACATTGACTATATACTTCCTTTCTTTCCTTTTGTTTATTTGTTCATACTTTTGTGTTTTAGTGCTCTAAGCTGCTGTCGGATACATCAGTAATTCAGTTTTACCCCAGCAAGTTTGTCCTCATCACAGACATCCTGGACACATTCGGTAAGAGCTTCTCAGGTGTTTTTATTACGATATCTCACTGTTTTTAACCCCTCTGCAGTACAGCTTTCTTAACTTGATATATGGGAAATATAAGACAAAGGAAAGTGATATTGTGAAGTAAATCAAGAGGTTTTGTTTAAATAGTACTTGTCAATAGCACGTGTCCAGGTTTCACCACCAAATCAAAACAAAATAATACAAAATTTGAAATAAATGAAATAATAAAATCATGTTTATCAGGACATTTTTGTGATAATTTCACACTAACCTGACAACAAAGTCATTGTTTTTGTGAACAAAAACAATAATCTTTTTTATGGCAAATAATTGTGTCTGGAAATGATGATGATTGCTATGACCATATCACTGAAATGAGAATCATGGTAGAATTGAATATTTTCACATGCAGTAAATCTTATGAAAGATTGTGAGATTGACCCTTTAAGATCGGATGGGCCTGCCAGCGTGCCTGTGAGGGGGGGAAAAAAATTGTCAAAATATTAATAACTCCAGTCTTGACCAACACAAAATATGTATCGTTTGAAATCTTAGAAGCTCTATTTTTTGTTGGAAAGCTCTCAAAGAGTACAAACAAAATAAATACAAATATAGCATGTAACAGCTACTTATGTCTTTTACAATTATGTTCTTGTTGCTTATATGTTGCATTTCTGCTTATAACTTCAAAAGAAATAAACAGAACATCAAATATCCCATTACTTAGAGGAGGTGATTATCTTTCAATCAAGTCCACACACAAGATAATCAGATGAATAGATCATTAGATAATCCACATGAAGCACAATGTTACATATGACCACCAGGAGATGGAGCCAAATACATGACATCAATGATGACTCAAATGACACAGAATGAAACTCATTCTGTGAAATCTCATGACTAAAATCATGTCTGCATGCTATTGTTGTGTTTGCATGTGTAATTAGTTCTTATGTACAATTATTATCTTTTATTTGTTTGGAGATGTTTTTGGACACAATGATAAATTATATTTGTAATGTTGTAACTTTTGATTGCTTTGTCGTATCAACACAAAATCTTTCTCAGATACAGTTGACATGATTGAAAAATAACAAAACCACCTTATATACTCTAGGAGATATATCATGTCAAATCAGTTTTTGTTGTTGAGTCTCAGAATGTATCATAATCTATATCATTAAAACATTTGAAAAGTTTTATTCACAATGATACCAAACGCTTGACCTGCCTTGTTTTTGTTTTTTAATAAGCCTTTAATTCTGGGTATTCCACTGAAACAGGAAATCTTTAAAAACACCTTCAGATTAAACAGGTTCTTCAGTGCTAATGATACAAATGGGAATACACAATTTATGTTGATTCTGTACAGATGCAGCCAGATGAAGGGAAATTGTGTGAGAGTATGTTGCTGTGATGTGAATGTGTGTGTGTGTGTGCGCGCAGGTGGTCTGGTCTACGACAGGATCTGGTCCATGTGTGCTGATCCACATCCTCTACCAGGTAAAATAATATGCATCATGACAACCCATCTTAGAAAATATGTCTCAAAATGAACCTGTTAAACCTGTTACCATCTCTCTGATATTTCTAATCAATTTTGTAATTCTCAGAATCGTTCTGTGCTGATGATGTGAATGACACAGCTAAAGAAACGTGTCTGAACTGGTTCTTTAAAATCGCCTCCATCAGAGAGCTCGTCCCTCGACTGTATCCTGTCTGAATGTTATTCATTGCTTTTAAATGTTCTCATTTCAGTTCAGTGATTCATACACCGATAATATCAAAAGCACCTTGAAGGTGAAGTGTGTTATTTCTGCATCACCAAATGAAATGATTTCCAAACAAGTTTCCTAAACACTCCTCCCATTGGTCAAAAACTGGTATAGAGCGCAAGAGTGCCTTTTTCAGCCGTCTTGGTTCCGGAAGTATTTTTCCCATTCCTTTGTTCCATAGTGATTTCATAAGATCCTTCAATAAAGGGTTAAGGGTTAGGTTAGGGTTGGTTCACAGCCATGAACCAAACCAACCAGCACTGAGGTGAATCACAACATTACAAACTTTGATTTGAAGCAGAAAAGTATTTGAAAATCGAACACAAAAGCTGCATCTGAAATGCATAGTGTCACAATATGTAATGATGAAGGATGCACTTATATGCCGGTAAAACTGGTAAAACTTTTAGGTATGCATGCGAGTAGTATGAATAGATTTCAGACATACTTCCTCTAGGGATGTGGGCATCATCTCATGAAACGAATATATGATGTAATGACAATAACCATGAAAACTGTCCGCTCTGGTTTTATTAAACAAGCACCATTTAAGCACAAGGAACAATTATCTTGGTATATTGAGCACTTACAGTTGAGAAGAGCCATCGACTCGCAATTCCCCACCATTCTTATAAATCAAGCATTTTGAACGTGACGTCGCCTCAGCTCCTGAGGGATTATGGGATCGTTAAGCGTCCAGTCGATCCGGACTTCAGAATCTCTCCAGAAATAGGATGTTATCTGGGTATTTCTCTCTTGCTGCTTCAAGAATGCTGTGGATTCGGACTACTATAGTTTTGGAATGCTATATAGAATATGGATATTTGGACGCAAGGTTCAAGACTGTGTACTACTTTAATGAGTGAATGAACTACAATCCCATGAAGCATTGTGAAAGTGAAAAAATGATGGGAATATATAAAACTTTAGATTTTAGATTGTTTATTGCAAAATATTCCAATATGTACAAATAGAAAAATAGTTTAAGGGTGAAGAGGCACCAATTAGATTGCATCATTGGAGTAGGGGGTCACTCTGATGCACATTTCTCAGGCTTGGTTGGCCACGGTTCTCTGATTGGTGAAGCTTTCTCTTCTGGACCATGGTTAATGTAGTTGTTTAGCATATCTGCTATCAAACACTAATTTTGAAGTTGAAATATCCAGACTGTCGCGCTCTATTCCCATCCTAAACTCATGCCATTGGTTGAAGTTGAAATGTTGGACTGCTCCAAGTGCTCAGGGCTTGACTGGTCAGCCGCTGCTGGTAAATAATGTACAGTAACTACGCCATTGTATTGCCAAAAAGCCTGTTTCTTCATTTATGGCCATGCTGAAGTAACCGTTTAATGTGATGAAATAATGTTTTTGTGCGCAACATTTCAATCGCAGATATTACATCATATTAAAGTAGATGTTTGCACTAGTGAAGGTTTGGGACTGTGTACATTCTTATGGTTCCATCAGCCAATCAGTTTTGTCATGGCATCATTATCCTGTGGCTTCAGAGTGATTAGTCACATAACATTTACGGCTCAGGCATAAAACAAATGAGCAAATATGGCAGTATGCAGGTGGCACACTTCTGGGGTGGCATACGGCTTAAAGCCATATTGGCTTTAACTTTACACAGATGTGGTTAATACCGTTGAAGTCAGAAATTTACATCCACCTTCGCCAAATCAATTTAAACTCAGTGTTTTACAATTCCTGACATTTAATCGTAGAAAACATTCCCTGTCTTAGGTCAATTCGGATCATTTCTTTATTTTAAGAATGTGGAATGTCAGAATAATAGTAGAGAGAATGATTTATTTCACCTTTTATTTCCTTCATTACATTTCCAGTTGGTCAGAAGTTCAAATACACTTTGTTAGTATTTGGTAGCATTGCCTTTAAATTGTTTAACTTGGGTCAAATGTTTTGGGTAGCCTTCCACAAGCTTCTCACGATAAGTTGCTGGAATTTTGGCCCATTCCTCCAGACAGAACTGAGTCAGGTTTGTAGGTCTCCTTGCTCGTACACACTTTTTTTAAGTTCTGCTCACAAATTTTTTATCGGACTGAGTTCAGGGCTCTCTCCAATACCTTGACTCTTAAGTCATTTTGGCATAACTTTGGAGGTATGTCCTTTTGCAAGACCCTTTTGTGACCGAGCTTGACATAATTTTCTGGAATTTTTAAGGCAAAGTTAACTTTGTGTATGTAAAATTCTGACCCACTGGAATTGTGATATAGTCAATTAAAACTGTCTGTAAAAATTGTAAGAAACATTGTGTGTCATGCACAAAGTAGATGTCATAAACGACTTGCCAAAACTATAGTTTGCTAATATGAAATCTGTGGAGTGGTTAAAAAATTTGTTTTAATGACCTCAATTTAAGTGTATGTAAATATCTGACTTCAATTGTAAGTGATTTAATGACAGTAAAATCATGTTTACACACATGTTGTTTGTGTCTTTTGAAACAGTATGTTAATGTTTACAGATTACACCCCATTGACTTCCATTGAAAGTGTCTCACTGGAACACACATTTTTAGATAAACAAGTTGAAATAATTTTTGTGGTTATCAACTTATGCCACAAATACTGATGATTGCTCTTAACTTTTATTGAACCCTGAATATTTCTGTACGCTGGAATAGGAGAAATATTTGTAACCATCGATAATGTGAGCTGAAATCTCCGCGTGTTCAATTGAGCCCTTGACTCTGACACAGATATGTCGAAGCTGCTCTTCTGAAATGCAATCGCTTCTTGACAAAGTCGTGAGTATCTGAGCGCAATACTTCACTGCTGTCAAGCATGTAGTTTGTGTGAGTTCATGTGACTGATTGTCGTTCTCTATAAGGGGGATTCAGGAGACACTGCAGAGACTGACGGCAATGATCAGAGGAATAGGAGACCCGCTGGTGGCTGTATATGCACGAGCATACTTATGCAGGGTGAGAAAAATCCGAATAATGTTCTGTGATTATACAACCTCTCACAACATGTTTCCTATAATTAGTGGTATTTGCATCACTATTAAAAACACTCATTTATTAAACTCGTGTCTTGTTGAGGAGAGGTGAGCTGTTAGTTTACTAAGAGATAAGACTTACAATTTTTACCTGGCAGACAACCATAGCTTTTAAATGATCATTGCCAGACTTTTTTTCACTTGAGCCAGTAAACAAACATCCAGAACATCATGGTACATATTTCACGTTCAAAAGAGCACTTGTGAAAATGTACAAATGTAGTTATAAACGTTCTCTCTGTCAGGTGGGGATGGAGGTGGCTCCTCACCTGAAGGACAGTCTGAATAAGAACTTCTTCGACCTGCTGGCGTCGTTCCGTCAGATTCATGGTGACAGTGTTCAGAATCAGCTGGTGTTACAGCGAGTGGAGATTCCAGTGTATCTGACTCTCTATTCTCCTGCCATTCACTGGATCCTGCAGTGTGTGGCGTACAGAGCTCCAGAGGTACAGACACAGCACACGGGGGGGAAAGCACTTTCAAAGTCATTTTAACAGCATGTATCACAGATGTGTTTTGTGTGCACAGGTCCTGCTGACAGAGATGATGGAGAGATGCAAGAGATTAGGCAACAAGTAAGATCTCCTCTCTACTGAGGGGCATTTCTGCTGTCTTCAGATCGGTTTTCTGCATGAAGATCAGAAACATATCAAACTATGATTTTAAAATGAAACATTATACATGTCTCACCATGACTTTTATTCAGAGGCTTTTTGATTACTTTTTCCATCAGGTAAGCATTGCAGTGATCATATTATAGTTTGAGAAAAGTCATTTGTAGTGGATTACTTCTTGAGTAATTAATCCAGATGATTAGAGTAGAACCGAACATTGTTAATAAAATAGTTTTCACAGCAGTCATTGTGTTTCGAGATGTGATTTTCAGTTATTTGTTAAGTGAGTTCATGGGGATTTGTGTGGGCTACCAGGTTATGTATGCTTCTGTTGTTTTACCCATAGTGCTCTTCTGCTGAACTCTGTCATGGGGGCGTTTCGAGCTGAATTTGTGGCTACAAGAGCAACAGACTTTATTGGCATGATCAAAGACTGTGATGAGGCAGGATTCCCCAAGGTCAGACACACAAACACACATAAGAGATGGGTCAAAGACACCAGTGACTGTCCCGTGTTTATTCTGGCTCTTGTCTGTTCTCTGTAGCACTTGTTATTTGCGTCTCTGGGACACAGTCTGTCTTCTGCCGATCCTCCAGAGAGCGAGAGACTCTCTATACTCAATGAAGCATGGAAGGTCATCACTAAAGTGCGCAGTCCACGGGTAACCAGCTTTGGATCTTTTTTTGTTGTTGCTAACATTACCATTTCTATTTAACATTATTGTGTAAAAAAAATAATATCTAACATCCAATGTTTTGGAAATGATTTTGTACCCCTCTCCTGATTGGCACCTGTTGACAATGAGACCCCGCACATAGCTTCAGCAGTAAGATGCCAGAAAATCCTTCCTCATTTATATTCAGGGTTAATTAACATCAGAGGATTATAATGAATTTTAAGGAAGAGTTTGAATGTAATTTGTTAATTGAGTCACATGCCCCATTGTAAAAGAGTGTGCACCCTTATACAACCAGGTCATTTTCAGTTTTTCTTCTTCTTCAAAGTTCTTATTTGTTTGTTCCTTGAATTTTGTTGGTTTGAATATAACATTAAAGGTAGAAAAATGTCTGACATGGATTGACTTTTACATCTCAAAAACCTGCAATTTTAACACCCACGACACGCCTACACCAAGTAACGCCCCCTTGGATCATAAAGGATCATTTCTATTGGCTTAGAGAACTTATGTAGTCATATTCAATCGCTGTTTGATTCATGTTATTTGAACTAAAATCATATCATAGAGAAGCACTTTTAAATTATATTTCACATATGATATTATGTATTCAAAGGAAGCATTTCTGTTTTCTCAAGTTAGCCTACTTACCCCAACTACTTGTCCTCCTCTTCATTTTCATCAAGTTTTCCCCTCGTATTCGTCCCTTGTGTCCAATAGAAGTTTTTAATTGCAGAATATTCAGTCATTTTCTAATCTTTTTTTCATTTTTGTGGTTGAGTTTAAGGTTAGGTTTAGGGTGGGGATGGGCATCTGGACTCCAAGTAAATGCAACAAACGGTGAATGAATGTGACGTCCAACCGTTGCAAGGCTTCAGCGAGCATTTATTAGAGGGGCATAGGTTGTAATGAGTGTGTCTTGTTGTTGTCCTACAGGACGCAGACAGACTCTTCTCGCTCAGTGCGTCAGTGGAACTGTGGGGCAGAAATCGCAGTTAACCAGTTTTACAATTATTTGCACATTTTCTTATTATGCAACAGCACTGATGCATCATATAACAATTGTCTAAACGTCGAAATGAATTTGTACTGAAGCAACGCTTTAAATAATGAGGATGATGTCAAATTTACTCGCTGATAGTAACTACACACACATGCACCGCACGCTGTCTGCGCGCTTAAACAATACAAAAAGGGCCATCTTTAATTCATCACTTTAAAATCAACACAGCTAAAAATATGAAACTTACTAGTTTGTTGTTGGACGGCTAGTGGAGCATCCTGTCCCATTGGTAGAATGTTTCTTTCTAGGACTTCTGTCTTGAAATGCTCCCAAACAGCCAATTTAAGTTGCTTTTTTTGATGGATATGAGTCTGATAAATCTGTTATTTTTGGAATTCGTGTGTTTAAGCTTCAGTTTCACGTGAATTTAAAGTTCACGTTCAGTTTGCGGCACCTGGCCATCCGTCCGTAACCATAGCAACAGGTCCAGTACCCACACAGGCACAAGAGTTTTCCCATTTAGTCTTTGAAAAAATTAGTAAAATGATAAAAAAGGATTTTATTTTATATCTATTTATTATATATCTTAACTATTTTATATCATGTACAATTTTGCCACATTAAATAATAAGTGGAGTGGTGGCGTAGTGGGCTACAGCACATAACTGTTAATCAGAAGGTTGCTGGTTAGATCCCCACAGTCACCACCATTGTGTCCTTGAGTAAGACACTTAACTCCAGGTTGCTCCGGGGGGATTGTCCCTGTAATAAGTGCACTGTAAGTAGCTTTGGATAAAAGCATCTGCCAAATGCGTAAATGTAAACAGGCTCATTCTACCCGTGTTAACCAGTTTATGCTTACGCCGTATATGACCTTACACCGATAAAGGAAAGCCATTTATTGCATTTATTATAACCACACACGCTTTTGGCTTATTAAGCATAAGCGGAATGTGAATGGAAACACACTCGGTTAGTCTGAGAAAGCAAGAAAACATGAGGTTTGAAATAATCATGAACATTTAAACAGGTAAGAGCAGAACACTTGTGCTCATTTGATTAGCCGGTGCTAACGGCAGTAAAAGTGTATTCATGCTGAGTGAAATCAGGGTAACGGGCAAAAATATGCATGTATCGATTGTTTTTACTTGAAACCACTAAATCTTGGTTTGATGTACTTTTCTAGTGAAGCCAGAAGAAGTCTGATACCTCACAAGGATTTTCCTCTCCACTAACTTGACGTCTAATTATCTCGTGAAAAACAGGACAATTGTGTTTTTCCCATGACAATCGGTAGAACAACAGCAATGCATTTCTCATTTTATAATGTCACACACACTGTGTCATTTCAGAATTAAGATGAACATCGAGAATTCTGTGAAAGGTCACATGATTAATGTGAGTAAAGTGAACTAAAAAACAAGTGAATGTGTTTGATTAAGGTTTGTATTGTATTTGTAATTCAGGATTATATCAACTGTGCTGAGATCTGGGTAGAGTTCACCTGCCGTCACTTCACTGTGAGTGATCACATTCTCATTTGTGCAGAATTAAAAGAAGAAGAAAACTTTTCTCTGTTTAATATAATGTGCTCAAATGTGTCCATCACAGAAACGGGAGGTGAACACTGTCCTTGCTGACATCATCAAACACATGACTCCAGACAGAGCGTTTGAAGATGCTTATCTGCAGGTACATACGTGTAATGATGCTGATGTTGAGGAGATTAGGTGAGATAATGATGTTGAATGTCAGTTGTGTTGTGTTTTCAGCTGCAGTCAGTGATTATGAAGATTCTCACATCCTTCCATGACTTCTCAGTGCTCTTCTCCATGGTAAAGGCTCTTTAACTACCACTTGTGCAGTTATAATTAAAAGTTGCTTGATGACTTTTGTTCTGATGTGTGTTGCTTTAATGATTGCAGGAGAAGTTCTTGCCGTTCCTCGACATGTTTCAGAAAGACAGCGTGAGGGTGGAGGTGTGTAAATCCATCATGGAGGTCTTCATCAAGTATGTTTGGCACTCAATATTCACAACTAAATCTAAATAAATGTTTCAGATGCAGGGCAGAGTTCGGTTCAGAACAGAAGAACAAATCAGGGTCATGAAACACTAGCCTACATTAACAGATGTGTATGTGTTGCACATGATAGAAGACAATGTTAGCATCCGTAAATAACATTTTAGGAGGAAAATGGGTAATTTAGGGGTTTCTTGGGGGGGATTTTCAGTTTAAAGTCAATATCACACTATACAGTGCATCCGGAAAGTATTCACAGCGCTTCACTTTTTCCACATTTTGCTATGTTACAGTCTTATTCCAAAATTTATTAAATTCATTATTTTCCTCAAAATTCTACAAACAATACCCCATAATGACAACGTGAAAGAAGTTTGATTGAAATCTTTGCAAAAAATGAAAAAAATCACATGTACATAAGTATTCACAGCCTTTGCTCAATACTTTGTTGAAGCATCTTTGGCACCAATTACAGCCTCAAGTCTTTTTGTGTATGATGCTACAAGCTTATTTTTGGGCAGTTTCTCCCATTCATCTTTGCAGGACCTCTCAAGCTCCATCAGGTTGGATGGGGAGCATCGGTGCACAGCTATTTTCAGATCTCTCCAGAGATGTTCAATCGGGTTCAAGTCTGGGCTCTGGCTGGGCCACTCAAGGACATTCACAGAGTTGTCCCGTAGCCACTCCTTTGTTATCTTGACTGTGTGCTTAGGGTCGTTGTCCTGTTGGAAGATGAACCTTCTCCCCAGTCTGAGGTTCAGAGCGCTCTGGAGCAGGTTTTCATCAAGGATGTCTCTGTACATTGCTGCATTCATCTTTCCCTCGATCTTGACTAGTCTCCCAGTTCCTGCCACTGAAAAACTTCCCCGCAGCATGATGCTGCCACCACCATGCTTCACTGTAGGGATGGTATTGGCCAGGTGATGAGCGGTGCCTGGTTTCCTCCAGACATGACGCTTGCCATTCAGGCCAAAGAGTTAAATCCAGAGAATTTTGTTTCTCATGGTCTGAGAGTCCTTCAGGTGCCTTTTGGCAAACTCCAGGTGGGCTGTCATGTGCCTTTTACCGAGGAGTGGCTTCCGTCTGGCCACTCTACCATACAGGCCTGCTTGGTGGAGTGCTGCAGAGATGGTTGTTCTTCTGGAAGTTCCTCCTCTCTCCACTGAGAAACGCTGGAGCTCTGTCAGGGTGACCATCAGGTTCTTGGTCACCTCCCTGACTAAGGCCCTTCTCCCCCAATCGCTCAGTTTGGCCGGGCGGCCAGCTCTAGGAAGAGTCCTGGTGGTTCCAAACTTCCATTTACGGATGATGGAGACCACTGTACTCATTGGGACCTTCAATACTGCAGACATTTTTCTGAACCCTTCCCCAGATCTGTGCCTCGATACAATCCTGTCTCAGAGGTCTACAGACAATTCCTTGGACTTCATGGCTTGGTTTGGTTTGGTTTGTGCTCTGAAATGCACTGTTAACTGTGGGACCTTATATAGACAGGTGTGTGCCTTTCCCAATCATGTCCAAATCAACTGAATTTACCGCAGGTGGACTTCAATCAAGTTGTGGAAACATCTCAAGGATGATCAGTGGAAACAGGATGCACCTGAGCTCAATTTTGAGTGTCATGGCAAAGGCTGTGTGTACTTATGTATCGTTTTTTATTCATTTGCAAAGATTTCAAGCAAACTTCTTTCACGTTGTCATTATGGGGTATTGTTTGTAGAATTTTGAGGAAAATAGTGAATTTTGGAATAAGGCTGTAACAACAAAATGTGGAAAAAGTGAAGCGCTGTGAATACTTTCCAGATGCACTGTAATGCATGATTGTATGCTATGAGAAGGCTCTATCCCATGATTATTCATTACACTACATGAGATTATCCTAAAACAAGCGCTTCAGTGTGCTGAGTGTTCAACACTACATGGCTTCTCCATGATGCTGACAGAGCAAACAAACCTTTGAAATGTTTGCACAACACACATTTATTATGTGTGATTTTGGAGATATGTGGTGAGGTGGACTGGGGCTCGTTTGAGTCCGTCAATCCTTCCATCCTAAGTGTGGGTGTGTTTACTGATCTAAGCACTATATTTGTGACTCACATTGACATGTATATTAACAGTGTTTGTCCTGTATTCGGTGTTCATGTATATTGTGTGTTTGTACCTGTATTCAGACACCAGCAGGAGGTGACGAGAGACCCCGTCATTCTGAACGCACTGTTACACATCTGTAAGACCATGCACGACTCTGTCAAGTGAGTGAGCTCTGTGTCAGAGAGTTCATCTGTTAATGCTTGACTGCAGAGTGTTACATTGAAGTGTGTGTATGTCTCTGTGTTCTAGTGCTTTAACTCTAGATGATGAGAAAAGATCTCTGGCTCTGCTCATCAATGGATTCATCCGTATGGTGAGTCTGTTCTTCAGGTCTCGTTTATCAGTTTCCCATAAACCCCTCGTTACTGACTATGAATGATGATTCATAAACTTCTGCGCTTTCTTCAGGTGTCATTCGGGAGAGATTTTGAGCAGCAATTGAGTTTCTGTGTGGAAGCTCGAGCGACCTTCTGCAACCTAGAGCCTGTCATCATTCACCTCATACATGTAAGCACCATGTGTCCTAATGCAGATGTTTATCTATACAGTGGCAAGTAAAGGTATGTGAACCATTTTGGAATTAGCTGGTTTTCTGCATTAATTGGTCATCAAATGTGATCTTATCTTCATTAAAGTCACAAGTATAGACAAACACAATGTACTGAAGCTAACAAACAATTATAATCTTTCATGTCTGAATCCCATTAAACATTAACAGTGCTGTGGAAAAAGTAAGTGAACCCTTCGATTTAATAACTGTTCGATCCTCCTTTGGCATCAATAACCTCAACCAAGTGTTTCCGGTAACATTCAGAAGGAATTTTGGACCATTCTTCCTTTCAGAACTACTTCTGATCAGCCATATTTTTAGGATGTTCTTAGTATGTGCTATAGTCATTGTCCTTCTACATCACCCAACTTCTACTGAGCTTCAACTGGAGCACGGCCACCCTGACATTATCCTGTAGGATATCTTGATGAACTTGCCTTGATGATGGCAAGCGGTCCAGAAGCAGCAAAGCAGCCCCAAATCATGATGCTCCCTACACTGTACTTCACCATTGGGATGATGTTTTCATGTTGGTATGTGGTGCCCTATTTATGCCATGCGTAGTGCTGTGTGTTCTTCCCAAACGGTTTGATCTTAGTTTCATCAGTCCACAAAACATTTTCCCAGAAGCGTTGTGGAGTGTGAATGTGTTTAAACTTAAGGTGCGCAGCAATGTTTTTGTTGGAAAACAGCGGCAGGACACCATGACTCTTTAATGTTTCCTGTATATTAGACTCATGAACGGAGATGTTAACCAGTTCCAATGATTCCTTCAAGTCTTTATATGTCACTCTAGGATTATTTTGTACCTCATTGAGCATTCTACAGTGTTCCCTTTGAGTCATCCTGGAAAGCCACTTCTAGTGAGAGTATAGTACTAAATCATCTCCATTTATAGACAGTTTGTCTAACTGTGGACAGATGAATATCTAAACATTCAAGATAACTTTGAACCCTTTCCTGCTTTAACCAAAGCAACAATTCTTGATCATAGGTCTTCTGCAATCTATTTTTCTGCGCTCCACGTCAGCAGATGCTTTTATTAGTCAAAATTGCATTAATTGGATTCACATACTTTTTCCAAACTACACAGTAAATGTTTGAATAATGTATTTAATATGTACAAGAACAATACAATCATTTATGTGTTATTAGTTAAAACAGTTTGTGTCTGTTCATTATTGTAGCTTAGATCAAATCAGATTTAAAGACAAATTTAAACATATATACAGGTAATTGCAAAGGGTTCACATAATTTTTCTTGTCACTGTATATATATATTACACCTTTTGTGAATGCTCCATCTAAGGTCCATGTTTCTGCCACCACCTGCTTTGCATAATTTAACTTTGAAGAATGACACACATCAGCTTAAACATGAATGCAGGCAGTCAACTATGTTATTTATATGTTGATTAAAGATCATGTCCGTGTGCTATTTAATAAATGTAATGATTTATTAAACGTTGGTGTCTTTCATCATATTGCTTTTGTCACTATTTCATAAAAGCAATACTGCAGTTGGGGCTGTGTGAAACAGTGATTAACCCTCTGGGGTCTGAGGGTGTTTTGGGCCCTGGAGAAGTTTTTACATGCCTTGACATTTGTGCTTTTTTCAGTTGCTTAAAAACACTTTAATGGCTAAAGTCTGATAACACTGTATTCAGCACAAACTGGGCTACAATAATATTTGAGCAACATGTGTACATGTTTGTATTTTTGAGAAAATAACGTTTATGCGTGGTTTTTGAAAAAAAATTACATTTTAAGTCACTTAAATAAGGTCATATAACACATACTAAACATTTGTCCACAAAACTTTTGAGAACTGGATCTTGTAGCCTAGAGTTTTTGCTACAAAATGATGTGAAAACCAACCTGATCACTCATTCATACAAAACAATTTAGTAATTTAACTTTTGTAAGACAATTTTAGTGTTGAAAGGTAACGTGCGAGGAGCTGTGACTATCATGAATATTGGTTGTAATTCACACCCGAGGAGACAAAAGAACCCTCCTCTGGGCCTATCAATGAGGAATGTGACAGAAAGAGAATGAATGTGTGGAGACTTAATGATCAAAATCAAGTTTTAAGTTAAAAGAAATAATCTGACTATATATTTTATTTACATGAAGACTTAATTTTAGACCTACACTACCATTAAAAGAAGTCTCTTCTGCTCACCAAGACTGCATTTATTTGATCCAAAATACAGTAAAAACAGTGATATTGTGAACTCTTTTTACAATTTAAAAGAACAGTTTTCTATTTAAATAAATTGTAAAATGCAATTTGTGATCAAAGCTGAATTTTCAGCATCATTACTGCAGTCTTCAGTGTCACATGATCATTCAGAAATCATTATAATATGCTGATTTTCTAATATGGGCATATTTAAAGTGCATTTTACTAATTTACACTTGAACACATATTTGCAAGCACAAGCTTTGTTGATGATAATGAGGCAGCATAAACACTAGATTAAATATATCTAAAAATTCATATTATTTTTATATCATATTACATATCATATTTATATCATACAGCATACAATTTAAATGACTGCTTTAGCCGAAACAACATTTAAATGTAACTGAAACTTGCTTATTAGGGCATATTTCAAATTTCAATACTCTGAATTCTGGCTGGCAAGTCTGGAAACAGTCCCACTAGTAAAATATGTACGTTTATATAAAATAGCAAGTTAAATAAAGAAAACTAAATGACTTACTCATCCGAAATTGTATCCTCGTCTGGATCAAGTCTCTCTTCAAAATACAATCGTTCATCGGAGTCCTGCTCTTCTTCTGAGGAAAATGTTAACTGTTCCTTACAATCCTGGAGCTTTCTCACTTGTGTATCATTGCAAATGCGCAGAAAACTGAATGGATTTTGTTTACATTATAACTCACAGTCGGGGGCGTTCACCATTTGCGTTGATCCTCTCAGCACATTAGTGTGTGAATGGCGCGCTCTGCTGGTGGGTGTGATCACATTAGAGATAAATTCGCTGAGCCAGGAGAAACTGTACATCGCTTTACTTCATACAGATTACATTGCAGGAGAATATTTGTTTTAAATTTGAATTGTTTTATTTAAAAGTAGACATTTTAAGCTTTCTTTAGACATGTTTCATGTTTGTGTGATAAGTATTCACGGAGTTTCAGTTCATTTTAGTGACGTATTTCTGAAATATGCTCATGAACACATAGACTGCTGAAAGCTCACCCTTTTTATTTTCTTTATTTTACAAAAGCACAAGATTTTATTGTTATTATGAGTGTACACAAATAAAAGTAGACCCTTTATAGTCTCTAATGATGTCTTACACGTATCTGTATGCACCAAAATGACGGAGAATTTTAAGTTGTTTCTGCTGTAATGACAAAAATATCCAGCAGGACACGCCGGCACGTCTGTCGACCCCAGAGGGTTAAGAAACCACAGACGTCCACTTCACGTCATTACAAGTCTAACAGACACCCTTTGTTGCTTACTGTCAGATTAAAACACGTGTTTATTGTTTTCCCTTCCTTGTTTGTCACATTTTACACTGACACTGTCCTGAAGTTTATCTGTTGTCTCATGTATTATATTTAACTGGCATATTAATGTCTGTTTTCCAGACGGTGAATCAGTTAGCCATGGAGACCAGACGCGTGATGAAAGGAAATCACTCACGCAAAACTGCTGCTTTTGTCAGGGTTTGTTTCACATAATGTTAATAGTGTTTGATAGTTGTATTCCTGCTGTTTTATCCTATAGATGACCATTGTTCTGGTGATCATGTTTTGTGTTGTTTGATTGCAGGCGTGTGCGGCCTACAGTTTCATCACTATTCCGTCTCTCACCAGTATCTTCAGTCGTCTCAATCTGTACCTGCTCTCTGGACAGGTCGCGCTAGCCAACCAGTGTTTGTCTCAGGGTGAGTACTGGACTCTCTGGGGCCTCATGTTTAAAACATGGAGTAGACTACATCCTGAAAGAGCACATATGCACAGAAGGCCCATTTTCAGATATACAAAACAGTGTGTACCTACACAAAGTTCACTTTATAAAGCCCAGTTAGTGGAAGATTGTCTGTAAATACAAAGGCTTTATTCCCAACCCTTCTCCTCCCCAAAATAATCATATATGGAACTTTTTTGTGTATTTTATGCATCAGCATCTAATTTACATATGCATATTGTCATCCAGTCACGTGATACTTCTGTGTTTAATAGTACGAGTAACTTGTTTTGGAGTAAAAATATCTAAACGTCCTTTAAACAAGATACATTTACCTGAGAAACATGATTGTATTAGATATTAAAGTTGCTTTAAGAGAATATATCCTGACTATTATTCTCAAATCAGTGGGAAACAATGCTAGAGTGTTTTAAGCATAAACCAAACCTAATTTTTGCCAACTTCTCAAAAAACCTTTTAGATCCTTAAAAATGATATATTTCTAGAAGCAAAACTAAGTTAATGATGAAGAAAATGATTTGTGCAGTGTAAAACACGTATCGTACGTATCTGACATCATCAAATTGGGGCTGGTTCAAATATAAAATGTGCAGTGTGTAAGCTTTTGTTTGAAGGCCTGTTCGATTTATTATACCAAGACCCGCTGAACTGCAATGACATTTTCTAGCGATGTCCCAATACTGGTATCAGAATCGTATTCAAGATCGCACTCTTGCACTTGTAAAAATGCTCAGAGACTAAAAACTGAAACCCTCTGATGTGCTTATGAATGTCATTACATAAACACGTAATGTCCTAGTGAGATTCTTTCACAGCAAAGGCTACGATATAATGAGGTAAATATATAGTGTGCATGTGCTAGGTGCTTCAAAGTGAATGTGTTGAGCCGGTGTAGTGCTGACATAAAGACACATACTGCTCATTGTCTCATACATGGAAAACAGCATTGCGCTCTCTGTTTTGTAGCAGATGACAGCAGGTGCTGCTAATTCACTTTGTAGTGCGAGGCACAAACAGACTACATATTTATAATGAATTGTTGTATTTTATGTTTCAATTAATGCATTTATTTAAACACCATTTTGAAGATTAAAATGAAAATAAACTGTTGCTATGGAATTCAGAATATATATATATATACCAGACTGTATCGCGAGTGCCAAATCAAAGTATTGTTCCTTGTACTCTTTCTTTTTTTTAATCTCTTCTTCTCTCAATTTGGAATGTCCAATTCCCACTACTTAGTAGGTCCTCATGGTGGCACGGTTACTCGCCTCAAAATCCGGGTGGAGGACAAGTCTCAGTTGCCTCCGCTTCTGAGACCGTCAATCCGCGCATCTGATCACGTGACTCGTTGTGCATGACACCGCAGAGACTCGCAGCATGTGGAGACTCATGCTACTCTCCACGATCCACACGCAACTCACCACACGCCCCATTGAGAGAACCACTAATCACCACCACGAGGAGGTTACCCCATGTGACTCTACCCTCCCTAGCAACCGGGACAATTTGGTTGCTTAGGAGACCTGGCTGGAGTCCATCAGCACGCCCTGGATTCAAACTCACGACTCCAGGCGTGATAGTCAGCATCAATACTCGCTGAGGAGATCGCTACCCGTTGATTAAAGTCACCTCTGATTGGTTAACGAGCAAATCAAGCAGCTGCAAAAAGATTCAGTATTTTTATTTGCATGTGTCCAGCCTTGCACAGCAAAGTGTTAGAGTTCTTGACTTGCGTTGCCGCTTCTCTCCCATTTAAAGTGAATTGGGAACTCTCGGTTGAACTGTACCATGTAAAACCACCTTTAGTTTACATCCCATGGACTATATCTTTTAGCGGCAGGATGACAGTTAATGAGTTGGTTTAGGAAAATTATGTTTTAATGCAAATGTTTGTCCTTAAAGTTTTATGTAACTGTCATTAAAGCACTTAAGGCTGTGATATGTTGTGTACATACAGTATATGCAGACTATAGTCAGGGCTAAAGGGTGCTGTTAGACACAACACGCAGTGGATTATCTTGTGCCTTATTGCTTGAAAAGAGACTTGACTTGATTGAGTCTCCTTGTCCATTTCTCAGCGGATGCGTTTCTAAAGGCAGCAGTCAGTGTTTTACCAGAGGTCCCACGCACCATCAGTGTTGAGGGTAAACAGCGCTCATCAGAGCCCTTCCTGCTCGACTTCATCAATAACTTCCTCTCTACACTGCTCGTAGTGCCGGTAATACATGCTTCCAGATCTGCAGGAACGTTGTTCAGGACATCTGGTTACTCTATGTGTTAATGTGAGTGTGATTGTTTGTTTGTCTGGTCTTGTAGGATCATCCCGAGCAGGGCGTGCTGTATCTGGTGCGAGGACTCTTGAACATGGTGCAGGATTACACCTGGGAGGACAACAGCGACGCTAAAGTCCGCGTCTACATCAGCGCTTTACCATTACTAGCAGCAATGAGCCAAGAAACTTATCTCTACACCATTCCTAAAGGTATCTCGTGCTCACGTTTCAACAAAATCAAAAGATTTTACAGATAGAAAATGAAGCCTGTTTTTCAATTGAAATCATAAATATGGATTGATATGTATGGATAAAGGCAATACAGTAAAAACTACAATGATGCATAAATACTTCACAGTTTAAATCATATCTTGATTGTCATAAGACTCAAACATAGAAATGTCAAATAAAAGCATCTCTCTTCCTGTTTCAGTGGATTCCAATGAAACTCTCTATGGGGGAGATCCCAAGTTCATCGCAGAGATCAATAAGCTGTGTGAGACTCTGATTGGTCAGGTGCTGGATCACTTAAAGAGTCTGGGGCGAGATGAGGTGAGTGCATTATTATCATTTAATGATCCAGAAGCAGCCTCTAACAGTGTTCAGACACTTGAATGACACTAAGCATGTTTGAATGTCATGTCATGGCATTAGATAGAACACCATTTTAAATCAGGTGGCATTTATCTGATAGAAAGATGGCACAAGCACATGTTTGAAATAAATATTAAAAACAAAGAAAATGTTTGAAATGGCAGGAATCAAGGAGGGCTTGTTGAATACTTCTCAAGGAAACATGTGTTCAGTTCATGTGTTCTCTCTACACTTGCAGTTTCCTCATCGGCGTATGTATCCTAACAGATCATATTTTGTGCATTTATTTGATTATTAAGTGTGAATGGTTACAATGATCCAGTGTGGGGACAAACATTGATGCAACAGTATTAGACTGAATGAAATGCTATAATTCACACTTTTCGAGGAGTTCATTACTTCCCCCTGAATACTGGAGGGAATGTTTTGTTTTGAAACATTTTTAGATTACGTTCATTGTCTTTCAAGGATTTACCTGTGTGACATGATTGTGATTGGTTGGTTGATTGATTGATTGGGTCTTTGGTAATAAGGTTGTCCATGATAAGCTGTTATAAAAAGAAATCTTTAAAAATGTAGTTTAAAACATGTGTCAAGTTCATAGAAATGAAATCTTTGTGTCCATGTTGGTTCACACATTTCTGGAAAACATGTATAGTATATTGTAATGACTTCAGAAGTGTCATGTGGTATAACCATCAAGTTAATGGTATTAAAATACTTTCCTTGCACTTTGAGTACAGGACAGTTTTCACAACTTATATTACATTTATTAGATTATAACAAGCTATTTTCAAGAAAAGACATTTCAAGACCTTTTGATTCAAGAACATTAAGATGTTTTTTTCAGGGTTACGCCAAATGATGTGAACAAAATGCGCCTTTTCATTTTATATTTAATTATATGACAATTATTTTTTATAAACTTCACACACTTTTGAGGGGTCTTGCTTTTATTGTTGTTTTTCTGACCTACATGTTGATCACACCACCCGAATTCTGTGAACAAACGTTTTTAAAATACATCAATTTGAAAACACACTCAAATCTCATTTTAAAATAAAATGGTTTCTCTGCTTTTTTTTTTTCAAGAATTTCAGCTTTTAATATAAGACTTTGATTGAATTTTTACCATCTCTGGATAGTTCCACCTAATGACATTTTTTGACATTAAAGGTGCTGTAAGCGAGTTCAGTCGTTCTACTTCCACGAGACTCTGAATTACCCACCTCGCTTTCCAAAATATCCTACTCCAAACATATCAAATGAGCTTCATTGAGAACGACATCGATCGGGAATGTTTTTAATACAACAGTAGTAACACAGCACCCTCAACTGACAACTGTTATGAACTCTTCTCAATTTGGCCCTTGTCAAAGTCGCTCAGATAATTACACTTGCCCATTTTTCCTGCTTCCAACACATGAAATTCAAGAACTGACTGTTCACTTGCTGCCTAATATATCCCACCCCTTGACATGTGCCATTGTAATGAGATAACGAGATGTCATTCACTTCACCTGTCAGTGGTTTTTATGTTGTGGCTGATTAGTGTTTATATATTTAATATGATTAATCATGGTTTGCATTGCTCATTGACTTCTATTTGTATATGTTTGTGTGTTTAAGGGAGTGCGCAGACAGGGTACTTTGGCATTCTCTCTGTTTGGCTGTCTGTTAGCTCATGGAGATGTACGGAACAATAAGCTCAACCAGCTGTGCGTAAACCTGTGGAACCTCAGCCACAAACATGGCTTCTGTGATACACGTACCTCGGTTTGTCTCAGACACACACACACACACACACACACACACACACACACACAAACTTAAACAAGTAAATCACATCAATAAATTAAACTATATAATTGGGGATATACCAAAATTCTGCTCTAGGCAAAACACCATCATGTGTTCATGACAGGCATGTTATCTTCCTCATATGGAAACATCAGGTGCTTTTAATGATTTCCTGTGCTGTTATGTACTGATCCAGGCTCAGTGACATGCTTTCTTCTAAAAATTAGATTAAACAATCATGAGTCGCCACACATATCTGTTCGGTGTACTAACTGTGCTTAGAAATCTGGGCCTTTCCAACGTGGAAATGTGCCGATTGATTTTTGTGGTCACACAGCACTTTGTAGAGGGAAGCAGGCATTTGTTTCACCAGCACTCTGACAAAAAGATGAACTGTATTGTCACATACACCTGTTCAGCTGAATGAGGTCAGTCAAGGTTAGAATCAGGGCATAACATAGACTAAAATATTAAGAGCTTATTATAATGACAACAGACTGATCCTCCCCCTGTATAGAATTGTACATTTATAGAGGTTTTCCAACCCCTTTCTGACATCCCTAAAGGTTGACGAATCTCTCTCTCTCTCTCTCTCTCAGGTTCGGACTCTAGAGCACATCAAAAATCAGGCGCAGCAGCCAGACTTGAGTCATCTCACAGACATCATAACACGACTGTCACTGCAGTCCAGAGCCTGACCACAATATCAGCGGTCAACAACCTTGGAAACTTGGAAATTGTCAGCCTGACAGTTTTCACATTTGAGTGTTCCGGAAACCAACATGTAGTGTCCAATTTCTGCCATGTTTATTTCTGAAAGACAGTAATGCATCACAAAGCTTTTGAGATTAGTTGAGGGAAAACAATAATCACTCATTAATATTCCTGAAGATCGTTTGATTGTTTGCACTTGTTATTGTATAACCAGGTATTATATCAAATAATCTAACCAAGATGAACATGTACTAATAGTTTAAAGTGAGAAAAAGTGACGAACACAGACATCTTCAAGTACCGTTTAAGTAGCCAATTCACTTGTCACGCGTGTCAGACATCAACATTGATTTGCTTCCTGCTACTGTAGTTGGTTGCAGGTGATTTTAGGAGAGGTCATTTCTCATCCTGGACAGAATGTGGACACATCTGCACAGTGATGGAGGAGTCATCAATATTAAGGTTAATGTGAAGCATTTGTTATTGGCCCTTCATTGACCCTGTGCTGGAACTTTATTGGTTATGGGTTTCTTTTAATCATTTCTAGTCCTTCAAAGAACACAAAGTAATGAAAATCACCAAACCAGACAAAATCATTTTCAGAGTAATGAAGGGAAGAGTTCACCCGTCCAGTGCTGATTTACTGATTTTCAAATAAATAGTTACCCATGAGCTTCTGTTCCATTTTAAATTCAAATGTCAAAATGAATTATGCCCACAGGCTGTTATTTAAAAAAGTCATTTATAGAATTAAAAGAATTGATAATTCTGTTGGCAGTAATGTTATACAGCATGATGTAATTGTGTTTGCATAACAATTTACAGTTAACTAGTGTTATTATTATTGTCACATCAATATGCCTGATCCATGAGATCACTGTGTGAAGTGTCTAAAAGTTGATCTAACGTTCAATGACTAATCAAATGTTGCTAATGAGAATCCCCGGAACCATCACATTTATTTTTAGACAAAATACTTTCGGTAACACTTTACAAATAGGTTCCATTTGTTAACAACGAATCTTTTGTACAGCACTTATATAATATAATACATTTGTTCATTGTTAGTTCATGTTAACTGATGAACCTTATTGTAATGTCTCACTATCTGTACATGCTTATTATAGAGGCAGAGCAAGTAAAAAAAACTGATGAATCGTGCACAACTAGACCTGGACCCTGTATATTAAATAGTAAGTAGCGATATAATAAAATAGCAAGTAAAAAGGCTTCATTTTGATTTCATTAACTTTGCAATGAGGAAGAACAAGACGCATATATTTCGGTTACATCCATGTCTATCCGTTTATTAAGCTCAAACACAGTTGAGCAGGGAATGAAGCAGCGCCCTGGTGGCCGATATCAACACATTCACACTCCGCTCAACATGAACCATGCGTTCCTCATTCACTTACTGTTAAGATCTGTGCTATTCTCATCTTCATACACACACACACACAATGTAACAGTGGTGAAATGTCCCATCAAGGATACAGTAATATCTCTGGACAGACAGGCAGGACCAAGCCTCACTCCGGTTTAACTATCATACTGTACAATTCATCAAAGTACATGAGCATGGATTATAAATTAGAGTGATTGAATTACTTTCAATAATACAACGAGCTCCCCCCCCGGCGGGACAGGAAAGTAACAACAAATGAGGGCTCAGCAGAACTACACGTGGAGACGTGAAGTGCACCTGTTTCTTTTATGAATTTTGTTCGCCAATAGTCCAGGAAGTGTGATACTGTTGCACCTTCATTCTTCAAAAACTATACATTGAACAAAGTCCAACAATAACAGGAAAGAGTTAGTTACTGAAAAAGGCCCAAAACGGATGCGTGACTGGCCATTGTTCAGTTCAGTGAATGGTTTGGTGACATGGGGACCAGCGAGTTTCTGCTCCTGGACACTCTAGTCCAGCTCAATTGGGCTGCTGTCCTCCTGAGCTTCCTCACCCTCCTCTTCCTCTCCTGAGCTCATGAAACTGTTCAAAAGGTTTCCTAGCACACAAATCAAGCAAATCAATGTCTTTATATCATAACTTTAGATTTTGTTGTGTGTGACACAAGTAGTAGGGATGTGCACAGATTTGCCTGTATTCAAATACTAAAATCACTATTCAGTTATTCTGCAGGTGCAATAGAAGTCTTCTACCCAACCCAAGCCTGATAGTACCCAACAATCAGTTTTTCAGGTATAGGGTGAGTTAGGGGCTGTTCACACATGTTCTTGTGTGCATCAGTGCAGCTTTTTTCAATAGTTTTTCTATGTAAACGCACTAGATATTTCTGTTGCGCTGCATGTCGCTGGGGTTTTTTTTTTAGACACGGTGTAAAGATAGAACGCAGGTGTTATTAAAAACAGAAGTTCCTTTTCTTTCACCATTTGTTGTGATGCATCTAGTTTTTTGGCACAGGTCTCACAAAGATTTGTCGTTCTGAAGAAGTTCAGGTTGCCATTTATAATACAAATGATTACCGTACACATCCCTAATAAGAAAGGGCTTAAAAAGACTGAACATTGAACAGAAGTACTGTATTAGTTTAAGACAGATGTGAGGTTCATTTATTATTTCTTAATGAAGTACACTGCAGACATGTTTGAAGGCATAGTGTGTGTGTGTGTGTGTGTGTGTGTTACCTAGCAAACCACCATATGATGACGACTGTTTAGGTGGCACTCCAAAGAACAGCTGTCCTATTCTGTCCAGATACTGAGGTCAAAGTTCAAGAGAAGATTGCAGGTTACAAACAATGAACTGTTCATGGGGAAATGAGCAGAAGCAAAATTATAATATGAGTGATTCTAATATAAACACAGGCTGAATAATTAAGGAATATTTGTCCATTTTGAGATTATCAGTTGACATGCTGATGGGCTCGTTTGGACCTGATAGACCCTTTTCACATATCCGGGTTTGGACTGCAGAAGTCAGATAATGGCAGGGTAAAAACAGCTTACAACATTAAAAGAAAAGTCCAGTATAATACTTTCAAAGCTTTCCAAAACAAACAACAAAGTAAAGAGCGCTGGATTACGACAGTCCCTCAACAGATGTTTCAGGTAAATATGATACAATGTTCTAAATGTACACTAAATAGAAATCATTTCAGTCTGTGAAATGTTTATTCTCTTATTGGTGGGTCTTTTCTTCATGTCTCTGTTTTTCTATGCCATTTTACATGCTATTAACATGATGTTTTTAAGAATGAAGTGTAGATAATGGACTGATGTCTTCAACAGAAGCACATATGTTCTATTAATATCCTCAGAGCTCACAGTCGGCCTGTCTTTAAAAGTTTAGACGTTATCATTGAAAATCAATTCACCTGTTGACAATATGAATGGGATTTCCAGAATCAGACTGTTGCGCTCTATTGGATTCAGTTGTGAGTCCAGTCTCTTGTGCTTCTCAAGAGGAGCAGCATTTTGTGAGATGCTTCTTATGTAGTGCAACAAATGAGTTGTTTGAGCCTCCATGACAGTTCAGACCAAAGGTTTTTCATTAACCGCTACAATGTGCCTGACCTAAATTTGCTCATCATTGAAGGACGGCAGCTGGTGCTATGGAACCGCTCTAGTGTCTCTATATTTCTGTGTACTCTTATTGAGAAAGACTTGCTTGTGATTTGTTAAGGAGCATCACCTCATTGTACATGGGGTCTCTCTTCAGTGACGGCTGATACTGCTCACATAACACTGTGAAGACTGTCAACTTCCCACTGGGAATAAAACACACACAGAGAATTCCACATGTTGAAATAATGAGCCATATATGTGGAGTGTGAATACAGGACAGCGTCTCACCCATCCACAGCAAGCAGGAGGAACCACAGGAAGTTGAGCAGAGGCTGAATGAACGGAGGACCCTTCTCTATGGACGGGTGCTTCTGTGTGTATGTGGTGAACACCACCGACGCACTCGTTTTGTTTTTTAGACAGAGGAACCTGCAGTCAAGATGAGACACCGAGATCAATATCAAACGCAATATTCACGAAACTCAAGAACAGCGCGACTATCCTAAACATCTCCGTTTGTGTTCCACAGAAGAAATGACACAAGAACAACAGAAGTTTCCTTTTTATATTCCCAAACAAAAAACATTTTAAAACATGATGAGAAATGAAAGATGTGTAATTCTCTGAAACTCACTGTAATACGGCCTGTGCTACAAACATGTCCACTTCCCCGTGAAAGCCTCGCGCTGATGAATACTCCACCATCATCTGTGCGCAGCCCTCTCCGTCAGACGAGTGCAGGAAATGATAGCGTGATTCACTGTAGTTTTGTTCTGGACACACATAGACATGATCTGAGTATTCACTACCCCATGAGCTGATCTGTGATTGGACGTCATGTGTCTGTTGTACCTTTCCACAATGTGAGGGCGAGCAGCTGGTGCAGTTTGGGGTGGCCCAGCTTGCCCGACCCCCCTGATGACCACTTGATTGCTCTGGAGACAAACGCCACTCGCTCGGGGGAGTTGGGGTCCATCAGGCTGAAGAGTTTGGCCAAATGCTCTGGAACAAACACCATTCATGTTATTTCACATGTTATTAAGGGTCATTGACAAGTAAGGAAGTCCCAGATGATTAAAATCTGTCAAAATAAGTTTAAAATGCATATGACTTTATAAAAACATCCTTAAATCGTTTTAAAAACGTTACTATTTTCAACAAAATTTCATTAAAATGCTGAAACCATCCAATAATTTGATTTCCTTACACCTTGAATACACAAGTCGAAATGCAAATCGAAATGATTATTTTTGAATCATTAATAATAACTGAAAAACAATCTTCGTAAACCAGTTTTACTCGAGTAATGTGTCATTTTCAAGTGAAAGAGTTTCAAATGTAGGATGGGGCTTGCTCTTATTCATCAGGAACGGATAACACACACTTATAAATCAAGAAACATTTATTGAGTATATGATTATTTGATTTTATGTTCACTTATAAGAAGAAATAATAATAAAACGTTACTTCATGAAGTCATTGTTTAAGAATATCAGAATAAGAGTTTTTCTTAAAGGAATGTTCCGGGTTCAGTACAAGTTATGTTCAATGGACAGCATCTGTGTCATAATATTAACACAGAAAATAATTTCTAGTCGTTCCTCCTTTTCTTTAATAAAAGCACAAATGTGTGTTCCAGTGAGACACTTTCAATGGAAGTCAATGGGGGTTTAATCTGACAACATTCAAATACTGTTTCAAAAGACACAAACAACATGAATCGTCTGTATCTTTCCACAGATGCGGTTAGTAAGTGATTTATTCACAGTAAAATCATGTTTACACACATGTTGTTTTAACACGCCCCGTATTTAACAAACTGAATCACTATGCTGTTGACTGAACCCGGAATATTCCTTTAATTCCAGAATCTTCCACTCTCTGGACACAACATTTTTAACTTTATTCCACACCAAAAATATCAAAATTAATTTATATCCGTTTTCATTAAAATGATGAAGTTAAGGTGCATTCACATCATATCGGATTCCGAATTGTACAAAGCGTTCACGTCTCCATAGCTCGTAATTACACGATGTAATCTCGTAATTCAATGAAAGCTCTGATTTGACAGTCGTGATGTCATGTGAAAAAAACCAATATGGCAGGGGCCTCAACAGTGAAACGCAGTGAACATATTTCTGTTTAATATGCTATTTTATTTTGCTATTCATGCCTGGAGAATTTCTTTTTATTCTTAATCATTTATCAAAAGCATATAGAGCTGAATTAATGAAGTGATAAGCATTTTGGCGTTATAAGTGTTGCCATAGAAACAAATAACTTACGAGAACTGACATTGACATTAGTTATTCAAGAATAGTGACCACAAATATACATAATTAAAGGGACAACACAAAACTTCTGCAACTAGCAGCTCGTAACGGTAGTGAAAAAACAAGCGCTTTGAATAATACTTTTGAACAAAGAATTGTCCATGACCTTTTCACTGGCATTTCTGATTACTGGAAATGACATTTTTACAATCATAGCGAATCATTTTGACTAATTACTTGAATAGAACCGACTCACAATTTCACAATTAATTCAAATTTTCAAAACATTTTCAAGACAATTAGAAAATGATAGGATATATTTGTATTATTATATTATGTTTTATTTTCATATATCAAAGAGATAAAGCAATAACTCAGGACAAATCTAGAACATGATTCATTACTTTCACATTGATATTTTATGAGATATAACTGGCTGTCAAACACATATTGAGCTACACATAATATTAACATGCACTTATAGAATCTAAATAGATGAACAACTTACATTATTTCAGTGGTACACCCAAATGACAATAGTCATATCATAAGTTCATGTGTTACACTTGCTATAGTTTACTTCAACGTTGTTTATTCATCAAACATCAATGTCAAATGTCAATCACTGAATCAACAGCACCACATTCAGAGAGAAAAAGAATTCCAATCCATCGTGATCTTCGTCTGAACGACCTCGATATACGGATTATTAAATCCCAAGATCAATCTTTCACTCTATGACGTAACCCTCTATAATGAGAGTAAATCACTCACATATGCAACCAAATTGCACACTATGTGATTACAAATGTCAGTGATTCTCTACTGGCAGGTAAATGTTGAGATGTTGTAGTATAGTGATGAAGAAGTTCAGCAACAAGATCTTTCACTGATGAGAGTAAAAGTTTGAAAGACGAGATCCACACAATCCATTCATGATTGATAGGCCTGTTGCAATTATTAAATAACTGTCTGATCACGGTTATTTGTTCTAACCACTGTTATCTCAATCAAGCATTCAAATTCCAATCACATTTTAAGGCCCAAATAAGGGAATTTAAGAGAATGTTCTGTATAAATGCCATGAACGGAGCGTTACTGTGCCACACCACAGACGTCAACCAGACACTGTACGGAAGAGTGAAGAACACTCTGATGCGTGAGCTGTCAGCAGACGCTCACGCCAAACTCCTGCTAAAATATAAACAAACAAGTATAAACAGTGATGGTGTACGCAAAGTGCTCCAGTTTCACTTTAAACGATCCTTTAATGGAAAATGTTCCTGGTTGATACACGCAGTGTTAAAGACACACAGTGACACATAGATGCACGCAGAAAAAAGGCACACCTTAAAAACATGACAATTTAAGACAATTAATCGTGAAAGCCCTAAAACAGACAATTGTCAAAATTATATATTAATAAATCACAATTATTTGTTTGACAATTAATCACCAGCCAAATTTCATAATCGTGATAGTCCTAATCATTGAATAATGTCTCTTTTAATACAATTACTGTTCTTTATGGTCGGCTATTGATTAAAAACAACAACAAAACAAACTATGCAAAACAAACCACATACACCTCTCGATATACTTGCTTGTCTTAAAGAGACAGTACCGATTAAGCATGTGTTCTACACAGAAATATACTGTATATGCAACATAATAAACACAATTTCAAGATATTAATTAATGGAATAGAAGGAACTTGAACATTTTTCAAAAGCTAAAATGTGACAAATCTGCTGAAAAACTAATGATAAAATATAATTAGTAAAAAATATTTTCAAATTGTGCCTAGAAGGTTCCTTTATAATTATAGAGTATTAGCTGAGAGAGAATGTATTTTATATGTAAGCAAAACTGACATTGTAACAGAAATGCACCCATATGAGTACAGAGACTGCACTTATCAGAGTTACAAATGACTTGCTCTTATCATCTGATCGCAGCTGCATTTCTCTTCTAGTGCTTTTAGATCTTAGTGCTGCATCTGACACGATAGATCATGACATTCTCTTAAATATGCATTTGTGGAGTTGCATTAGCATGGTTTAGGTCCTATTTAGCAGACTGCTGCCACTTTGTCTATGTAAATGAGAAACTGGCAAACCAAACAAAAGTAAAATATGGAGTGCCACAGGGATCAGTTTTAGGGCCTCTGCTTTTCTCGTTGTATATATGTAAATATAATTTGACTCTCGACGAATGTACTGTTACATCATCTTCAACAGTGAATAACTTACGTGTTATATTTTATGCCAATTCTTCTACCACACTATATTCCATCACATTCATTACGATCACAAAATTCTGGCCTGTTAATAGTTCCTAGAATATCAAAATCCACAAAAGGAGGTAGATCCTTTTCAAATTCAGCTCCTAACCTATGGAATAGTCTCCCTAACACTGTTCGAGATGCAGACACACTCCCTCAGTTTAAGTCTAGACTAAAGACTCATCTATTTAGCCAGGCATACACCTAATTTATCCTCCAACCCACAATTAGGTTGCTTTAGTTGGGTCTGCCGGAACCAGAAACAATGATCATGATCTATAACTCTGCAATAAATTGAATAGCATCTACGCTAATATTATTTTATTTGTTTCCCTGTCTCAACCTCGGGAATCCTATCCTTAGTTCACCAGAATCGTCTGGATCCAGCTCCATTCCTGCTTCGTGTTGGACTCAACTGCTACGTGTTTATTAATTTTAACCCATGACTTGCAATATACATGAGTGATATTTACATTATATTCATGATAGAGATGCACCGATTGCAATTTTCTTGGCCGATTCCGATTTTTTTCCAAGTGTGACCTGCTGATACCGATTTTTTCAGATTCCGATTATCTTTCTAAGAACTATTGACCGCATATACAAACAAAATCTACATTTCTTCAATGCAAAATAAAATTTTCATAATAAAATGAATTTTTAAACATTACAATTTCCCCCAAACAAAGTTCCAGGATCTTCTCTGACTTCTGATTTATAAAGTGCTCTGTGACTGGAAAGCGGTAGAAATAACAATTAACTGCAAATGAGTTGCTTTATATAACAAAACATATTTTTATAAATGGACATTTTTCTATTTTTTACTCGTCTAACAAAACAATTCCAAATATTACAAGCCTATGAACAACACTGAAGTGTCCAATACACTCAACATTGACATTAAGCTTATGTTAGATACCAAATATCAGAGGTAAAACTGATTGCTGCTTCGGGATCGGCTTGTGACCATACCTGTCGACACTCACCCCCGTTATTCCCGGGAGTCTCCCGTATTTCACACCCATCTCCCACCCCCCTCCCGTTTTGTTATTTCTCCTGGGAAACTCCCGTAATTTGTATGGCCCAAACCATGTTATATGAATAAACATTATTTACTTGGAATATTATTCCAAGGTTGTCCAGTTGCCAGATCTTGTATGAAACGCAATCCTACTCACACAATCGACGCACCATACACATTTCTAATAATTTGTGACCTCAACCTGGCAACCAAAACCCAATTGCGCTGTTGAAATCTGTGCAGGCAGTAGACGCGAGAAGTTGAATCAAGCAACACTGGTAGATTGGAGTAGAAGATTCAGCTGGTGCTCTGGCGGGAAAATAAATAAATAATAATATATACACTTAAATTTAACAACAGCTGGACAAAAGCATTTCATTTCATATCCCGAAGCCATATAAACAATACCCACGCTTTTTGCAAAGTGTGTCGCACTGATTTTAATATCGGACATGGTGGGAAAAATTACGTTACTCAGCACATTAAATCACAACGGCACAATTTATATGTATTTAGCCTGCCTCTGCCATCCAGCAACACCCTTCACCTCCCGGATTTGTGTACCCAAATGTTGACAGGTAACAGGCTGCGTGTGTGACATGACACTACGGAGACTCCACTATGGAGAACGGCTGGTCATCCAAGGCCATGAATTCCATAATTTTCCTCGTAATTCCTTTGGTCTGTTCGCTTGTCATACCAAGGAAAGATAGGAGAGGCTGCTGACTTCTGGCTGGCTCTGAGCTCTGGCTAGCTTTAGCCGCTTAACTTTTTTAGCTTCTTTTTTAAAAGCGGTATTTTCAGCTGGGTGAGGGTGTTTTAAGTGTCTAATTAGGTTTGTTGTTCCGAACATTATTGTGGTAGTTCCCTCACGGTTTACTTTAGCCTTACAAATATTACAAATTGCGAACTTTATGTATTTTTCACTCACAGTGAAGATCTTCTACGCCAATGTCATGTTTCCATGTGGCTGTGACGTTATTGCCTGCGCTGCTGGCAACAAAACGGACCGGCTCGGAATCGGAAAGAAGTGAGACTGACCGGCCGGTTACCAGTCCGGGCCGAGCATATGGAAAACCGGCTGATTCCGGTCCCTGGCCGGTCGATCGGTGCATCTCTAATTCATGATGTTAGTCAGAGGGGAACTGGCCCCCACAGTGAGTCTGGTTTCTCCCAAGGTTATTTTTCTCCATTAATCAACATCTTGAAGTGTGTTGTGTAGTGTGTGTCTAGTGCTATACAAATAAACTTGGAAACAAATTAATCGAATGGAGATCGGAATCAAACTGAATCGAGAGCTTGTGAATCGGAATCTAATTGAATCTGGAAATCTGAATCAATACCCAGCCCTAGTAAGAAACAGCATGTAGAATATGTACAGTATGTGCACACGCATATGTGAAACAGATAATTCACCATTGTCACACAGAATATATTTGTATGAGTACTACTACTCATATATGAAATATATTTCCTGTAATAGTAAAAACATATAGATTTGAAATAAGCATGTCATAAATAATAACCTATACTTTTACTGCAATTTTGTCTTCTTTTTTTGTTTTATTTTGTTTTGTTACACAATTTAGAAGACGTTACTGAGGAGGGGGATTTTGGACAATGACAGTTCACACTGGGAGAGGCTACCCAGGGTAGCACCGCTGAAATTTTGCATCTTGCATCTGGTTTGGACAGTGTAATACTTCTGTAGTGCTGCTCATAATCTGTGTTTACAAAAAATACCATTTAAAATGCAGAGAGTGTCAAAGCATTGAACCGCTAAGTGCTGCTGTACACGTTTAAATTAACAATGACCAGTTTAATTATCTTAACTACTTAAAACAAGCAGAGATTCTCAGCTCTAACTACAGATAAAGTTAACTGTAACCACACCTCAAACTTTACATTGTTTGGCAGATGAATAGCACCCTACATTGTACTTGAACATGAAGCTCACCTATTGTGTGGTCATCCACTTTGGCTCCAGTTTTCTCCAGTGACTCTAGAACCAGCATGGACAGATCTGCAGCACTGTTCTGCTGTTTGAAAACAAACAGAGATCTTACACACAAAACAAGTCTTTCTCAGTAACAACTGACCAGACATTCAGGATAACACATACCTGATTATAACTAAAGAAGAGTAACGCTCCATTGTACATCAACTCTCTGGCCTCTGCGTGCTTCGCTTGTGACATATACCTGCAGGCAGAGAACGTTATTAACGCAACACATAACACACACACACACACACACACACACACACTACTCTATATTACACTATCTGAGATTGTGTAATGTAGGCAGCTGCACACTACGTTTGGAGACTATAGTGCATAAAAATGTCTACTAGGTACACAGCACAAAATGTTTTGAACCACCAATGCCCAAAAAAATGCCATCTACAATGGTAGTTCACTAGGTTTGAAGATCTTGATTCCCCAAAAAAGCAAGCCATCTAAATAAGTCCAAAAATGCTATCTAGGTGGACAGCGCCCTAGCTATCAAAACTATGATGCCTCAAAACACTGTCCAGGTAGGCAGCATGCTAGGTTTTGAAACCATGATGCCCTAAAAATGCTATCTATTTTTTTAGGTGGGCACTGCCTTAAGTTTTGTGACATGATGCCCAAAATGTTATCTTGGTAGGGAGCACACTGGGTTGTCTATGCCAATATCTATGTAGGTGGCACGAGAACACACAAGACACAAGACATCAAAAAACGTCTTCTAGGTTGATTATGAGACTATGCTCAACATGCTGTCTATGCAGGGAGCACACTAGGTTTTGTGGCTATCTGAAGAGCATGAGGTGACTTTGTAGAGATACAGCAGGTCAAAAAAAGGAAGAATGAACGAATGAAAGATGTCAGGGAGTTTAAATGGTTTCGTATTTGTCACATTGGTCTGAATTTAACTTATGATTTTAAAAAGGATAGATAGATTTACAATGTGAAATGTCATAATTCAGCTGGTTAGGTGCACTGGTTACCTAGCTGTACTGTTAAAAAGATGTAATTCTACAGAATGTCAGCAATAATATTTTTGTCATACAGCATAACATTGATATAGGATTTAATATTTGTTATAAAACAATGAATACATTATTCCATACTCAAAATTGTCAATCAATCTTGTTCTTCACATTAGCATGTGGCTAAAGCAGCTTGCTGATTATTTCTCTCGACTGACGTCTAAAATGGCCAATCAGAATGACGAACTGACGCATCTGACGGTTCAGAGTGAGCAGCCGACCAATCAGCGTGTGGTACGGGCTCGAATGACAACAAGAAAGATCTGGAAGCGACAGGCCCGAGCCGCACATTATTAATGTACACGTTAAATCTCACCTGAAGAATAATGTGCGGTACATCTGATGGGCCTCATAGTAATCTCCTCTCTCCACACTGGCTCTGAGTTTACCCTCCACCCGCTGCACTCCTCCGCGGTTCCTCGCGCTGGAGCTCTTCAGAGACTCCTGCTCCGACATGACTGTTCGCACAACCAAACGCGATAACTGTTACCGTGCGTTCAGACCAGAGGCGGCGAGAGCGTCAAAATTCGCTCTGGCTGCCCTACCAACAACGCTTTAAAAAAAAAAAAAAAAAAAATGTTATTGATGCTTTCATTGACAAACAGTATGGAAAACATAGAATTCACAAGGGCTGACAAAAAAAAAAAACTGAAAGAAACTGAAAGATGTTAAATAGGGTTAATAGATGCAAGGTCTTGATAGCTTCCCTGTATTTAGAGTATAGGATTGTCTTAATGTACTGTTTGACGTCGTTTTCAAAGATGGCAAAGGAAGATTTATGAACTTAGATTTGTGAATATGTGATTTTGACAGCAATAATATCAAATTGATGATATAGAAATTATTTGCCTTGATAGAAGGGTATGTAAATAATAATAAAAAAATATATATATATAAAAAAATACATTGTCATAGGAAAGTGAGAATTCAGAGCCAGTATATTGGGAGATAAATGTACAGATATCTTGCCAAAAAGTGCAAGAGTGGGGACAAGTCCAAAATAAATGATGCAGGTCTTCTTGAGCCATTTGACAAAATGAGCAGTCCACATCAATGTCCTTCTTATATCTTCGTAGAAATACCTTGGTGGGATAAATAGCGATGCAACATTTTAAAGGACACTTCTTTAACCTTATTTAAAATGAGGTATTTGGAAGGTAAGCACCAAAATTTCTTCCAGTACAGATTTGGAGTAAGGTTATTCCAATAAGGAACAACATTTGGAACAGAGATTATTTCTTTTTGAAACGGAGTACGTATAGCTCGGTTATTGTTTCTCCAGTTAGAGGAGAAACAGGTCTGGCCAACAGTAGTCACACAAGGATCCAGTGGCAAAAAAAGTTGGTACAGATACTATATAGTTTCTAAGAAGCATTAGAGCACCAGAAGGGATTGCACCAAACACTATGGCATATTCCCTCGGTGGTATAGGAATACCATACTTGTCTAGAAGTTCGGAGTATAACATTAATTCACCACTAGAATTGAGGAGCTGTTTAGCCAGATAAACTCCATGGACAAACCAGTTTTCCCAAGAACAATGATTTGTGTTTATATAATATGTCTCTGTTGTTCCAGATGTAGTACTTGTGAGGGGAAAAGTTGTTTATAAATTAAAGACCAGGAAAGAAGCAATTGTTTGTGAAAGTTTGATAGTTTTAAGGGGATTTTTTTTTTCAACATTGTAGCTGCAAAGTAAGAGGAACTTAAGGCCTCCAAGCTTTGAAAACAGGTAGTTGGGAATAAAATTCCAGATTCAGTTTGGATTTTTTAAAAACTGTTTTATCCAATTTATCTTGAAGGTATTGTTGAGGGTAGAGAAATCAAGAAAGTTTAGACACCCATTTACATAGGAGTTCATTAATACTGATTTTCTAACATAATGGGTTCTCTTTCTCCAATAAAAGTTGTGTATTAAGTTATCAATGACCGTAAAGGTCCGTTTGTTGACATCTAGAGATAAGGCTGCATAAGTAAGACGAGATATGCCCTCAGCTTTGGTTAGCAAAATTCTTCCTTTAAGAGATAAGTCTCTTTGAACTTTGAAATGAAATTTTTTCTGTACCTTTCCTACGACAGGGTTGAAATTCAAAGAGCATCTCATGTCGTTGTTTTTGTTAATAACAATTCCAAGGTTGATGACGGACTCTTTCACTGGAATGGTAGAGATAGACGGAACGTTACAGTTTTTAAGGGCGAGCAGCTCACACTTATTGATATTTAAGAATAGACCAGCGGCTTTAGCGAATGGGTTAATTGTATCAATAGTAACTGAAACCTGTGAGGCATCCTTTAAAAATAAGGTAGTATCGTCAGCTAGCTGACTAATGATTATTTCCTTTTCAGCTATTATGATATCTTTCAAGGGGCTGGTCTTAATGAAATCAGAGAGTAATTGAGCACAGATCAGAAACAAGTATGGTAAGACAGGACACCCCTGCCTGAGCCTAGGTCAAATCTAGGTGAGGTGCCTCCATACAGTCTAATTGAACAATTTGCATTCTTATATATGGTTTTAATTGCTGTACAAAAATTAAGTGCCAAAGCCAAATTTATGTAAGGCCCGTAAGAGAAAGTTGAGTTCGACTGTGTCAAAAGCCTTGCAGAAATCTAGAAACAGTATATAGCCATCATCATCACTAAGATCAGCATAATCAATGAGGTCCAGCACAAGCCCAGTTTGGTTTTCATCAATAATTTGGTCCAAAACAGCTTTTAATCTTTTGGCAAAAACTAGAGCTAGGATTTTGTAATCATTATTAAGAAGGCAAATTGGCTGCCAGTTGTCAATGCATAGCGGGTCTTTCCTATGTTTTGGAATAAGGGTTATAAGTCCTTGAGATAGAGTGGGAGGGAGGGTTTGATTTTCAATGCTTTCTGTGTACACGCGGTGAAGGAAGGGGGCAAGTTGTTCTGCAAAAGCAATAGAAAATTCAGAGGTTAAGCCATCAACACCTGGAGTTTTGTTGAGTTTTAGATGATGAATGGCAGACAAGACTTCATCTGCCATTATTGGGCTATCACAAAGATCTTTTTGGTCATTCAAGATTGACTTAGTTTTAGTGAGGTATCCTAAAAAAGTGTTAGCTGCTACCTCATTATACTGAGATTTACAAAGGATGAGCAGTAATTAGCTATCTTTTGAGGATCATCAGTAATAACACCATTAATGCTGAGTTTTTGAATAGAGTTGGATTTATTGCGGGATCGTTCTAATTGGAAGAAATAGGCAGTGTTTTGCTCTCCTTCCTCTAACCATCTACACCTTGACCTCACAAAGGCTCCCTCTGCTTTTGCTCTGTATGTTTCATTCAAGTGATTTTGCAGTAGAATTAAATCCTGTTTGTCATTTTCTGATAGATTTTCAGGCATAATCTGAAAGAGAGCAGTTATTCTGGTAATTGTCTTTGTTTCTTTCGCTTTTCTGGATTTGGATAAAAGGGACCCATACTTAATATAATTACCAATAATTACCAAAAATTAACCAATAATTTTTCTATTAAAGCGTTGTTCCAGAAACAATGAATCAGTGTTTGGATCTTCTTAATTACTAGGTCATGTTTTAAAGTAGAGTTATTAAGTTTCCAATAGGAGCCTCTTAATGATTGACTAGCTTTAGATCTAAAAGAGATTTGGAGTGACACAGCTCTGTGGTCTGTTAATGGAGTTGTTAGTATATCAACCATAATGTTATTACTATTTAGGCAGTCAGTAATTAACCAATAGTCAATATGTGACAATGAAATGCAAGCCTTATTACTCCACGTATAGAGTTTAACATTAGAATTTTTTTTCCCTCCATATGTCTATCAAGTTGAATTTTTGCATGAATATCAACAAATTGGAAGATGAGGAATTTATTGAATTTGGAGGTCATCTGTCTAAGGAACCATTTAAAGCAAGTCACCACCCACCAAAAGCAGTAAATTTGGGTATTTGGATAACCAATGTAACAAACGGGATTCTAAAACATCAAGCAAAAAGTCATTTTCGAGTCTGGTGTTATACCCATATGTTGGCAAGCAGGAAAATGTTGTTATCAATATTAAGAATTAATAACATGTAACGGCCATTGGGGTCACTTTCTGAGTGCAAGACATCTCCATCAAAGTTATTCTTTAAGATAGCAACCCCTGCAGATCTTTCTGAACCGTGCGACAACCATATGTCATTTCCCCACTGAGTTTTCCAAAAGGCAGCATCATTTACCACTGAAGAAATGATGTGATTCCTGAAAAAAAAAAAATATATATTTTTCTGCTGTTTTGCAAATAAAAACAGAGCTTTACACTTAATATTCTCTCTTAGTCCCCTGGCTTTGAGAGAAACAACTGATAAAGACAGTGTAATAAGTATTCAATTAAGTAACTTAGACAACAACAACAACAAACAATTTTCATCCCTTAAGAAAACTAAGTCTAAGGACTTTGGACTAAACCAACCGGGAATGACATAACCTTATACTCACAGGCCCAACAGCTTTAAACGGAATTGTAGGCCTACCTATAAACAGTGTTGTGGCACGGTGGAGGGCGGGACCAATGTAAAACAGATCAAGTTCATGGGCAAGGAAGAGGCGAGAAACCAGCTTGACATATAACTTAAAGGTTTAATGTAAAACTCAAAAGACAAACACATAAGACGACGGACATGTCCGTGAACTCTCTCTCTCTCTCCCATCGCCGTCCACGAGTGGCCTTTATCCCTCTTGACGGCTTAATTAGCCTAATACCCTCCACCGTGCCATAAGTGTTTATGCAAATTTTGAATTGTGACTACAGTTGTCCATCAGTTTGTGTCAGTTGTGCTTGTAGTGTAGACAGCGGTGGGCATATCTCCTTGCCTTCTATTATCATGCGAATCCCAACGAAGTGAGCTTCCTTTCCTTGTTTCTTGGCAGCATCGATCAGTGGCCAAAATTTCTTCCGCAGAGCTTTGTCAGCAGCGGTTAGATCTTCTGTAAATCTCAGGTTATTCTCTTTGTGGAAGCTACAGCCCTCTGCCATTCTCCACACCAGGTCCCGTGCTGATCTGTTGGAGAAGCAGATGATGGTCGTCCTCGGTCTCTTCTGCGCGTCGTTATAGCGACCCAGATGTGAACAATGTCAATATTTTCCAGGGGTTCCATTTGCACTGGTACCTTTCTGCCTCATTGATTTTCAGTTCCACCTCGGACAACTTCTGGATATTATTCTAACACGTTGTCTTTGTCGATCTCAAGTCTGTTTTCAGGCTTTCAATCTCGGTAAACACAAAGTCAATTGACTTATTCAGGCCTTCGATGCTGACAGTGTTATGACTGCCCATGCTCTCCAGGTTATCAGCTCGTGTGTTGATAATGGCAGCAATGTTGTTTTGCATATCAGTAAGAGTTTAGTCACCTTTGAGTCTCTTTCCTTCTGGTTTGGCAGGAGTATCTGGGTCGGACTCTGGCATGGGTGATAGCTCTGGACTCTGGCTGCAAATGTAGGAGAAAGTATAGTCATGTTCGCAGGGAACATGGGCAGCAGTTGTAGAACGAGCCTGGACACCAGTTGTTACAGCAGTTGTCTTCGTGCCTTTAGGTGAGATTCTCGTCAAGTTTTTGGTGGATAACATTTTTTCTTTATCTTTACGCTTAACGCCATGCTCAGACGAAGACATGTTGCAAGTTAGCTTAGCCGGATATAAGCAGAGTTGTGGTTAGCTGGCTACAGTGCTCGGTGGTCTCTGGTGAAAGTTGCAAAGTTGGCCAAGAAGGGCCAAGAAGGCCATAGCGCAGTCACTCGGGCAGGCGATGGCCACACATGTGGTTCAGGAACGTCATCTGTGGCTGAACATGGTCGAGATGCGCGAGACGGACAAGACACGCTTCCTCGACGCCCCGTCTCCCAGTTCGGCCAGCAGCTGTCAGCCCCAGCATCGAGCGCCTTGGACTTGCAAGTTTTCAACCGGGCTTTGCACAAACTCCCGTTCAAAATGCTCACGCAAAAACACATTTTAACTTGTGTCCGGCATTAGATTGTTTCGCAGCGGTAGACATAAAGGACTCGTACTTCCACATCTCAATTTTGCCTTGATATCGACCCTTTCTACGGTTCGCGTTCGGCGGCCAGGCAATCAGTACAAGGTCCTCCCCTTCGGCATGTCCCTATCCCCTCACGTCTTTACAAAGGTCACAGAGGCAGCCCTTGCTTCGCTCCGAGAAGCCGGCATCCGCATACTCAACTACCACGATGACTGGCTCATCCTAGCCCATTCCCGAGAGTTACTATGCACCCACAGGGACCAGGTGCTCAGGCACCTCAGCCGTTTAGGGCTTCAGGTCAACTGGGAAAAGAGTAAGCTCGCCCTGGTTCAGAGCATCACTTTTCTCTGCATGGAGTTAGACTCAGTCTCAATGTCAGCATGCCTTACCAACGAGCGCGCGCAGTCAGTGCTGGAATGCCTCGCCGCCTTCAGGCCAGGCACTGCAGTCCCCTTAAAATTTTCCAGAGGCTCCTAGGGCATATGGCGTCCTCTGCAGCGGTTGTGCTGCCGGGGTTGATGCTTATGAGGCCGCTTCAGCACTGGCTCCAGACTCGAGTCCCGAGATGAGCATGGCGCTGCAGCACGCACTGTTTGATGGTCATCCCCACCTGCCACCAAACATTCAAACCCTGGACAGACCTCTGCTTTCTGCGGGCAGGAGTCCCCTTGCAGCAGGTGTCCTGATGTGTCTTGGTCACGACCGATGCCTCCAAATTGGGTTGGGGCGCCAGGTGCAACGGGCACACAGCCGCGGGCCGTTGGAAGGGGGCCCCACTGCACTGGCTCTTCAACTGCCTAGAGTTGTTGGCTGTATTCTTTGCCCTGTGGAGGTTTCTCCCATTAATTCAGGGCAAACACGTCTTGATCAGATCAGACAGCACCACCAAGGTGGCATACATAAATCGACAAGGCGGCGTATGCTCCAGCCACATGTCACAGCTCGCCCGTCGTCTCCTCCTTTGGAGCCAGCAGCGACTCAAGTTATACTGTGCGCTTTTTCTCCCAGGAGATCCCACTCACTCGGCTCCCTGGATGACTCCTCCCTAGCCCTCTGGGTCCACAATTCGGCGGAGGAATTTGCCGACCCAATCCACTGCGGGTACTCAAATCTACCCTGTACTGGAATAGGTGCTCCACAGGTCAGGGCTTCCCCCCTGTGTGTCCTCCCGGCCACGTCGCTGAGCCGAGCCACTGTTGTGGCCGGACCATTTACGGCTCCTCAGAAAAATCCTGAATGAAACAGATGCATGTCCCCGGCTTTATACCCGTATGTCCGGGGGCGGAACATGCAAATTCAATGTCTTGTTCCCTCCATCAGGGAACAGAGGTTACATCCGTAACCTAGACGTTTCATGTTTGTGTGATAAGAATTAGAGGAGTTTCAGTTCACGTGACGTGTTTCGGATATATGCTTGCGAAACGACTGCTGACAGTTCACCCTTTTTATTTTATTTTTTTTTCAAAAGCACAAGTTTTTGTTGTTATTGTGAGTGTACACAAATAAAAGTAGAGCCTTTAAAGTCTGTAATGATGTCTTACACTTTGAGTATTTTAAGTTGTTTCCGCTGTAATGACGGAAAAATCCAGCAGGGTGCGCCGTCGACCCCAGAGGGTTTACCCAAACAATTCCCTTTTTAAACCAACTTTCATAAAAAATTATAATAATAATAATTTAAAAAAAGGGTTTTGTTTCTAACCCTTATATATTTTTTATTCCAAATTATACATTTATGAGGGATAAATTATGAATGTACATAAGTGTCCATGAAAGTAATACCTGTTTGTAGAAGCGTGTTAATATCTTGTTAATATCAAAATCACATTTTTAGTAAAAACTATTTAATCATTTACATTTTAATATCATATCTGAAGTCTTAAAATCCAAAGCATTCATTCCTTCTTTGATCTTTGACCTACTAATAATCTCTTTTTAATTTAATGTGGTTTGTACTTCCAGATAATTTTAAAGAGTTTGGAGTCTATCATCTTAATGAGTGTAGGTGGTGCATTCAGCACTTGTGCCATGTAGACCAATCTAGATAAGCCCTCAGTTTTAACTAATAACACACAACCATTTAAGGAGATGTCTTTTGGCAGCCAAGAATTATTTTTTTTTTCTTCTTCAAATGATTGGCTGACAGGAGAGAAGTTCAGCTGAGTTCTAATTTCCTTGTTTTTAGATATCTTAATCAACAGATATTTGACAACTTCTTTCACAGGAATATTACACACAGCTGTGATATTACAAGAACCTTACAAGAAAGACCAGATATAAATGAAAAAGAATTCAAACACCTAATTGCTTTCTCAACTTCTGTATAGTCTCTTAAAAAAGGGTTGTGTCGAGAGCCACATGATGCCATTCGAGGATTGGACGGGTGAATGGTGAGCTCTGTGCACTTTGCTAGTTTTAATACTTTCTATAATATAAACCAGTGAGATTCAATACAATCTGTTTCATAACTGTTCAAGGAGGACAATATGCCAAAGAATTCAAAATCCTCGACTCTGGAGACATTAAAAGACACTAAGGTGCTCAAACTGACGACCCAGAGCAGGCCGTGGGCCCGGGAAAAGATTTGGTCGGAGAGATGAGGGAAATGCGGCGAGAGATGCTGAATATGTTGGCAATGTTGATGAAGTTTATTACTGACTTTGAGGATCTTGCTGTGATATGTTGATTGATCACTGCTATGGAGGCGATGTTCACCTGTGTGGTTACAAGAGTGGGGAATGTCGAGAAACGGATCGATTATCTGGAGTCATCGGAGAGGGAATTATCTGCTAATCCGCTAGTAACCAAGGTGGATTTGGAGCATGTCTGGGAGAAGTTGAAGGACGTAGAGAATCATAGTCGGCAAAATAATGTCCGTATTGTCGGAATTCCTGAGACCGAAGAGGGTCAGGATATGGTGAAATTCCTGGATGGGCTCCTTCCGAGTCTGCTCGACATAGGCCATAATTTGGAAATCGAGCAAGCTCACAGGGTTCTGTCTCGGTGATCCACGGAAGGAGATCGTCCCATTCAATTCTGGCCAAATTTCTAAGATCATCCGATAAAGATCTTGTGTTAAACAAAGCAAAGAGTAAAGGAAGACTTTCTTGGAAGAACCACAGCATTTTCTTGTTCTCAGACTTTGTGAATTTGTCAAGAGAGAAACGTGATCGATTCAAGAAATGCAAGAAACTTTTACATCAACGGAAGGTCACTTTTGCACTGATAATCCCGAACAAATTGAGAATAGGTGCTAAGGATGGCTGTAAAATATTTACATGCCCACAGCAAGCGATGTCCTTCATAAAGACAATGGAGTGAGTGAGTCATCTTTTGGTTCTCACGTTGCAGCCGAGTGGACCAGCTCACTGAACATTCGATTGACTGTTTGAAGAGTCTGTGCACTCTTTTTGTGCCGGTTCTGCCTAGCAGCTGGAGTTTATTTTGTATGAAGCTACATGCTCTTTGTGTTTATTCTGCCTATTGGCTTTAGTTTGTTTTATAGATTATTTTCTGTTGTGTAAATCTGTCTCACAAAATTTGTGTAGAAACACCAGACTTGAGCAATCCGACAGCAAGGTTGTCGCGGGAGCTCTCGTAGGCGTACATGGACTGTTTATGTTTTTGAGTGACAGATGTCAGTTGGCCTTTTTGTTCTATGGGATGTTCAGGGTTTGATTGTTGCACTAATGTGGGAATGTGGTCTTTATAATCTTGTCTTTAACACACAATCTATTTTGTCTTATGTGTCAAAAGTTAATATGAGTGGATTGTTTCTCTCCATATGGAATATGGAATGTGAATGGGTTGGGCACCCCTTAAAAAGGAAGATTATTTTCTTCTTAAGCGTAAGAAATATGATATAGTGTTTCTTCAAGAAATGCACCTTTCTCCGCAGAAAGCTGAAAAATTTGGGAAGATGTGGGGTGGACATGTTTTCTTTAGTGCTGGCTCAAGTAAGAGCAGGGGAGTCATTACACTGATAAGGATAGGGAGTTAGCCTGAAGAGGGAATTATGCCCGTGGAGCCCGACCCCAGTGCAGAGCCCTGAGACTCGTACTGGGTATAGCCACGAGTTGCTCTGCTAAATTCGTGGGCCAGAAGGCTAGGGAGGAAAAACATCCAAGCAGCGACACTCAGTGGCTGACCTGGGACAGAAGGCACACTGGATCACTTTGGTGAAGGGCACAAGGTGCAAGCGGGACACCCAGTCAGTACCGAGTTCTACCGGCTCAGACCTGACAAAACACGGGACGAGACCAACTCAACCCTTAGATTGTAAAATCTGGCAAAGGTATTGGGTGTTGCCCAGCCTGCTGCTCTGCAGATGTCTGCTAGGGAGGTGCCGTGGCTCAGTGCCCACGAAGATGCCACACTTCTAGCAGAGTGTGCTCGGACCTGCAGGGGGGCGGGCACACCCTGGGTGTGATAGGCTAAGGCAATAGCATCAATGACCCAGTTTGGAGACGACGTTCCCTTTCCGGCATCCGCCAAAGCAGACAAAAACTGCTCAGAACATCTAAAGCTCTGCATGCGGTCCACATAGTTATGCAAAGCACGCACCGGACACAGCAACGAAAGGGCGGGGTCTGCCTCCTCCCGAGGCAGCGCTTGCAGGTTCACGACCTGGTCCCTGAAAGGGGTCGTAGGAACCTTGGGCATGTTGCCTGGTCGGGCTCTCAGGATAACATGAGAAAGTGCCGGACTGAACTCCAGGCAAGTGTCACTGACAGAGAAAGCTTGCAGGTCTCCAACCCTCTTGATTGAGGCTAACGCGATCAGGAGGGCCATCTTTAGGGAGAGGGCCTTGAGCTCGACTGAATCAAGTGGCTCAAATGGGGGTCTCTGAAGGCCCGAGAGGACCACTGAGAGATCCCAAGAGGGGAACAGGCAAGGCCGGGGAGGATTCAGTCTCCGGGCACCTTTCAGGAACCTGATAATCAAGTCGTGCTTACCAAGGGACTTGCCATCTGCTGCTTCGTGGTGGGCTGCGATAGCAGCTACATACACCTTCAAGGTGGAGGGGGACAGCCTTCCCTCCAGCCTCTCCTGTAGGAATAGAAGCACTGACCGAACCATGCATCTCTGTGGGTCTTCGGCTCGGGAAGTACAACAGTTCGTGAAGAAGCGCCACTTTAGGGCGTAAAGTTGCCTGGTCGAGGGAGCTCTGGATTGATTGATCGTGTCTACGACAGCAGGTGGTAGATTCACTAGATCTTCCGCATCCCGTCCAGGGGCCAGACATGGAGGTTCCAGAGGTCTGGGTGCGGATGCCAGAGGGTGCCCCGTCCCTGAGAAAGAAGGTCCTTCCTCAGGGGAATATTCCAGGGAGGGGCTGTCGCGAGGAGAGTGAGATCCGAGAACCAGGTGTGGGTGGGCCAGTAGGGGGCCATCAAGATGACCTGTTCCTCATCCTCCCTGATCTTGCACAGCACCAATGCAAGAAGGCTCACAGGGGGAAATGCGTACTTGCGCAGCCCCCGGGGCCAGCTGTATGCCAGCGCGTCTGTCCCGAGGGGGGCACCCGTCAGGGAATACCAGAGTGGGCAGTGGGAGTTTTCTTGGGAGGCAAAGAGGTCTACCTGTGCCTTGCCGAATCGGTCCCAAATGAACTGGACCACCTGGGGGTGGAGCCTCCACTCTCCGCTGGGTGAAACCTGTCACGACAGTGCGTCCGCCATCATGTTGCGGTTGCCAGGGATGTGAGTGGCGAGCAGCAACTTGAGTCGCGGCTGACTCGTTGTGACATATGACGAGAGCGCACGCCGCCTTGGCGATTTATGTAAGCTACCGTCGCGGTGCTGTCTGAACGGATCAGATTGTGCTTGCCTCAGATTAGTGAAAGAAACCTCCATAGGGCAAAAATTACAGCCATCAACTCTAGGCAACTGATGTGCCAACTCTGCCGGGGTCCTTTCCAGGTGCCAGCGGCAGCGCGCCCATTGCACACGGCGCCCCAACCCTGTCGAGAGACATCTGTGGTTACCACGGCACGTCTGGACACCTGCTGCAGGGGGACTCTGGACCGCAGAAAGCAGAGGTCTGTCCAAGGGTTGAAAGTCTGAACATCCGACTGCCTGTGTTGCCCGTCTCAGGAGCGCTTCGGAGCTTTTCTGGTCTGGGAAGGGGTCCTGGAGACGGGGGGCATATGCCGCCTGCGAGGTGCTCGATTCTGGGGCTGAGAGCTGGGCCCAGGTTGCGGAGCTGCCTGCCATTGTTTGGTCGCAGGGGGATGCCCTCGGCGAGCAGGCGGGGCGTGGGGCGCGCTGGATGTGCGATATTGCCTCTGTCTGCTTCTTCACCGCCGAAAACTGCTGGGCGAAGTCGTCGACTGTGTCGCCGAAGAGGCCAATCTGGGGGACGGGGGCATTGAGAAATTTAGCCTTGTCAACGTCGCGCATCTCAACCATGTTCAGCCAGAGGTAGCGCTCCTGGACCACAAGGGTGGCCATCAGCCACCCGAGTGCCTGCGCTGTGACCTTCATGGCTCTGAGAGCGAGGTCAGTGGCAGAGCGCAGTTCCTGCAGCACGTCGGGATCGGGACTACCCAGGTGCAGATCTTTAAGTGCCTTGGCTTGATGGACCTGCGAGCCATGGCATGCAGGGCAGAAGCGGCCTTTCTGGTGGCGCTGTAGGCTTTGATGTCATCATCCAAGCCCGGGGGCTCGAGGGAGAATGCCAGCTGGCCATGCGGCGAGTCACACTCATCCCGAACCCGGATGGAAGCACACGAGCGTGTTGGGGGGCGGGTGGTTCTTGGGGATTTACCCGGCGAAACCGAGCCCATAATTATCCCCATATCGCCTTCATCGCCAGCCGGGTCGTGCTCAATACCGTGGGAACAAGGAGCTGCGCGGGGGGGCGACTGAAGCGGAATTCACCTTCAGGAAGGAGAGCCGCGACCGCAACGTTGCCATGGTCATGTTCTTGCAATGAGAACATGAACCATCCATAAACGCTGCCTCAGTGTGATCACTACCCATGCACACGAGGCAGCATCTGTGGCCGTCATTCTTGGAGAGAAATCGACCGCATCCAGGAAAATAACAGGGGCGGAAAGGCATCTTGAAAAAGACACGTCCTGAAAAGGACGTTCAACGCTGTTGTGTATTGCACTTTTTGTGAGTGGGAAACTCATACTCTTTTAGAGAAAATATAGCTCTTTTAGGAGGAGAACACTCTTTTAAACAGGAAGAAGCGCTGTTGAAGCGTCCAGGGGCATAAACTGCACAGCGTGCAGAGATAGAGATCCCAGCTGGAAATGCGCCGTGCGGATCCAACAGCAATGCTTCTCGCTGATAAAGGTGAGTGAAACAGGAGTGTGTTTCAGCTGCTTGTTGCACAACCATTCGGCTCCGAAGAAAAATTCTGACTGGCATTCGCTGCCCCGCTTCCCTTTATACCCGTATGTCTGGAGAAGGGCATGCAAATTCTGTCTGCCAACTTGACATTGGCCTTTTCTCAGGTTCAGAGCATCCGAGAAGACCCCTTGTGTCACTTCCTTTGACACTACGTTGAGAGAGTGACAGAAGGGGAAAGGTTAACATATTTGTTAGAAAAGAGAGGACTAATAACAAAATACCAGAGTGGATTTAGAAAAGGTGTGTGTCTGGAAAATGAAATTAGAAAAGCACAGATAAATAAAGAATCAGTTATTACTGATAACTATAATTTTTTTTTAAAAAAGCACATGACATGATGTGGAAAGAGGGCCTTCTGATAAAACAAAAAAATATGAATATAGGAGGAAGAATTTTCAAGTAAATAAATTATTTTATTGGAAATAGGAATATGCAGTTAAGGGTAGGAAATTAAATATCGAATAGACATTAAATAGAAAAAGGGACTCCACGAGGAAGTGTAATAAGTCCATTAATGCTATCTAGAATGATTAATGATGGGCTTTCACAAGTTCAGCCAGATATAGGAAGATCTCTTTTTGCAGATGATGGGGCAATTTGGAAAAGGGGAAGAAACATTCTGCATATAAATAGAAAGATACAAGAAGCAATAATAAAGGTAAGAAAAAATGGGCATATGAATGGGGATTTAAATTCTCAGTCGAAAAGACAAATACAGTAGTTTTCACAATTCTCCCAGAAACTAACCTGAAAATGTATGAAAGAGCACTGGACAGGGTGAAAGTTTTTAGATTCTTAGGAATCTTATTTGACACAAAATTAACATGGGCAGATTATATAAATAAAATTGTTGTAAAATGTCAGAAAGTAATAAACCTCATGAGGAGATTAAGTGGAGTTTACAAATTATATGTGACAATGATTAGGACTGTGATTGATTATGGAAGTATAGTATATGGGACAGTGTCAAAAACTTTATTGGAAAAAATAAATAAGATACAAGCTCAAGCTCTGAGGCGGTGCAGTGGAGAAGTAAAAACAACATCCATATAAACTCTGCCAGTTCTGACAGGAGAGATGCCACTAGAAATGAGAAGGAAACAGCTCATGATTCATAGGTCAATCTTAAAGGGCATAAAGAGGAACATCCTACAAAAATGGTGATACAAGAAAGCTGGGAACCAGATAAAATAAATAGTTTTGGATGGGTAGTAAAATATACGCAAAAGAAATGGGGATTAATAGAGTCAAGATGAGCCCAACAGTTGTAATCCCAGAAACAGAACTGGGTACATAGGACACCACAAACAGACATGCATATGTTCGAAATAAAGCAGGAAGAGGGGAAATAGATGTACAGAGATAATTACCTCCATTAAGTACAAATATTTACAGATGGGTCAAAAGATCCAGAGCATCAGACTACTGGAGCAGCATTCATAGTACCAAAATGGAAAGAAAGTGGAATAAAACAAAGTTCAAATTATTTGGGAGTATATACAGTGGAAATGCTGTCAATATTCATGGCTTTACAGTAGATAGAAGAAACAAACCAGGATACATTTGAGTATGTTCTGACTCTGTTTCAGACCTTAAGAGCCTGATATCTTTCAAATCCAGCCGACATGATATTCTGTTAAGAATTTTTACAAGATCATCCAAGAATAATACGAGAGGGTACAATAATTAGGTTTATGTGGGAATAAAAGGGAAATGAGGAGGTGGATAAATAAGTAAAACAGAAGGTGGCGGTAATGCGCCATTTACGTTGGATGGCACCCGCAGTTAAAACCCAAGAAGACGAAGAAGACGAAGAAGAAGAAGAAGAAGAAGAAGAAGAAGAAGATGATGATGATGATGATGCTCTGACGTCTGTTCACACTCCAGTACAGGAGGTGGCGGTAAACAGTTGTTATTTTACTCCGACATATGATGTGAATGGACGTCTGCTGCAGCTCTGGACTCATATACTGTACATACACGTTTATGTTTGGAACCCTTCACACATCAAATGTGAAACATTCATCTTTATTGTGTTATTTGATCCAGCTCATATCGCGGCAGTTCTTCTGGCAGTAAATCATTTGTCCAGGATGAACAGCTGTAAAGATGGTCTGATCTCCGTGTACAGCTCATGGTCGATCTCATCACAGAAGCAGCTGTCTGACATCATCATTACAACACAAAACAACAAACCCACTGATGACGACTGCTGCTTTCAACATGACAGGTGAGTGTCACTTTCACCTGATCGGAGCTGCTCCCTGAAGTGTTATTTAAACATCAATACTGATTTTAGTTTATACGTTTAAAAAGCCTTTACACTCCAAGTCCAACTTCAGCGTGTTCAGTGTGATCATGAGGTCTCAGTTGACTTTAAACGAGTGGATGCAGGTGTATCTCTACAGGTGTGAAGCAGTGTGTTTGGATCGAGCTGAGGAGGACTGTCCATGTGTCATCACGCTGATGTGTACGCCAAACTCTCCAGCTGTGATCAGCAGTCTTCAGGTGCTCAGTGAAGCACGCACTATTGAAGTGTACTCGCAGTCTGGAGAATACTGGGGCACCTGCCGTGGGGAGCAAGATCAAAGATCACACAGTGACGGGTATTTTAAGAACAGTTTATAGTTTTAAACCTTACCATGTGTAGGCTGGAATCATCATGACTGACTTCTGCTGTTTTCTGTTAGTTCTGAGGATAAGAGGTCTTTCTACAGGAATTGTGTGGTGTTGGAAAGTCCTGCTGCATCCTGTGAGATGAAGGTACGCAGAGCGTGTCATTGAATGTCTCATTATAAACATTCAGACTGACTCAGCATCCGTGTGGTGTCTCTGTACAGCTGCTCTCTCTGGGTGGACGCTCCTCTGTGGCTATCGTCTGCCTAAGTGTGGGACTGGAGACGCTCAAGGACAGGCAGGAAAGTGCGAGCGTGGATCCTGGCATTGACCTTCAGCGTGTGCAGGCTATGATGGAGGAGATGGGCACCACCCTCTCACCAGGAGCTCAGAACCTCATGGAGCTGGTGCAGTGCCAGCAGAAGGTCGTGAACCTGTCTTTTATTGAAGTAGACTTCTTTATCGTCATGACTACTCTGATCTTTGCAACATTGGTGATATTATATATTCAGAACACGTATGTGTGCATGTATGAATACACACTACATGACTGATCACAGACAAGTTTATTTCATCTACTTTAAGTACACTTCAGATAGATGGCCTCAACGCTAGCACACACGGACTAAAACCCACAAAACTACGATTATAATTTGTGAATATCAAGTTTCTTAGTGTGTGTTCACACTTGTAGTTTGGTTCTCTTGGTCCGGACCAAAATGATACATTTATTCCTGGTTCTCTTAGCGTTCACACTGGCATTTTTAACACTGAACCTAAAGCTACAAAACCAAAGGCATCAGGAAAAAAATCACAACCTGATTGGACAGCTTTTATGACGTATATTTTTTTCGATGGAACTTGCCAAACATCCAAAAACAATGCTGGCTGCTGGGCAAAATGTGCTCGTTTTATTTATTTATGTATATATGGTGGTATTTTTACCAGCTGAGAACAAACAGTCAATAAAATGTGTAAAGTAGTCAAAACAGCGGTAGAAATTCCTCCATTGCACACACAAATGAAGATATGCTGCAAGGACTGCTGACGGCGGTTCCGACACCTGTACCAAACTGTAATGGGCAACATAGCTCCTACGATGAGAAGAACCAGGTATGTTTGAGGTCAGTGTTAAAGGCAATTTACTTCCGGTTATTGGTCCGTTTAGATGCCTTTGGTCCGTGCTGCGATCATATATCAATTGAACCGCACCAGAGTTTGTTTGGAAGCAGACGAAGACCCATTATTCAGGAGGTCTCGGTCCGCTTGTTTGGTGTGCACCAAGGTTCTGATGGCAAGGTTCAGAGCCATCGCACCAGAGTTCATTTTAATCGAACCAAACATGCCAAGTATGAACACACACCCACTCAAAACCACATAGAATACTGTAGTAACCACATAGCAATGCACTGTCAACCACACATAACACCCTAGCATCATGGCAGCGAGTATTGCACAGGAAAGCACCACTCGTATTATCTTCAGAAAATCTTCAAACATCGTTTATTCTGCTGTTTATCTGCCTATCTTTGACAGAAATTATTTCTTGTAGGCGTTTCTTGCAGTAGTCTCTCAGTGTCGGACATCACCAGACATTTTTGCCCACTGCTTACAGAACAGCTTTAGCTGTGTGTTGTTTTTTTCTTGTCTTTTCTGTTCCAAAGTGACTTCTTTTTAACAAGTGTGATAATTTCTCATTTACCTCGAGGTTGTTGATCTTCTCATTGCATACTGTCATTTACTTTTAGAAAAAGATGCAGAATTAATGCCAGTTTTTATACCAAGTCATCAGTATTTGCAGCAGGGACAGAAATGCCACCCAAAATGCCTCCGAAATACAAAATGAGGGGGCAAAAAATGCCCTTGAAATGAATTCTTTTGTGTTTTAATTGATATAGTTGACCACAAACAGACACAACATCAGTGTCAGTGATCAAATAATGGAGAAAGGAGATCTTAATGCTATCTAATGGACAAAACGGACAGAAATCAAGTATTTTCAGCCAACGTAAAGCACATTTTAAATACCACAGTAGCACATCAAGTTTGTTTGCAAGCGCTTTTCATGGTGTTCAAAGCGGCGATTAACATTGACACTCTGACACCAATCATGAATGTGACTTCACTATTGCTGTAACAAAGCAGATGACTACAGTCTACCGGCAGATTCATATTGTGGAGGATGAGAGTTTAAGGGATTTAAAGGCCATTGCAATAAGACTAGTTCTTTCAATTAGTCAAACTCCCACTTTGACTTGGGGAAACGTTTAATGTTACTTGAATTGGTGATATTTTAGTGCATTTCTATCTTTAGATTTTGAAAAGTTTGTCTCGAAATGTTAAAGCATTATAGTGCTATTACATATCGTTTTGTTTTCTCTCCTAAGATGGAAATAAAAGCATTTCGACTGGAAATTTTTTATATTTAGAGTCACGTTACAGCACTTTCAAAATGATGCGATTAATCACGATTAACTACAAAAAAATGATGCAGTTAATCACAATTAAATATTGACTGACAGCACTATTAAACTGACATAAACGGATGACATACCGTTTGTTTGAAATGGTTTATTTTAACATAATGGTAAAAAAATAAAATGCCCCATAAAATCTAATTCAGGGGCAAAAATTGTTCTTAATGTAAAATGTAATTTCTGTCACTGATTTGCCGGGATCCACTTTTAAGATTTTGATCTACCTCCTCCCTGTGTCTCAAATAACTGTTTCAAAGTTTCAACAGGTCTCAGATGTCCAACACTTCTGAATAACTTTTTCTTAAAAATGTCTATATTCTGATTTATATAGTTACAGACTATAGTATATTGTTATCGCCATTGGTTTTTGCTTGTATCACCCGCCCCTTGTAGGTACTTCACTTACATATTTCCTGTAATATTCTCCAGCTTTATCTTTTTTCAACCAGACACAAACAATCTCCCTTTTTAATATTGGACAACAGTTTCTTTGAGGCTGTGCGTTGGGTAGTTTTTCATCACAATTGAACAGTCCATCTCTTTGTGTATTGTGTTCAGAATAAATCAGACATGCTGGGTGGATTCATTCCTTTGCTCATGGGAGGAGGAGCTTTAAGCTGTCTGTCAAGAGGAGGCGGAGCTTCCAGCTCTGTAGGGATGGAGTCAGGTCAACATCAGCTGAATCTGTCCAGCAGTGAACACAACCAGATCCCAGGTGTCATGTCGTCTCTGCTGAGCTCTAACACGGACCCGATCAGCCCAGAGCTGTTGCCCATGTTGCAGAGCGTATGCGGTCAGGTCACACGCCTCCGTCTGGAGGAGGCCACTACTCCAGAGAGGAAGAGGAATGGAGAGCGGTAAGTCATATGTGTTCAGTTGCGAGTGCAAATACTTTCTAAACGGTAGTGCTGAAAAATACATATATAAATCACGAGAATTCTGAAGGCATTTACTTATCTTCACGTCCTTCCAAAACTAATGTTGGGTAAGTAACTCAAAAATCAATCCACCACAAATGAATAATTACTTCTCTTTAATTGTAATCGGACTACTTCGTCATAAAGGAATCACATTACTAAATACTTGCTTTCTAAAACACAAAAATGAATGTCTATATTTCATTTATTTTCACACCCTTCAGCTGTTTATTTGACATACATTTGATTTCAGTAATGTGTAAACCAAGTAATGTACTAAAAAGTAATTAATCATCTGATTACAAAAATCTAAAATGTAATTTTTGTTTTCTTTACTAAAAAGTAATTGATTACAGTAACTCAGATTACACTCAACACCCAATGATTTTCTTTCCTTCCTGGAACACAATGTGAAATGTTGAAGAATCTGTCAATTCTTGTCCAAACAATGAAAATAGATGTGAGGAACAGACAGAACCACTGGAGCTCTCAAATTCAATTCAAATATGGTGCATCAAGATGTTAGGTTTGATGTCAAAGTTGGTTTTGATTTGAAATAATTATTCCAAACACAGTTTCAAAGAAATATGATGCCATTTTACAGGACTGTGTGTATCCTACAGTGTAAATATGACAAGATAAAGCACTATAGGTATTATAAAAGTAGTCTATCTGACTTGTGTGCTTTATTACAAATATTTTCTGAAGCTGTATGATATCAAGAATGTGTGCTGTTGGAAACTCGCAGAGAAGACCGGTAGACTTGAATAAAGCTTCAGCACTGCAGTCATCAAGTCTAACTATATAAAGACATTCAGTGGGCAGATTCTAGAGGTGTTGACCTTACACAGGGGTGAAAAATCTACCCCATCTGTGAACTCCAGCAGACTTCAGGCCTTTGCACACCAAACGCACCTTTTCACCACAATTTGTTGCTGCGATTTAACATTTTGAAAAGAAACAATAGATTTTTAAGAACCCAATTCACACCTGGAAGGAACATTCACGCACCGACAAAGCACGTTCTTTTTTTATGGTGAATGTGTCTTCGTTCGTTGATTACATGCCCTGACCAATAAAATATGAGCTTTAGATCACGTGTCAGAGGCCGTTGCGGTCACCAGAACCAGTGCAACTGCTGGCGCTAAAGCACAGAAAACAGTTTTGACCACCAACATCTTTCCCTTTGTAACACTTTTTTTAAATAACTTGCAAATCTTAAAAGTTTTTCTTCACCAAATAATAATAATAAAACTATTGCTGACTGCACTCTGAATAGATGTCTTTGCATCAAATGCCTTTTGTTTACCAGTAATGTGGTGGTGTTGGTTGAGTTTGGGGTTTTATTGTGTGGATTATATAGACTTTGAGTGTTTAGATGTCATCATGTAACATGCAGGGTTTTGAGCAAATGTATAATATATTTATTATAATAAAGGCCGAAAATATGAGCCAAAAATATATTAAGATTAAGATTTATTGTCATTGTGCAGAGTACAGAGCCAATGAAATGCAGTTGTTTTCGCATATCCCAACTAAGCTGGGGTCAGAGCACAAGGTCAGCCATGAAACAGCGGCCCTGGAGCAGATAGGATCAAGGGCCCAACAGTGGTATCTTGACGGTGCTGGGGCTTGAACCCCCGACCTTTCGGTCAGTAACCCAGAGCCGTAACCGCTGAGCTACCACTGGCAGTACTGCCGCTCCCTATATGCATACTACGCAGCCTGTGTAGGGCACCAATGCACCAACTCCCTAGGGGGGCACCAGAAAGTCCACCGGCTGCCCTTACTCGCACGTTATATGTTATTCAAGGACCCGAAAGCAGTTGCGGAGCACAGACGATCGCTTCGCTCATATCACATGAACGCGACACTCCTCTTGACTACTGGCACATGTACAATGATCGCGGACTGCATGCAGGTATTTATCTGCCCCAAACACCAGCACAGAGAGAGAGAGAGAGAGAGACTGTTCAGCATCACATGTTCTTGAAGAGAAACCTGACACTTTTACTTAATAGAAGGCAGTCCAATTTGCTGTGTATAGCACTTACATTAAAATAGGTTTAACCCTGCAAAACTTTGTTCTTTACTTGAGGCTACATCTGTCATTTACAGATTGAGGTTGGTTTTAGTTCTATTACTGCTGTTTTGCACAATAATTTTATATTAAATTGGAAATACGTTTACATAAACAGAATAGAGGCCCTCTGCCGTTCTGTGTTTTGCCTGTTATCATTCAAATGACTGTGTAGCAGATTTCAACTTTTTGTATTTGTAAGATGCTAGCCTAGAGCTGTTTTGCATATCATTAGTTTACTAGAATGTTACATTATTTGGATAATTGGTAAAAAAAAAAAAATCTGTTAAATTTGAATGTTAAAGAACTGAATAAAGAATAATATATTTAATAATGTTTTAATATATTTTCTGTCCAATTTTGGTGCGTTACTTTCAATAAAAGTGTGATCGTTATATTGGTTTGTAGTTTTTCAATTCAGATTCATTAAATTCATGAAAATTAAATAAAAGTATAATATAAAAATAATACAATTATAAAAAAACAACTTTTAAAACTTTTAAAATCGGTTTTCGGACAAGTGCATCCTGAAGTTTCGGATTCGGCCCAGAATTTTCATTTCGGTGCATCACTAATATTTATAAAAGTATATATGTCAATAAGATATAATCAGTACTGTTCCAATTTTTTACACTAAATTCTTTGTAATCACCCCTGAGACTGTGGATACGTGATGATTCTGTCAGTAAACTTCAGCAGATGAATTTTGAGGTGAACTGAAATAGTTTGTGCAAGTCTCCTGAATGTTTTCTTTCTCACTGAGCAAATCATCCCCACACTCATCACCACTGCTGCCGCTTGTAGAGTGATGTGTTTTCATTTATTCGGTTCACTAGAACTCGCTTGTCTTTCACATCGTGATTTCATGGTTTACTATTGATCTGGTCAAGTTCTTCTCATCCGTGATGGGTGAAGGGTAGACCAGTTGAAAGGTGCTCTGTGCTTCCTACTATACTGGGCTGAAATTGCTTGTTGATTAGTGCCACCTTTTGTAAAGCCGTGAATGTGTAACAGCAAATATTTGCCTCGCTTTTATTTAGTAAAGGCCACTCATAGGCGATTCATTTTGTATTATCGTGTCGCCTCTGGTGTGCAAAGGCCTTAAAACTGCATTCACACTGGACTTTTGAGTCCAAGAATTTTTTTCAAAAAAATTACCAAGGAGCCTTGTGAGAACACCAGCCGCAGCTGGAATGGCAGAAAATCAGACCCTAGAACACATGTGTCATACCATTGACAATTTCAATAATGTAATGCATTTAAGTTACCTAAACTATTATATTTAATATCTAAATATTTATATTGTTGTTACCAATACTTGTGAAATTCACCAGTTTCAATACCACAAAAATGGATATTGCTATTTATGTACACTACCGGTCAAAAGATTTGAAAAATGTATTCCTTTTATTTATTTATTACTATTTATTTTTTTCACATTTTAGAATAACAGTAAAGTCATCAAACTATGGAATAACATAAATGGAACTATGGGAATTATTTTGTGAATAAACAAAATCCAAAATAAATCAAAACTGTTTTATATTTGAGCATCTTCACAGTAGTCACTCTTTGTCTAGAATTTGCAGACATGAACTCTTGACATTTTCTCCAGCAACTTCTTGAGGAATCACCCTGAGATGATTTTAAACAGTATTGAAGGACTTCCCATCTATGTTGGGCATTTATTGGCTGCTTTTCTTTATTATTTGGTCCAAGTCATCCATTTCAAAAACGTTTAGTTTTATAATGAAATAAATTACGCCATCAGATCAAAAGATTGTTGAGATCATGAGAAACATTTCAGTCAAGTGACCCCAAACTTTTGACCAGTAGTGTACATGTTAACTTTATATTCAAACAATGTCATGTTGCCTTTCTGTGTTTCTCAGCGAAAAGTTAACGTTGCTCCTTTTTAATGTTGTGTTTTATTATTCAGGTAAATTATCATAATAATAAAGAACATAAATAGAAACAAACAAAGAATTAAAGAATGTAGTTGTTTTCTTTTATTCTGTTTAATAATATTGTTGTTGGATTAATGTTTGCCACATTATAGACAGTGGCAGGTATATTAGGCTTCATTTACATGGCAAGGTCTGAACAGATCCGATATTTTGACACATACCTATTTTTTTGTTGCACCTGTTTGCCCTCCTATAAGACATAACTGAATGCATTTACATAATCCATTCACATGAAAGGCATTGTGTATAAAGCATAAACACATTTTATCATTCATGCACATTGCCGCTTTTATTACTTCTGAAACTTTAATGGGAACTTTGATCTCTATCATCCCTGAAGAACTGCTAACTTTTGTTGTTTAAGAGTAATGCAATGAATGCACCAACAGTTTGGACACCATGTTGATTTTACAGGGAGGGTCATATGTGCTGTGGAGGCTTTGAGCAGGTACTGGAGAAGGTTGTGGAGAAGAGGATGGAGGAGATGGAGAGGAGACTAAAGGAACATCTGGACGTGCGTCTGGATGCACTTCAGCAGAGACTGGAGATCACACTTCAACAGGCACTCTCTCAAACACCCCAACATCCACACTAATACACAACCTGAACGCTTTTAAACACTCGTATTATTCTGTAAAGGGACGTTTAACCAGAATCTATGTTAACTGTCTCTGATGTTGCTTAGTCCATCCCAAGAGACATCGGTTGAGTGGTTTCATTGACTTCACAATTCACAAACCGTTCTTAATAACTGCTTTACTGTTGATACTACTTCTAATGTATTCTTTTATTCAAAAGACATTACTCTTGCTGCTACAAGAAAAACGTTTCTATATTTTGACCGTTATAAACGACTTATTCTTACAGACTGGTACACATGTTAATTGTCCACACAGCTTTAGAGGGTGGTTAAAGAGAATAATTGCACTGACTGTCTGTGTTTGTGACGACAGAGGCCTGTAATATTACCTGAATTGCCACTGTGAATTGACTTTGTGTAAGTATGTTTACACTGATCATACTGGAGAACTAAAGACAAAAAAAAGAAACTATATTAAAAGCTATTTATACTAAAACTAATATGCATTGTCTGTGTTATTATTCAGGTGGATCCAGTGGCGCAAAAAGTGGGTATGCGCTATATGCGGCGCATAGGGGCGCCGCATCATGGGGGCGCCAAAGCAATGGTTACAAAAAAAAATTATAAGTTATATAAATTTATATAAAAGTTATATAAGTTAAATATAAAAAAGTTATATACATTTTAGAGGAATAACAGACTAGAGTAGGCGCCGGCGCCCTCGTAAGATTCCATCATAGAATTTATTTTGACGCGAGCGCGCGGGGGCGCCGTGAGCGCTGAGTGACGTGAGCAGCACAGTAGTGAGTTGTCGTTGAATCTCGAAAAAGATGGATAAAGCAAAAAAGCTTTCGGGGGCTAAAAATAGAAAAAGAAAGAGGGAAAAGGAGATGGCATGTCAAGGGATGCGACAGCAGCTAAATAAGTGGATGGTGGTGAAAGGCAACAGGTAGGATTTAAAGTGTGACGTCGTCGAGGAGGCCTGCAAATATTCATGTTAACAGACTAGCGTTTGCTAACACTGGGAATGTAGCTGCCAGAATCTGTAGAATATGCAAATCCAAGGTTGCTGAGCTGAAAACTGAAAAATATAAGGTAGAATGTACAATAAATGAAAAAGAATCTGGAAAACGAATGCAATATCTGGTTTACCATGGAATCATGCATAGATTTGCTACCAAACTTGGAGGCTTGCCAATATTAATGTTAACAGACTGGCAAGTGTTTGCTAACTTAATGCAAAATAATATTGCTGATATCTACATTTAGATGTTGGTTAAACCCTATGGTACCAATCCCATGCATGACATACCTCAATTTTATTAAAGTAAAATAACTACTGGTAAATATAAGGTAGAATGCACAATAAATGACTAGGAGCTGGAAAACATTACTTATGCCATAAGGCTGGTTTATCATGGAAACAAATAGATTTTGTTTTACCATTAGCTGTTCATGTTAGCTGTGCTGTCAGACATACAGGCTATAGTTACATCTGCTGGGTGACATGGAAGCTGTAATTAATTAGGATCACATCTCTCGCTCTTTAAAGATCTGTGCTATATATATATATATATATACATAATGTATGTATGTATGTATGTATGTAGCACAGACCTTTAAAGAGAGAGAGATGTGACCCTGTAATTACATATCTATGTGTGTGTGCGACATATTGTACTTTTTAAAATCCAAAATGTTAATGTAATTTCAACAGCAGCACAACCTTACTGCATAATAGTTGTCTTATATGATGCCATCACTAGGCTGATTAAAATATTGAATTTAGGCTGCTATATTTAACAGTGAGTTAATTTCATTCAGGTGTGAGGATGGTGGATCAGGATCAGGAAAAAGACAGGGGAAGGTAACAGGTAGGTCTAACATTAGGTGGAAGTGTAGAGGGAGCCACTTGATACCAACAGATTCATTTCTTAATATTATTAATATGGAAAAAGTAATATGGAAAATATATTACATAATGTTTGTTTGACAATGTCTTAGTGGAGAAGAACACAGGCAATACTAGATAAATGGGCAAGTGAAAAGGCACGCCATGTTACAATTTAGTAGGAACTAAAGAGCGCTTTTGAATGTTTGGTAGCAACATTGTTACTAGGATTGGGCATCGAGAACCGGTGACTGACTAGTTCTAACTGTTTATTCTGTTTGTAACTTTTTATTATTTGTTAACATTGTTAATAATATATATCTATGTGTACATAGACAGTGGCTGTCTGATATACTTTAAAATAAACCTTTATTATTTGAAGCCCATACATGATGATGTCCGGCACACTTATTTATTTATGGGGGGGGGGGGGGGCGCGCCAAAATTGTTGCTGCATACCCCTCTAACACTGGGTAGTTGCGCCCCTGGGTGGATCTTTGATAATCACACATTTTAAAATACACACTGTTCCGGAGTATAGTCACAAGACTTCCATGTTTACTGCTGTGATAATATTTCTTACTAACTCTGTGTAAATCATGACCATGAAGAGTGAAACATGGAAACATTCACGCAATATGCCACAGGATACAAGACAGAGAACTCCACCTGCAGGAGTTACATCAGTAACTCATCCACCTAGAAATGTAGTCCCACCACTAGAAGGACAATTGGACAACTTTACAGCTCAAATAACACATTTTGCAACAAAAAATTTAATAGAAGTGCTTTAACAAGCTTAATAGTTCTGTTTTAATCCCTTCGTACAAGTGTCCTGTAGACGTCCGTTGGATGTGCATTACTCTAACAGAAGATGTGTTTTGCACCTGCATTATTCCTTCAAAAGCTTGTGAAGAGCATGCCCATATAATCTACACATGGGGTTTTTAAACATTTCAATGGCAAGGACCTCCAAACATGATGATCCGCTTGCAAAGACAGCATGTTGTCCGCACAATGAAATCGTTTTCTTTTATATTGTTATTGCACTAAAGGCAAAAGTGATTAAATATGATCTGTAAAATATTTATAAAGTTTACAACGCATCTTATCTTTGTTTCTACACACTAAGTTAAATATATCAACCTGAAGAGAAACATATTTCATTTAAATATATTAGTATATCAGTGCAAATAATAAATATTGTTCCATAGCAACTTAATAGAAAATATCGCTTATATTATCAACCACCAGTGAGCAAGCTGAAGGCAAGAAATATTCAACACATGAACAAACTGTTATAAGTATGAACATAGCAGGAGAGATGACAATTCATTTTTTATTTCTTGCTATTAAAAAAAGTCTATCAGTAGAGTAAAATAATCCTGATTAATATCATGATTTCAGAGCAGTCTTTAGAAAGCAGCATGAAACGGTATTAAGATAATGTCAAATTTTATCTTAGTTTAATATTTGATTCAAATTTTTGTGCACTTTGTCTTAGAAACATGGGCCCCTTAGCACCCCCTTTTGGTCCCCACTTTGAAATCCCTCAATCTAGACAATCCCAGTGCTACAGTTTGCCTCTCTCTTTCCAACATCTCTTGTTCAACTCATTTCCCATGTATTTTCTGTAGTTCATGTTTATTGAGGGTTTTATACACGCAGAGCTCCTACACTGCAGAAAACAACACGTCTGCCTTCACATACCTCACCGTATGAACTTGTGGTATTCTTGGCCGTCGCCCATCAACAGCAATGGAAAGTTTCCTCATTTGGGCAAAACTCTGCAACAGCAGAGAAAACACAACTGAATAAACAAACTCCACACTGAAGGGAAATCCACTTAAAGAATTTTGGGAAAATTAACTGTGAGTACTCCAAATTACTGTAACTAAGAAAAAAGTGAGTTCTGAATGTCATTAAATGCCCAAATTGTACTGCGACCACAGATCAAATGACCCATGTTAACCTTAAACATAACCCCACACCTTAATACCTAAACCCTATTTCCACCCTGATTCTGACACCGTAAACCTAATTCACTACCCCTTAACACTATATCATGAACCTTAATTCACAACTCTCTACCCATAAAACCCAACTGTGATCCTCAAACACTAATTCCTGCACTCTAAACCATAACATGTCAATTTAGAACCTAATCCCCAAATCCTGATACCTAATTCCTAAACTCTAGACTCCGACCCTTACTCCTACATATGAACCCATTGCCCTTTGTGTTGTGAGTCTGTAGAGAATGCTGTGGGTGGCTGTGTTTCTGTCTGCGCCGCAGTGATGTTCACTGGTAGATTTGTTCAAACAGTGATCTGTTGTTTTCTTGTGTCCGAGAGAGACGTCTGCTTCAGACATGGGTCATCTGTGGAGGTGGTACCACTGATGAACAGCAGCTGGTTTTGTGCAGAAACCCACACCAGCATGGCTGTTTCTGAATATTTTGGCACCCTAGGCAAGATCCCTATTGATGGACCAACAAAAATAGTATATATTTGACCTTTTTGTTACACAACGTGAATTTGGTAAATCTCTGTATTTCCATCAACTAAATAAAGGTTATAGGACAGTATATTTTAAACTTTTTTTTTTTAGTTACATAAAATTTCATAAGGGATATAATACAGCTGAGATGGGGATGCATTAGATAAGAATGATGATATGATGTATTACTGACCTTAATATTTTATTTCCACATGTGAATGGAACACTTTATTTCTAAAAAAAAAAATGTTTTTTAAATACTACAGCGAAACTTTGGTCATGGCAATCCTCACCCAACACTTGCGTTCTTTCACCATCATTTATTTTTAACATATATATTTAAATATAAAATAAATAAGGGATAATGTCCAGTCAGATGTTTGTTATTATACAATAAAGCCCAACAGGGTGATCAAGAATACATGGAAATAAAATATTGATTTGTCTTGAAATTATGTAATCTGAGCTGAAAGAAATGGCTAAACTGCTAAAATCCATCTCTGGTTTGTTTTATTGATATTTATATTGTGAAAATGACCGTCTGACTCCTCAATATTCAGCCTATTACAAGACTACTTGCCAAATAAATAAATAAATGCACATGAAACATTGATCTGAGTTTACATTATTTTATTAACTTACCTGTAGAAATCGCAGAGTGATATGAGAAGCAGTAAAGATGGCTCAAATACCCAGATGCGCGGTCTGATATGTGGATGTGAGGTGGATTGATTACTGCTTAACCTTTAGAAAATGCTGTTCGTCAAACTAATTATGCTAGAATTAGGGCTGTTGGTTTAATATGTTAATTCAGTGTGATTAATTACATAAAATGGGTTCAAATTAACACAATTCCCTCTTTATTTTCTCAATATTCCCTTCCATCAGAGCAATTCAAGCTAGAAGTACTACTTTCATATTTTTATGAGTCTGAATCCCAGCTGTTCAGACAACAAACCACAATCACTGACAGCAGACAGAACAAGATGAGGATGCATTCCAACACAGCTGGACAGAGCGAAACTCTGAAAGCAGGGGTCTAGAGATGTGTTTTTTAAACTATGTCTAACTTGATAGAGTTCTAAAAACGCTGTTTCTGATTCTACACTAAGTACGAACTCCTTAGAAAATTCCTTATATTTATTATATTACATATGTATATACTGTTTATTTATATATTAGTAAAATGCATCTCTACTAGGACATTATCATTCGATAACAATAAAACATGGATTACAGGAAAACTGTTCTGTAGAGAGTCAACTAATGGCTGATGAACTGAATGTGTTTTACTGCAGGTTTGAAAAGCCCAGTCTCACACCCCTCCTCCACTCTGATTTTCACTTCACATGACCACTTACACCTCCTTGAAACCCCCTCCTCCTCCCTCCTGCTATTCAATCTGCACTTATGATGTGTGAGGGGATGTGTGCCAGATTTTCAAGAAACAGAAGAATAGGAAAGCTTCAGGCCCTTTCACCTATCTGTCTGAATGTCTGCACTGACCAACTGGCCAGTTAGATCACAATAGATCACTGGAGCAGTGTGAAGTTCCCTGCTGCTTCAAATGCTCCACTTTCATTCTGGTCCCTCCCCTCACCATCCTGAACAGTACTGTGGCAGCAGTGGAGTCATTCAGGTTCCTGGGCTCCACCATCTCTCAGGACCTGAAGTGGGACACCCACATAGGCTCAGTAGAGGTTTTACTTCCTTTGCCTGAGTAAGTAGTTACAGAAATACTCAAAACAGCCCATCTGGCACCAACAATCATGCTATACTCCAATTTTTTCACCATTCTGATGGTTGATGTGAACATTAACTGAAGCACCCGTATCTGCATGATTTTATGCACTGCGCTGCTGCCACATGATTGGCTGATTAGATAATCACATGGATGATTGTTGGTCAGTCAGACCAACCAGACATGCTGGTTTGTGTATTTTTGTAACTGTTGATCTCCTGAGATTTTCACACACAACAGTCTCTAGAATTTACTCTGAATGGTGCCAAAAACAAAAAATCAGTGAGCGGCAGTTCTGTGGACGGAAATGTCTTGTTGATGAGAGGTCAACAGAGAATGGCCAGACTGTTTGAACTGACAAAGTCTACGGTAACTCTGATAACTACTCTGTACAATTGTGGTGAGAAGAATATCATCTCAGAATGCTATTTTGATCTGATGGCGTATGCTTAAATGTTTGTAATTAGTTTTGTAGACAAAAATATAATTGTGCAACCATATTAATTAATTTCATTATAAAACTAAAAGTTTTTGAAATTGATGACTTGGACCAAATAATAAAGTAAAGCAGCCAATAAGTGCACAACATAGATGGGAACTCCTTCAATACTGTTTAAAAAGCATCTCAGGATGATTCCTCAAGAAGTTGCTGGAGAAAATGTCAAGAGTACAAGTAATTCTAGATAAAGGGTGACTACTTTGAAGATGATCAAATATAACACAGTTTTGATTTATTTAATAGAATAAAGAATGAGTAATTGACCCCAAACATTTGAACGGCAGTGTCACAATATTAGGCAGGTGGTTTTAATGTTGTGGCTAATCGGTGTATGTCCTATTTTTATTTTATTGTATGTCCATTTATACTCTTACCTTGTTTATATTCAGCGTCTCACTATAATGTTCAGCGTGCTCTTGCTTGTTTCTTCTTCACTTGGCATTAAAGCTCATTCTGATTCTAAGAGATTGAGAAATTAAAAAGATTCATTCCAAAATAGATTTCTGTAGGCCATTGTTCAATAATATGGAAATAAACAATGTATTGTCTTCTAAATACTCTTTTTGTATTGTCTTATCAATGCCTAACTTCTCTGACACAATAATGTCACTTATTTTAATTATCTGAATTATTATATTAAATGAAAATCACAACAATCCTAGATGTTTATTCAGTACTGTGGCTAAATTGGTTAGGAATAAAGCCTCGACTGAACCAGATATTATGTTGCAGCACAAGAGTAATGACTTCATGAATTTCTTTACAGATAAAATTGAAATAATCAGAAATAAAATTGGAATTATGCTATCATCTGTCATAGCACCACAGAAAACGGCGTCTAATAATTTTCCTCACGTGCAACTTCAATCCTCTGCTGTCATAGGTCATGAAGAGCTAACAAAACTTATCGAAACATCAAAAGCCACAACATGTTTGTTAGATCCTATACCAACTAAGCTCTTAAAAGAGGTACCTCCTGTAATTTCAGAACCTCTTCTTAATATTATTAAATTACCTATCCTAGAACATGTCCCAAGAAACTTTAAAATGGCAGTTATCAAACCGCTTATTAAGAAGCCACAACTTGATCCTGGAGAACTAGCTAATTACAGATAGAAAATACTAGAAAAGGTAGTATCGTCCCAAATATGTTAATTTCTACAGAGAAATAGTATATACGAAGATTTCAGTCAGGATTTAGGCCTCATCACAGTACAGAGACTGCACTTATCAGAGTTACAAATTACTTGCTCTTATCAACTGATCACAGCTGCATTTCTCTTCTAGTGCTTTTAGATCTTAGTGCTGCATTCGGCACGATAGATCATGACATTCTCTTGAATAGGCTAGAGAATTATGTTGGCATTTGTGGAGTTGCATTAGCATGGTTTAGGTCCTATTTAGCAGACTGCTGCCACTTTGTCTATGTAAATGAGAAACTGGCAAACCAAACAAAAGTAAAATATGTAGTGCCACAGGGATCAGTTTTAGGGCCTTTGCTTTTCTTATCAGGAAATGTTTCCACTGTTATGCCAACAATACCCAGCTTTATATTTCTCCTAAACACGCCGAAAAATTCACAATTCTCCAAATTAGCAGAGTGTATCAATGAAATAAAAGACTGGATGGCCAGAAATTTCCTTCTACCCAATTCTGAAAAACAGAGGTACTAATTATTGGACCTAAAGCCGCTGAAATATAATTTGACTCTTGATGGATGTACTGTTACTGCCACCTCTGTAGGTTGTTTCATTATTGTCAGTGATCAGACCTACCACTGTCCTATCATAAGCAAACTTAACGATGGCATTGGAACTATGTGTTGCCACACAGTCATGTGTGTACAGGGAATACAGGAATTTGAAACCTACTGTATGGGATTGTTCTTTTCTAGCAATAAAATACAAAATGATGTCATTAACAGCACCATTTAGCCTTATTAGATTGTTGGATACAGTCAAGAAGCTAGTGAGGTGAATCTTTATTTTAAAGGTTGGTGGGCAGGGACAGACATTTGATGTGTTTAAACAGGCTTTAAATAGATACATAAGATATCTAATCCAAAGAACACAAGAGTTGAGCTTAAAAGATAAATGTATAACCTATTAATGGAAAATGCCAAGCACATTTTGAGCATTATGTAACCATTACCATGAACATATTTGGCAGTATTCATCCTGACAGTCCAGATAACTAAGAGAACAAACACATTTCATAGTGACCGTAAATATGAATAAATGACCTAATTCTGTCTGTGCCTCATAGTGGTTGTTTTTATTTCATCTGTGCCCTCGTGTCAACCCCAGATCCACCGAGCATCCTCCAAGATAAACTGCTGCTTTGATCGAAAGGAAATTAAGTCAAATCCGGCCGGTTACACCTAAGTTCCACTGACTGAAGCAGATGGGAAAAAACATCCAAGTAATGAACTTGCACACAATGAATGAGAGTTTGTGTACCATTGAGCAATATGTGTGCCTTATAACCACTCAGGGAATAGTATTGAATTGAGTACATGTTTTGATTTAAGAATTAACATGATCTTATGTAACATTTTTTCATAATGCCCAGAATAGTATTTGTACAGTATGTCTCTCTGTAGACCAACAGTATGCACCTTATATTTCAATAATACGTACTGTCTTAAGTTCAATTCTAATTTCACAACCCAGGTTTTTCAGGGTGTTTCAAAAAGATAGATTTTTTTTAACGTGTCAGCTGAACAGTACAACTTATGCCAAGTTTACACTACACGATTTTAAACCTGATTTTTGCTCGCCGTCAGTTTTGTGGAGATCGCTGACAAAGCCTGAAATCGTAGGCAAATTGGAGCTCGCACCCATGAGCGACGATCGCAATGTATGAACTATCAAAGACGCGATTTGAGAGAAGCGCCAACATGTCGCCGATGTCATTGAGATATCTAGAACGTTAAATATCTGGACCTGTCTGCGACTCCAAATCGTGCAATGTGAAATATGTTTTGACTGAATACAACTGCAGCGTTGACCTACAGCCAATGAGAGAGCAAGAAATGGGGTACAGGAAGTTTCAGCGGGAGGAGTCCTGATGTCCTTGCAACAGAACATCAACTAGCTTGGTTGTGGTATCAAGAAAGTCTCATTGGACTGAAGAAATGTTTCATCTGAACTGTAGCACAACTGGGAGAAAGAGAAGAATTGGAGAGAAATTTCCAGTTCTCTTGGACAGTCAGGTAAGCAAATAAGTAGATTTTTCAGTAGGAGTTACTTTTCATATTGTATCCAATAAAATATATGTTTAAAAACATACACATCATATTCTGAAATGCATAACTTATGATCATGCATTTGTTTTCGTATCTTGTATCACTTCTAGCATGTACTCTCTGTTGTGAAATATAATTTGTTGTCCTGTCAGTGTCCTGGCATTCGTCAATAGTGAAATATTTTGTAATGTATTCACCCCTGTCGCCGATTCATTGTGTAATTTGAAAACGCTACAACTTCCATGACAAAACAGACAGTTGTGTAATACGAAAGGTACCTCGATCCGACATCTTTGAAAGTCGGCATTAAGGCATTACTGAACAGACTTAAAAAGATTGAACAGTAATTCTCTCCTTCACAGTCATATTTCCATTCATGTCAAATTTAATCTGCCATCTACTCTGAATAAATTTATTTGGTCAATTTAATAGAATTTAGTTTTTCCATTGAATTAATTTAATTTGAATGTATATGAGAAAAGAATTATATTAAAAGCATTTATGTACATATTTCATGTGTGTGGTGTAGACTGTTCAAGTATCTGAGTGAAAAGTTAATGCTAATTTTAAAAGTGTGAAATCAGGGCCGGTCAAATCATTTTAATTTGTTACATCATTTCAAAGCAGCTTTTCTGTTGTCCTGATACTTTTGGATTTGAGTGCTGTATTTGACACCATTGATCATGATATTCTTCTAAGATGCCTGGAGTATGTTGTTGGAGTCAGGGGCCTTGCTCTGCAGTGGTTCGCCTCATATTTAAAGGGGAGGACTTTCTCTGTAAATATCGGATCATTCACTTCACCCTCTGCGCCGATCCATTGTGGTGTTCCACAGGGTTCCATTCTTGACCGTCTTTTATTTTCTCTCTACATGTTACCTTTAGGCTCAATATTCAAGAAATATAACATAAATTATCACTGTTATGCTGATGACCTCCAACTATATCTTCCAATCAAACCAGGAACTTGACTTTGCATTAGACAACCTCTTCACGTGCCTCAAGGAAGTCAAGACCTGGATGACAAATAACTCACTGCAACTAAATGAAAATAAAACCGAAGTGCTTCTACTGGGTCCTGCTGCTAACAACAACTCCATTAAAACACAGCTAGGCCCCTTAAGTAACAACCTACACAATCATGTGAAAAACCTTGGAGTCCAATTTGATCCCCTTCTCCAATTTGACAAGCATGTAAATGCAGTTGTAAAGAGTAACTTTTTCCAACTCCGATCTATAGCAAAGGTGAAAAACTTTCTCTCTAGTAAAGACCTTGAAATTGTGATTCATGCACTAATTTCCTCTCGACTGGACTACTCTAATTCTTTCTATGCTGGCCTACCTCAAACTACACTGTCTCGGTTACAGATGGTTCAAAATTCAGCAGACAGATTGTTGACAGGAACTAAGAAAAGGGATCACATCTCCCCTGTTCTTGCCTCATTGCATTGGCTACCAATAAAATTTAGAGTCGACTTTAAGATTCTTCTTTTTGCATACAAGGCTCTACATAGCTCGGCCCCAGATTATATTTGTGATCTTATTAGCCCATACACAGCTTCTAGGTCACTAAGATCTTGTGATCAGTCACTTTTATCTGTCCCTTTCTCTCGGTGTAAATCAAAAGGTGATAGAGCTTTCTCTGTAGTCGCGCCAAAGCTCTGGAACAATTTACCTTTAACCAGCAGGACCTCTCTATCTCTGGTTGCTTTTAAATCTAGCATAAAAACTTTTTTTTACTCTCTTGCATTCGAGTAATGTCGTGTATGTATTTTAAATTAGTCGGTGTTTTACAGTATGTATGTTTTTACATACACTGAAATGATTTTGATATTTGATTTTTATCTTCTTTTTCCCCACTATCTTTCTCTTTGTCCTCATTTGTTTGATTTATTTTATTGTACTGGAAAGCACTTTGGATCAACTTCGGTCGTGTTAAACTTGTGCTTTATAAATAAACTTGACTTGACTTGACTAATATAGAATAACTATAGTTATAGAGTTTATAGATATATAAGGTGTATTTCTGGCTGAATAGATGAGTCTTTAGTCTAGACTGAGAGATTGTGTCCCAAACCATATTAGGAAGACTATTCCATAGTTTAGGAGCCAAATAGCAAAAGGATCTACCTCCTTTTGTGGATTTTGATATTCCAGGTATTATTAACAGGCCAATATTTTGCGAACTAAGTGAATGTGATGGAACGTAACGTGACAGAATTTTACATAAGTATTGTGCTTGTATTGTATGTATTAAGCTTTGTACACAGTTAGAAGTATTTTCAAATGAAAACAAAATTGAACAGGTAGTAGCCAATGTAGCGACAATAAAATTGGGCTGATATGATCATATTTCATGGTTCTAGTTAGCACACTAACTGCTGCATTTTGAACTAAATTAAGTTAATTTATTAAAATTGCAGGACATCCTCCCAGTAATGCATTACAATAATCTAGTCTTGAGGTCATGGACACATGAATTCTTTTTTCAGCATTAGAAACAGAGCTCATGTGTCATAACTTTTGAGAGATTGAAGATTGCTGTTCTACAAACATTTGAAACGTGATTTTCTAAGGACAGATATCAAATATAACACTTAAGTTCTTCGCTGTAGAAGATGACGTGACAGTACATCCATCGAGGGCCAAATTATATTTTTGCATTTTTAGAGGTTTTTGATCCGATAATTAGTACCTCTGTTTTGTCGGAATTGAGCAGAAGGAAATTTCTAGCCATCCATTTATCATTGATACACTCTTGCTAACTTGGAGAACTGTGAAATTTCATCGGGTTTTGAGGAAATATAAAGTTGGGTATAATTGACAACATAAAAACTAATTCCAAAGTTCCTAATAATGTCACCCAGGAGAAGCATATGTAAGGATAAAAGGAGAGCCCCCGAAACTGATCCCTGTGACACTCCATACTTAACTTTAGTTTGATCTGACAATTCCTCGTTCACTCATACAAAGTCGCAGCGGTCGGATAAAACAAGCTAATGCCTGTCCACAAATGCAAAAATTATTCTCAAGCCTATCAAAAATAATTTCGTGATCTGTGGTATTGAAGGCAGCACTAAGATCTACCACTAAGCGACTGTGGCAAGGAAAACAAAACTCCATAAGATGTTGATTAATGGAGAAAAATAACCTTTGGAGAAACCAGACTCACTGTGGGGGCCAGTTCCCCTCTGACTAACATCATGAATATAATGACAATATTACTCATGTATAGTTAAAGTCATGATTTAAAATGATTAAAGTAAGTAAGTGTTAAGGGTCAGTGTTTAAACATCGATTTTGTATTAACTGTAAGATTAATAACTAATGCCTTTGAAGTTCATCCTGGATTAACTGCAGAAGTTCACATAGATGCAATTATCCTTGTTAAATGGCTGATGAAGGCTTTTGTTGGCAATTGTTAGTCTATGTATTCCATTTCAATAGACTGAGATGATGCAGGCAGAGATCAGGGATGTGAAATGCAGTTCAACCTGGCCGGTAATTTCGGTGAGGTTCGGTGTGGTCCATCCTAAATCCAGACAATGCATATGAAGTATCCCATGTCTTATGGTTGGAGTTGGCATCACTTCATTCACTGAAGTCCATCATAATAGATTGAGGTGATGTTTGGCTGGCACCAGCTGCATTTAGTCATCATCATTCAGCGATACGTAGCAGTGGAGTCCAACATGAAGCAGGAACGGTGCTGGATCCAGCCAGTTCTGGTGACCTCAGGATAGGAGTCCCGAGGTTGAGACAGGGAAACAAATAAAATAATATAAGCATAGATGCTATTCAATTTATTACAGGGTTATAGATCATGATCACTGTTTCTGGTTCCGGCAGACTAAACTAAAGCAGCCTAATTGTGGGTTGGAGGATAAATTAGGTGTATTTCTGGCTAAACAGATGAGTCTTTAGTCTAGACTTAAACTGAGGGAGTGTGTCTTCATCTCGGACAGTGTTAGGGAGACTATTCCATAGTTTAGGAGCCAAATATGAAAAGGATCTACCTCCTTTTGTGGATTTTTATATTCTAGGAACTATTAACAGGACAGAATTTTGCGATCGAAATGAACGTGATGAAATATAGCGTGGTAGAAGGGCACTTAAGTACTGCAGAGCTAGACCATTCAAAGCTTTGTACGTAGTTAACAGAATTTTTTAATTAATACGGAATTTAACAGGTAGCCAATGTAATGATGATAAAAATGGGGCTAATATGATCATATTTCTTGGTTCTCATTAGCACTCTGGCTGCTGCATTTTGAACCAATTGAAGTTTATTTATTGATCTTGCTGGACATCCTCCCAGTAATGCATTACAATAATGTAGTCTTGAGGTCATGAATGCATTAATTAGTTTTTCAGCATCAGCAACAGAGAGCATGTGCCTTAATTTATCAATATTTCTTAGGTGGATGAATGTTGTTCTACATACATTGGTAATTTGATTTTCAAAGGACAGATTGGTATCAAATATAACACTTAAGTTCTTCACTGTTGAAGACGATGTAACAGTACATCCATCGAGTGTCAAATTATATTGTAGTGGCTTAAATATTAATAAATGACCTAATTCTGTCTGCGTCTCATAGTGGTTGTTTTTATTTCATCTGTGCCCTCGTACTAGAGTATATTGTAGTAGAGTTTTTTGGTCCAATAATTAGTACCTCTGTTTTGTCAGAATTGAGTAGAAGGAAATTTATGGCCATCCAATCTTTTATTTCATTGATACACTCTGCTCTCATCAGGTTTTGAAGAAATATAAAGTTGTGTATCGTCAGCGTAGCAGTGGAAACTTATTCCACGATTCCTGATAGTATCTCCCAGGGGAAGCATATACAAGGAGAAAAGCAGAGGCCCTAAAACAGATCCCTGTGGCACTCCATATTTTAACATGTTGTGGCTTTTGATGTTTCGATAAGTTTTGTTAGCTCTTCATGACCTATGACAGAGAAGGATTGAAGTTGTACGTGAGAAAGGTGCTATGGCAGATGATTACATAATTCAATTGCATTGCATGATTGCATTAATTCTGATTATTTCAATTTTATCTGCCATTTAGATTGAGTCTGCATATTTGGTAGGTAGTACTTGATGAATGAGGACCAAAATATGTGTGTGTGGATCTGACTGTGGTGCCATCGTTTCTGACTGATTATTTCGATTTTAGGATATACAACTTGTGGGAGAGATCCATTGAGCTGCCCCACGAGAAGGTGATTTGTGGTTATAGGATCTATATCTGAGACGTCAGAGGATAGGTATCCAAGAGGCTTGGAGTTCAGTATTCCCTCCACCTCAATTAACACTGTCCTGAGGACCTCCTCCGTAACAGCTTGAGCACCATCAGAAGCATAAAGAGCTGATTTAACAGATCTTATTTCACATTCCCATGCTCCTCCGAAATGAGGAGTATGGGAACGAAAAGGGGAACAGGTGGGTTGAAACAAAAGTGAACTTTCTGCTTTGCTAACTGTTGTTGTAGTTCAGGTGACATACTTTTGAATGCTTCATTCATCTCTATCTCCCCTCCTTTAAAATTAGTCACTTGATCAGACCAGAGCTCAAAGAGAGTTCCTCTATGTGCCACAAATCTCCTTAATGCCATAAGGAAGGAATCAGTGTCAATACTTGATAGTATGTCAAGATGGACACACCTAGTTATCAAACACTTCCAAATTATTCCCCATCTTTTCTCCACTCTCAGTCCAATCTTAACTGAGAAGGGCCTGAAGCAATCCATTCCCGTGGAATGAAATGCAGGCTTAAATAGTTGACATCGAGCTACAGGCAAGTCTGAAATTTGTGGGATTTCTGGTTTGGCTTTCCATTTCCGACAGTCAGTGCATCAAAATTGGTGGTTGCGGATGGCCTCTCTAACACTCAGAATCCTAAACTTCCTTCTAATTTCAGCCAAGACTCTCTCTGGGCCTGGATGTTTCAACTGATGATCATTGTATTGAATGATAAGTTTGGTAAGGGCTCTTTCTGATGCATCGCAGAACATATGTATCTCTCTTACAACAGAGGAATTATCCATTTCTGGAGTCACATAGCACCTAGGGAAGGTAATAGTGGAAAGGTATTTAAGTTTGTCTTCCCACTGCATCCAGTTGACAGGTTTAGAAAGAGAACAAGAGGTCAAGAACAAGAGGAGAATGGTCCGATATAATAATACTTTGATATGCACAAGACCAAACTTTAGGTATTAGATTGTTATCCAGAACAAAATAATCAATCCGAAAGTAAGAGTGATGTACATTTAAAAAAAAAGAATATTCTCTTTTTTGGGGGTATAAAAGCTGCCATACATCCGATAGACCATATTCAGAAAAATAATTGTTTAGATAAATGGAGGATTTGCTTACAGTACATGGCTTAGATGACGAATGGTCCATCACCGGGTCAAGGCAACAGTTGAAGTCTCCTCCAAGTATAAGAGAATGGGAATTTAGGTCAGGAATCAGAGAGAGAGTATGTTTGAAATAACTGACATCATTGAAATTAGGGGCATACAAATTAGCTAAAGTTAGATTCTTGTTGCATAGCATACCAACAACAATTATATAATGCCCATTCTTATCAGATAGAATATAATTTGGTACAAAAGGTACATCCTTATTACTCAAAATAGCCACACCTTTTTGCCCTTGCTTGGAAAGAAGAATGAAAAAACTGTCCCTATAAGATTATAAATTCAGCATGACGCCACCCCATAAGAAACGCCAACCCTCCCAATAAATCAACCCAACACTCAAAAAACATTACTTTAACAGCAAAAATACCTTCTAAGACAAACATTTGGTGTTCTGCACACTTCCTTAAATCACCTTATCCTACACAATCCTCAATCCCTTAAAACCAAATATCATCATTATAAAACATATAGATAGCACTACTATATCAAGTAGTAGGCTTAACATATGAGCAGACCCATGGCATAACGATGATTCGCTCACTTTACCAATGCTACTTAAACATTTTAATAGTATAATAATTGAAGGGAAAATCAAAATAAATGAGAATACAAAGAAAGATAATTATCTCCCTTAAAGTAAACAAAACTTGAAATCAAAATCATGCAAACAGTGATTGTGATTAACATATAAAAAAAGTAATATAACAAATCTGATTCAGCACATGGAATCAGATCAAATGCAACAGCACAAACCAGTTATTAGGAACGCAGAAACGTCAACGTAATGTCAAATACTACAGATAAATAAATGGTGAACCATTCATGTAATGTCTGAGAGCACAGAGAAAATCTGGAGTTGTTAAGTCAATGTAGTACAACGTGATATATATTAGGTAAAGTCATAAATCCACCGTTCAAGTCTACTGGGCGGCCAACAAGAATTCCTTGGCTTCATCCACCGATGTCAGAAGCTTTTGCTCATTTTCCTTGGTCAAGATCTTCAACTTTGCCAGGAAAAGAAGGGATGGCTTAAAACCAAAATTGATAAGCTCTTTCATTACCCCCCGATTTTGAGTGCGCTGCTCCAGAACTTCTGGACTGTAATCATCACAGATGGCAATCGGTTTACCACGGTACTGCAAGGATCCTCTTCTCTTACGGGCCTTTCTTATCACCGCATCCTTAATCTGATACCGATGAAAATGGACTATTACTGCTCTCGGCTTCCCTCCATGTTTCCGCTTAGACGTCAGAGCCCGATGAGCCCTGTCAAGTTCCGGAGGAGACGACAGAACCTGCTCGCCCATAATTTCCAACAGCATCTCGGAAAAGAACACTGAGGGCCGAGGACCCTCAATGGACTCCGGTAAGCCAACGATCCTGATATTATTACGCCGACTGCGACCCTCCAAGTCCACTGTTTTGGCCTTGAGCTTAGCGTAGTTCTCAGTAAATTCAGCACATACTGCTTCCAGAGAATGGATACGCTCGCTGAGGAGGTCTGCGTAGGATTCCAATGACGCTATTCGTGGTCCATGGTCCGACACCACAGTCTTGACGAGGTCAAGTTTTGCCTCAACAGATGACAAAGCAGTTTTGAAATCAGCAGAGAGAGCGGCTATGTGGTCTTCCAATAAACTAGTCAAGGCCGACATGCTAACCTCGCCATGAGCCGTGGGCGCATCGTCTTTAGCAGTGGTATCTCTCTTTGCTTGTTTAGCTGATTTTGATGCCATTTTTCTACTTCCATAGCTATTAAATTTGTTATCCCATTATATTCAGAAAAATTAAACAGGTTATTAACTGAGAAAAAAAAGATTAGTACAGGGAGCACGAGGTAGACACGTCTACTCCATTTGCATCCAGAAACGAAAGTCCGCCAGTGGATATTTTGGATATCTGCAGAAAGTATTCAGTTTCTTTTTAGGATCCACTCAGACATCCACTAAGACATGAGCTATTTTGAGGCTGGTGATGAGTCACTGACTGATGCATTACAAACCCGAAAGTTACTTTTTTAAATACATTTGTAGACACTTCAGTCTCATGAGGAGAGATTTCAAACAATGGAAAATGACAGGGTATCCTTTTCAATTTTAATGATGTCACAACCATGTCAATAGATATTTTGAAGCAACACTACAAAGACATTGAGAAGGTACTCTGCAAGGATGGAAATTCAGATATATCTTGAATGAATATGAGAGATCCTCAGCCTACCACATTACCTTTAAAAACACAGTCATGGCGCTTCTAAAATTCCTTCATCAAAAGCAAATGCAGAAGTTATATATCCCAATCTCTGGATTGCTCTCAGAATTACAGATACTTTTTATAGAGTTTGTGTGCTCTATATTTGAGGGTGGACAGGCAGAACCAGAACCCAGGTCGAGCTATTGAAATTAGACTATATATAATAAGACTATTTTATAAGTATATATACTCTGATGTGCCAAAACATCACATGACCACCTGCCTAAAAAACTGTTGGCCCTCCATGTGCCCCCAAAACAGCACCAACCCGCTGAGGCATGGACTGTACAAGACCTCTGAAGGTGTCCTGTGGTATCTGGCACCAAGACATTAGCAGCAGATTCTTCAAGTCCTGTAAGTTGTGAGGTGGAGCTGCCGTGGATCGGAACTGTTGATCCAGCACATCCCATAGATGCTCAATTGAATTGAGATCTGGGATATTTGGAGGCCAGGGCGATACCTTGAACCCTTTATCATTATCCTAAAACCATTACCAAACATCACTAACTTGTAACTTTCAAATTGTAACTTTACTTAAAGTAAACAAAGACCACGTATAATATGATCATGTTATAAAGTCTTAACTTCTGCTGCATTAAAATTGGACGTTGCTTGTGTTATAATGCATTATATATTTAAGTATAACTACGTATAGGGGAAGTGTATTATGAGACATTATGAATGCAGTATAATGCATTTATAATTCATTTTACTGTGCATTATAAATTTGGGCTTCATAGAAATTGTTACTATTTTGTTCTTATATATATATATTTTTATTTTTTTTTTATTTATTTTTTTTTTCTAATTTTAAATTGAAAAAAAAAAGGACTTTAAAATCTAAATTTTCAAAACATGCTGTCATAAATATCAAACCCACCTCCTCTTTTTTTTTTTTTTTTGCACTCTATGAGCTTCAGTTGACAAACCTATAGTGGTCCATATAATAAGGTAGCCATAATTGCACATAATTCCACACATTCTAAGTGCTAAAACAGCCTTTCAGTTCTTTGATGTACATACATGGAATATTTAAGATTTAACATTAAAGGCTCGTTCAGAGGTTCTCCAGTGTGAGGAGAATGATAAAGTCAGAGAATAAAGAAGACCCTAACTGTAAAATCTAATCGGATGATTGAAATGCTGTTTAAATCATTAAAAAAAAGTCCATGGACACATTATGCATCAACTACTGAAATTCATTTAGTTAAACACGTGACAGATTTGCATAAGAATGCAGCAGGAACCCCATTAAAATCCCAATTAAACATTCAAAAACTTTTAATAGACCAAATCTGGCATTCACTGCCCCATATCCCTTCACCAGTAGGTTTTTTCTTGCCAATGTGCTGGTGCTGAAGAGGATTATATGAGAAATATATGAGATGTTGATATTTGTAAAGTCACACACTGAAACAGGTAAAAAACATTAACCTTCTTTAATTCCGTTTCTGAAATTGCCGTCCAACACACACAAACATTTAAGGAAAAGAAGGCCGTCAGAGATAATATTCAGAACACAAGAGCCATGTCCTTTAATGGCCCAGAACAGAGCACAACAGTGACCGGACAGTTTTCACCAGTCTTCGTTCCGGAAGTATTTTTCACATTCATTTTATACAAATGCATTTAAAAACAATGAGTTATAAGGCATTAACCAAACCAACAAACTTTATGATGAATCAAAATACTACGAACTTTGATCTGAAGCCATAAAATGTGAAAATTATAAAGAAAAAGACTGTAAATGTACTTGCACCTTTTTATGATGGAATGAAAAACACTCCCATTAAGCACTGCAGATTACATATAAAAAATAATAATAGCCACTGATTATAATTTTGAAAACAATATATTTAAAGGAATATTCCGGGTTCAGTACAAGTTATGTTCAATGGACAGCATCTGTCTCATAATATTAACACAGAAAATAATTTCTAGTCGTTCCTCCTTTTCTTTAATAAAAGCACAAATGTGTGTTCCAGTGAGACACTTTCAATGGAAGTCAATGGGGGTTTAATCTGACAACATTCAAATACTGTTTCAAAAGTGTGTAAACATGATTTTACTGTGAATAAATCACTTACTAACCGCATCTGTGGAAAGATACAGACGATTCATGTTGTTTGTGTCTTTTGAAACAGTATTTGAATGTTGTCAGATTAAACCCCATTGACCTCCATTGAAAGTGTCTCACTGGAACACACATTTGTGATTTTTTTTTTTTATATATATTTATTGTTGAAATAATTTTCTGTGGTAATCAACATTATGCCACAAATTAAGAGACTGATCTTAACTTCGTACTGAAGCTGGAATATTCCTTTAAAACTTAAAACACTTTTGCAACTATTAAACACGATTCTTTTAAAGTAAAGTTGACTTGGCTTCAACAGACACATAAATCATCTCTTAATCTCAGAGCTCATGTAAGGTATACTTTAAAAAAGGTTTAGATATTATCGTTGAAATCAATCTCTCTATGGGACGTTTACTTCTGAAACCTGACCTTTGTCTTTTATTCTCTAGTCTTTTTGAACAAATGTCAATTTTGAAATTTGAGTGTAAATGTAAATGTTTGGATAGTCGAAGCTGAATACAGACAATATTTGCCTTGATGTATACATGAGAAAATATAAAACACATTTTGGTGTTTCAATTAACTAGCTGGAACTAAATTGTAAATTTCACATCAATTTATAAAGTGCTCATTCAAACCTGGTACAATGTACATTGATAGATAAATGGAAAGGTAAAAGTGTTAGGGGAAAAAGTAATTAAAGAAAGAATTTCCTGTTGTCAGCCGACAATGGTAGCGATTCAGGTTTGATGAAAGTATTCACTACAGATTCTAGTATGAGTGTGGCTCCAGACACACACTCGGTTAAAGTCTGAGAACCAGCTCGTGGGTGAGCGAGAGGGTGAAGGGAGGTCAAGGGTCGATCTCTTCAGGTATGATGGTGAGGATGACGTCTTCATTGCCGCGTCGCACCACTGTTCTCAAACTCTCGTCTCTCTTGATGGCTGCGCTCACGTCACTGGCTGATGAGATCCTCTGACCGTTAATGCTGATTATGACATCACTCTCCTTCAAACCGCCACTAGAAAACAAGAGAGGAAGCAGTTAAAACTGTTCAAATGTTTCATTGAATTCACGTTACAAGAGTTATGTTTCTCAGGAAATGGTGCCATTTGTGTCTCCATGACTTAATGGTGCAGGGAGTGATTTTTTCATAGAAAGATATGCAAAAAATGTCCATACTCCCTGAAAGATATTAATGAAGTAAGTGTCCTGACATGTCTCACCGGTCTCTGTGACAGCTTTAGACTTTGTAAACAACAAACAAATATGTGACGTGGTCTCATTCTCATAGAATTGTAGTTGCAGTGAATTATGTAAGGAATAATTGATGACGGACCATTGAATTGTTGAAAAATAATGCACATGTAGCACAGGTGATTTAGCTACATAGTAGTGACAAAAGATACAATACATAACACACAATAGTGCTCATTTATGTTGATTTTATTAAAATCCATAATTCATCTGATATTTATAAAATATTTCTGGAAAGAAAGAAACAAAAAGAAATTTTGTATGTGTTAATTTATTTTTGAATTTTTCATCTGGTTACATCATGCATGTGGAAATAGAGTACTGCCCCTTTAAGCCTGCTCTTTCTAGAACGTGCTCTCCGGCAGAGGGAGAATTGAACCCTCCATTTTGAGAAGAGCGTTAGAGCAGAGCTCCTGTGAGTAATGTGTCTGAACATTGTTACTTTGAGACCAAAAATTTGATAAAAGACATCATTAAACAAGGATTTGGTGAGTGTTAATGTTTTTTTTTTTGTATGTTTATGGTTGAAGTGAGATAAATGCTGGTTTAATAACGATCGGTAAATGAGTTACATGGAATTGTGACGAAGTTCTAGAAAGCATATGTTTTAAGTGAAGTCTTGAGTTTATGGTAAAGTGTATATATGGTTTAATATGAGTTTTATCTAAAACTTCCTTTATGTGGTTGTCATTTGTAATTTTATTTTGGTTATTGCTGTAACAATGATAATGCAGCTTACCGCTGTTTTAAAATTATTTCCCTCTGAAATAAGAAAATAGAAGTATGGATTAATTTTGTTATCATTTTGACCTAAAATACAGGTCAGGTTTTTGTTCCTGTGGAAACAATTTCTGGATATTTCCTTTGATGGCGAGCCCCCATGGATCTGGACACTGGACGATCTGATTGAGTAGCCTAGGCCTAAACCCCGTTTTGTGAACTCTATTTCTTCGAATTTGAGGTGGGATCTTCACTCATATTTTTTCCCTTCAATATTTTTCCTATCACTTGAGACAGTGATTCAAATTTTCCTGGATCAGGTTCAAAGGACTGGACTTTTGTTTGTTTTTTTCCTAAGAAATTCAGCTTGAATTTCATGGATTTATTTGACTTCATTTTTGATTGATTGAGTTTTATATCCATACCAAACTATTGGATGAATGTGAACAAAATTTATTTGACATACATACAAGTGTGGGGTTATTTATGAAGGTGCACCTATAGGGTTTTGTGAGATCTAACTCTTGTATATTGTTCATTGTTGATGTTATTTTTCTTGCGATTGATCTTATTGAGTGTTTACAACAAATTTATTTCATTATTATCTTTACATTGTAAAAAGTAAATGGTCGGCTGATATCAAAATAAGTCCTGATTCATTTTATCTGTATATATCTTTAAGCTATGATTATCTCAGGCTCCCTAGACAAACCTAGTGGTCCACAAAAATAGACTACCTATTGCAACCAGGTGTTGCGGGTGTTGCACAAAACTTGGCGAGCCAGAGCCAGGAGCCTGTTGTACAGATAGTGCAGAACAAACTTGATAGAGGGGCTTACTGAGCTAATTTAGAAATGGAAGTAGTGCAGAGTGAAGGTGTTTGCGTCCCCAACGCGGTGATAATCAGTGGTCTCACCCACACTGAGAGAGATGAAGAAGTGATGGAATACCTGGCAAATTATGGTTCTATTGAACGAATGGTCCATATTGATGACCCTAAAACAGAGTTTCACAGACAACTCATCATTGAATTCAGGCATGACTCAGCGATGCAGTCTTTTGAACCCTCAATTCCCTGTACTTTGCAGAGCCCTACCTCATCTGATGTTACTTATAAAATTGAGTCTCTCGCCAGTGTGTATACACCTGCAGCCAGCAGTAGTGCAACCCACACTTTCATAGAAGGGCTACGAGAAATTTCCAAAGTAACGGGCAAGCCGATTGAAGAGCTTTTGCAGCAAGAGTTAGCTAAACTTACAGTCTCTGCCGTATCACTTCCACAGACTGAATTTGAGTTTCAAGCAACTGAGCCTGACCATGAAGGTGCCCCGGAACCAGTAGTTGAGTCAATCCAAATTAAGACTGTAGCCCCACATGGCGATGACACGTCATCAAAGGAATCCACTCTCTTTCAGAGGAAATCTAACATTTCTTTACCACGGTTTACTGCATCCACTTCAAAGCTCAATGCTGATGTGGGCACACCACAAAAAATAACTGTAGATGATGTGACTCCAGTTGAAGTGCAGCGACTAGTCGTGGAGCATATTGTAAGAAGTGAAGATACTCCTTCACATTCCCTTGCTTCTATGCGCTTGAGACCCTTCTCAGGAAAACCCTCATACTCTGCTAATGAGATAGACTACGATACTTGGCGCACAAATGTTGAATTCCTCTTGACTGACCCCACACTCTCGGATGTGCAGCGCTCACGACGAATGTTAGACAGTCTCCTTCCACCTGCAGCTGATATTGTGAAACACTTAAGTCCTCATTCTCCCCCAAGTGATTATCTTGAGCTCCTAGATTCAGCTTTTAGTACTGTGGAGGATGGAGATGAGCTCTTTGCAAAGTTTATGAGCACATTACAAAATGCTGGTGAGAAATCATCGCAATTTCTGCACAGGCTACAAAAGATCTTGAATGCAGCTATAAAAAGAGGCGATGTTTCTGCTGATGAGCATGACCGGCATCTGCTGAAACAATTCTGCCGGGGATGCTGGGGTAATGCTTTAATAACTGAGCTCCAGTTAGAACGGAAAAGAAACAATCCACCCACATTCTCTGATTTTCTGCTGTTGTTGAGAACAGAGGAAGATAAGCAAGCCGTAAAAGCAGTGCGGATGAACCAACACTTAGGTATTGCCAAGCAATCCTCTGTACCCACAAGACGTGTTGTGTCAAATCTTCACGCTGTCAGTCCTGCGTCTTCTGTTGAGAAGTGAGATGAAGTGGGAGAACTAAAGCGATTGGTAGTTGAGCTACAACACCAGATTGCCTCAATGAAACAGTCTAAGAAATGTAAAGAGTCTAAGCCAAAGGAGCCCAGTATGCAGTCAAGATCAGCTAAGACAGTCACGCCGAAGCCAAACAGAGAGGCCAACCCGCAACATACCAAGCCAACTAAGCCAAGACCCTGGCATTGTTTTCACTGTGGGGAGGATGGCCATATAGCATCCCAATGTGAGGGCGACCCAAGTCCATCCTTGGTCAATGCTAAGAAACGCCAGCTGAGGGAAAAGCAGTTGCAGTGGGAGAAAAGTAACAAGTTCCCTGACTCCCAAGATTTAAACTAGTTCCAGTTCCTGTTACGGGACAAAGAGGAACTGGAGAAACTACCCAGCGTCCCAGAGATAACTTTACCGTGTCTGCCTCGGCTGACCATAATCCCACCCGTGAATGCAAAAGACTTCCACCTGGTCTAGTTGGGGCAAAATGCACAGCAAGAGTGATAGTTGCTGACAAAGAGATTGATTGTCTTCTTGACACTGGGTCACAAGTGACCACTTTTCCTTTTTCATTCTACCAAGAAAACTTTACAAATCAAGCCATTCAACCTTTGTACAACTTGCTTGAAATTGAAGGTGCAAACGGCTGTCAAGTTCCTTACTTGGGGTTCATTGAGACGTTGATAACCTTTCCAAAGGAATTCGTAGGATCAGATACCGAAGTGCAGACCCTTGCGTTGATCATTCCAGATGGCAGACCTAATGCTCAAGTGCTCAATGCACTAACACACTGAACTCTCTATATTCTGAGTATACTTCTTCGAAGCAGTTGAGTCATCAACCCATTCATCAAGGTTACAGAGCGGTCCTACAAGTCATTGAGTTCACGCACAAGCAGAGTGCATCTAATACCCTGGGTTGGGTGGGTTTGAACTGTCAAGTCCCTGAAACCATTCCTGCTGGGAAGACAGTAGTTCTTGAAGGGTCAATTTGGATGGCTAGTCCAGTGAATGACAGATGGGTTATTGTGGAAGCTCCAAATACGTCATCTTTACCTGGTGGAATAATGGTGTCAAGTTGTTTGCTTACCCTTCCTGTCAAAGGAGACCGTTTACCCATTGTACTGAAAAATGAGTCGCAGCACGATGTGGTCATTCCATCAAAGATCCGGGTGGCTGAAGTGAATTCTATTCATAGTGTCTTACCTAGGAGTCAAGATAGTGTGTTGACACCTCCCGTTGATAAGACAAGGTTGTTAGACGACTCTAAAATTGAATTCAATCTTGACGATTCGCCGCTGACTCCTGAATGGAAAGAAAGAGTGACAAGAAAGCTTAATTCAATGCATGAAGTCTTTGCATGCCATGATCTTGATTTTAGTCACACCACTAAGACCAAGCACCATATTCGATTGCATGACGAGACGCCGTTTAAACACAAAGCCAGACCTATTCACCCTAAAGACATCCAGGCTGTTCGAAAACATCTACAAGAATTGTTAGATGCTGGAGTTATAAGGGAGTCAGAGTCTCCTTTCTCTTCCCCAATCGTGGTGGTGAGGAAAAAGAATGGGGAGGTGAGACTTTGCATCGATTATCGTAAGCTCAACCTCCAGACCATTAAGGACGCTTATGCCCTACCTAATCTGGAAAAGACTTTTTCTGCTTTGACTGGGTCTAGATGGTTCTCAGTTTTAGACCTCAAGTCCGGGTACTATCAGGTTGAGGTGGAGGAAATTGACAAGCCGAAGACTGCTTTTGTTTGTCCCATGGGGTTCTGGGAGTTTAATAGGATGCCCCAGGGGGTCACAAATGCACCCAGCATGTTCCAGAGACTAATGGAGCGCTGCATGGGAGACATCAATCTCAAAGAGGTTCTAGTCTTTATAGATGATCTCATAGTCTTTTCTGCAACACTAGAAGAGCATGAGAAAAGGCTTCTGCAAGTTCTTCAACGTCTGAAAGACTATGGTCTCAAATTGTCCCCTGAAAAATGTAAATTCTTCCAGACCTCAGTGAGATACCTAGGGCACATTGTGTCTGCAAATGGTGTTGAGACGGATCCTGACAAGATTAAGGCGCTAAAAACCTGGCCAAGTCCGACAAACTTGAAGGAACTCAGGTCTTTCCTTGGATTCGCAGGGTATTACAGGAGATTTATCAAAGACTTCTCCAAAATAGTGAAACCTCTAAACAATCTTACCTCTGGATACCCTCCACTTCGAAAACCGAAGAAGACTCAAGAGACAAAAGGTCAATACTTGAGTCCTAGAGAGCCATTCAAACAACGTTGGACAGCTACTTGCCAGCACGCTTTTGATGAAATCATTGACAAGCTCACCTCGGCTCCTATCTTGGGCTTTGCGGATCCTAAACTACCGTACATCTTACACACGGATGCAAGCACCACAGGTTTGGGAGCTGCGTTGTACCAGGAGCAGGAGGGAAGAATGAGGCCGATTGCCTTCGCAAGTAGAGGTTTGTCACTCAGCGAACGTCGCTATCCAGCGCACAAACTTGAATTCCTTGCTCAGCGAACGTCGCTATCCAGCGCACAAACTTGAATTCCTTGCTTTAAAGTGGGCTGTGACGGAAAAGTTCCACGATTACCTTTATGGAAGCCCGTTCACAGCTGTCACCGACAGTAACCCACTTACTTATGTACTGACTACTGCGAAGCTGGACGCAGCCAGCTATCGCTGGTTATCTGCTCTTTCCACTTACACTTTCTCCTTGAAGTACAGAGCAGGGAAACTTAATCTTGACGCGGATGGTTTATCTAGACGTCCCCATGAAGTAACTCCTGATCTTGTATCAAGGAAGGAACAAGAGAGGATTGATAAATTCCTAACCTTACATCTTGAGAATCCAGAAACAACAAGCCTTTCACGGCATGAAATCGAAGCTATCTGTGACAAGCATATGATTTGTTCCGTGCCGGAAGATGTTATGGAAAGTGCGAGTAACCGAGCAGTGCTAGTTCAATCCCTTGCTATGAGTTCCAGTGCTGTGCCAAGCAGCTATGAGGAAGAAGGTCGTGAAATCTCACTCATACCTCGTCTGTCAGTTCAGGATCTCGTTGATAAGCAAAGCGCTGACTCAACCATTTCTCAGATTATTACTCACCTGAAATCAGGAGAGAAACCCTCTCCCACCTTGAGATTGGAACTCCCGGAGCTTTCTCTTATGATGAGAGAGTGGAATCGTTTTGTGTTCCTAGATGGGGTGTTGTACAGAAAGAGACAGGATGGAGAAGTTCTGACTTATCAGTTGGTCTTACCCAAAGAGTTCAGAGCAAATGTCCTGACAAGTCTCCATGATGGGATGGGCCACATGGGGATGGATCGTACCATTGATCTAGTAAGGTCCCGGTTTTATTGGCCAAAGATGGCATTTGATGTTGAACAAAAGATCAAAACTTGTCCTCGTTGTGTGATTCACAGAGCCCACCCAGAGAAAGCAGCTCCGCTTGTCAACATACAGACAACTAGACCCCTACAGTTGCTGTGTATGGACTTTCTTTCTTTGGAGCCGGATCAAAGTAATACCAAAGACATACTTGTGATAACAGATCATTTTACTAAGTATGCAATGGCAATACCAACGGCCAATCAGAAGGCTCGAACCATCGCCAAAGCTCTATGGGACAATTTCATCGTCCACTATGGGTTTCCAGAAAGGTTACACAGTGACCAGGGTCCTGACTTCGAATCACACACTATTAAAGAGCTCTGTGCCATCTCTGGGATTAAAAAAGGAAGAACCACACCTTATCATCCACGTGGTAATCCTGTGGAGATATTTAACAGAACACTTTTGAACATGCTAGGTAGCATGAGTGACGCACAGAAAACGCACTGGCGTGACTTCGTTAAACCTCTCGTTCACGCGTACAATTGTACGAAGAATGATGTCACAGGATTCACTCCCTACGAGCTGATGTTCGGGAGGCAGCCCTGACTACCCATTGATTTGGCTTTTGGTTTTCCTACCACCTCCATGCGACTGTCGCACTCTCAATATGTGTCAAACCTTAAAAAACACCTTGAAGAGAGTTATCAAATTGCTACCCGCAATGCACTCAAGAACGCTGAAAGGAACAAGATGAGGTTCGACAAGCGTGTTGTTGATTCTACCCTGGAAGTTGGTGATCGAGTCTTGGTGAGACAAGTCCGTTTGCGAGGAAAACACAAACTTGCTGATAAATGGGAGCCATTTGTCTACATTGTAGAACGTCGGGCTGGTGAACTTCCAGTATACACAGTAAGACCTGAAGGAAAAGAAGGATCAGTACGTACCTTGCATCGAGATCTTCTGCTTCCCTGTGGATTTCTCCCTGTGACAAGTGGGATGGTGTCTAATCCACCAAAACCTATTTCAAAGCCTAGAACACGTCAACAGGCCAGAGATGAAAATTCTATTAAGGATGGTGCAGAAGATACTGCAGAAACAATGGAAGATGAAGTTCCAGAGTACTGGATGAGAATCCCTACTGTTGAAAAGTCTCATCAAGAAGCATCGGGTACTCTTACACCTACCTTGAACCCTCCGGTGAGATGCCCTCAGCAGTTTGATTGCCCTCAATTGTCCTCAACAGTTCCTGGTAGTGAGAAACTGCCTGTGGAGATGAATCCTGTAGAACAAGAGGTAGGCTGTGACAATTCACACGCTGAAAAGATGCTTAAAGAAGTTATGAATCAGTTGACTGAATCGGATACAATGTTAGAGAAAGGTGAATTGTCAGAGAATCAACTAAGTGGAAACTTACCTGAAAGTCCCGCTGAGGAAGGGCAAGAGAGTGATCAAGTGGAATTCGGAGAGGAAACTGAAATACCAGTTGATTCCTCGTCCAATGCTGAAAAGATTGAACTGTCTCAAGGGCCAGAATGTTCAATAAGACGTTCCCAAAGGCAAAGAGAAAAGCCCGAAAGACTGCAGTATAGAGAGTTGGGAAATCCACTAATATCTGTTGCCCAAGCACTTTTTCATGGCGTAACCACTGCCTTTACAAACTCTCTAAATGGAGTTAACTTTGCTGAAGCATCCTTACCCCCAACCTTTGATGTGCCAGTTACATGCCAGCCAATAAGAGCTAATGCAATGGGACGTGCATAGATTCTGGAGGGGAGAGTGTAGCACAGGTGATTTAGCTACATAGTAGTGACAAAAGATACAATACATAACACACAATAGTGCTCATTTATGTTGATTTTATTAAAATCCATAATTCATCTGATATTTATAAAATATTTCTGGAAAGAAAGAAACGAAAAGAAATTTTGTATATGTTAATTTATTTTTGAATTTTTCATCTGGTTACATCATGCATGTGGAAATAGAGTACTGCCCCTTTAAGCCTGCTCTTTCTAGAACGTGCTCTCCGGCAGAGGGAGAATTGAACCCTCCATTTTGAGAAGAGCGTTAGAGCAGAGCTCCTGTGAGTAATGTGTCTGAACATTGTTACTTTGAGACCAAAAATTTGATAAAAGACATCATTAAACAAGGATTTGGTGAGTGTTAATGTTTTTTTTTTTGTATGTTTATGGTTGAAGTGAGATAAATGCTGGTTTAATAACGATCGGTAAATGAGTTACATGGAATTGTGACGAAGTTCTAGAAAGCATATGTTTTAAGTGAAGTCTTGAGTTTATGGTAAAGTGTATATATGGTTTAATATGAGTTTTATCTAAAACTTCCTTTATGTGGTTGTCATTTGTAATTTTATTTTGGTTATTGCTGTAACAATGATAATGCAGCTTACCGCTGTTTTAAAATTATTTCCCTCTGAAATAAGAAAATAGAAGTATGGATTAATTTTGTTATCATTTTGACCAAAAATACAGGTCAGGTTTTTGTTCCTGTGGAAACAATTTCTGGATATTTCCTTTGATGGCGAGCCCCCATGGATCTGGACACTGGATGATCTGATTGAGTAGCCTAGGCCTAAACCCTGTTTTGTGAACTCTATTTCTTCGAATTTGAGGTGGGATCTTCACTCATATTTTTTCCCTTCAATATTTTTCCTATCACTTGAGACAGTGATTCAAATTTTCCTGGATCAGGTTCAAAGGACTGGACTTTTGTTTGTTTTTTTCCTAAGAAATTCAGCTTGAATTTCATGGATTTATTTGACTTCATTTTTGATTGATTGAGTTTTATATCCATACCAAACTATTGGATGAATGTGAACAAAATTTATTTGACATACATACAAGTGTGGGGTTATTTATGAAGGTGCACCTATAGGGTTTTGTGAGATCTAACTCTTGTATATTGTTCATTGTTGATGTTATTTTTCTTGCGATTGATCTTATTGAGTGTTTACAACAAATTTATTTCATTATTATCTTTACATTGTAAAAAGTAAATGGTCGGCTGATATCAAAATAAGTCCTGATTCATTTTATCTGTATATATCTTTAAGCTATGATTATCTCAGGCTCCCTAGACGAACCTAGTGGTCCACAAAAATAGACTACCTATTGCAACCAGGTGTTGCGGGTGTTACACACACCTGAGTTGGTAATGTGGTCAAGATGTGCAGCGTAGTGTGGATTATTCGGGTGTGCCCCAGTATAGTGACAGGGACACTATACTGTAAAAAGGCACCGTCCTTCATATGAGACATCAAACCGAGGCGCTGATTCTCTGTGGTAAATAAAAATCCTATAGCACTTCTCGTAAAGAGTAGGGATGTAACCCCAGTGTCCTGGCTAAATTCCCCCCATCGGCCCATCTCAGTCATGGCCTCCTAATAATCCCCATCCACTAACTGGCTCTTCAAAACTACTCTCTCCTCTCCACCAATAGCTGGTGTGTGTTGAGTGTACTGGTGCACTGTGGCTGCCATCGCATCATCCAGGTGGATGCTGTACAATGGTGGTGATTGAGGAGAGTCCCCTGTTCACTGAGTGAAGCGCTTTGAGTGTAGTGTCTGAAAAGTGCTAAATAAATGTAACATTCATTCATTCATTCAAACATTCTGATTATACCATGGTTACCACACCTTAAGACATCGTTCAGGGTTTTTTTCTGGTTTTCGTCCCAAAAATGCTTTTATGAGTGGAACTACTTTCTTCTGCCGTGGATTCAGTGTCTTGCTCTGATACGGCTCAAGCCTTCGTTGCTAGTTCGAAAATGTCACTTCAGAACAAGCAACGGAGGATTGTGAGGCTTTTGCTTCTTTACTGGAGCACTTACTGGAGTAACAAGTTAGTACGTTTGTGCATGTGTGTGTGAGTTTGTTTTTGAGGGCTCGAAAGAGAGAAGCTCAGACACTGAGAGAGATCGCCAGTGGGATTACCTTTATTTGTTGCAGCTCTCATCAGAAGTAACATCGCTTCAAAATTGCCAAGATGTAAGTTTAAGCCCTTCTCAGCAGCAGCGAGTGTCACCATATTTCCGTTGTAAACCTCAACAACTGTTTTTAATCCCACTGAGATGCAGGTGTGCGCTGACACGACGGCTTTATTTCTCACTCTCGAGTAAGTGTGTGCATAATGTGTATATGTGTGTGTGTCCACGTGTGTGTGAGAGAGAGTTTAAGAGAGGGAGCACAAGGGTGTTTCCCACAGATATTTCAGATAATATAGAAACTGTTGTATTGATCAAGTTTATCTAGCTCTGATACAGCTCAACCCTTCATTGCTAAACATCATGTTAGAACTAGCAATGGATGATGCACTGCTTTTCAGCATGTGTATGTGTGCACGAGCAAAGAGAGGGGGAGGAATAGCGCAGTGCTTTCCATTATAGCTATGTGAGGCTGATTAGGGTGAAATACAACGAAACAAAGTTTCACATAGTAAAAAGTATTTCGGATAATAGAAACTGTTGTATTGATCAAGTCGCAGGGGATGCGGCTCTATTTGTTGGTTGTGAAACAAGTCTCAATGTTTGTGTGTTTGTGTGCACCCCTCATCCGATTATAAGCATAGAAACAATCTATTTGAATAATATTGTAAAATATTCAGATATATACAGTACACATACACTCACCTAAAGGATTATTAGGAACACCTGTTCAATTTCTCATTAATGCAATTATCTAATCAACCAATCACATGGCAGTTGCTTCAATGCATTTAGGGGTGTGGTCCTGGTCAAGAAAATCTCCTGAACTCCAAACTGAATGTCAGAATGGGAAAGAAAGGTGATTTAAGCAATTTTGAGCGTGGCATGGTTGTTGGTGCCAGACGGGCCGGTCTGAGTATTTCACAATCTGCTCAGTTACTGGGATTTTCACGCACAACCATTTCTAGGGTTTACAAAGAATGGTGTGAAAAGGGAAAAACATCCAGTATGTGGCAGTCCTGTGGGCGAAAATGCCTTGTTGATGCTAGAGGTCAGAGGAGAATGGGCCGACTGATTCAAGCTGATAGAAGAGCAACTTTGACTGAAATAACCACTCGTTACAACCGAGGTATGCAGCAAAGCATTTGTGAAGCCACAACACGCACAACCTTGAGGCGGATGGGCTACAACAGCAGAAGACTCCACCGGGTACCACTCATCTCCACTATAAATAGGAAAAAGAGGCTACAATTTGCAAGAGCTCACCAAAATTGGACAGTTGAAGACTGGAAAAATGTTGCCTGGTCTGATGAGTCTCGATTTCTGTTGAGACATTCAGATGGTAGAGTCAGAATTTGGCGTAAACAGAATGAGAACATGGATCCATCATGCCTTGTTACCACTGTGCAGGCTGGTGGTGGTGGTGTAATGGTGTGGGGGATGTTTTCTTGGCACACTTTAGGCCCCTTAGTGCCAATTTGGCATCTTTTAAATGCCACGGCCTACCTGAGCATTGTTTCTGACCATGTCCATCCCTTTATGGCCACCATGTACCCATCCTCTGATGGCTACTTCCAGCAGGATAATGCACCATGTCACAAAGCTCGAATCATTTCAAATTGGTTTCTTGAACATGACAATGAGTTCACTGTACTAAAATGGCCCCCACAGTCACCAGATCTCAACCCAATAGAGCATCTTTGGGATGTGGTGGAACGGGAGCTTCGTGCCCTGGATGTGCATCCCACAAATCTCCATCAACTGCAAGATGCTATCCTATCAATATGGGCCAACATTTCTAAAGAATGCTTTCAGCACCTTGTTGAATCAATGCCACGTAGAATTAAGGCAGTTCTGAAGGCGAAAGGGGGTCAAACACAGTATTAGTATGGTGTTCCTAATAATCCTTTAGGTGAGTGTATATAAGTAAGTTTGAGAGTGTAGGGAGAGTGACTCAATTGTGTCATTCACAGTGCATCATAGGAGTGGGCGGAGCTGCAGAGCTCTAATCTGACTGGAGGATCTTTCTCTAATGTAGTTCAGAAGCATATACCATTGATTAACAAAATGAAAGCTCACGGTCTGTCTTTAAAGGTTTATAAGAAATAGTTAAAAATGAATTCGCCTATGGAAAAAATGTATTGGATTTTTACTTCTTTTACCAGACTGTTGTACTCTATTGACAGCCATTCAAAATTAACTCCATATTCTGGCACAGGGGCTAAGAATATTTAATACTGCAAACCTAACCCTAGCCATGCTAATTAATAAAGTTATTAAAACTGCACTACAGTATTTTGGGCTCTCTAGCAACATGTGTTTGAAACCTAAAATTAAAAATGTACTTGCACTGCTTTGTTTTAGACTTGAGTTGTGTTTCAGCACTGATCTTCTGTGGGGATGAATCAGAAGTTTTCCTGGACTTTTCCTGTACCAAACCACTGTTGTTTCTCTAGCCTATACACACACGACACAGTCGGTCCTTCTTTTCTTAGCTTTTGAACATGATGTAAACATGCAAAGACGAATGACGTATGTCTGCGATTCACGTGCCAACATCCGACCCGACAGCTCAAAATAAAATCATTATTGTAGGTTTTCCGTAGTGAATCACTCAAAAATCGACTTTTGTTAATTATTGATTCTCCTGTTCACCCTCTATGTCCTGGGCATCACAAGAACTACGCTTGGATGGTTTGAGTCATGTCTCACTGGCAGAACGTTCAAGGTCTCCTAGAGAGGAGAGGTGTCCAACTTACATCTTCTGATCACTGGTGTTCCTCAAGGATCAGTGCTTGGACTCCTCCACTTCTCCTTGTCTCGATGTACACAACATCACTCGGACCGATCATTGAGGCACATGGCTTTTGCTAACACTGTTACGCAGATGATATGCAGCTCTACCTGTCATTCCAACCTGATGACCCTACTGTCTCAGCTCGTATCTCTGCCTGCCTCTCAGATATTTTGGCCTGGATGAAGGAATGCCACCTTCAGCTCAACCTTGCCAAGACAGAACTCCTCGTGATCCCAGTCAACCCATCTGTTGACTACAACCTCACTATTCATCTTGGTTCAACAAAATGAACACCAACCAGGACAGCCCAGACCCTGAGAGTGGTGATAGATGACCTGCTTAATTGTATCGCCCACATCTCATCAACCGCCCGGTCTTGCAGATTCTTGCAGAATATGCTACACAGATCCTGGTCCAAGCTCTGGTAATTTCAAGTCTGGTCTACTGCAATGCTCTGTTGGCTGGCCTCAAGAATGCAGCAGTGGTCTTCAATTAGCCCTTCAGCCCCCTTGAAAACTTGGTAGAACAACACTGCAGATGTTGTTGAAATTTGAATGGCCGATTGCTTGTTATGTCCCTTATTTATAAGTCCCTTTGGATAAAAGTGTCTGCTAAATGACAATGTAAATGTAGTGCAACTGTAGTGCAACAATTTTTGCACTGACCTTCAACTGTGTCAAGTCAAGTCAAGTGGTTTTTATTGTCGTTTCAACCATATACAGTTAGTACAGTACACAGTGAAACGAGACAACGTTCCTCCAGGACCATGGTGTTACATAAAATAACATAGGACAAACACAGAACCACATGAGACTACATATGCTTACTAGGACTAGATGTTACAATCCCTTGATATTCAGCAAATACTGTTGTTGGAGATGTCCTCTTGAGTGGGGTTGGATTGGGGGATGACCGCTTGGTGCCTCCAATACGACACATCCTCAGTTGTGCACCCCAGCCTCATTGGGTGTTTCGGCCTTTTATCACAATACACCCTCACCCGAGGCTGGCCCACCACAGGCTGATCAGACCTGGGTGTGTGTCGCACCGGAGGCTCCATGAGGTCACTTGACAGCCCACACCGTCTCCTTCCGCTTCAGCCACAGCCAGTGACTGCTTCTTTTGGCAGCAGTTGCAAGGTCTTTGATGGTCTTCCGCTGAGCCTGTCCTCTAATTCCAACCTCCGTTAGAAGCCTTGTGGTGGAACTAGCTACAAAGCCCCTGCTGCCCACTTCCACTGGATGCACGTTTACCTTCCAACCCCGGTCTTCTGCTTCGGCAGCCAACTCTGCATATCGCAACCTTTTCCTTTCAAATGCCTCATCGATGGCTTCCTCCCACGGGACTGTCAGCTCCACTATGAAGACACTTCGACAGGATTTGGACCAAAGGACCAGGTCTGGGCGCAGGTTGTTCGCTGCAATTTCGGGTGGGAAGGTGAGCCTCTGACTTATGTCTACCCGCATTTCCCAGTCCCGGGCTGTGTTCAGTGGGCATGAGTCTAGAGGCAGTCGATTAGTCGACCGTTTCTCCCCTTCCCGGACGAAGGATGTTGGTTGCCGGAAGGTAGTCTGGGCTTCCAGGGGCATGGCGTTGACGGTTACTCTCTTACCCTCCAGTGTAGCGGCCAGGCACTTCAGCACTTGGTTGTGGTGCCAGGTGTATCTACCTTGCGTAAGGCTAGTCTTGCAGCCCACCAGGATGTGTTTCAGTGTTGCTGGGGCAGAACACTGGAGACAGGCTGGATCCTCTCCAAACCAGAGATGTAAGTTGGTTGGAGAGGGCAGGACATCATATGTGGCTCTGATTGTAAAGCTCAACATATTGGACTCCATGTTCCACAGCTCGCTCCAAGTGATCTTCCTCCTCTCGACACCTTCCCACCTCATCCAGCAGCCTTGCTTGGCTTGGGACACCGCTCTGGCACACCTGTCCGCTTCCTCCTGGTGGCGCACCTCCTCAACCACCAGGCACCGGCGTTCAGCTGGAGTAGCCTTCTGCCATGTGGGTGTTGTTGCTCCCAACCCTAGGCCCCCCCTGCCTTGTTGTACTTGGCCCACTATGTCCCGGTGTCTCAGAGCAGACTTTGCCTGTGCTACTGCTACACCTGGCCTCCACCTCCTCCCTGTGGCTAAGGCGGGAGCCGCCCCTCTGACGAAGGGATCCCGGGATTCTGTGAGGGTCATTTCGAGCCTTGCTTTAGAGCATTTGTACTCCTCCACAAGGCTTGAGATTGGCAGAGAGAGGGGTCCATTGCCGTACAGGCCTATGCTACTTAGGCATCTGAGTAGTCCAAGCCACTTTCTCACCTGCACATTCACCAAACGCTCCAACCGATTGGCGTGGGATAGGGTGACCTCATAGATGGAAATTGGCCACATGAGGCGGTGGAGCAGCCCAAACTGAAGACACCAGAGCTTCAGCTTCCCTGGGAGAGCAGTGCTGTTGATCTGCTTCAGGCCACTGATGGTATCCAGCTTTAGTTGTTCCACCTGTTCAGCGTCTTTGAGCTCTGTGTTATACCACCGACCAAGGCTTTTAATGGGCTTCTCCAGAATAGTTGGTATCGGCTCGTCATTGATGTGGAACCTCTCATTTACGATCTGGCCCTTGACAATGGAGATACTGCGGGATTTGCTGGGTTTAATCTCCATTCGTGCCCATCTGATGTTGCTCTGGAGTTTGTACAGCAGGTGTTTGGTGCATGCGTTAGTCATTGTTATGGTCGTCATGTCATCCATATACGCCCTGATTGGAGGAAGCCGCAGCCCGCTCTTCAGACGTTCCCCTCCAACCACCCATCGAGATGCCCGAATTATTAACTCCATCGCCATGGTGAAGGCCAGAGGAGAGATGGTGCAGCCTGCCATTATGCCTATCTCCAAGTGCTGCCAGGCGGTTATACTAGCCTGAGTTGTAACACAGAACTGGAGGTCCTGGAAATAGGCTTTGACCAGCCTTGTGATGCCCTCTGGGACTTGGAAGAAGTTGAAGGCTGCCCACAGCACCTCGTGAGGCACTGAGCCGAATGCATTGGCCAGATCTAAGAAAACCACATGCAAATCTTTCTTTTCCTTCTTGGCTGTTTGTACTTGGTGCCAGATGACATTTGCGTGTTCCAGGCATCCTGAGAACCCTCTTATTCCTGCCTTCTGCACTGAGGTGTCAACATATTTGTTCTTTTGCAGGAATGCTGTGAGTCTTTGTGCCACAACACTGAAGAAAATTTTTTCTTCCACATTCAGTAAGCTGATCTGCCGGAATTGGTGGATGGTTGAGGAGTTCTTCTCTTTGGGAATCAGGATCCCTCCTGCCCTTCGCCATGCCTTTGGTATTAAGCCTTTTTCCCACGTCATCTTCATTAGCTTCCAGAGGAACTTCAAGACGCTCGGTGTATTCTTATAGAGCCTATATGGAACACCGTTGGGCCCAAGGGCTGATGCTGCTCTTGCCCGCTTTACTGTGTTCTCAACTTCGCTCCATATTGGGGGTCTTGTGTCCAACTGGTGCTCAGGTGGTTGGATTGGTGGCATGTCATCTGGGATGGTGACTGGCACATGCCTCTGCTTGTCGGAGTAGGTCTTTCTAAGGTGCTCCTCCAGTTCCCTCACAGGTACATTGAAAGTCCCGGTTTTCTCCTTGACAAAGAGGTCTTTGGCGAACTTGTAAGGATCTCTATAGAAGGCAGTCCTTGTTCGCTCTTTCTTCTTATGTTGCTTTCTCAAACATTCTGCTCTTCGCAGCGTTGCAAGGCGCTGCTTGCTGTCACCCTGTAACACCTCAATTCCTTCCCTTTCCACTTCTGTAGCCTTCTTCCACTGTCTTCTCAGGCATCTACTCTCTTTCACAAGTCGCTCAATCTCTTGCTGCCTCCTGGACTTAAGATGAACTGAGGGTTCCTTCTGAGTACTGTGGTCCTTGCTTTTTACTCCGAATCTCTCTGTGCCATAGCTGTAGATGATATCTCCTATCTTCTCCAATTTTCTTTCGACACCCCCTTTCAGACCTTCTAGAAGATGGACAAGGTCTGTGTCGATGGTTCCCCACTCCTTTTTCTGACAGGATTTGGGCCACAAAATTTGAGGCTTTCATCCATCCATTTTCCTCTCTACCGCTGGCTGTGACTGGCTAGGGTCTAGGCTCATGTCCGTTGGTTGAACTGTGCTTGACAGAGCTTCGTCTGGGATGCTGATACCCTGTGGACTGTGGTGAGTATCCTGCCACTGGGCTTCATCCGACTGATTTGGCCTACCTCTGAGGAAGTAGTGGTCAATGCGGGGTCCCTTGGTAAACTCTTTTAGGCACTTTTTTCTGCCCTGGTGGATCTTGAGACCCTTCTCCGATGTGATCTTATTCCAGCCACAGATGCAGCTTTGTAGTTTGTGTCCTGTCAGTGCTGTTACTCCGTCAACTGTCTTGCTGATCATCTGTGTCGTCGTCATTTCCGTTCCAAGGTCTGTTAACGTGTGGTCTGCCAATGAGTCATCTTGCGCCCCCGCTCTCGCAGACTCAGGGGGTATTCTTCCTCTTGAATTTTTTGTAGCAATGATTGGGTGGATCCGAGTCATTGTGTTGTGACCGGATCCTGCCAACATGGGTAGCTAGCCCATGCCAGCCCCGATGGAGTCTGTTCCCTCCTGTCAGCAGTCTCTTCAGGCTGTCACCAGGTCTTTCCCAGGTTGTCAACTGCCCTTTCACAGTAGTCACTGGTTCCAAACCAGAGTTCGATATGCTTACTAGGACTAGATGTTACAATCCCTTGATATTCAGCAAATACTGTTGTTGGAGATGTCCTCTTGAGTGGGGTTGGATTGGGGAGACTAAATAAAATACCTATATAAAATACCTATATAAAGTGCACGTGCAAAAACATGTGCAAAAGTACGGGACAGTACAATAAATTTCTAACAATGAACAGGACAATAGGCACAGTTATAGACAGTGCAGCGCCGACCAGTACACAGTAGTCCAAAAAGATGACAGTTTCTAAAAATGCCAAATGTAAACATAACATACTATGAGATAGTGTTCTATGCACATAGCAGTTATTGAGGTAGCAGACAGTTATAAAGTGGCAGTTATTAAAGTGCAACTCAGGACACGTGTGTGTGTGTGTGTGTCAAACCAGTCTCTGAGTATTGAGGAGTCTGATGGCTTGTGGGAAGAAGCTGTTACACAGTCTGGTCGTGAGGGCCCGAATGCTTCGGTACCTCTTGCCAGACGGCAGGAGGGTAAAGAGTTTGTGTGAGGGGTGTGCGGGGTCCTCCACAATGCTGGTTGCTTTGCGGATACAGTGTTTTATGTAAATGTCTTTGATGGAGGGAAGAGTGACCCCGATGATCTTCTCAGCTGTTCTCACTATCCTCTGCAGGGCTTTGCAGTCCGAACCGGTGCAAGTCCCAAACCAGGCAGTGATGCAGCTGCTCAGGATGCTCTCAATAGTCCCTCTATAGAACGTTGTGAAGATGGTGGGTGGGAGATGTGTTTTCCTCAGCCTTCGAAGAAAGTAGAGACGCTGCTGGGCTTTCTTGTTAATAGAGCTTGTGTTGAGGGACCAGGTGAGGTTCTCCGCCAGGTGAACACCAAGGAATTTGGTGCTATTGACGATCTCCACAGAAGAGCCGTCGATGTTCAGCGGAGAGTCGTCACTCTGTGCTCTCCTAAAGTCAACAACCATCTCTTTTGTTTTGTCGACATTCAGGGACAGGTTGTTGACTCTACACCAGTCCGTTAGCCACTGTACCTCCTCTCTGTATGTGACTAACATTCAACTCAAAAACATGTTGAAAGAAACAGGGTTAACACAAAACATGTTTTGAAAGAGAAATGCCATTAATGCAGCACTCTTAGGCTAAGTTATGATGAATGATTAATGAAAATTAGTAGGGTTAGGGTTACAATTACAATTTTTAGACTCAGATTGCACCGCTTCCTAAGAATGGGCTAGTTTGAGTTTGAACTAAGGTTAGATTTAACTGATGGTATTCTTATTCACATGAATCTAGTTTTCTACATTTTCTAGTCATTTAGTGGCCTCTGTCAAGGGAGAAAATCCCATATACTGCAGCAGTGAACTAGTTTAAACTTTGAGCCCCCAAATTCTCTACCCACAATGACAGGAAGTGGTCACTTATGTACAGTTCCCATCATCTCATGTATGAGGAAATTCTGTGGCATTCTCACCAGCCAAATAAATACAACCGCTGAGCCACTGTTCACCTACATACAATGAAATACCAAAGTGTATCTTTAGTAACACAAACATTTGTGGACAGAAATGGAGTTACTTTCTATGGAAATGATGGACTGATCAGTCATTACTTGAAATTTTCACTGCTACAGCTTCATCCTCATTCCGCTTTCCTGTTTTGAGATTTTAAATAGCAAACTAGTAAATTTGACGCTTCCAAGCAGATCTGTTCTCGAGATTACCAGAGCCGGCCAGATCCAGCACCGTTCCTGCTTCGTGTTGGACTCCACTGCTACGTGTCGCTGTGTGATGACGACTAAATGCAGCCGGTGCCAGCCAAACATCACTTCAATCTATTATGATGGACTTCATAGGATGAACTGATGCCAACCACAACCATAAGACATGGGATACTTCATATGCCATTGTCTGAACCTTGGACTTGGTGTTGTGCTCGCCAGTAATCCCTGGACCACACCGAACCTCACCGAAATTACCGGCCAGGTTGAACTGCGATTTACCTCACTGATCTCTGCCAGCATCCATCTTGTTACATTCCATATTGTCTTTTGTTTATGTACTTTTATTTTTAAGTTTCTGGCCCCTGTTACACTCCATATTGTCTTTTGTTTATGCACTTTTATTTTGAAATCATTGTTAAGTTCCTGTTTCCCGGTCTTTGTCTCATGTCCTGTTTTCCCTCCACGTCTATGTGTCTGATTTTCATTGGTTCATTGTTTAATTACCTCCTTATCAGTTTTAGTTTGTCATTGGCTTACGTTTTCCCTTGTTTTAATATTTAAGTCCTCATGTTTCCCTTGTACCTTGTCGAGTATTGTTGTAATCCTGACCTCTGCCCGTTGTTACCTGGTTATTTCCTTAGTCTGTTCCTGTTCCAGTTCATGTTCCTAGTCCCTAGTCTAGTCATCGTCTCCAGTTCCTGTATCAGCATAGTTTTTTTAATAAATCTGCACTTGGGTCCTTCATATCATCTTCATCATTGCCTTGACTGCTACCAATCGTGACACATCTATTGATGAACTACACTCTTATAATGGAATACAAAGACTATCAATTTCCAACAAAAGCCTTCATCAGCCAATTAACAAGGACAATTGCATCTATGTGAACTTCTGCAGTTAATCCAGAATGGACTTCAAAGACATTAGTTATTAATCTTACAGTTAATACAAAATCGATGTTTAAACACTGACCCTTAACACTTACTTAGTTTAATCATTTTAAACCATGACTTTAACTATACATAAGTAATATTTACATTATATTCATGATGTTAGTCAGAGGGGAACTGGCCCCCACAGTGAGTCTGGTTTCTCCAAAGGTTATTTTTCTCCATTAATCAACATCTTATGGAGTTTTGTGTTCCTTTCCACAGTCGCCTTCAGCTTGCTCACTGGGGTTATTAATAAAATTATTATTTAATTACTTATTTTTAAACACAATTCACAATCGTATTTAATTACACAATGATGATTCATCGACATTATAGACTTTACAGTTTTATCTTCTGTTAATGCCTGATCTTCTGTAAAGCTGCTTTGAAACGATGCGTGTTGCAAAAGTTGCAATACAAATAAAAATTACTTGACTTGTTCTTGCTACCACAGTAAATAGTGTCTACATGTCCAGACTTTGAAGGGTTACTTACACTTCAGCAGGTGTTTTTGGGATGACTTCAATGACATATGCGCCGGAGGTGACGTCTGGGAAGTCGCTCTGCCTTTCCTTCAGCTCCTTAGCAAGTCTATGAGACACATTTATAGTTAGAACCTGGAGAGCTGTCTCCAATGAGACAAGGGAGGCAGCAGTGGTGAAAATAATCAAGAGAGACAGACTAATTACAGAGTAAACAACTAATTCACTCGGACATAACCAAAATGAAACTGCACCTCTGTGTCTGCAACCGTCTTGACACCTGAGGTGTTTACTGAAGATTTGTTAAGTAATTATCCAAAAAAAGGTGACTATTAATAATAGTAGTGCCAAATAAACTTATGATTGAATTTTTACACAAATTAGTTGATTTTACTATATGCCAGTGGTGGAAGTACAAAAACAAAAATTTCCTTTCAGGTTCTGATGCAAAACAATCATTCCATTTTGTATTTTCATATTTAAGTCCCCATATGGCTAAATCCCACAGATATGGGGCTCTCAATGTGGCTTTATTGGATAATTGTTTAATTTCACAAATTTTCTATTCAAAGATCTCTGAAGTAGAATTAATGTTGAAACTAGAAATCCTTTATTTAAATTCCTTTATTTATTAATATTTAAGAACAATAATGCAAAATTATCTTAAAAGTCCAAAATAGACTATTATTATGAATAAATAATCAATAAATATAGTTTTCTATCTCTAGTTTTTGGATTTTAGAAATGTACATCTGGAATGCATCATTAGTAGTTGAAACACCAAAGCAGCTGAAACTCTCCTGCATTTGTACTGATTTTCTTATATGTAAATATTGCACTGAAGAGTTATTCTTAATAATAGTCTATTTTTTGGACTATTTTGACTGTATTTATGTGAATAAAATGAATAAAACACATTGTGTAGAGAGTAACCCCTCACTACAAAATAATGGATTACAGAGTAAATACTGATTATGGCATTAACAGTTTACCTCTCTTTAGAAAAAGTATTAAAAACATCAAATCTCCTGTCCAGCTCCTGATGTATGTTTAACGCTTTTAATTTTAAAATAATCGCATGTACGTGTGCAATAACGGTAAATAGATTTAATAGAAATGAAAGCTAAATAGAACATGTAGCTTGCTCTGTGTAAAAGCAGGGCCTTGAATACGGGACTGGACTCGAGCTGGAGTGATGCTGGAAGAATTGGCACGACAGTAATGGCTGATTTGTTTCACTAAAATGTTCATCTCTTGAACACAATCCCAGCTCAACAGAGAGAGTATGTGCTGTATTAGTGACTCACGTTGGGGTTAGCGTCATCATCCTCACACCAATGTACTTCTTTTTTGTGGATGTTTTTCCTAAAGACAAACAAAAAAGATTTGTTTAGTGATATCATCAGCGTTCATACAGATGCTACAAAGTTCAATTCAAGGACTTTTCAAGCACATTTTTATTTGTTTTCAAGAACTATGCTCGAGATGCCATTAAAACAAATTATTTTTGTTAATTTTAAATAAAAATATTTTAACCATTCAGTTAATGGTTGGCATATGACTCGTGTGCTGTGTTTCATGTTTTCTAAACTCACACAACAGATTTATGTGAGCAAATGGGTCATTCTCGAACATGTTTGACTTTCCAACTTACAAAATATTGAAATTTTCAGTTCATTTTTTGCCTATAAACACTGAGGTAAACATTTTGTAACATGCTGACATAAATGTTATTCATAAAGGACAACTTGGCTGTTGTTCTTTCTTTTATTATTTAATTTTGTTTCCCAAACAAAGCAAGTTAACACTAACGAGGGTTCAAAGGGGTACAACACCAAATCTTTTTGTGTGAAAATATTAGTTAAAATGTGAATAACTTTTTTACATGCTGGGAAAAATCACTATATGCATATTTAAGCAGAACATTTAAAAAAAAGGTTTTAACATTGATAAAACCAATAACATGAAATCAAGAGACGAACAATGATTTTTGCACACTTGTCGTGTCGTGCACTAAAAATAAGTACAAAATAAATACACAAATAACTTTACTGGTCAAAGAAGTGGTGTACCAGAAGAAGGGAACAACGATTTTTTTCAGGCAATTAACAATTTAAAATATATTTTCTAGAGCCATTTCATACCTTTAAAGGTTAGGTTATAAAATTATTTAAAATTATTTTTCCCCACTATTTGAAATCTTTTTCATTACTAAAAAAGTCAATGTCATGTTTGTCAACATATTTTGATATTGACCCAAATGTTGTCAGAAATAACTGATATTGTGAGACACAACGCTGTCTTTACATGAGGGGACGCTAGACGAATCACAAAACTGAATCCTCCATTGATCTGCATTTAAATGTTTTACATCTCATCTCAATTTTTCACAAGGAAAGTAAATTGTAATTAAAACTGATAATTGCAAGAATTCACAATTGTTAAATCCGCAACAGCAGTATCTATAAAATCTGTATTTTTTAAATCCTCCAGTAACACTTGATTGTGACTGGCCCATTCTGAACAGCGCTGACAAAAGTAACAGGTGCCATGTGACCGCGCCGTCTATGCGCCGCCTGCTTCAGTAGTGGTCAATGGTCTGTCTTCGTGTTTTTCCGAAAATAAATAAATGCATTTTTTTTATTAAATGATTTAAGCAACGTAGTTTAAGATTTTCTATAATTCAAGAACTTTTTTAGCACCTCTTGGTACAAATGGCAATTTTCAAGGGTCTACCAGGACTTAAATTTGAAAAAGCCATCTTCAAGCACCTTGTACGAACCCTGTACTGTAAATCTGAATCATATTATAAATGAATCATCTGAATCATACTCAACAGAGTTCATAGTAAATGTTTGGACTCAGCACAGTTTTAGCATCATCTTGTTTCTGACCTTTAGCTTGTCTGTCATGAGACTCGGCCAGGAATTGTCGGATCTTGTCAGAAGGAATGGCAAAAGAAATCCCTGCTGTCACCTTCAGCGTGTTGATTCCGATCACTTCACCATCCTACAACAACAACAACAACAACAGACACACATGTGAACTCACACAAACACACTCACAACTGCATGCACAGATGTGGACCCTGATCATACTGAATCCACATGTGTTTACAGTCCCGGCTGACTCAACGTTTCCACACTCACAAGACTCATGAAGACCATATGAGTGTGTCATAACCATTATCACACACTTGACCGGTATTCTGTTTCCTCTCAGTACATGAATATAGAAAAAATATACAATGTGATCTTACCAGGTTCACCAGGGGCCCTCCTGAATTACCATACTGAAACACAGAAAGAATTTGGGGTTATGAGATGTGTGTGTGATTAAATAATAAAAGAAGTCCTTGTTTATCCACTCTCTGGAATACCCATCACGATCACTTTTTAAACCTACTTTTTCAAACTCCTTCTAGGCCGTATTTCCGATTCGCACAAACTTTGGCATGTATCATCAATGGAAAAAGTAATTACAAGCTTTTTGATAAACCCAACTGTTCGCGTACAACACGTCAACAAATTCAATCGCGAGCTCGCCAAAGAGGTCGTGAAGCTATATTTTACATCACTTTAGTGTATTAGCACAAACTTGGTACATGCCACAGTAATCATGTTCTGATGATACCTGATGGTATACTGTAAATATATTCTAGCCGTAAGTTTAGGTGATAATTTGTATTTAAATAAGCAAACCTCAATGCCATGATGCTAGCGTGTTTGGGTGGTTGCCAGGGCATTGCTGTGATGTTGCTAAGGTATTCGGAGTATTTTTTTAGCATGTTGCTATCTGGTTGCCAGGGTGTTCTGAGTGGTTTCTGTGTGAATGCTTACAGGTCAAAGTCAAAAGAGCTCACCTTCAAATCTCTATGCTATTCTGCCCTTCTATGTCAGTCTATCAGATTTTTTTCACCTGTTTTATCATCTAAAAGCTGAAAATGGTACGTCTGATCTCTTAAAGTAAGTAACAGAACACGTCTCCTCAACAAGACACAATTTGAGGCATCATTCATGTCACAACCACAAATAGTAAAGAACGAGATACGGCATGAAGTTTAATACTTATTTGTTAGAGGTTTGTGCAATTTACTCCTAAGTATGAGCAATAGTAATAATAATAATGTTTAAAATAATGTTTGCTTTAGTAAATGAAATGAGCGGTATGATGAAGTGGTTTAGTAAAGTTTGTGCTTACATTGATGATTGCATCAGTCTGGATGTAGTCCATGTCAGAGTTGCGCAGGCCCAGTTCTTTGCCCCCTCGCTGGGTGGTGCTGACGATGCCTGTGGTCACTGTGTTCTGGAGAGAGAACGGACTGCCGATGGCCACCACAAACTCGCCTGGTCTCAGATCAGCTGACCGGCCCAACAACAGCACTGGCAGTTTCATCTGCAGTGCAAAATAGACAAGGAAGCTACAGGTCACATACATGTGCAATACTTTTCATGAAATGCAGTTTAAATTTCTCACCATGGTTTGTCTACCAAAAGTATGTTTGTTGAATGAAAGCAGGAACACATTTCAATCCCAAAAGGCCCTTGGGCATAAACATCTCTTGTAATCAGAGGCCCCCGGGAAATGGCCCCATTGGCTCGGTCAAAATCCATTCTTCAGTCCTAGTTGCACTTCAAAGATCAAGACATCTGTACTGTTTTGTGAAAAAGCAAGTGTATCCCATCAAGTGTTTTTCATTCTTCAATATTAATAGATACAAGCTATCAGGGCCAGAGTGGCTAATCGGGAAGACTGGGAGAATTCCCTGTGGGCTGCTCATAAATTGGGATGGCAGGCCTCCGTGTTGATTAACCCTTTAAGCTTGGGCACATGAGAAGAAACAAAAATTGTCAATATTAATAACTGCAGTCTTGACCAACAATAAATGGGTATCGTTTGAAAGCTTAGAGGTTCTACTTTCCAATGCATGTAGATATTATGACCAAAACTGTCAAAGTGCTTTAAATTTTACAGATAAATCGGAAGTGTTCCGTTTTGATCTTTTATTAAAATCAGTTGCACTGTAATATTATTGCAATCAGTAAAAACATCAAACTGATCAAATATCCATGTGTCATATGTTGTTGGAAAGCTCTCAAAGAGTAAAATACAACCAGCACATTTGTTTTACTCATAGCAAGTATATGTCTTTGACAATTATACTTATATGCCGCGTTTCTGCTTATAACTTCAAGAAAAATAAAACATAAAATATCACATCCCATTACTTAGAGGTGATTATTTTTCAATTGAGTCCACACACAAGATAATCAGATGTATAGATCATTAGATAATCCACATGAAGCACAATGTTACATATGACCACCAGGGGATGGTGCCAAATACATGACACAGACTCAATGATGACTCAAATGACACAGAATGAAACTCATTCTGTGAAATCTCATGACTAAAATCATGTCTGCATGCTATTGTTGTGTTTGCATGTGTAATTAGTTCTTATGTACAATTATTATCTTTTATTTGTTTGGAGATGTTTTTGGACACAATGATAAATTATATTTGTAATGTTGTAACTTTTGATTGCTTTGTCGTATCAACACAAAATCTTTCTCAGATACAGTTGACATGATTGGGAACAAAGCAAAAGCAGTCTTTTAGAGCCACCTTATTTACACCCAGAGATATTTAATGTCAAATCAGAAAAATAAAAAAAGGAAATTTTTGGCTCAAATGTTTTTGTGATTTTTCATTAGTTTCTTAGGCTGAGTGTCTTAGACTGTATCATAATTTACATAATTAAAATATTTTAAAAGTTAGGGGGGATGCCACTGAAACAGGAAATCTTACAAAAACACTTTCAGAGCTTAAAGGTCGTGTCGCATTACAATTGGCCACCGTCCATATCATCCGGTATATAAGGGATCAGAATTGCATTCTGTATTACAGCAGACACATGTCTCTACAGATGCAATGAAGACTTATGTCAGAAAGCTAAGATCTAAGTTATTTCAAATAATTTCATATGTGAAATAAAGACAATTTATTGGCTGATGGCGCTTAAGCGACGCCCCCTAGGGAGATATGTCATGGGCTCCATAAAAGGCACTCTCTTTGTGCCATCGAGTCAGATTTTCTGTTCTTCAGAGCAGGATCTCATCTGGCTCGTGTTGTACCAACGACTCATGTTGAAGTGAGGATCATTATTATTCTCTCTTTTGAGTGGCAACAGAGGATGGAAAGCGACTCACGTTGTTTTATACAGTATAATTTCAGAGCAATTTTAATGCGCTTTTTTCCAAATATTTTTTCCGATACGGACCCTGTATGAGGCTCGCAATTCACCATGAGGCATTATCCCCAGTTGTTGCAGTTCCATGGCCAACAGATTAGAGCTCCGTGTGCGGAGGCAGTTTGGGATTTCAGCTTTGGGATTTGAGTAGACTGTAGTGCAAACGGACATCAGATTCTTCCTCGTGTGTGTAGCCCTCAACTTGCGCGATAGTGCGAGTCTCATCAGACATGCTTTGAGGCCTAGCTCGGCGGCTATTTTCTGACGATCAAGTGTGTGAAAGAGTTACCATGAGCATCTTGAGCCATCACTATTAAAAATGCTGTATGCGAGAATTCATCGTTTGTAGGTAAGGAAGCCCCTTTGTCCCTATTGTCTCTTCCTGTATCATTCTGAGAGATTGCACATGAATTAGGAAATGGTGGAGCGGCTTCGGCCTTTCACTCTCTCCTCCCTGTTTGAAGCTAACTGCTTACAGCGGAGGGGATCATGCGCTGTTTTGGCCATCTCAAGAATGTTTTTCCACTCTGATCTCTCCTGGAGAAAGTGCCTTGGGAGATTCCAGTCAGAACAGACATGTTGTCTCAGGCTCTGGGCAGCTTTTGGCACCCCCAGGCCAGACATGGGAAAGTTATGGGTATTGCCCCGGGGCAAATCAAAGGGGCACACTTTTGAATAGGGATGCACTGATAACACTTTGTCTCTTCCAACCCAATTCTGATATCAGAAATCACAGTATCGGCCGATACCGATCCCGATCCGAGAGCAGTGTTGTTTTTTTGCATTATCAGTTTGAATATCTTTACATTATTGTGTGGAACTAATTGGGAGTACTCTGTAATATGTAAAGAAACACAAACCTCTAACTACACATTATTTCAATAGAAATGTATCGCTTATTAAGAAACACTTTATTATTAAATAGTATTCTGGATAATGTAGCAGCTAAATGAACAGTGATTCCAGTACAAGTCATCAGTAGAAAAGAAACTCTTTTTTCAACTTGTATCTGGACTTTAGAGGATTCAGATCTCATTTTTGTTCATTTAGTTCTAAGATATCAGTTCACTTTTCATTCACACAGTTATTTTTTGAGCCCGTTCAACTTGTAAATAAATGATAATAATAATAATAATAATATACTATAATAGTAATATATCTCAGTCACCACCTTTAACTTTTAAACCCTCACGCTTTTATTTTGACATTCTGAACTCTCCAGGAAGTCCTGTATGTGTCTGTTTGTAGGAAAGTTCACAGTAGTTTAATTCGCTTCTTATTGAAATTCTGGTCAAGTGCACATCCGGTGCCGTTCTAAATGCATATTATAAGTGAACCGAACTATTGAGCATCTACTTCTGAGATGTTGTTCGTGAGTAGTGCTCAAATGTTGTGCACCGTGTGAAGGCGAGTGTGTGTGTATATATACAGAGCAGCATCATTCACTGACGCGGATTCAAATGAGTGTTTTTAGATTGGCGCCCCCAACTATACCCCCCCCCCCCCCCCCCTCGTCACGAGAGGGCGCACTTCTGACCAAAACATTTATAAATAAAAAAAAATTTATTTCGTGCGACGCCTTTATCATTTTGCGCCCTAGGCAACTGCTTATTTTGCCTATGTCACGGACCAGCCCTGATCACGCGACGTCAAACGAACAAACGCAGACTCGTTCTTCCACAGATGACGTGCTCTTGGGCTCAGGCAGATGGACCGCACACAACATAGTACAGGGATCATTATGTGCTTTTTTCAAGTTTCCCATTACGTTTAACTTGAATATAACGGCAATATTATTCTTTTACATTCTTGACACAATGTCCTAAAAACACAGCACTTATGACTAGAGATACTGAAAACTAGTAAGATGCAACCACAATGACACGCTGTCAGATTAGCTGAGAAAGTGACTTATTCTAACTGCTATCCTGAGCTCCTGAATTCAAACCCATTTTGTGAATCTTTCCGATTGATTCATTAAAAAGACCTGGTTTAAGAATGATTTGTTCGCAAATCTGTGTTTGCTGTTCCGGTCGCATTTGTGACCATTAAAGTCACAGTCTCGAGCCCTGTAGAAAGTTTGTGTGAGTGCTGATGTGTTCTGGTATGCACTGCTGTCAGCCTGGAGCCTGAGGATATTTGCAGTGATGGAATTCTTATCAAGAGGAGAACTTCAAATGAGCTGGAAGAACGTTTGACAACATGAATAAAAGTTAGTGTTGTTTGGAAAGGCAAGGATCACTATTACTAATGCTTTAAACAAACTCCTAAGCCCAACTTCCTGCTCCATTTGTGCATCTGAAATCTTTTGACTTGGGCCACCTATCAATGCCCCACATTATTGACAAAGGTCTGGTCAGAGGATGACACATCCAGATAAAACAAGAGCACAGTGGAGCGAGTACGAGGAGTTCGCCTGCTGTGCATTCCAGGCGGTCTTGTCCACTGCTTATCTAATGATAACATACTACTGTTCTACATCTTCATTCACTCCCACAACCTCTGAATATATCTGACAACCTGCAATCACGTTCTAAACCAGTAGCCCACATCCACAGCAAATCTGACGATGCCAAATTTAGCCTCCAAATTACATGTATCTTTGTATGTAAGACAATATACATTATTTGTACCAACCATCATTTCTTTAGTGCACCTGCTTGGTTGGGATCTCACAAAAACGAGTTTTGTGGTTTTGTTGGCTTTGAGGCTAACATCTACATGCAAGTGTACAAGTGACAAAACAAACTTGCATTTACAACCTTTCTCTTCCTGGAAATGTTTTAATGAAATATTGGTTGTTTCCTCAGGGGCGTACGTAAATGTTTGAATGACAATGTCCCCTTCTCCTAAATTGGAAATACCATCTGCTTCCAGATAGCATGGCAAGCAGGGCAGTGTCTACAACATGATCACACAAGAAATCACGTGATATTTCACAATGTTTTTCCACATAAATTCAGACCCAGTGTGCTGAATCCGAAGGTCTATTGTGCTGCCAATGTTCATGTCCTCGTGCTGTGCCTTTGATATCACATACCTTTTGATCTCCAGCTACAGAGACACATTTGCACAGAAGTAGCTGTAATAAGGCTGTTTTGGTCTCAGTACTGCTATTGTTGGGGTTTGAGAGAGGCTTAGGACTACATTAATGTAATTACTACTCAGATGTTAGAATCGAGTGGATTTTACACCAGATGTGCCTTTAACATTGCATCCATTCAATGAAGTAAGTGAAACACAGTTATGCTCACAGCATTGTTGCATATGCGCACAAATGTTGTTTAATTTTCAGCCACTAGGGGGTAATAGATATTCGAAAAGTATACACAAATTTTGGTACACTAAGCATTCGACCTCCTTTCTGGTGTCTCATTCTGAAAGCGGCTTTGTTTTTTTGTCAAGAAGGTCATTCTCAAGCAAATGTCTTGAGCAGTGGCATCAAAGGCAACAGTCAAGGGGAAATATAAGTTATTTTCACACTTTAAGAGCCATCCAAAAATGACAGCATTAATAAAACATTTACTTTTGAATTTCCATCAATGTAAAATGTTTTTGGCTCCCATAATGGTGTAGTTCTGGCATCTAACAGCGGGGACTAGGGGTTGCACAGACTATTTGACTATTAAAATTCAGTAATCGTGCAGTTCAGAGAAGGGACTAACTGGACAACCAACAAATCAACATGCAAACGAGTTGAAGGTGTTGAATTCTCTGTATCACAATAAAATGCATTAGCCTGAAATCTGAAACCCATTGCTGAGTATTACACTGTAAATCTCCCCAAAAACTACAGGACAATGACATTTACTGCTGACTGTACTACCTGAAGAGCTGAAACAAGCAAACCAGAGAAAGACTATCAGACAGTCAAATACAAACATGAATGAATGAGGGACTGAAGATACAGGTGCACGTGGATGTGTCCTATAGCATGAAGTCTAGGTATATTACACTCAGAAGTGATCATGCCCATGCCCTGTGCCCTCCAAAGGGTTCACCTTACACACTGTGAGCTTCTGAGTGTTCTGATCAATATGACACTTGTGTTTGTCTGCAAAGGATGCATTGCAGCAGAATGCTATCAGCCTTCTGAAAGCAATGTATTTGGAGCTAAGCAGCTATGAGAAATGCTTTATCGTATAATAATTGTGACGAGAGCATGCAAAGATGCTAATTATACCTCATCAATTGTCCTCATCAATCACTTCCATAACGTTGAGGGCCAAAAACTTTTGCCAAATTATACAAATAGTGTGAAAATGCATAAAAAGATCCATAAAATATTAACAATGAAATTAGCCTTAGCAATACAAAGTAGTTTTAATGTAAGTGCAAAGCTCAGCGACTTTACTGATCTCCAGCGGATTCAAAGGAAGCAGGCTTGAATTTAGACACACAACAATTCCTGGTAACCTCTTCCTTGATTTATGAAAGGCTTCTGAGCACGTTGAGTCATAGGATACAACAGACTCAAGAGACAAACTGCGTTAAAACATCAGTTTAGATTGGACCAACATCGAGGATGAGTTTGAAATGGACCCAGTGGAAACAGTCCTGTAATGGCTGACTCATCAGCTGGACTCACTCATGTCTCTGGCAGAGCAACTTCACTTTCAGTTTCATTCACATCAATGATCCACTTTTAAAGAGATTAAAGGGACTTAATGAAAAAATCGTCCAATCCTCTTTCATTTAAACAAGCTGACTAGATCACACTCTACCTTCTGTCACCGTGTCCTTCCTATTAGTTGCTAGAAAGGGTCTTTTCTTTTAGCTTTCTCAGTGGAATCTTCCAACTTCGCAGCATAATCATGGCAGTCAGAAAAAAAAACAGGATTCTTTTTCATCGTCATGGTGCACTTCTTTTCCAGTGTTTTACAGTTTAAACACTGGAGGATGAATAATAATTCCCAAAAGGACCAAATAATGGCAATTGGATAGCAAAGTACTTGTAAAAACTGTGACAAGCTGACAGAGCACAAAGCCTAGGTTGCACCAGGTCCACCATCTTGCCCTCCCTTATCAATACTGGGTGTAAGTGTAATTGCCAGTTCACATTCAAACGAATGTCCCACGTAAACATGGGTAATCGCTCTTAAACTGTGTCAAATTCATTGGAACAGACATTGATCATGCAAAGTGGGTTAATATTGATACCAAAAAAAATGGTATGATGTGTAAACGTCTTTTCTTTGCTTCTTGGCAATTCACATTGAACGAATCTGCTGAAAATGCAAGTAAAATTATTCACGTGCGCATGCACACCCCCAGTTAACATGATCCCCAGCTGATCCATAACAATCGTTTTATGATGTATATCGATATAACTTTGTAAATGCAACATTTAAATACTTTTAAACAATAAATTACACATAAGAGTATAGAACTGAATTTACAGATTGTGAAATTAAAGATGTGTCGTTGTTTGTTTTTCAGTTAACCTAGACTTCAATGACATGCTATCACAACATGCTCAGGCATTACAAACAGTAACCCCCATGGGGGTACGATTTACCAGGCGGACTCAATTTATCATGACACCGGCAATGAGGCTCTGTAGCTAGCACCTAGCTATCTGGCTAGTATGATAGTGTTGTGTACCGAACAAGACAGCACTGACAATGCAATAAAGCTATTGACTAACACAACAATAACTCCGACATCACCTTTGCAGTTTATGTACTATTTAGTTAAAAAAGATTTCCTGATCTATAGTGCTGTCACAGGCAAGAAAGTGTTTCTTCTTCTGATGTATATTGGCGGTTGGCAATTCAGTTTATAATGCATTACCGCCACCTACTGAGCTTGACAGTGAAAGCCTTTCAGTGGAGTCAAACATCAGCTGAAGATAATAAAACTGGATACATTTCATCAATAAGAGGTCACACACACCTTCTGTCTGATCAAATCTTAAACTAAGTGTACCTTAAATATAGCTTAACCTACTTGTACACAAGCAAGTTCTGTTTAATTTATTCTTGAGGTCTAACAAACATGTGGAATCCATTTCTGCCCTTATTAATGGTATGAAATGTATATTGTGATAAATATCGAATTATATGAAAAAAAAATATTGTGATAATTTTTTGGGCCATATCGCCCAACACTACTGGCAAGTGACCATGGAGCATTAAACAATTTTAATGCACTTTGTGTTGGGTGGTTCTTCGCCTTCAATTTGTGTATTAAAATTGTTTAACGCCCACCATGGATTATACCTTGCATATTTTCTTCTTTAACCTCCTGAGATCCCTGCATGACTGCTTTCCATTTCACTTTTTGATTTATAACAAGTAGCACCTAATAAACAAGCAAAAATAAAGAAAGAAAGAGAAAATTCTAGAGCAAATAATTTTCCTAAAAATGTATGTCCACATATCCACTAAGTTGTGAAATTGTAAATAATATCAAGCTATAGAACTGCGCTACAGGAAACAGAAGAGACATCAGTTCATCAGCCCCGTATTACTAAGTCTGACCTGAAGATAATTAGAAATGAACCTGAACTTTCCTTTTACACACTCATAAGAGTTGTCAGGACAGTATGGTTTGACATTCAGCTATGTTTTTCACAGAGGTGAGAGAAGAATACTACCAATCAAAGGTGTCTTTCGCTGTCCGGCAAGATGTGGCAAGAAGATTTATTTGTAATATGATAAACATCAGCTAATATTGCTGCGCTGCTCAATCACACATCGGATACCATACTGATGTCTCAGAGGTCAAAGTGTTCAGGTTTCAAAGCGTTTTGGATTATTTCCCCTAATCATTTAATTACTACTTCTACAACTGTCACGTCAATAATTCCAATAAACAAGCAAAAACAATTCTAGAGAAAATTGTTTTCCTAAACATTTATGTCCACATATGTGTACAGAGAGACTACATTGTGAAATTTTAAATAATACCAAGCTATAGAAAGTCAGATTTGCTTCATCAAATTGATTATTATGTGCCCAGGAGTGTTGATTATTCATGTTTTTGAGACGTTACAGACATTACATCATAAATTTGCATAATTAATTCAGATTCAAAGTAATGTCCAGCATCATCCAATCACTGTCAATAATGTTCAAATAAAATGATCCATTATAAATGGTGAATCTATGTACTGATGATCATTGTCCCATGTGTGTCAAACATGTTGAGTGATCCTAACATCATCTGCAGCCTGAAACTGATCTTTTGATCAGATTTTAAGAGTGAACACACTTAACTGCATAGAGAGCAATAGGATGCTCCCTTGCTCCCTATTTAGTGAATGACTTAACCTCCAGTGTGCTGTCTGTCTGCACTGGTCTCAGAACAGTTATAGGAGAGATATAGGATGCTCCCTTGCTCCCTATTTAGTGCATTACTTAACCTCCAGTGTGCTGTCTGTCTGCACTGGTCTCAGAACAGTTTTAGGAGAGATATAGGATGCTCCCTTGCTCCCTATTTAGTGCATGACTTAACCTCCAGTATGCTGTCTGTCTGCACTGGTCTCAGAACAGTTATAGGAGAGCTATAGGATGCTCCCTTGCTCCCTATTTAGTGAATGACTTAACCTCCAGAGTGCTGTCTGTCTGCACTGGTCTCAGAACAGTTTGAAATGCACCTTATTTTCATCCTAACTCCATATAAAGCCTCTGAAAGCAACAGTTTTCAGCTTTTGCATGAATACATTTATGCTCAATGTGATAATGAACAGTAAATATACACCAATCAGTCACAACATTAAAACCACCTGTCTAATATTGTGTAGGTTCCCCCTCATGCTGCCAAAACAGCGCCAATCCGCATCTCAGAACAGCATTCAGAGATGATATTCTTCTCACCATAATTGTACAGAGCGGTTATCAGAGTTACCGTAGACTTTGTCAGTTCAAACCAGTCTGACCATTCTCTGTTGACCTCTCTAATCAACAAGACATTTCTGTCCACTGGATATTTATTGTTTTTGGCACCATTCAGAGTAAATTATAGAGACTGATGTGTGTGAAAATCGTCTAGGTTACGGATGTAACCTCTGTTCCCTGATGGAGGGAACGAGATGTTGTGTCGAAGAAGCAACACTAGGGGTCTCTCTTGAGCGCCTTTTGCATCTCTGATCTATGAGAGAAATGAGAGAAACTGACAGGCAGAATTTGCATGTCCCACCCCCGGACATACGGGTATAAAGGAGGGGAAATGCATCTGTTTCAATCAGGATTTTTCTGAGGAGCCGATAATTGTTCGGCCGCAACAGTGGCTCGGTTCAGCGGCGTGGCCGGGAGGATACAATGTCTCGTTCCCTATATTGCAATATTGAGATGTGGAAGTACGCGTCCTTCGGGTCTACTGCTGTGAACCAATCTAGATGCCAGACACAAGTTAAAATGTGTTTTTGCATGAGCATATTTGAACGGGAGATTGTGCAAGGCCCGGTTGAAAACTCGCAAGTCCAAGATCGGTCGTAAGCCGCCACCTTTCTTGGGTACAATGAAGTAAGGGCTGTAGAAACCCTTCTTCATCTCGGTTGGAGGGACAGGCTCTATCGCGTTTTTGAGTAAGAGAGTCACGATTTCCGCACGCATGAGATTTGGCATGTTCGCCGTGTACTGCCTTAAAGAGTTCCATGAACTCGTCAGCTCATCATGCACTTCCAGGAAGAAAGGAACCGCGCAGACCCGAGGAACCAATCATCCAGCCACGAAGGCTGTGGGGAGGACGGAGGGTTGCAGTCCAGTCCCACACTGATGGCGGCCCGGGCAAGCAGGCGGCAGCCCAATCGAATCATCCGCGTTAGACGCCGGACAACTCTGATGCAGCGGCGAGCTCATCCGGCTCGGGGGGCTCAAGAGGATAGGCAGACTGGCTGTGAGGCGAGCCGCTGTTGCATCGAGCCCGGACGGAAGGCAACGAGCGTGCCGGGGGGTGGGTGGTTCGTGGGGATGTACCTGGCAGAACTGAGCCCGCTGCCATCCCCAGATCGCCTTCAATCGCCAGCCGCATTGTCCTCAATCCCATGGGAAGGAGTGACGCGGGGGGGGGCAGCTGGAGTGGCGTTCCTTCTGTTGAAGGAAAGCCATGACCGCAACGTTTCCATGGTCATGTTCTAGCAATGAGAACATGAACCATCCACAAATGCTGCCTCGGTGTGATCGCAGCCCAGACACACGAGACAGCGCCTGTGGCCATCAGAAGCAGAGAGCATTCTACCGCATCCAGGAACTACACAGGGGTGGAAGGGCATCTTTATAAAGACGCATCCTGAAAAGGACGTTCAACGCCATAACTCTTTTAGAGAAAATAAACTCTTTTAATTGCGCTGTCGAAGTGCCCAGGGACAAGCTGCACTGCCGTGCAGAGAAGGGAGAAAGCTGCTGATATGCGCCGTAGATCCAACAGCAATCGCTCAGAGATGAGAGGAATAGACTGTGTCTCACAGCTCGCTGCATACACAAATATTGGCTCCGAAGAAAATTTCTGAATGAAAAAGATGCATTTCCCCTCCTTTATACCCGTATGTCCGGGGGTGGGACATGGAAATTCTGTCTGGCAATTTCTCACTGGCCTTTTCTCATAGATCAGTGATGCAAAAGGCGCTGAAGAGAGACCCCTAGTGTTGCTTCTTCGACACAACGTCGAAGTGAACGACAGACGGGGAACCTCGGAGATCAGCAGTTACAGAAATACTCAAACCAACACGTCTTGCACCAATAATCATGCCACACTCCAAATCACTGAGATCACGTTTTTTCAATTGATAATCGCATGAAGAGATTTAAAGAGATTTCTTACCAGAGGCACTTTTGTTGGTGCTGCGTCTGTAGGAGCGCTTCATGGAAATGGACGGCATGTTGTTGTATCACGTGACTCAAAAGTTAACCCTTTAAATGACAGTCTAGAGTCTTGTGAACAGTATTCAGTCAGTTTTTATTCATTTGATTTATGTGTTGCATACAGCAAATCCAAAATACAACATCCACGCACGTGGACACGGGGTCGCACAAGGTTAAATGGCTTCAATGTAGTAAGTTAGTAAATTCAGTTGTTAGTAAGTTGTGATGTAGCTAACATCTTTTTTAAAAGAGTAGCTTGACTTTAATTTAATTAAGTGGGTGACTGTGGCTCAGGTGGTACAGCGGATTGGCCACTATTCGCAGGGTTGGTGGTTCGATTCCCGGCCCACATGAATCCACATGCTGAAATGTCCCTGGGCAAGACAATGAACCCCAAGTTGCTCCCAATGGCAGTCTAGCGCCTTGCATGGCAGCACTGCCGCCACTGTATGAATGTGTGTATGAATGGGTGAATGAGATGCAGTGCAAAGTGCTTTGAATACAGCTAAGGTTAAACAGCGCTATATAAGTGCAGACCATTTGCCATTTAAGTTATGAGTATCTTGGGAAGATTCAGTATTCAAACTAGCTTCCCTAACACTGGTAGCCTAAGCATGGCCTCATGAACTTTATCATTTCTCACATGATGAGTAACATGCAACAGAGGGGAAAATGTATTAAAATGAAGAGAAAAATAAACAACCGACTCATTTCTGAAATATGCATCTCTTCCCTGATAATGATGATGGTCCAAAGTTCATTTGTAAACACATTTTGGATGAGGAGGCTCTTCTGTAAATACTTCAAACTATTTTTAAAGAGGCTGATTTAGACATGTGTATCTGCACAAAACCTTCTTCTAGAGCAAATGAATCCCATCTGAGCCCAAGATCTTCTTCTAAACCCCTGTGTTCTGCCAGAAACCTTCGTCAGTCTCATCCTGTTCGTTGACTGGGTTAAACAGACTTTTCTGAAATATCTCACATTAGCTCCATGTATATTGGACATCAGGTACCGTTGGTACTCCCACTGCTCTGATTCATTTGATAGATGTGAAAGCCAAAATACATTTCCCAAAACACAAACCAAATTACCACCAAAATGTAATTCTCATGAAAAACAGCAGTGGGCATACAATGATCTCAAAAGGTATTTGACATTTAAAGCTGAAGAGTGTAATTTTTCCCTGTTTAAATACTTTCTCTTATCCCAGTTTAATATGCAAAAACAACCATAAGTGAGCCATTCATAGGTTGATTCCCCCAAAGAGTGTAAAATCTGTCTCTGTGGCACTATAACATTTTCTCAGTTTGGAGTTACCCATCTAGCCAGACACAACACTGATTTGACCCAATTTTGATGTGCCATACCCCCATCATGGAAGAAGAGGGTAGAGTTTTTGGAAGACAAGACCAAACCCTTTCAAATATGTGCTGAATGATGACTGATGCCCACCAGGCGCTCTTCTGCTAAACATGCTGAAGTTCAACAAGACTCCTTGTATGTTATTTCTCTGGCATCAACCTTGAGTGCAAAACTGCCAATATGCTTGAAGACTTCCTTTGTGGTACGCAATTACCACTGGAAAAGTACATAAAAAGAATCCAATGGAGGAAAAAAAAAATAGATCAAGACTCCTAGTACAGCTGCTGTTTACCCAAGGAATATTTACCCTCATTTGTTTGCGCAATTGGGAGTCAAATGTGAGACACTAAAGGGCTCTCATTCTTTGCTCCGTTGGCAAAGAGTCAAGATGTATCCAGGCCCTGAACAAGACTTGAACCAACACCAACCTTTAAAAGACTGACCCAGATAAAGTCATATTTCCACTAATGATCCCTTTCTAGAGCACAATGAATGGAAAGTTTCCTCAAAAATGAACATTTAGTTGTCATTTACTAGAAGATGCTCGATGGAGTGACAGTCTCAGTCACCATTCTCTTTCACCCTAAGAAAAAAAATGGCCTGAATAGTCTCTGGAACATGTTGGTACAGCATTGCAATTGAGCAAAGAACTTCAAATTATCCTTTCAATGCACTGACAAAAATTAAGGTTTATTGAGGCAGGAATGCTGCCAGCAGTGCTTCCCAAATTACCGTAAAGGGAAATTCCAGACCGACAGAATAATTAGTCCCAAATTGAGTTCTGACACGTAACCAGTAGATTCAATCTGACTCAAATAATTTTTTAACCCTGTATGAAAATGTACAGTTACCCCAATAAGTCTATGGATGCTAATGGCACACTTAAAATGTCTCAATGAGATTATATTATAGATCAAGAGTACTCTGCAAAGAAATGATGCTGGAGCTTATCCAAGAATGAACTTCACGTGTCACTTTTCCTCAATAAGTTTTAAGGTTTTGTGGTGATTTTTAATGGATGTATGAAGTCACTTACCCCTCAAGTTCACACAGGTGTCCAAACAAAGTAACTACAGGTGTAGTTTAGCACATTCACTATGGACATGTTCCACTAATGTGTGACAACCATAAAGTGTCCAAATACTTTTTTTTTATCCCCTTTTCTTCCAATGTGGAACGCCCAATTCCCACTACTTAGTAAATCGTGGTGGCACGGTTACTCACCTCAATCCGGGTGGCGGAGTATAAGTGTCACTTGCCTCCGCCTCTGAGACCGTCAATCCGCACATCTTATCACGTGACTCGTTGTGCATGACACCGCAGAGACTCACAGCATGTGGAGGCTCATGCTACTCTCCACGATCCACACACAACTCACCACACGCCCCATTGAGAGCGAGAACCACTAATCACCACCACGAGGAGGTTACCCCATGTGACTCTACCCTCCCTAGCAACTGGGCCAATTTGGTTGCTTAGGAGACCTGGCTGGAGTCACTCAACACACCCTGGATTCAAATTCGTCACTCTAGGGCTGATAGTCAACTTTGATACCTGCTGAGCTAAACAGACCCCCTGTGTCCAAATACTTTTATCATCATTTTGAAGAGGAAATCTATTGCTTTATCATTTAAAACTTAACTTGTGTATGCTAGTGTTGCTTTGTTAATTACATTTATTTGAACATTCTTAGCAACACTAACATAATGGTGATTTAAATTCTTGTAAGACCAGCCTGATCTCATGAAAATTACATGACTGTAGTGAAATTTAACAAAATTACATTTTGTGGTTTAAGACACATATTGTGGCAGTTTCAAGGTGAAATTTGTGGTGCTAAAAGCAAGTGAAATGTTCTCCCAAACAGATTGAGTTTTAAATCAACAAAACCGATCTCTCTACTCTACACCGAAATCTAACCAATAGTGTCAGAAAAAGCAAATGTGAGATGAAAAACAAAACCATATCATTTTATGGTGCTTCTATGCACTTTGGGTTCGTGTTTGGACTCGTGTGCTCTTCAGGACTTGTACCCGCTCCTTTACATCCCAAGAGCAGCACTCTATCAGTCGAGCTACCGCACAATTTGATCACACTCAACCAAGATTGTAAATTTAGTTGATTACGTTACTGTAACAGGGTTCAAATGGGAAAGGAGGAGATGGGAACCGGCTGAACAGTCAACATAATATTTGAATAAGAATTTAAAGACACAAAAACATAAACGCACACATGGCAGCTGCATGTGGCTCTCTCTCTCTCGAACTGCCACATTCCACTGCGCATATGCCTCTCCTCGGCTGATAAGACTGATTGCGGGCCGGACGAGTGTAATTACGTCCTGGCCCCGCCCTCCTCCTCGTCACAGTTACTTAAATGTTAAAATCAGTCATGAGCTATAGTAAAAGTGTTTAGATGTTAGAAGATAACGTGTGAGAAACGGGGTGAAAAAAGTTTATGAACTCTGCCGAGTTACTCGTTGTAGCGACTCTAGTAATCATTTCACCAGGAAACTGACGTGATATTTACAGCGAGCCACGTAAAAATGATTTTGCAAAATGTATGTATAGTAATGTGATTTTATGAGACCAGGTTGCGTAAATCCTATTGCAAATGTATGTTCCATAAGGATGTTGCAGACTGACCATTTCAAGATGGTTTAAGGAAGTGATGTCTTTTTTGTTCCTTGAACATTTCAAGCTAGATGAGAAGTCAGACTACATTCCAAATGGGATAAATCACCCTCCATAGTGTACTTTGAAGGGAGAACAATTATTATAGTCATGCTTTTAAGATCGCTTCAAACTGAATTTCCAAATAAAATGACTTAAAACGTGAGTGTGGCAAGGAGGAGGGCGGGGCTGTTCCATAATGATGCCACTAATCAGGCTAATCAAGCAGATGAGAGGGATAAAGTTGGCTGGAAGTGGCAGTTTGGGAGAGAGAGAGAGCTACAGGCAGCTGCACTGTATGCATTTGTGTTTGTGTGTTTTTGTTTAATTAAATATTACTTTGATGCTTCGTCTGGTTCTCGCCTCCTCCTTTCCCTTTTACCTCATTACATTGGTGCCAAACCCTGGGAAGGAGGAGGGATGCGCCTTCGTAGAATCCTCGCCACTTCCACCCCAAAGGAGCAGCCGCGGCCATCCGCCGGGGGACAGAGGAGTTGCTACCGGCCACCTGGATGCGGAGGAACGACCGCTGCTGGCCGCCTGGAGTGGTGGGGGCGCTGCCAGGGGTGGAGGAGTTCCCTACCGGCTGCTGAAATGCAGAGGGGTGTTCCTTCTGCCAGGGGTCGGAGGACTGGTCCGCCTGGGGAGGAGCAGCTGTCATCTACAAGAGGGCCAGGCTACGGCGTATCAGAGAACTGGCAAGTAAGTTTTTTTTTTCTCCCGCCCGCTATCGCTCCGTGTTGGTCTTTCCCTCTGTCTTTTTTTTGTTTTTGTTTTTCCCTCCCCTTGTCTCCCTCCCAGGTCCGAGAAGGTGGGGAAGACCTGCTGGCAGGTGGGGCCAGAAGGGAATGATGGCAATAAAGGAACGCGGTTTACTGCATTTAAATGACCGCACTCGTTGTTGGTTTGTTAAGCATAATCAATGTAAGAACAGGCATGTACATATGCCCATTGACTATAACGGGAGCGAACCAACTTTCCCTCTCTCCGCTGAGGAAATATCTTTGAGCATTTAAACTAAGACATCATTTCATCACCTCTCTCGCGATATGTGCTCAGTATAATAAAAACGTGTGGATAAGTCACTTCAGGAAAATGTTTTGAGAAATTTTTTTGACTCTGAGGGTGTGTTCACACTTGTAGTTCGATTCTCTTGGTCCAGATCAAAAAAAGAAAATGATAAATTTAGTCCTGGTTCGCTTATCGTTCACACTGGCATTTTTTAATACCGAACCTAAAGATACAAAACAAGGATCCAAGGTTTTGATGGCAGCATTCACACTTGTTCAAATGAACCGCGCTAACAGAGCAATCGCAATTGCTTAATTTAACTAAACCTGCCAAGTGTGAAAACACCTCGAGTCTTATTTAATGGATTTGCTAATGAAGCCTCATTATTTATTTTCAGTTTTTGCAAATATCTTGTTTGTTCTGTTTTAGCTAGACTCTAAAAGGACGTGCTAGTCATTTAACTTTGAATGTTCTGGCTTATAAAAATGCTGCTACTGGAAATGCTTCTGGCCAGACATGCGCAGTAGTGGTCTAATTCCTTTGTTATTGTTTACGTCCTTGAAATTGTCTATAGAAACCTGTGCACTGAGACCCTTTTATCAAGCATTCCATAAGTGTTCAACACAACTACAGACAGCCGTACAGCTTAACTCTTGTTTTGAGACATCTTAATAATAGGGGCTTTCCTGAGACTGCAGTAAATTATAATGCACACAGCATTGTCAGGGGTGTTCTTTTCTTTTCATAGTCTTTTAATAACATGAAGTTTCTAATGGCTAACAAGCCACATCAATTAAAATATCCCACAAACTCAGAGCCGAGAAAAGCAAAAGGCTCAGATGAAAGAGATGGTTAAACACTGCTGATTCCTGTGGTCGCCCAAACACGGTGTGAACAAGAAATGACTGAAATGACCTATAGCTCAGAGTCTCTCGCTCTTTCACCACTGAAATGTTGACCAGATCTAGAACTAAGTCAAAATTCTTGTGAGCAGCATCTATATATCATTGCAGAGGCGTAGGGGAGGGGCACATACTATGTGTGAGTGGATGGGGGATAACTTTTTGACTGTTAGATGCAAATCTAAAGGCCACTTAATGTTGGATGCAAATAAATGGGCCAAAGCAAATTTGCTAATGTTAAACAATTACGTGAAATTACGTTTTATTTTGGTACTAATTATCAAGGGTCCCTGCCTCCTTTCTTGTGGATGGGCTACTGCCGTTTGTGCTATGCTACTTTAACATTGATGTATTTTGAGCAACACTTTGTCTATTTGCATGAACTCACTAACACCCATCCAACAAATCTGTGAATTTCATCTACAAGCAACATGTTTTGGCAGTCAAGATCACATCTGTGGAATAAAGATTGTGCACGGGTCTGTCAACATACACAATCCTACAGCGGAAACACACAGAGACACGCACAGACTCCTGCCAAGATGTGCTTTGTAATCCAGATCTCAGAGACGGCAGAAATACACATGTCAAACATTCATGGATCTTTAGGAAGTATTGTGACCTACATCTGAATGTAGGAGACCCAGTGGTAATTATCTTGACCAGTTTTCCATTTCTCCTCAGCCTGATCTGGCCTGTTGAGACCTGTCTTTAACATTTACCTGATACAAACAGGAACTTAATGAGTAACATGCTTTCACATGCTCCACTGGCATACGACTTCCTTTGAATCTCTGCAGGGATTTCTTTTCTCATCAAAAATTAAGGCTTTGGATTCTTTCACACAACTTCCATCTGCAGCACGTTAGCATAGCATAGCTAGAGATGCATTGATTTCAACATTTTGGCCGATACAGTAAACTAATAAAAAGTGTTGGGTACATTACTCAAAGTAATCCACTCCAAATTACTTATCTAAAATTGTAATCAGATTACTTATTCCTTCATGGGGAAAGTAATCACATTCCTTATTAGTTTACTTTTAAGTTACTTTCTAAAAATCTTTTCACAAATATTTTGTTCCCCGTCTGTCGCTCACTTCGACGTTGTGTAGAAGAAGCGACACTAGGGGTCTCTTTTGAGAGCCTTGCACATCTCTGAACTTGAGAAAAGGCAACGAGAAACTGGCAGACAGAATTTGCATGTTCCGCCCCTGGACATACGGGTATAAAGGGAGGGAAATGCATCTGTCTTGAAGGAAAAGGAGGGAAATGCATCAGTTGTGTGATCAGCAAGCTGTATTCACAAGACTGTTCACTTCATCTCTAGAAAGATCTGTTGGATCTACGGCAGATATCAGCGGCTTTCTCCTTCTCTGCACAGCAGTGCAGCTTTGTCCCTGGGCACTTCAACAGCACTTTTATAAAAGAGAATATTTTTTTAAAAGAGTTTAGTTCTCTAAAAGAGCAGCGGCGTTGAATGTCCTTTTCAGGACGCGTCTTTATAAAGATGCCCTTCCGCCCCCGTGTTGTTCCTGGATGCGGTCGAGTTCTCTCTGCCACCCTCGGGTCGGCACACCCAGTCTGAGGCCCAAATGGCTGACATGCTGGGACAGGCCGTCAGCATAGGGCTGGACTGGAACCCTCCGTCCTCCCCACAGCCTTCCCGACTGGATGATTGGTTCCTCGGGTCTGGGCACCACTCACAGCCACGCCCCCCCGTTCCTTTCTTCCCAGAGGTGCATGATGAGTTGACGAGGTCATGGAGGGCACCTTTTACCGCCCGCAACCGACCTTCTCGCTCATCTGCTCTCTCTACCTTCGATGGTGGAATGGCCCACAGGTACTTGGCGGTCCCCCAAGTGGATAGGGCAGTTGTGATCCACTGGCCTGTAGGATGACGTCATCACTGACCTCCAAAGCCTACAGCGCCGCCGGACAGGCCGCTTACGCCTTGCATGCCATGGCCCTCCTGCAAGTTCACCAGGCCAAGGCACTTAAACATCTGCACTTAGGTAGTCCTAACTCCGACGTGTTGCAGGAACTGCGCTCAGCGATTGACCTCGCCCTCAGGGCCACGAAGGTCACAGCACGGACACTCGGGCAGGCGATGGCCACCCTCGTGGTTCAGGAACGACATCTGTGGCTGAACCTGGTCGAGATGTGGGACGTGGACAAAGCATGCTTCCTTAACGCCCCCGTCTCCCAGTTCGGTCTCTTCGGCGACACCGTCGAGGACTTTGCCCAGCAGTTCTCAGTGGTGAAGAAGCAGACGGAGGCCATTTCTCACATCATGCCCTGTCGCACCACCAGCATGGCCGTCTGCTCACCTAGGGCATCCTCCTTCGGCTACCAGGAAACGTGCAGCTCCATCTCAACCTGGGCCCAGCTCTCAGCCCCAACGTTAAGCCCCCCACAGGAAGCGCACGCCCCCCGTCTCACGGATATCCTCCAGGACCCGGAAGGCTCCCAAGTGTACCTGAGACGGACAACCCAGAGATCGAGACATTTGACCCGGAGCTGATAAGCAGACCACTCCATCCCCCGGTGAAGGGCCGGGAAGAGAATCCTCAGTTCAGTTTGTTTTCTTTACCGCACCACCTTCGGGCTCTCTGGGTCACCTGGCCTGCAAATGCCGTTCTCATGGCATTCCGGTACCACACCTCAACTGTCCCGGCACACCGGATGCGGACCCCCCACATAAATCGACAAGGCCGCGTGCGCTCCCGTCACATGTCACAACTCGCCTGCCATCTCCTCCTTTGGAGCCAGCAGCGACTCAATTCGCTGCACGCCACTCACATCTCAGTCAGCCCCAACATGGCAGCGGATGCACTGTCGCAACAAGGTATGCCCAGCGGAGAGTGGAAGCTTCACCCCCAGTCGGTCCAGCTGATTTGGGAACGGTTCGGCAAGGCACAGGTAGACCTGTTCACCTCCCAAGAGACCTTCCACTGCCCATCTGGTACTCCCGAATGGAGGCTACCCTCGGGACAGACGCGCTGGCACACAGCTGTGCAAGTTTAGGGAGGATGAGGAACAAGTCATTCTGGATGAGGAACAAGTCATTCTGGTGGTCCCCTACTGACCCACTCGGACTTGGTTCTCGGATCTCGTGCTCCTCTCGACAGCCCCTCCCTGATGAATTCCCCTAAGGAAGGACCATCTTTCTCAAGGATGGGGCACCCTCTGGTATCTGCACCCAGACCTCTGGAACCTCCACATCTGGCCCCTGGATGGGATGCAGAATATCTAAGTGGCCTAACACCTGCTGTCGTAGACACGATGAACCAAGTCAGAGCTCCCTCTACCAGGCAACTTTAAGCCCTGAAGTGGCGCTTGTTCGCGAATTGGTGTTCTTCCCGGTCTGAAGACCCACAGAGGTGCGCAGTCGGGTCAGTGATCTCATTCCTGCAGGAGAGGTTGGAGGGGCGGCTGTCCCCCTCCACCTTGAAGGTGTATGTTGCTGCTATTGCGGCCCACAACGACGCAGTAGACGGCAAGTCTTTGGGTAAACACGACTTGATTATCAGTTTCCTTAGAGGTGCTCGGAGGTTGAACCCTCCCCAGCCAAGCCTGTTCCCCTCCTTTGATCTCTCAGTGGTCCTCTCGGGCCTTCAGAGATCCCTCTTCAAGCCGCTAGAATCAGTTGAGCTCAAGGCCCTCTCTCTGAAGATGGCCCTCCTCATCGCGCTCACTTCCGTCAAGAGGGTCGGGGACCTGCAAGCTTTCTATGTCAGCAACACTTGCACTCATGTCGTCCTAAGACTGCAACCGGGCTACGTGCCCAAGGTTCCTACGACTCTTTTCAGAGACCAGGTAGTGAACCTGCAAGTGCTGCCCCGGGAGGATTCATTCCCAGCCCCTACGTTGCTGTGTCCAGTGAGCACCCTGCATACTTATATGGCCCGCACGCAGAGCTTTAGACGTTCTGAGCAGCTCTTTGTCTGCTTTGGTGGACAGCGGAAAGGGAACGCTGTCTCCAAACAGAGGCTATCCCACTGGGTGGTTGACGCCTAGCATTGCCCTATCACACCCAGGCCGTGCCTGGCCCCTTGCGGGCTGAAAAGTGCAAACCCAGTATCCACATTGGGACATACACAACAAAATAAGGTACTTATTTTTTCAGATGTTGAAAAAAATATAATTAACACCAACAATACAGACACATCTGTACTCATTAATCGTTTGATGACAGCTCATTGCCTTGTGGAATGACGTAATACCATGACTTAATAATCAAGCAAGTCTTTCAATCCAAAATACTTACGCACACATGACAGAAGAGTATGTGCTCTGCGTGTTTATCTTCCACAGTTGTATTGAGAAATTCTGTGACAGTTTACTATGATAATGTTAGTAAGGATGTTTATGTGTAGATGTGAAAAGTCTTGTAATTGATGTTGGTGCAGGGTAGGTGTTTTCTCTTTTACTCATCAGTGCTGTTCAGAATATCAGGGGTCTTTAGCCGTTTGACAAGGTTGAATTGCTCCATAGCGCTTTAAAATAGAATATTCTCCTTTAGAATTCAAATGTGCCACAATATCGAGGAAAGCCCGATTTAATCACGCATGTGAGCCTCTCTGCGCTATCCTGTAACCAGAGCTCGCAGCCCTGTTGACGGGTGAGCACGGATAAGAGCAGAGCGCAACTTAAGGCTTCAATCACTCCACACACATCCGTGTCCTACATAAGAAGCATATTTAGCACTTTATAAAGCAAGATGAATATCATAAGGTTGCTGCAACGTCTGATAGTAATGCATACGGATGTGGCTGGCATGAATAAATAAATAAATTAATTAAAATATATATATATATATATATATATATATATATATATATATATATATATATGGATAATTACACCCCTAATACTGTGGAAAAAAATTACAAACTGTTTGGTTTAGAAACATGGCACAGACAAACAGCATAGTTAATAAAATAAAATATAAACTAACAACTTTTATGACCCCATGAAATGTTGTTGAAACAGGAAATTGAGGCGGGACATATCGATGGTACATTTCTTCTTATGGTCTATTTTGTCAACGATTAGGAGGACATTAGCATGAGATGACCTCAAAGCTAACAGACATGAACTAAAAGTCACAAAACTTCCTTTTTTATTTCAAGGGGTCCTTAATATGTGTAACAGGTCTAAGTCTATAACCTTATACAAGGTCAAAGAGTTCAGTCAGACTGTTTTTGGGAAGTTAAATGATGTTGATTTGCGATGTTCACTCTGTTTTAGGGAGGAACTGGCTAATTTTGTGGGAATAAAAACAAGGGTCAGATTAGATCAAGAAACATTAAGAATGAACAGGTGCAAGTATAGAAATTTGGCAGAATTGGTTTTGGAGACAGAGAAACCACTCAGAGCCACTTGAGATTTTAAATGACCTGAAAGGGGTCATTTCTCCTTGTTAAAATAAAAGCACCCACGGTGGGACCTGCCCAAACCCTCCAGCAAATTAAAGAATTGCTCGAGTGTTTCCTACTGTTTTCTGTTCTATCAAATCCTTTTAAAAGCATAGAGGAATTTGTACATATTTCTCTGTGCCGACAAAGTCATCAACCAATCCAACAAACTTCAACATGAAACTCAAGCTAAGCAGAATATGAGCATTACACAATATCAATTATTTACAGTGAGGCACTGACTAAGCACAAGCTGAGTCAGAGGAAAGGGGGGAATTACAGCAACGTGGCACTGCTGTCTGCCAGCACAAGGGCCTGTTACCATCACCAAACACTAACGCAGTACATATTAAGTAAGTCTGATGTCACGTATGGTCACATGCTTTCTGGGTTCGGCTCACAATTCCTTTCTGATACAGGCCCTGGTACATCTTAAGAAGAAAAACCTTTTTTAAGGAAGACAAATCCCTCTTTTATGTAAATGATGTAACTGCATTCCACCCCTTGCGAAACACTGCTTTATCACTTAATGATAAGTGATAACTTAACGGTAATGACTAATGACTAGTTTACATTATTTTCAGTAACATTTTACTTTAAATGAATATTCCAGGATCAATACAAACAACTGCTATATGTCAATAAGCTGTCATGCGCTTCTCTCGTTTGTTTATTTTTCTTTATGGGAGAAAAAGTTTTTGCACAAATCAACTTGTATGCTTTCTTACGATTTTGCCATCTCATACTATTAATATGACTTCTCAAGAGACCAATTTGATAAACCCATATTTGATGTACGTAGACTGTATTTTCGGTTGTATTCTCTTTTATATTTTATGGTTTTCGAGGAGATCACACAACCTGTCCATGTTGGCTAATTTGGCTAGGTGGGACCGGTTTAGGTAGCTAGCCAGGCAAGTTTCAGTTTAGTTTGCATCAACCCTGGGTTCTAGGCACCATGAAAGTGGGTTGGCATTTATCGGTATTCATAGCCATATTAGCTACACTGCCAAACTTGACTTGTTCTTGGTAACAGATCGCCAACAGATACCAAACCAATCAGCTGTGAGTAAAGTGACAACTCTGATGCAATGAAGCCACTCCTCCATTTCTATTAAAGTGCACTGTACATAAAAAACCCTACATGCATTGTAAAGTACAGCTTTGAAGCTTTAAAATGACACCTATTTTGAGTTGTTCAAGACTGTAGTTATTAATGTTTTGATATTTGTTTCTCAAAAAGCCTCGGCAGGCCAATTCGAGCTTGATTTTAATACAGTTTTTAAGATTTACAAGCCTGTGTGTTCTTGTTGTGGACCTATATGAAGTCACTTATGCACATTGATCTATCAGATGTTTTATATTTGTTTCCAGCAGTCCTCATGAGCTCCTGCAGCGGCCGTGATGTTTCTTCTTGCAGTGTAATCTGTGCATCCCTTGTGCTTTATAAATCATGTGTTTATTTTTCTTCATGATATCATGGCGATCTCTTGTGCAGTGTAAATGTGTTTTCATTTTTCATTTTATTCTAATCATTGAAATTCTGCTGACTCTCGCAGGAAATGAAACACTTCCTCACTCTCTCTCTCTCCCTCTCCATGTGTCACGCGATTGGCTATTCGCAGCAAACGTCACTCGTTCATATGCACACACGTGAGCTAGTCTTAAACTCAGGATCTAATTGGACTGGTTTTGTCAACAATTTGTAAACCAATCCTGTAACCCTGAGTTTCTTCATCTAGCTTCATGATACATGCTCCTGGTTATTTGCACTTTATTATTTGCGTTTAGCGTTGTGTGTGCGTTTTCTTTACCTGCTGTCCAATCAGAACAGACCTGTAAACAATTTTAGCAACCCACCAGTGGAGAACCGCTAATTGAGAAATCACTGCTGAAGATGATTTCATGAAAATCACATTAAACACAGTCAAGGCATATCATTTATCATCTATCTCTCTGCAGTGACTGACTAAAGCTCTGTTCAAAAACCTAGTGAGATGTCTTTTTGGGATTAGCATGTTGCCAATTCTCTAATATGCATAAAAATACACAGCACAAACAAATGTTTATATTAGGTAAAATTGTTAATTGTTATCAAATTTGTATTGATATTTTCAGTATTTTTTATGTATATTTATCTTTTATCTCATCTAGGATATTTGCTGCTTCTCAATGCAAAGAACGCAGAGAACAGACCTGTGTTCTTATGAAGACCTGTCGTGCCAAGCTACCTTGGAAGAATGAACTCGGAAGAACAGGAGGATGAAGAACATATATAATCGCGACCTTTAAAATGTGCTGCGATCTTCCTGTTGCGCAATTAAACGTCACAGCACATTTGTACCAATGAAAGAACAACTGGCAATATCACACACCAGTGAGGTGAAAAGACTACAACTTGTTTCCTCCATGTGCTTATTACTTTATTAAAATAAAGAGAATGATGACGTGATTGCCATGAGCCGACAGACTTTCACAAGCTTGCAACAGGAAACTCTTGTGGTAAAATGCAACAATAATGTCCTTCATCTGCCACCGTAGTACCAAGTTCGTGCCCACAAGTCAACATCTGATGAATCCTCCATATTTGGCCTGATCGAGAACACATCTGGGTAATTTGATGTATTCCCTCTACTTGCGCTGTTGAGTATTAGAATTGAACTTCAGCAGTGGATGATGATATTGAACGAATCCATGAAAACAAAAGAACACATTAGACGCACATTGAGAATCAGCCAATGTTTGTTTATGGAGCTCATCGCAATGCATCTTGGGATTATCTTTTCCACAAAGGATGGTTGCGATGCTGGCCAAAGAACTTATCTTAGAATACATGCGACACAGAAGTAATTCTGCCTACCTTTTTGGAACTTTTTTTTGTGATGACTTATAATACTGCCAAAAAGGCAGCTCACTAGTGTTTGTAGCAGAGCAAGAATCTCCTTTTATACATGTTATCAGATGTATCTTATACTCAGATATTTGGGTGGGAATCAGCAGTTACTCACTGGAGCATCAATCTTGATGAGCGCAATATCAGCTTTCTCATCCACGTCTTTGATCTTGGCATCATACGTGGCGCCTGTCTTCAGCTCAACCTTCACCCGATGTTTATTGGCCACCACATGAGCATTGGTCACAATCAGACCATCTTCAGACACCACGAAACCAGAGCCACTGGCCACTGCCACCTCGCGCTTGGAGAAGACCATCCTGAGAAAAGAAAGATGATTACTACTAAAGACACCAAGAAATCTAAATTGGACATTTTTGTCTTCTTGTCTTTGTCTGTTCACATTGACGTCATATATACTGTATGTAAGTGGCAGAGTTGGAGAGAAACACAGTTTAGGTTGGAAAAAGTATGTGAACCCTTTGATTTAACCTGCATTTATACGTTTCTCTTAAAATGTGATTTGACCTACATTTAATTTACACCTATTACAAACACAATCGGTTTTAACTAATAAAACACAAATTATTGTACTGTTCTTGTTCATATTGAATACATAATTCAAACATTCACAGTGAAGTTTGGAAAAAGTATGTGAACCCCTAGGCTAATGACATCAACAAAAGCTAATTAGAGTCAGGAGTTGGAACACCTGGCATCCAATTAATGAAACAAGATTGGAGGTGTGGGTTAGAGCTACTTTGACTTATAAAAAGCACTCAAACATTTTGAGTTTGCTATTCACAAGAAGCATCTGCTGACGTGGACCATGCCTCACAAAAAAAAGAGATCTCAGAAGACCTACGATCAAGAATTGTTCCTTTACAAAAAGCTGGAATCGATTACCTTCCTAGTGGCTGCTATAAGGTGGTTCTTGTTCTCGGTGGGGTGCGTGTCTGCTGCAGTGACTAGAGTGAGCCTACACACAAGATACATCTCCACGATAGCGTGCTCAAAAGCAGAGGCAACTGAGATTCATCCACCACTACCTAGATTGAGGCACTGTGCCACCACAAGGATTTAGAGCGCATTAGAAATTGGGCATGCCAAATGGCGATGGGGGGGGGGGGGGGGGTTGAGATATTCACCTGTACAGTTAGACAAATTGTCTTTAAATTTAGCCAAGATGACTCAAAGGGAACACAGTAGAATGCTCAATGAGGTAAAAAAAAATAATAATCCTAGAGTGACAGATAAAGATTAAGGAATCAATGGAACTGGTTACCATCTCTGTTCATGAGTCTACTATACAAAAAATATTAAACAGGCATGGTGTCCATGGCAGAACACCATGAAGGAAGCTGCTGCTTTCCAACAAAACATTGCTCCCCTTTTCACCCCAATTTGGAATGCCCAATTCCAATGCGCTCTAAGTCCTCGTGGTGGCGTAGTGATTCGTCTCAATCTGGGTGGTGGAGGTCGAATCTCAGTTGCCTCCACGTCTGAGACCTTCAATCCGTGCATCTTATCACGTGGCTTGTTGAGCACGTCACTGCTGAGATGTAGCACATGCGGAGGCTTCACGCTATTCTCCGCGGCATCCACGCACAACTCACCACGCGCCCCACTGAGAGCAAGAACTACACTATAGCGACCACGAGGAGGTTACCCCATGTGACTCCACCCTCCATAGCAACTGGGCCAATTTGGTTGCTTAGGAGACCTATCTGGAGTCACTCAGCACACCCTGGATTTGAACTCGCGACTCCAGGTGTGATAGTCAGCATCAATACTCACTGAGATACTCAGACCCCCTGTCAAAGACCACCTTCACGCTCCACAACGCTTCTGGGAAAACGTTTTGTGGACTGATGAAACTAAGGTTGAACTGTTTGGGAAGAACACACAGCACTACGCATGGCATAAATAGGGGCTTACCAACATGAAAACATCATCCCAATGGTGAAGTACAGTGTAGGGAGCATCATGATTTGGGGCTGCTTTGCTGCTTTGCTGCTTCTGGACCGCTTGCCATCATCAAGGCAAGTTCATCAAGATATCCTACAGGATAATGTCAGGGTGGCCGTGCTCCAGTTGAAGCTCAGTAGAAGTTGGGTGATGTAGAAGGACAATGACTATAGCACATACTAAGAACATCCTAAAAATATGGCTGATCAGAAGTAGTTCTGAAAGGAAGAATGGTCCAAAATTCCTTCTGAATGTTACCGGAAACACTTGGTTGAGGTTATTGATGCCAAAGGAGGATCGAACAGTTATTAAATCGAAGGGTTCACTTACTTTTTCCACAGCACTGTTAATGTTTAATGGGATTCAGACATGAAAGATTATAATTGTTTGTTAGCTTCAGTACATTGTGTTTGTCTATACTTGTGACTTTAATGAAGATAAGATCACATTTGATGACCAATTAATGCAGAAAACCAGCTAATTCCAATCAGCCTGTGTTCACATACTTTTTCTTACCACTGCATGTTGATGTATGTTGCTGGCCATCTCAATAAAATAATGCCCACTGTGTACACTGCTCATTTTGGTAAATATACTGTAGAAGGTCATCTGGGTATTCCACACATATACAGAAAGTCCAGTAGTACGGCAGTATATTATTCCTAACAGCCTCTGACTGGTTGGTAAGAATGTTGTTCCTGAGCCAGCATGATTAGAATCATGCTCACATGCTACAGGCGCCATCTGATATTGATAATTGAGGAATGCAGCTTATCAAAAGACAAAAAGTATCTACTTTTGTCCAGGGTTGACTTATAAAGATGTCAGATAAAAGGGTCAAATGACACAGAATAATTTTATTAAGATAAACAACACAAGTCAGTGAGTGATGAAGAGTGTGATTCAGTAGAATGGAAGTCATACTTGCGGAACAGTTCTATGTGAACCACAGCTGGAGCGATCTTCTCCACAACATCAGCAATGAAGTTATATCTATGACGAAGACTGTCGGGATTCTCCTCATGACCTGAAGAACATGTCCAACAAAAACAGTCACATCAGAGGTCTATGGACAGCTGACATGCAATAGTTTTGTAAAGTTGACATGTCCTGCAGTGTGACATGCTAAACTCCATCCCAAACCATTTCAATCCTCAGAGACCTGAGCATTGATATTGATGGACAAAAAATGATCCTCCTTAAAAGTGTTTTTAGGGAGCCACTGGTTATACAAAATGTTTTATGCAATTTTGTTTTGGAATGAAATTTGAAAGTTTATGAAAAATGATTTATTACAAGCAGTAAATGTAAATTCACGAACTGTTTAGATATGTCTATTTAAAACTAAAAATGATTGATATTGATGATCCATTGTGTGAATAGAGAAAAAGTGTTGCATCTTTGCAATGTTAAATATATTGTCTCAAATTTTATATTTTCAAAAGTTTATATTTTCAGGGAATATAAAAATGAGTAAATGTTAATGTGTAAAATGGAAGTTTACTTAATCCATTTGAGTTGGGACTACATGAATACTTTTTGTGTTGTTAATGTAGCATTGATGAAACTGGGCAGGTCATTTCCATTTCCCAGCATGCTGTGCATGGGACTCGATAGGGAGAACAAATGTTGAAATTAAGTGTTATTTTATGTGTTTTTGTACAAGATGAGAATATTCTGTAATATTGGTATTTAAAAAGAGTGTCTGTTATGCTGGAGTTTTGGGAGTTACCATTGTGGTGAAGAATGCTGCTTGAGCTTAACCCTCTGGGGTCGACAGATGCGCCAGCGCGTCCTTTTGGATATTTTCATCATTACAGCAGAAACAACTTAAAATACATCCGTCATTTTGGGGCATACAGATAAGTGTAAGACATCATTAGAGACTATAAAGGATCTACTTTTATTTGTGTACACTCACAATAACAATAAAATCTTGTGCTTTTGTAAAATAAAGAAAATAAAAAGGGTGAGCTTTCAGCAGTCTCTGTGTTCACGAGCATATTTCTGAAACACGTCACAAAACTGAAACTCTGCGAATACTTATCACACAAACATGAAACATATGTCTAAAGAAAGCTTAAAATGTCTACTTTTAAATAAAACCATTCAAATTTAAAACAAATATTCTCCTGCAATGTAATCTGTATGAAGTAAAGCGATGTACAGTTTCTCCTGGCTCAGCGAATTTATCTCTAATGTGATCACACCCACCAGCAGAGCGCGCCATTCACACACTAATGTGCTGAGAGGATCAACGCAAATGGTGAACGCCCCCGACTGTGCCGTAAAAATTTCAATTCTAGTGAGACTTTTCTAGATTAAAAGCGTGATGGAGGAAGTCAAGTCAAACCTCTCAAACAGTAACAGACCTGACATGCCAAACAGCACTGAGGAGCAAAAGAGTAACACTGTGCTATGAGCCAAAAAATACAATAATTACATATCATCACCTTTACAAAACTGTTTCACGATTTCACTCGAGTAAAAGTAACTGTTATATTATGTTTCATATGAAATAATCTGAAGGTAGAATCTATTAGACCTCATTTAACAGTGGCAGTTGTAGTTAAAGTTTCAAGATGTGTTTCAGCTAGTATTTATTTTTACATAAATACATACATGTATTATTACTATTATTTAAGCAACACTGACCTAACCATGTTCTTGAAATTAGGAAACAAACGGGATAATAATGGGCTCATAGAAGTAAATATGCTCTTTAATTTATTAAAGGGGGGAGAGAAAACTTCAAAAACAAAAATAATGTCACTTGATGCAAAACCAGTTGAGAAGCACTGAGTTAAAGGTGCAGACAGGAGCAGTATTTGATCATTATTAATAATCAGAGGACATTACTTTAACGATCACACAGCTGATGTTATTTTTTATTTAGTAGTTCATTTAACATGCTATGCTAACATGCTTTAGTTATATAACATGTTATAGTTACATGCTATTTTTAATCATCTTTATAATTCGGTTTACTATTATAATTCTGTTAGCTTATTTATTTTATTTTCAAAGGGGAGACTTTTTTACACATACTTCAATTTAATTTTTTTTTTATAAATAAAAATATAAATAAAACCCTTCTGTTTTCACTCCTTTAAGAGTAATTGTAACTGATAATAATAATTGTGTAATACCATGTACCATGATACTGTAATATTTTCTTAGATGGATATCGTACCGTGAAAATCTCATACTGTTGCAACCCAAGTCTTGAATAATCTTTGCTCTTGAAGGACTCGGCTGTTATTGGAGGCTCCTTTATATACTATGACACAATTGCCACACCTGTTTAACATCTTGTGGCAGGGCGAAGGGCGGGGCCGGGTCGTGAGTCTACACACCCGGTCCCTTATCAGGCTAATCAAGCCTCCGAGAGGGATAAAGGCTGACTGCGGAGGATGGTGCGGGAGAGAGAGATCGTTTACGGACATGTCCGTCATGTGTGTGTTTTGTCTTTTGTTTTAGTTTATTATTAAAATATTATTTACATTGTCAAGCCGGTTCTCGCCTCCTTTCCATTGAACTGCGTTACACATCTGTTTCACATCACCTTGTTATTTCAACTCATAAAATTGTTATTAGTCTTAAATTGCCCGTCTCAACTTTTTTGGAGCGTGTTGCATTCATCTGATTTTAAATTGTACATTTAAAAAAATAAATAAAATTATACTGCTGTAAGCCCCACATAGCCATTACCAGTTTTATAAAAAAAATAAGGCATTGTTTGCTTGTCTGTGAGCTTGTTTGACTGAATAATCCAATGTTATATCTTAGATGTCAGAACAAAATACGCCATCCAGCAGGAAAATCATGCCAAACAAAGAAATCAGAAAAATATGTTCTCGACTATTGATGAAAACATCTTGGCTTTCTAATGACATCTAGATTGAGCTTGTAGTCCACTCAGAGGCCGAGATATTCAATGAAATAATGAGGGTGGTGCTTGAACTGAAAACTAGTCTGAACGTCTATGGACGAGCGCATCTGTGAGGGCTAAAATGCGCTAGAGCGTCACCACATTTCATATCTGTATATTGTGATGGAAGGTGATAGAGAAACAATTCTTTCTTTTTGCCATCTAGTGGAATAAAATGAGACTTTTTATTCTGTTTATCATAAGATTATAAATGCATAAAATATTATTTATGAATAATTGGTCTTTTTATTTTATGTGGGGGGTTCTCTGAAAAGCGAGACCAATGTTTTACAATTAGTCTACAGTATGCGTGAATGGTGAGCTTTTAAATATGAGTGTGAAAAATTGCATACGGCAGCCCAAAAATGAGCTGGAGATTAAGGGTAATGAGTATATAATTATATTATTATGCATGCAGCATTTATGACCTCATTTTAATTGAGAGACAACATGAAACAGGCTATTTTTACTTTTAAAAATGTCATATGTCACACCTCAGCACCATGTTCAAATGAACTGGTGAAAGTAAAGACATTTTTATTTTTTCACAACACGCATTGTTTCAAAGCAGCTTTACAGAAGATCAGGCATTAACAGAAGATAAAACTGTAATGTCTATAATGTCGATGAATCATCATTGTGTAATTAGATAAAATATGATTGTTAATCGTGTTTAAAAATAAGTCATTAAAGAATAATTGTATTAATAACCCCAGTGAGCAGCTGAATGTGACTGTGGCAAGGAACACAAAACTCCACAAGATGTTGATTAATGGAGAAAAATAACCTTTGGAGAAACCAGACTCACTGTGGGGGCCAGTTCCCCTCTGACTAACATCATGAATATAATGACAATATTACTTATGTATAGTTAAAACACCAAATAAGTAAACAAATGGACATGGAATATTGATTTGAGTGTAAATGCTTCTGTTATGTCAAAAAGAATGAGAATGGGGGGTGATATGAGTCATGCAACTAGCTCAGCTACTGTATGCAGGAAATTGACAAATTTTTAGCACTCATTATATACAAATATTTGACAGCAGTTGACCAGTTGTGATCATATATTTCAGAGCCATGCAAAAATAAGGATTATTAAATGAAACAAGTATGCTTGTAACACAACAAAATGAAAGAGATACATTCTGGGAAAGTTAGACTTGTTTAGAAAAAGTTCAGAGGAAGTTGCAAAGTGCTTATAAAACTTGGATCTGAGTCACAACCTTTTATAACTATGGATATGTAACACTTTCTTTTACCTTGTATAACCCTCATTTCACAACATGTGCACGCCAACACTCCTTTTACTCCTTTTCTCATTGAGTAACATGTGAACGTGTCTGCCCTACGGCTCAGTGTCCAGCTCTGTTTAAAAATCCTCTGAGATGAATGGCACCTCAACCACAAAGCAACACTTTAATTACCTTTTCATTTCTGGGAGGTTGTCTGAAATGCATCAGTGACTACTTCGGACTATTCGGGTTGTAAGAGGCAGCAATTACTGTAATGTAAGACAGATGGGTAAAACATCACTGCACACTTGCCAAATCAATAATGCCAAGAACATTAGTAATCAACCAAGACACAGATGCTCCAATGTCTTTTGATATTATGAATGATATCAGAACTTCAGGGAAATGTCTTAACTTATTGTCACTTGACAACGTTTTATGGGAGGGTGAAAAAAAAAGAAGGTTTTTCCAAAGTGAAAATGGGTTGTAAATAAAAAAGTCTTTACTCTTGTAGAAGCACACTGATATAATATTTGTAGACTTATATAACAGATTGACATTGCCTCAAGCATCTGCTATCATAACTTTGGAATCCTGATATTGGAATTGTTTTTCCTCACTGATGATATGTGGCTCCACATCTGTACAGGCTTTAGCACATTTAAAGCGAGAGGACATTTTATTTGTTATGTCAAAGCTGGCGCAAAATCTGACACTGTTTTGCAGCCCACATACAAGTCATGTTTTATAGGACAGTTTGAGTTCAAATAATGATTGTATATGCTCAAGGGATGCGAGAGAAGGTCGAGAAACGTTCACATGAACATCTGCTCCTCAGCAAAATTATGCTTTAACAAAATGAAAAGAAATGTCACAGTTTTCATACCTTTTTGACATCTGCTCAGGTTACTGTAAACTCACACATTAGCACTGTTCTAAAACCTAGTGAGCTGCCTTCATGCCTAAGCAGGTCCCCATTTACTAACCATCATGACAAACAATGCGAGCGACTCATTGGTACAGGTCTGTCTACCATATTTATATTTACAGTGTGCATTTGCCAGATGATAAGACTAAGGTACAAGACTGTGTACTTAACGTATTTAATGAGGGAATTAACTACAATCCCATGAAGCATTAAGAATGACACAATTGAATTCAAAATGATGGACATGTATAAAACCATTGATTTAAATGTTCTGATTATAAGCATAGAAACAATCTATTTGAATAATATTGCAAAATATTCAGATATATACAGTACACATATATAAGTAGATTGAGAGTGTAGGGAGAGTGACTCAATTGTGTCATTCACAGTGCATCATAGGAGTGGGCGGAGCTGCAGAGCTCTTCTCTCATTGGTGGATCTTTCTCCTCAGGATCATGGGTAGTGTAGTCCTTCACCAGGAATGAATTCTGCTATTAAACATGATTATGCGGACTGGTGGCTTCAACAGAAGCATATACCATCAATTAACAACCTCATAGCTCACGGTAGGTCTGTCTTTAAAGGTTTATAAGTTCTCATTAAAAATTAATTCCCAGGAGTCTGGGTAGTTCAGCAAGTAAAGATGCTAACTATCCCACCTGGAGTCACGAGTTCAAATCCAGGGCATGCTGAGTGACTCCAGTCAGGTCTCCTAAGCAACCAAATTGTCCCGGTTGCTAGGGAGGGTAGAGTCACATGCGGTAACCTCCTCGTGGCCGCTATAATGTGGTTCGCTCTCGGTGGGGTGCGAGGCGAGTTGTGCGTGGATGCCACGGAAAATAGCGTGAATGTCTCCATGTTAACGCTCTCAACAAGTCACATGATAAGATGTGCGGATTGACGTCTCAGATTCTCAGATAGACGTCTAAGAGTTTTTACTGCCAGAACCTGACTGTTGTGTTCTATTGTGCAAATGTGTTCACCTGCAGCCTTTGCTTTCACAATGCACATGCATCTCTTTAAGAGCACAGAAAACAGCGTCTCATGAGCCCTGCGCGTGCATGCTGAACATCACATCACCAGTTCCCTCTGAAGCACACACAGACCATGTATTTATTCAATTAAATCAAAGCCTTTTGCTTTTAATAATCATGTCACCATTTTACAATTTTGTCTTATTTTGAATAATTGTGCAGTCCTACAAAGAATGATCATGAAATTAGTAGTAGTAATAAGTGCCTAAAATATTTGCATGTGTAGAGTAAGATTTGTAAAAGTGTAAATAAAGTTACAAGCATGCTAGAAAGATTTGCAGGCATAGAATAAGATTTGTGAAAGCGTAAATCAAATTTTAAATGTAAAAATAAATCACATGCACATGTTTTGTGAAGGTATAAAATCAAGTTGCAAGTTTTTTTCCCAGCATACATATGGCCAAAAACATTGCAAACCTGCAATAAGCAATATGCAAGCAAAGAAAGGGTCTCATGAACAGCAGAAGGGGTTGACCATGTAGAATCAGTCTGTGTGTGTATAAATTTACTTTAGCAAAGATCTAAATGACTTCTGTTTGTGGTGAAAATATTTTCCAGACTAAACCGATATAAATGGTTCCATCTTCCCTTTTGTTTCACTTACACAAGTGTTTAGCAAGCACGAGAAGGAAGGCGTGTCTACCAGCTTCTGGTAACCAATAAAATTAGGTTATTATTGACCAGTTTACAATGAACCATGCAAAAATTATTTAGAAACAATGTAGCAACAGTAATGTGATTCTGTGAGAGCAGGTTGATTATTTCCACCACACAGTTCCATTAACCCTCCTCGGCTGTTTAGTAAAGGTTGATACCTTGGCTGTTAGCAGTGATTTTGAACGGAAACAGTACGTGTGAAAACAGTACTTTTTTATGAAATGGTAACATTTCTTCTTCCCTATAGTAATAACAATAAAATCACACAATTTTTTTTATTTATTTTATGCTACTGATTTCTGGTGGAAAAAAAGAGCAATCACAAGACTTCATGTCATGACAATAAAAGAGATGATGGCAAAAAATGTGTGGCCTGATTGTCTGTTGTAACTTAATTTAAGATTTAGATTTGATTATAACAAGTTATGCATTTGGATATATATTTTAGACATTTCTCATGTCAAAGTTTAACTCTTTTTTTTTTTTTTTACGTTTTGAAGTGTCTTGGTTACTGTTGTAACCTCCGTTCCCCGAGGGAGGGAACGACATGTTGTGTCGAAGGAAGTGACACAAGGGGTCTTCTCGGATGCTGAATCATACCTCTGAACTAGAGAAAAGGCCAATGTCAAGTTGGCAGACAGAATTTGCATGCCCCGCCCCGGACATACGGGTATAAAGGGAAGCGGGGCAGCGAATGCTAGTCAGGATTTTGAACCGAGGATCCGAAAGGATGAAGCACGGCCATTTACAGTGCTAGGTCTTATTGCTGTGGCAGGAGGGACACAGTAACCAAGATGTTGTGTCGAAGGAAGTGACACAAGGGATCCATATAAAAACGCCACGCACTGACCGTGTTACGTGACTGTCGGAACAGGGGCAAAGCAGGCTATTGCGTGTTAGAGGCACCTGTACCGAGTGCACGTAGCCCTCCCCAACGCCCCCTCAAAGAGTTTTAGCATACCCACCTTAGGCAGGTGTCACTGACAGAGAATACCTGCAGGGGGGCGTTGATAAGGAAATAGCATCAACGACCCAGTGGGCTAGCCTCTGCTTGAAGACGGCGTTCCCTTTCCGCCACCTGCCAAAGCAGACAAAGAGCTGCTCAGAACATCTAAAGCTCTGCGTGCGGTCCACATAGGTACGCAAATTACGCACCGGACACAGCAACAAAAGGGCTGGGTCTGCCTCCTGAGGCAGCACTTGCAGGTTCACGACCTGGTCCCTGAAAGGGGTAGTAGGAACCTTGGGAACGTAACCCGGTCGGGGTCTCAGGATAACGTGAGAAAGTGCCGGACCGAACTCCAGGCAGGTGTCGCTGACAGAGAATGCTTGCAGGTCTCCAACCCTCTTGATTGAGGCTAACGTGATCAGGAGGGCCGTCTTCAGGGAGAGGGCCTTGAGCTCGACTGAATCAAGCGGCTCAAATAGGGGTCTCTGAAGGTCTGAGAGGACCACTGAATTGAGGGACTCGCAAGTCCAAGATTGGTCGCAACCCGTCGTTTTTCTTGGGTATGATGAAGTAAGGGCTGTAGAAACCCTTCTTCATCTAGGCTGGAGGGACGGGCTCTATCGCGTCCTTGAGGAGCAGAGTGGAAATTTCTGTTCATAAGGCACTGGCTTGTTGGCCACGAACTAGAGTGGAGCGAATACCGCTGACACGAGGCGGGAGCCGGGCGATCTGGTCCTGGCCAACCAGCGCGACGGATTTGGAAGCGATAACCACGTGTCCAAGCTACATGCAAGGGGGACTAACGGGACGATCACATTTGACGTTCCGGACGGGGCTTTGCGGCAGGGGGAGCAGGTAATAATCCATCAGGAGGCAAAAGAGCATCCCGAGGCTGGGGTGCTGAGAAAAGACTCAAAGCACTTACCTTGCTCCACACACCCGGCAGGGGACAGGTTAGAGACTGAGGAAGAGGTCCTAGAGAGGCGTCTTCGGAACTCGTCAGCGCTGGCCTTCCGGGGTTGGACAGTCACGGGGCCGGAGGCGAGAGAGCTGTGTCTGGGGAACCGGGACTGGAGAGTTGTAGGGCCGGGGTGCCGTGAGAACAGCACACACCAGCTGAATGACCCAGGGAGTGAGGGAATTGCACTGTGGGTACCGCAGCCCAAGGCGGTGCGGCAACGAAAACAAGGATTCTCTTCCTGGCCCTCCACCGGGGGACGGAGTGGTTTTGGTACCAGCTCCGGAGAGAACATCCCACTTTCTGGGTCGTCCGTCTCAGGAGCGCCTCTGCGTACGCCGCCTGCGAGGTGCTCGACGCTGGGGCTGAGAGCTGGACCATTGTTTGATCGCAGGGGGGGCGCCCTCGGCGAGCAGGCGGGGCGCGCCGACTGGGCGGCGCCGCAGCATGATGTGAGAAACTGCCCCCATCTGCTTCCTCACCACTGAGAACTGCTGTCGATGTTGTCGCCGAAGAGGCCGAGCTGGGAGGCGGGGGCGTTGAGAAATCGTGACTTGTCAACGCCATACATCTCGACCGTGTTCAACCTGATGTGGCGCTCCTGGACCACGAGTGTGGCCATCGCCCACCCGAGTGCCTGCACCGTGACCTTCGTAGCTCAGAGAGGCGGAAAGACATCTTTAAAAAGACGCGTCCTGAAAAGGACGTTCAACGCCTGCTGTGTATTGCTCTTTTATGAGTGGGAACTCAAACTCTTTTAGAGAAAATATACTCTTTTAGGAGGAGAACACTCTTTTAAACAGGAAGAAGCGCTAGCGCCCAGGGGCGTGAACTGCACAGCGTGCAGAGATAGAGATCCCAGCTGGAAATGCGCCGTGCAGATCCAACAGCAATGCTTCTCGCTGATAAAGGTGAGTGAAACAGGAGTGTGTTTCAGCTGCTTGCTGCACAACCATTCGGCTCCGAAGAAAAATTCTGACTGGCATTCGCTGCCCCTCTTCCCTTTATACCCGTATGTCCGGGGCGGGGCATGCAAATTCTGTCTGCCAACTTGACATTGGCCTTATCCCAAGTTCAGAGGTACGATTCGGTGTCCGAGAAGACCCCTTGTGTCACTTCCGTCGACGCAATGTCGAGAGAGTGACAGAAGGGGAATGTCAGTTTTTGCAATAATGTCATATTATGTTTACAGTCAAACCTGACCTGGTGTTACAAAGAGAAGACAGAATAATCATTTTGCTACATTTAATTTATTTAAAATATTTAAATTCAATAACTCAATAAAGTACATTTGTTTATTTATGTTTCCTTGTTTCCATAACATAAACGGCAGTGTTGTGTCTGGAAGGTGCAGCTCCCACACCTACACATATACATTGAGGTTGGACTCTTTATTTTTTAACTCTGTGTGTGTGTTCTGCATTGTGGCTAATTTATTTATTTTATTTTTATTTAAAAAGGTTGCTATGTGTTATAGTCTTATCAGTTCATTTTTGCTTGTGTGTCTGAAGTGTGTGTGTCTGAAATTTGCTCTCTCCTAAGTCTCTCCTACGGTCTGTCAATTTTGACCGGGAACAACAAAGGTGTAAGGATTTTTTTCCAGAACATTAAGACTCATTGAATCAAGCCCAATTTATATATATATATATATATATATATATATATATATATAAATAAATATAGATATGTTCAGATTGCAAGGAAAAATGCCAAATCCTTGTACCACTCAGATTGAGGAAATTTTTATTAAAAAAAAAAAAAATGAAGTTGGTCAAAAATTACCGAACCCTAACACAATTCAAAATTTGAGATGTGATGGAAATGTCACAAAATGACAGAATTCTTCTCTGCATGTATGTCCACTATTGCCTCACTAGTAATCATTTAATTAGTGTGAAAAGTGTGTTTTAAGAGAGTTTATTTTCTTAAAGTCTACAAGGTTAAAAGTCCCCATATTTGAAGAAACAGCCATAAATGGAAGTGAATGGAACACAGATTGTAGTGTGACCGCCTCATTATTCCTGAATGCAGTCACACACTGTTATAAACCTCCATCATCACAAATAAACACCTCCTGATCTCCTTTAAAGAGCCGTTCTCCTTGATTATCCTTCTGGGAAAAAACGCATTTGGTCTTGCATAAGAAGACACATTTTCTGGTCGTTCTAATCCTTTGAATGTCCTTATAATGGCTCATGATGTGACCCTGCTGGGCATCTGCATTCTGTGAGATGACAATGATCATGTCAGGTCTGTAGAGACTCCTCATCGAGCACTCGATTGATAACTCCATTATAGCAAACCGCTGGAGACATCTATGTTGACCTGATTACCATATATTACTGGAGTCATGATAGTGGAAAATGTGTTTTCCATTTCATTCAATGTCACATTATCTTACAACAAATGACATATAATCTGAGTATCCACTCTTTACAAATAATTTGTGGCGGGAGTATTTGAGGAGAGGAGACAGTGGCGAATGAGAGAGAGAGATGCTTGAAGCTGACTGTGTGCAGTGTTGAGCTGAAAAGCAAACTGAAAAGTGCAACATTAAATGTCTACGTGTTTTGTCAAGTTGGCCTAAGCTTCCTCCTTTCCACGAACTGTTACAGGCATGTTCACAAAAGAAGTCAGAAGCTCACACGTTGTGTACAACAGAGGAATGAACGTCACGCGAGAGACAGGTCATTTCAAACAGCAATCCAGCGCTGGCTGGAAGTAACGATTTAAAGCTAAAAATGTTTTGACTATCAAACATCAGAAGAAATTAATTGATCGACTGGATTAATTTTATGCTGCCTGATTATGTATGACTTTTGGACCGTCAAACAGCCAGCAGTCTGATGGCACCTGTATACTTGCATTACACTCACCTAAAGGATTATTAGGAACACCTGTTCAATTTCTCATTAATGCAATTATCTAATCAACCAATCACATGGCAGTTGCTTCAATGCATTTAGGGGTGTGGTCCTGGTCAAGAAAATCTCCTGAACTCCAAACTGAATGTCAGAATGGGAAAGAAAGGTGATTTAAGCAATTTTGAGCGTGGCATGGTTGTTGGTGCCAGACGGGCCGGTCTGAGTATTTCACAATCTGCTCAGTTACTGGGATTTTCACGCACAACCATTTCTAGGGTTTACAAAGAATGGTGTGAAAAGGGAAAAACATCCAGTATGCGGCAGTCCTGTGGGCGAAAATGCCTTGTTGATGCTAGAGGTCAGAGGAGAATGGGCCGACTGATTCAAGCTGATAGAAGAGCAACTTTGACTGAAATAACCACTCGTTACAACCGAGGTATGCAGCAAAGCATTTGTGAAGCCGCAGCAAAGCATTTGTGAAGCCGCAGCAAAGCATTTGTGAAGCCACAACACGCACAACCTTGAGGCGGATAGACTATAACAGCAGAAGACCCCACCGGGTACCACTCATCTCCACTACAAATAGGAAAAAGAGGCTACAATTTGCAAGAGCTCACCAAAATTGGACAGTTGAAGACTGGAAAAATGTTGCCTGGTCTGATGAGTCTCGATTTCTGTTGAGACATTCAGATGGTAGAGTCAGAATTTGGCATAAACAGAATGAGAACATGGATCCATCATGCCTTGTTACCACTGTGCAGGCTGGTGGTGGTGGTGTAATGGTGTGGGGGATGTTTTCTTGGCACACTTTAGGCCCCTTAGTGCCAATTGGGCATCGTTTAAATGCCACGGCCTACCTGAGCATTGTTTCTGACCATGTCCATCCCTTTATGGCCACCATGTACCCATCCTCTGATGGCTACTTCCAGCAGGATAATGCACCATGTCACAAAGCTCGAATCATTTCAAATTGGTTTCTTGAACATGACAATGAGTTCACTGTACTAAAATGGCCCCCACAGTCACCAGATCTCAACCCAATAGAGCATCTTTGGGATGTGGTGGAACGGGAGCTTCGTGCCCTGGTGGGGCATCCCACAAATCTCCATCAACTGCAAGATGCTATCCTATCAATATGGGCCAACATTTCTAAAGAATGCTTTCAGCACCTTGTTGAATCAATGCCACGTAGAATTAAGGCAGTTCTGAAGGCAAAAGGGTGTCAAACACAGTATTAGTATGGTGTTCCTAATAATCCTTTAGGTGAGTGTATATGAACAAAAAGACCTGAAATGTGCTTATAAAAATCTTCACTTCGGTTCTGCTGATGTAAGTCATACACATCTGGAATGATTACAGGTTAGTAAATCATGAGAGAATTTGTATTTTAATAAACTATCCATTTAAATAAATTACATGGATACATGTCTAAAGTTGTTCATATGTAAAATGATTATGTTTTAGATGCTGTCAATCTTGTGTTTCAGTGTCAATGCTAACTTAAGCAAATATCCATGTTCTAGAAGCACACAGACTTTCGAATACTCATGAGGTCAACTTGGTCTCTTGATAATTGTACACCTGCAGAACTAATGCTAGCATTCCAGTCGCATTGTTTGTACTATGCTATTGGGTTTTACGTTTATCGAAATCACATGACTAAACATGAACACAACACAAACTGAACACAGAACAATGAAAACACATCTGTTCATTCCCTGAATGAGCACTGTGCTGCACTGTATCACCTTATTTCTGTATTCTTTTTCTTTCCTTTTAATTGATTTGAATACATTTTGAAATATATTTTTTATCTCATATCTTTTTTCTTATTTTTTTTCTTACGTGATTTTAAAATGGACTTTTCTCTTTACCATTTCTATGTCAAACACTTTGAATTACCAAAGTGTATGAAATGTGCTATTTAAAGAAACTTGCCTTGCATTATCCTACGCTTATTCTATGCAATTGAACTCCTGCATAGAGCTAGCATTGTCATTTTGTTTTATAATATGTCACCTTGCGAGCATCAGTGAATGAAATGCTTTTCTGGTTAAAAGAGATATTAAGTGGGAAACTCCCACATACCGTACACACACAAAAGTACATTGGATTTACATTTTTGGCTAGTTAGCATTGGTAGTTAGCCATAACTACACCATTCTGTGGGCAGAAAAGGCTTCTTATTGATGTCTGTTCAAAGGAAGCCTTGTTTTCTGAAAATAAATAATGAAATGAATCATCATCACAGCTCATGCACCAGCAGGATAGTTGCTAATGAAGGGCTTGGGACTGTGCATGTTCTCCTGCAGTAAATTAGATGGCCTACACTTAACCATGTTTTTAATTACAGGTGGCAAAAGATAGCAAATTATGACCATTTGTCATATGGAAGTTCACACATGTGGGACAATACTTTTCTAAATGTGTAATACGCATTCACTTATCAGCCTCATGTGAACTGCATTGTGTCATCAGCAGCGGCACCTGCTATTGAGGGAAGGCTTGCTAATAGACTTAGAGACAGTTGTGATGTAATGTCATTTGTGTGCTATTAGTAGGTCACATCTTATTGGTTTAAACAAAGAGATGATACCTTACTGACAGTGGCATTAGTGCAGTTTCTAAGACTACAGTATACTCATTCAAGAGAACCTGTTTGAAAGTTAAATGTTTCTACAAGCTTAAATTTGTTCTGCATTTGAGTTTTTCCTGTGTTCGAAAATTGAGAATTATAGGGCTGTGTAAAAATATACATTTTCAGATTAAATGCGATCTTCATTTGAACAATCCCAATAAAAATTTGTACAATCCAAAGATCTATCTTTAACTCTATGCGCAACCCTCTACAATGTGAGTAATCGCACACATAGGCCTATGCGACCAAATCTCACACTATTTGACGTAAAATGTCAAGAGTTTAAGTTGGTTTGACTCGTTTCGTGTAAAGTGTAAAATGGACTTTATAACTAAAATATCATTTTAAGCTCGAATGGGCCAGATGAGCCAACAGGCCCGAACAAGAAAAACATAATAGTCAAAATATTAACCCTCTGGGGCCGACGGACGCGCTGGCGCGTCTTGCTGGATTTTTTCATCATTGGGTAAATCCAGTCTTGGTGAGCAGAAGAACCTTCTTTTAAACGGTAGTGTAGGTCTAAAATTAAGTAAAGTCTTTATGTAAAGAAAATATATAGTCAGATATCTTCTTTTAACTTAAAACTTGATTTTGATCATTAAGTCTCCTCACATTCATTCTATTTCTGTCACATTCCTCAGTAATCTGCCCAGGGGTGGGGTCATTGTCTCTCAGGTGTGAATTACCTTAATATTCATGATCATTCACGCCTCCTTGCATATGACCTTTCTAACACTAAAAGCGTCTTACAAAAGTTAAATTACTATATTGTTTTGTTTGAATGAGTGATCAGGATGATTTTCACATAATTTTGTAGCAAAAACTCTAGGCTACATGATCCAGTTCTCAAAAGTCTTGTGGACAAATGTTTAGTATGTGTTATATGGCCTTATTTCAATGACTTAAAATTTTAGTTTTTTTTTTTCAAAAACCATGCATAAACGTTATTTTATCAGAAATACAAACATGTACACACATGTTGCTCACATGTTATTGTAGCCCTGTTTGAGCTGAATACAGTGTTATCAGACTTTAGCCATTAATGTGTTTTTAAGCAACTGAAAAAAGGACAAATGTCAAGGCATGTCAAAACTTCTCCAAGGCCCAAAACACCCTCAGACCCCAGAGACACATAATAACTCCAGTCTTGACCAACATGAAATAGTTATCGTTTGCAAGCTTTGCAGAGAATTCAGAAGTGTTCCGTTTTGATAATTTATTTTTAAAAATTGCACTGTACAAATTATTGTAATCATTAAAAATACCAAACTGATCAAATAGTCATGTGTCACATGTTGTTGGAAAGCTCACAAAGAGAAGAATACAAACAAAATAGACAAAAATATAGTGAGTAACAGCTAAATATATGTATTTGACAATTATGTTGGTGTTGCTTATAAGCTGTGTTTTTGCTTATAACATCACTAAAAATAAACAGAAGATTAAATATAATATACTGTTATTTAGAGGAGGTGATTATCTTTCAGTCGAGTCCACACACAAGATAATCAGATGTATAGATCATTAGATAATCCACATGAAGCACAATGTTACATATGACCACCAGGGGATGGTGCCAAATACATGACACAGACTCAATGATGACTCAAATGACACAGAATGAAACTCATTCTGTGAAATCTCATGCCTAAAATCATGTCTGCATGCTATTGTTGTGTTTGCATGTGTAATTAGTTCTTATGTACAATTACTGTGTTTTTTTGTTTTTTTTTTTGTATTGTGGTGTTTTTTTAAGAGGCTTTTGGACATTTGGAGACATTTTTGGACACTACAATAAATAGTTTGAAAATAATAACTTTTTATTTCTTTGTCGTATCAACACAAAATTGTTCTCAGATACAGTTGACATAATTGGCAACAAAGCAAAAGCAGTCTTTTAGAGTCACCTTATTTACACCCAGAGATATATTATGTCAAATCAGAAAAATAAGAAATAAAATTTTTGGCTGAATTTATTTTTTTTTCCATCAGATTATTTGGCTGAGAGTCTCAGAATGTATCATAATCTACAGTATGTATATATATATTTTAAAAAATTATACCAAACACTTGACCCTCATTGATATTTTGTTTGTTTTGTTTTATTGTTCACCAGATGGAAACTGTAGTCTAAAAGTAGCTTATCCTCAACAACAATTTGAGTTTATGTCTATAGCACAAATGATGTGAGCCGAGTTACACATCAAGGTTTATCAAATACAGTATCTAACGCTAGTAATAATGCTTACCTTAGCAAACACCTCAAACTACGATGTTTTAATAGTGGTCACAGTGGAGCATGAAAATAAAGTGAACAAAATCATTTATGTAATATCTGGCAACCATCAGTTATATGCTTCGGCTCAGACATGTCCCAGTCAATGGGGTTAACACATGCCTACTGTCTGATGATTTTTCCACATCTGTAGCACCATGCCTGATTCCAGAACTGCTGTGTCAGGGCAAAATTCTTCAGAGTTTTTCCATGTTTTTCTTCCTACACCACATGCCACCAGCTGCGATGCCTCGCGGTATGGATTTTCCCCTGAATGCAAACTCAGCACTTAAGGAAAGTGTGTGTGTGTGTGTGTGTGTGTGTGTGTGTGTGTGTGTGTGTGTGTGTGTGTTGACTTCACAGCAGCATAACACACTACTTCAGTGAATGTTTGACCGAGACTCTTTAGGCTTTCAATTCTGCAGGCCAATTCACCAAACAATTTCACCACTTTTGCACACTATATGTAAGTGGAAAATGTGGCGTCTTATTCAATAAGCACCCACGTCCAGTTTAAATTCTGATCTGTTGCTCAGTAAATCATCTATTCACTCCAGAACTGATGTCTGTCAGCAATTAAAGCCAGTCCCTGTTTTCTCGGTTCAGGACATTTTTAAAGAATGAAGTCATGCATATGTCCTTCATAGATCATTTGGGAGTATAACAATGCAAAAGTGTTTGGGCAAGACCCTTAGTCCTGCCATTACAGGGGCGTTGACACCATGAAAGGGTGTTTCTTCAATTACCAGCATTTTCATGTCCCAGGGGTAGATTTGTATTAAAACGAACAGATTTTAACTTCTTTCTTTTTGTTATATATAAGGTCACAATAAAACTGACTTGAAAATGTTTCACAAGGCCTTCATCGTTTATTTTTGCCACTTTTCAAATGTCTTTAATGTATACATTGTGCTAATTTAGCATTGTCCAGACCCAGACTTTCAATATTAAACTATGAAAATCCATCATAAAAATTATGATTTCTTGTTTAAAACAATGACTTGGACCTTTATGTTTACCCACGTTTAATAAAAAGGAGTGTAAATAGGAACTTGAAATATTTCAAATTAATGATTAGATTTTATTCATGCTGAGTAATAAAAATAATAATCAGACTGGATTACCCTAAGTGTAATTTCTCATGTAAATTGTAATCGGTACTATATTACATTTCAAAAGTAATCTACCCAGCTGAATCTCACTTGTGAGCAGAATAATTGTTTTTATTTAACGTTTTACTTTTTATTTAGTTTTATTATTATTATTTACAATCCAATTATGCAAAAAGTGTAAAAAATATTATTTATTATTTGTATACGTGCACAAAATACTAGAAATGAAATTGATCATAGCAAAGACAGAGTCTGACATTTTGTTCGAACATTTTTTACATGTAATTTTCATCACAGCATGCTGGTTGAAATGACGTTTGTCCATAAAAAATGAACATATTCAGATGAATGAATGAAGAAAGAAAGACAGAATTCACCTGCAATGCATGGATTTCCTCTGTTGGACATATTCAATAAACTACTGAGATTGTGAAAAGTGTGTTTAAAGAGTTTCTTTTTCTAAAGCTCTACAGGGCCAAAAGTGCCCATAGTCAATAGCATGTGTTTTATTGAAAATGTGGGTTAAGTAGAACACAACATCTCATAGACTGTAAAACTTGACCTAGATATGGATCCTCGGAGAATACATTTGTTAGATAATGTCCAGCTTCAGGAAGTCCAGATGGAGATTACATCATGAGATGTGTTGCGGTAACGTCTTTGAGGAGAATAGAGTTTTGGCTCCAGATCTTAGATGAGCTTTGAATTGTGCCTGACACACACTCGCATACACACACTCACACACACACACACACACACACACACACACTCAGATACACACTCGCGCACACACACACACACACACACACACACACACACACACACACACACACACACACACACACTCTCACACACACACACACACACACACACACACACACACACACACAAACAAACAAACACACACACACACTCACTCACTCACTCACTCACTCACACATACACACTCACAAGGACGTATAATGCTTTTTTTGGCCAGTCAAACTGTGTCCAGAACAAAGGTGAGTTAATAAACTAATGAGCCAAAAGAAATACGTGGAAACCTGCGTTGCTTAGATTTGTGCGAAAGCACCAGGCTTGATTTGGAAATCATTACGTCCAATGACATAAAGGCCAACTGAAGTCTAATTAATCATGATGAGGTCAGCTAAGGGTTGCTCAGTGTGTGTGTGTGTGTGTGTGTGTGTGCTTCAAGAACTTCAACTTGAACATGATGTATACAGAACATGTTGAGTAGATTAAAGTTCTGTTCCAACACTTAGTGATCCTCTTTGCTGTCTACTTACACTACTTAATTTAAATTAGACTGTACTTTTTATCGATACTTTTTGGTATTGTATGAAATATTAGTATATTTACAGTCCAGTGTTTTGGAGTAACTAACTAAAAGTAACGACACTACTAACTTCACTACATGTTTCAGTAGTGTGAGGGTACTTCAGATACTTTCACAATTAGTGTTTCTTTTCCAGTAACAAGTTACTTTTTCCAGCGTGTAGCACTGTTGTGTTACATTTGTCACGTTGTATTGTGAACACATCAATGGAGTCGAGGGAGTGATCAAACACACTCACCTAAATCGTCCTCTCTCTCTCTCTCTCTCTCTCTCTCTCTCTCTCTCTCTCTCTCTCTCTCTCGTAGCACTGCGAAAACTGAATCATTTCAATTAATCACTTCAATGAATCACTTTTTCAGACAGTTCATGTAAATGAACCGGTTCAAATAAACTATTAACATAGGTTTAGCATTGGGAACTCCGAAACTATTTTGATTATTGACACTGTTTATCACTATATATAGATGCAGTTGCATAAAATTAGGTGTTATACACGTTAACATGATTTTTCTGTGATAAAATCACTTACTAACCTTATTTGGGTAAAGTTATATAAAATACAGTGTCTTTACAGTCATGGCAATGAAGTTGTAAGATTATGTAATATATATTTGAAAAACTTTCCACAGATGTGGTCAGTGCGTGATTTAATGACAGTAAAATCATGTTTACACACATATTGTTTGTGTCTTGTGTCTATACTTGTGAAACAGTATTTTAATGTTTATGATTTATTTAACATTTAACACCTTTATATGGAGTTAGGATGAAAATAAGGTGCATTTTGAACTGTTCTGAGAGCAGTGCAGACAGACAGCACACTGGAGGTTAAGTCATTCACTAAATAGGGAGCAAGGGAGCATCCTATATCTCTCTATGCAGTTAAGTGTGTTCACTCTAAAATCTGATCAAAAGTTCAGTTTCAGGCTGCAGATGATGTTTGGATCAACATGTTTGACACACATGGGACAATGATCATCAGTACATAGATTCACCATTTATAATGGATCATTTGATTTGAACATGGTTGAGTGATTGGATGATATATTTATAATAAAATAAATGTTTTTTTGCTACTCATCCTACAATGTTTGTCCGATGTCCACCAAAATTGTTTTGAAGTGATCATGAGATACACAAAAGTTCTCACTTTTTTTCTCGATGTTTGAAATCGTTCCTGAGAAATGGCTTCACGATTTTGAGAGTGAGCTCGCCAAAATGGACTTCATACGCAACAATTTGACGGATTGTGACAAAACTTTTTTCGTCTCATTTGGACACGTTCTTTGGAGGCTGCAGTATACCGAGTGCCCTCGTTTAAACGAGACGACCTTCGTAGGACAAACGGAAACAGAACTTATCATGGTTGCGATGACAGCACGCCACTCTTTAACAAGCACGAGCGCTTTGAGTGAGAAGGGAACAAAGTCCCTTTGGAAGGGAATGTATGAGGTACATTTTAGGAGAGTTATAATGATGTAGAGAGAAAGAAAATAGATTTTACAGGTGTATAATTAGTCTAATACTTTATTTTAATTACATATTACTCTAATTATACATATTATATACTCTGCACCCACCTTCTGAGGTACTTAAACTTGGGAATTAACATTACTAACACAACATTACTTAACATTTACAGGCAAATTGGTGTCATTTTTTTTAGACATTTCCGTTGAAGCTATAATTGTGGGTTGTGAGTGCCCATGAAGGATACACCTCATGCATCCTCTGAATTCCCGTGAAAGAAGGCTGCATTCAAAGTGTCCTACTCGCTTTTCTGAAATGAGACAATCTCGATGACGTATGCGGCCAACAAATGCGACACAGCCATGGTCTGTGTCATCGCCATTATGCCTTGAGGTCACCTGCAGCATTTCGCCACACTGCCCCCTACTGGTCCTCTTTAGCTTCAGTGAAACATTCTGAGTCAAATGATGCACGTTTCCCATTTCGGCCATTTTGGGCATCACCATTTTGAATTTTGATGCAAAATGCTGTATTTTATGAACACAATGGCGTATCATTATGAAACTTTGTATGTGTCATCAGGACTGAGAAGTCTGGGTCCTATTGGTGGAAAAAACATTTTTAACTTTGAGCTTATAACTTTTAGTGCCGTTGGTCTATTTTCACAGGACTGTTATCGTTAAGTTCAGGAGGACTTGCCGAGTGCAACGATACCATATTTACTATGGTTCGCCTTATGGCCTGTTGCCACTTTGAAAATAGTTCCGAAACTACTTTAGCAAATTGCCTCACAGCCGTTCGTCCGATCATCACCAAAATAAGAAACATCATTAGTAAATTTCTTCTGATAACAGAGAACATGGCATAATTTTGCTCATAAATGCCAAAAACAGGCCGTTGAATTTTGAAAGCGGTCTATGCTTTTACTTAAATTGATATAACTCTTAAGTGAAAAGAGATATTTTCACCAAACTTGACACACTTATATAAGGGCTCAACCTGAGAACACACAGAAAAGGTTGTGGGGTTTGGCCATTTGGTGGCGCTATAACGGGAACAATACATAGTGGTTCTAAATATAGAAACACTGGTCTGATTGATTTCTACATTTGCATGAAGTGTTTTGTGGGAGATTCCATCATTGAAGACAGTTGCATATATTAAGAAACATGGCAGGCACTGGCCAATCATCAACACATTTGACATTGAGCACACCAAAATGGACTTGAGGCTGAATGTTAGCATTTTTGTGAGACTGGTCTTGTTAGATTGTGGGGGTCATGCAGAGAACAATGATACCATTGTTGGCCATGATTTGATTTTATGTGAATGTTTTGTTGTTGCAAATACTCCTATAAGATTTGTCCAATCAACATGAGAGTGAAATCTGCTGATTATTTGCAGACCATGCCTGAAAATATTAGGAAATAGATTTTTGTTGTTTAGAATTGTTTCACAAACAAATTTGAAAGTACCAAATTTATAAAAATACCAAAGAATCTTGCCCTGGGGGTCATGGTGAATTCTGGACGCCCTGTAGTAAACAATGGCTTAATGTGCATGCTTGAATATTTCAATCATTGTTTTCAATGAAGTTAGTGTCATGGAAATAATCAAAACTTTTTGTTTAAATTGGATTCACTTAAATATTGCATAGATGTTTATAAATGTATTGCATATAATTCTACTGAGTTATATGCAATACATTTATATGTTATATGTAACTGAGGTTTTTTCCCAAAAAACCTACAAAGTACTTGAGAATACACAAAGCAATGTATAGTGTGCAATGTTGCACTTAACACCCTCTGCACAACCTTGAGTAAACGCTGTCTATCACTATAAAGAGTTCTGCCGATGATAGAGATTTTGAATGTGCAAATAGAACAGTAGTGTGACTCGAGAAACATGGCCATAGATGTTTGTGTTTTATCTTTAACTCCTGCAGCGTTCATCAGATTTTAACTTCAAATGTGTCAGGATGCTTGTTTCGCTGCTCATGCTGATAATTGGCTTGACCCCGGTATTACTGCTTGCAGGCAGATGTATTTAATTCTTATTATTTGCTTGTTTATTAGGTGCTACTAGATACAAATGAAAAAGGGAAATGCACAATGCACACAGCAGTCACGCTCAAGTCTCAGGAGGAAAATTAGAAGAAAAAAAATGTTCAGGATAAAAATTATAAAGAGGAAAAGCCAGGCAAATATTTTAAGATGTAGACTACAGAAACCCAAAACTGCAATCTACATTCATATTCATCTATGTGAAAAGGAGGATTTAAACAGTGGATTTTACTCATAAATGTCCAAAAATGTCATCTGAGACCACAATGTGCAAAAGTCCTGTTTAGGCAGCACACTGAATTTTGAGACTAAAAAGACCATGCAAAACGGCCTTCTATGTAGTCAGCAGCACAGTAGGCTACACTAGATTCTGAGACACGTGCAGTCTAACCTTTCCCGCAGGCTCCTCTCTGGATGAAGATGATGGGCGGCTGCTGGAGCTTTTGCGCCCGGTTACTGACTCTCTTGAGCTCGCAGATGTTCATGTAGGACACCCCGTCACTGCCGCACACGGGCTCCGGGCTCTTGCACACGCACACGCCGCTCTTTCCTCTCCTCCGCACGGTGGCCGTGGCTCCGGTCCCGTCAGACACGGCACAGTCCAGACCCTCTCCACACTCCGGGTCTCCCAGCTTCCCCGTGCCGCCGCAGGGCTCGCCCTCGCCGGACGCGCACACCGGGCAGCAGTCGCACTGGTCGAGGATGTCTCCGGCCAGACAGTCGGCCGGTACGGGCGGACACAGGCTCTTGTCGCAGCGCTCCGGACAGCCGATCACATAGCGCTTGGAGATCCGCGCGTCGCACAACAACGGAACCAGAATTAGACACGAGAATATGACCGATATACGCATTGTTATTATTCTGTAATAACTTACTGAGTTTTACAACTTTGGACTGAACTCTCGTCAGGAAGTAGGTTGTCAATGCTTTATAAAGCCTGAGGAGAATAAACACGGACGCTGATTGATTATGCATGACGTAAGCGATGTGGGTGGGACGAAGTGCGCTGGTAAACAAGGAGGCTACGCCCCCAGCATGTGTCTAACTATTATGATAACAAATCCCATGCACACCTGGTGAGGAACAAACATCCATTTAAATGCCAAAGAGTCTTTCAATAAATCATTTTTTTTATGGACATTTTGCTTTAAGTGGAGTAGCAGCTCGTAATACATTCAAAAGCTAGATATATTAAAAAGGTGAACATTTGTTTTTAATCCTATGTTACACATATACAATATATTATATTTTGGTATAACATATATATAGCTTATATTATAATTAACATTATACATTTATATTATACTATTAACAAGACTTTATTTTAAAACAAGTAGCAAAAAATACATGTTTGTGTTTATTAAAGACCGAAGGCAGTAATGAGACGGGAAAGCCCTGTATTTTTTTCTTTCTTGTATGGAAAATAGAAGCCATGACATTTTCATTCACATAAGTAAAGGATGTTGATTGATTTATACTGCCAAGCTACAAAAAGGACAAAAAAGCACTATAAAAGGAATATATATATATATATATATATATATATATACACGTCTCATGTGCTATATTCTGTCTTCTGAAGCCATATGATAACTTTGTGCGAGGAACAGACAGAACTGTTGTTGTTCATTGATAATCTTCCCTTCCGCCAAATCTCATTTGTGGCCATTTGCAAGAAAGTGTCTACAATGTAAAAATGTCATCATTTTAATGGTAAAAGAATGTAAAAATGCTGCAGTAACCTGTGGTTAATGGGTACTTACCTTAAAATATACGGTAAAAAAATGAAAATAAATTTAACAATGACAATACATTTAATTTGACGGTAAAATGTTGTAAGAAATATGTTTTTTAGATGTAGAAATTTACTGTATTATTAAGGGTAAACATTTATATTATGTTTTACAAGAGCGTGCATGTACTTTTTATGGTAAATTATTGTTAAAATTGCGGTAGAAAACAATAACCAGTCATTCCCAGAATTCCCTGCATGACATTTCATTATATTTGATTGGAATAGAAATGTCTCCTCATATTTTTAATATCAGTAGTGTATATTAGGTTGTTCTGTGTTCTGTTATGCAGTGTAGTTAATGTTTGCATGATTTTCATTTCACATGTTTTGTGTCTCTACATGTTTATTGATGAACTTCACGCCATCTTGTGCCTTTATGAAATTACAGTAATTAACAATACATTATAAAGTGAAAAGCAGATTTATATAGTTCCACAATGTTATCATTTAATAATACAAACAGTAATGAACTGTAACTTATACAGGCATCAAAATGACCATATTTTCTTTTACGGTAAATGTTTGGCAACCACAGCTGCTGATAATTTACTGTAAATGTTACGGAATATTTTTCTTTACAGTGTATTGGTGGCCAATTCTAATTGAATACAAGAGTGAATGAGATTTGAGAGCCACAGTGATGACGATTTTCACGATTCTAAAGTTCACTTCATAGTTTGATGGAAAAATGCAGCTCAGACATTCTGTCCAAGATCTCCTTTTGTGCTTCTTGGAAGAAAGTCATACATGCGTTTGGAACCACTTTTGACTTTTTGTGTGAACTGTCCCTATATTCAGTCATTTAATATGCAATAATAACATGTCACTCTGTAATGCTTTATTCATCTCAAACTGATTTTGAGATATTAAAAAACTGGAATGTATATATTATATATATATTGGATGTAAACTGATCACAATATTTTAGTACAATGCATTTAGATAAGAATATATATTGTTTAAACATATAATATTCTGCTTAAAGGATTAGTCCCATAACTGTTGAAATGTTCAATAATATAAGTCATGAAATGATTGAGCGATGTTTTTGTAATAATCAGCTGTATTACTGATGAATTGTTGGATTTGTTTGTGATAGTGTTGCTCTTCTTTATACACTCACTGATTCTACACAACACGTTCACTTGTTTAAGATTTGTGTCATCTCAATAGTGTGGAATGTATAGCAATGACTTCCTGATTGGGCCAAAATGAACGAATCAAATCTGTGTTAGTGTCTTGTCATTTGTGTTTGCTCAGGCACGCATCATTATTACAATTGCCGTACTTTTCAACAATTTGAACAAATCCACAACTGAAGGCTGAATATTAAACTTTGGCACGTAAATCTTGTACCGTTTGTGCAGAATAATTCAAATGATTCTGCTTGTTGAGAAGAGGTGAGCGTTTCATTTTATTTTCCCCCCATGATAAAATGGACAAAATCTTCCCACATTTCTTTCACGTCCAGTAGCTGTAGATCCAGTAATGTTCTGGCCAGCGCTCTCATCAGTGTGAGTGTGAGTGTGTTTGTTGAAGTTACTGTAACCAGTGTGTCCTCACTCAGGGAGTATTTTAAGGGGAGATGTGAGGGTGGGAATGATATGATGTCATCATCTGACTGAATTATGGCCAAAACATGCTTTTGTAAATTCTTCTACCACAGGGATTAGATCTAATTTGCAGTAATAATGTTTGGCGGAGGGATGTCATTACATAACAGTACTGTGACACTTCTCCTCTGATCATGTTTGACTTAGCGGGATATTTTGTAGATTATGTTGTGTATCCTTAAAAATGCACTGTAAATAAGTGCCAGGATTGTACGTGAGCTTTAACAGTAATTTGTTTTGAATAAAACACCGTTTTCAGAATTGTATTGTAAAATCAATGCAGACTAAGTCTTTTTCTCTCATGGCATTTTACTGAATAAAATAACCATAGCGTTGTGGGATAATAGAGCAAACAGTTGTATTTGAAGTCATTAATGGTGATTAGTGTTACCTCGGACTGGGATGTTGACCTGAGGACGTTTTCAGGCATGTTCTTGGTTTAGTTCACTTTCACAAGGCAGTATTTCAAAACATGTGAGCAAACTGCCCCCTCATTGGTCAGAAAGTTTATGTGCCATTCTGGGATTTCACTAATACATCGATATACCACTGTGACATCATTTATTTTTTATACTGAATTACTTGATATCAGCTACTAATATTTACATACATTTCGCATGAGCAAGTTTGAGAGTTTCCATGAAGGTATCTTTTACTTAACCCTTAAAGCTCTGAAGGTGCTATTTTTCTCCCCAATGTGTAATGCCAAATTCCCAATGCTCTCTAAGTCCTCGTGGTGGTGTAGTGACTCGTCTCAATCTGGGTGGTGGAGGACGAATCTCAGTTGACTCCACGTCTGAGACATCAATCCGCTCATCTTATCACGTGACTTGAGACCTAAAGCATGCGGAGACTTCAAGCTATTCTCCACCACTTCCACACGCAACTCGCCACACACCCCACCGAGAGAGAACCACATTATAGAGAAGGTTATCCCATGTGACTCTACCCTCCCTAGCAGTCGGGCCAATTTGGTTGCTTAGGAGACCTGACTGGAGTCACTCAGCACTCAGGATTCAAATTCGTGACTCCAGGTGTGATAGTCAGCGTCTTTACTCGCTGGGATACCCAGACCCCACAGATTTCCCGTTTCATCGTTTTGGCATCCCCAAAATTAAAGACTTATAACTTGACAAAAAAAAAAAGCAATTGTACAGAAAACTTTTCAAATGTTTTAATGATTTAGATTATGACAAATTCTGAGACTCTCAGCCTAAGAAACTGATGAAATATCATTTAAAAAAAGAGCCAAAAATCTCTGGGTGTAAATAAGGTGGATCAGAAAAACTGCTTATGTTTTGTTCACAATCATGTCAACTGTATCTGAGAATCATTGTGTCCAAAAACATCTACCACATGCAACGGTAGCTCAGAGGTTAAGGCTCTGTGTTACTGACCGAAAGGTCGGGGGTTCAAGCCCCAGCACCGTCAAGATACCACTATTGGGCCCTTGATCCTATCTGCTCCAGGGCCGCTGTTTCATGGCTGACACTGCGCTCTGACCCCAGCTTAGTTGGGATATGCTAAAACAACTGCATTTCATTGGCTCTGCACAATGACAATAAAGCTTAATCTTAATTCATTCATTCATTTGAGTCATGTACTTGGTGCCATCTCCTGGTGACCATATGTAATTACAGTTAACGATCCTCCCTGCCCATATTTGGATGACTTCCACCTCTTGATGCAGTGATCTGAACCCTACTACGAATGGTTTAGCATTCCATGATGCTGAATAACATGCTGCGTCATTTCCAATGAAGTCATCTGGTCCAGGAAACCTAACGTGTTTTTAGCCAGATAGCAAATATGTTCGGTGTGCACATTGAGCTTCATGTAGATTATCTAATGATTTATGCATTAAATTATGATGCGTGTGGGATTGTTTTATGATAATGTATAATGTTATATTTTATGTTCTGTTTGTGAAGTTATAAGTAAAAATGCAGCTTATAAGCAACACCAGTTCACATGTAACATAAATGTCAAATACATATTTAGTCTGGGAGTAAAACAAATAGGCTGGTTGTATTTTACTCTTTGAGAGCTTTCCAATGACATTTGACCATTTGCAAAGTAATAATAAAACATAATATTGTATAATATGTACAGTGTAATTACATTTTTTTTTTTTTTAAATAATCAAAGCAGAACACTTCTGATTTGTTTGAAAATTTCAAAGCACTTGTTCTGTTTTAGTCATAATGTCTACATGCATTGGAAAATGATATCTATTTTGTGTTGGTCAAGACTGTAGTTATTAATATTTTGACAATTATTTTTCTCTGCGGGCCCATCCGTTCTTAATGACAATTGAGTGTTTTATACAACGCTGTTCTTTTCAAAGCGATTTCAATGTTCTCCTGCTGATAAAATCCATTGGACTTACAATGGAGGGATCTGAGCCATATTTAGAGAGAAGAATATCAGAGACTAAGTGGTGACACTTTAGACTTCAGCCAGTATGACACCATGAGCAACACACTGGTAACCATCCTCAAGTCTTCTCCATGGGCAAGCACCACTCGCATAGTACATCTCTATATATTAACATCAGAATATGTGTATTAAACTGACTGACTTTTGCTGTTGTGCTGATCCAATCCAGAGCAGTATTTAATCAATAACTTTTCTCTTTCAGAACTGACACACACACAGCATAAAGCAGCATTATCGTGAATCATACAGTGCACAAAACTGATTTGTTAAATGCGTGGTGTTGTGTTTTGGTCGCTGAGGCCGTTCATCAGTTTGTTCTCACTTTATGATGTGACAGAATGAAACCGGGCTCCTGTCAGAAACATTCTGGGAAAACAAAATGCCTTTTCTTGAAACAATCCTCCACACATGAGTCACCTCTCTCACATCACTAATCACATTCACTCAGTCTTGTTTTTGCCATGTTTTCATATCATTGTAAATGTATGATTTACCGGCATCAAACAGAGAGAGAAACAGTGTCAATATCCAATAGTTTCATATTTATTATGCAAATTCCTAATATTACACAATTCCTTGTTTTCAATCACAAAGAAGAGAGTTTCTGCACTCAAATCAAAAAACATATAAAGGGAGTAACCAATGTTTAGCAGATTTCTTCATTCATTTTGCTATCACTTACTCATCCTCATGTATTTCCAAACCCATGACTTACTTTCTTCCATGGACACAAAAGATGTTTGTGCTGCTCTTTTGACTGAGCTCTGGACTGAGGCTGGCAAACAAGACTCCATAAATATCTGTAAAAGTGGTCCGTATGCTGTACTCCAAGACTGAAGTTGATGTGAGGAACAGACCGAAATTGAATTATTTCTCTTGATCGTAGCTCTCAAATCTCAAACATTCATTTTTATTCACAGCGACTTACACTTGAGGAAAAACACAAGACAGAAAATATTAGCAGCACTGTAATTAAATCCGTTTTCATTTTTGGGTGAACTGTCCCTTTAAGGAAACGAATGACATTATGATTAAATGTTTAGTTGTTATGGCTACAGAACTAAGATTTACCCTGACTGAACAACCCAGAATCAACGATCACCATGGCAATGACTAATAATCATGGACAATAAGAGGTTGTGCCACACCAGCAGAGGGCACTGGAGTTGCAGACTGAAGATGGTGCGCGATGACTGCTGTACTCTGAACCTTTCTTTCTTCTACATCTGTTGAGACTATTATACAGTATCACTCAATTTGGTGTTCAGAGAATGCAAGAATGAAAATGGAATAAATGGTCAGGTCACTCATGACGGTATTATTACACAGTGTTGGGTAGATTACTTTTGAAATGTAATCTGGTACTGATTACAAATTGCATGCCTAAAATTCTAAACGGAAACAATCTTTTAGATTACACTTCTAGGTAATGTAATCTGGTTCATTTTGGATTACTTCTTGCATGTTTTGATGACATTCTAATGATTCATTTGAATGAAGTACCAATGAATCCTGAATTAAACAGCAAACATGAAATCAAACTCCAAAATCTAGAATTATGGACTGAATTATTCTATTGGTTGACTGGAAATGTAAATAATATGTAATAATGTAGTCCATAAAACTAACTGCACATATGAAAATGTAATAAAATGACAAGTACTTGATTTTTGTAATCCGATTACATAATCCAGATGCCATCCGTTACTAGGAAAAAAAGAGAAATGATTTGATGGTTTTAATTTTTAATTCCACAAAATAAATAATGCTCAGGATTATGAGGTACAGCGTTTGTAAGGTTGAAAACAGCTGCAGACACAGAAAGAATGCACTTTTACAGCTGTACAGACGGAGTTGTGCAACATGATTTACTGACGGACACACACACACACACACACACACACACACACACACACACACACACGTGAACCGATTGGAGTCAAATCTCCACAGTCACTGAATCCAGATTACACTAAATCTGTTTATCAAACGTCTGAGCTATTTGTACAGTAGATCAACCTGAGCGCAATCAACTGTAAACTGAGAGAGAGAGAAATACAGTGGCATTCAACAACAACATTAAACAAATCTGGAAATAAACAAACAAAAAAAGTTAGGATGTAAAATAAATTCCGATTCGAATTTTTTTGTGTGACCAAGTTTGGAGAATTCTTCCTGGGTAAATCCAATCTTTAGTTACGCTCACCCTATAAACGTTTGATGCAATAATACGGAAGCAAACATGACAAGCTGGATATTTCCAGTTCAGTTGTGTCAATGATCATTACAAGACATGCACAATACAAAACCACAGATGCACATCAATATAATGATGCGGTACAGGAGTGTGTGTGTGTGTGTGTGTGTGTGTGCGCATTCACCACTGCAACGACCTCTGTGAACAAGAGAATTACTGCACTGGTTTCAGGAACAAACACTAATGAGTGTCGGTGTGTAGATGCTGAAATATAATAACAAGCACACATTCTCTCTACAGCATTATGAAACAGAAGCATGTGTATGTTTCTGTGGCCTGACAAATCAAATCAATGTAATACATGAAATATTCAAATGGAAAACAATCAAATCAAAAACACCTTGACCTTGTGGCCTATAAAAATAAAACATGTTACTACAGGACAAAGTCTATCTTAACCCCAAGAAAAAAGACAGAAAAGCACCAGATTAGTTCAAAGAATAATATATTGGAGATTTAATTCTTTAATTATATATAAAAGTCTGAGTTGGACAATAGTGGAAACAGATAATATAATACGTTTTATTTATTATTTTATATATTTATTTTTCATAAAATATTGTTTTAATACAAATATAATATGTATACATATATATTTTATTTTATATATATATATCTCATGACTGATTTCTCTTGAAGCATGTGACACTCCTGTATGATTAAACAGTACAGATACATTTCTCAACTGCGCTTCCGGGTTCATTTCAGCAGATTTCAGTGGTGCGGTTTGAATCATCTTTTATATACTGTATAATGCACTAATGTTTATGATAAGTTATTATAAAGGAATATCTATGGCTTACAGTGAAGAAATATATGTGGGTTCTTTCTAAACTATCAACAAAAGCAGATTGAACTTGTTCTTAAAGGACTGTATGATTCTGAGGTCGATGAGTCCTCACACGCAAGCCTGACAAATGAAAACTACCATCAGACACGGCTGAAATGACAATATTTGACTTGTTAAATATTCAAATTGAATTACAGTGGTTTTAGAACGAACAAGTTACTTAAAGACATTCTTCTTATTTTTATTCATATAGCCGCTCGCAAACCAGTTTGTGCTGCGGAGGAGGCGAGACGGGTCGCAGTTCATCGTGTTAGATCTTACATGCTGATCCTGTTTATAAAAGATCATCGTTGGGGCGGCTGTGGCTCAGGTGGTAGAGCGGGTCGGCCACTAATCGCAGGGTTGGTGGTTCGAATCCCGGCCCATATGACTCCACGTGCCGAAGTGTCCTTGGGCAAGACACTGAACCCCAAGTTGCTCCTGATGGCAGGCTAGCGCCTTGCATGGCAGCTCTGCCGCCATTGGTGTATGAGTGTGTGTGTGAATGGGTGATTGGGACACAGTGTAAAGCACTTTGGTAACCTCTGAGGTTAGAAAAATGTGCTATATAAGTGCAGACCATTTACCATCGTTAGATCATATTTCAGCTCATATCTGTCACACTTTGAGAATTAGTCTGCAGACTTTGTGAAATTCACAACAGAAGCTGCGGGATAACAATGACGGTGATCAGAGAAATATCATAAATGATGTCAAATCCAGATCCTGAAGGGAATGTAATGAAGCTCTCATCTCCAATAATCTTTCAGAAACAGGGTGTTTCAGCTCCTCAAACAGCACTTTTTGTGTGAAGAGCCCATAGACAGCAGTTCTTCTCCACAGTGCCAAAAGAACCCGGAAGTGCCGTCGCCGAGCGTTTGTTTGTAAACTGTACCTTTAACTGCATTATTATCAGCCAACCATAAAAATCATTTTTGGCTATCAGTGTCGACCAAAATTGTAATATCAAGATTATAATAATAACTTGTAATGCAGTTGAGTTTGAGTGGAAAAGGGAAGTCACAGGCCTCATAATCACCTGACAGTTCTCTGGTTTTAGTGTACACTTCTGTGAGAGGCTTAACAATGATCAAACTCCCATAATCCCACAGGGCAGTCCATGTCACAAGATGCACTGTGCACAATTCCTCCCAATTGTGCACAATTCCTCCCAATTGTGCACAATTCCTCCCTGTCCTGCTTTTGACCTTAATAGTTTTGCTTGTTTTGAGATTACACTATTTTTTGCAATATGTGTGTGTGTGTGTGTGTGTGTGTGTGTACACTATACGTATATTCTTACACCTTGGTAACCTGCAGATCTTCATCCGACGAGCAATTCGGTGACTCCGTTCGGTTGTTTGGGCATTGCCACAGCGACGAGTCATCATCATTTACTTGAAGAAGATTTGGGGCGATTCCTGGAGCGACAGGCGTGTTCGGGCCCCCAGCAGCAGACTGTTGAGATCGGGCCCCTCCCACGCCATGCTGAGGGCCTGAGGCGGAGTGCCATTCTGGGTAATGGAGCACGGGGAGGGATGAGCGAGGGGCTGGTACACTCGATTCGCTGTTGAAGACGGGGGCGGGTTCAGTGGGCTCCTGCGGAGATGACGTAATGGGAGAGAGAGAGCAATGGAGGTTACAGCAACAGCACAATGTGGCAGGGCTCAGTGCCTTAGAAAGGGGTCAAAAGTGCAGGACAGTCAGTACAGTGAGGACCACTCAGGTAGTGAGGGAAGACAAGGAGCGGGTGAAGCAAGGGTTACAGCAGGAAGTTCAGCAGGAGCCACAGGGACACGGGCAACAGTCAGGTCAGGAGACAGTGGGAGTGAAAGCTACAGCAATAGATCTCCTGGTCATACAGAGGAAGAGCTCACTTTGGATTGTTAGTGTCTCTGTGTCATTTTAATCTCTGAAAGGTAAAAATAAGAGATGGACATGCACGCACAGCAAACATGAAGGCAGGTTCAAAAACAGAAAGTTGTCTGAAGTTGAAAAATAATAATGCTTTAATCAATTCTTTACTGAAGTACATTAAAGCAACAATTCATCCAAAAAAAGACAATGTTGTCATTATTTACTCACTTGCCTGTTGCTCCAAACCTAAGATTTGGTTCTTACACGGAAAATTCATGTTTGTTTTGCGTGTCGCCCCAGGTCATGTGACAAGTGTTGGTGCAAATCTGATTACAAAGTAAACAATTACGGTAATCTAAAAATCTCTTTTAAAGTCAAATACTAGTGTAAAACATTACATTTTAAATTCTTATTATTGGATTACATTTACTGACTTTTAGTTAAGTTCCATTTTAAGTAGGGATGTGCACAAGTAATCCACTAATCAATTACTCATTCTTGTCCATATTGTCGACTATAAAAAAAACACTACACAAATATCATTTTTTCCCTTTGTGCATTTGCCTGCAGTGAGCAGCACTGAATTATTCTGTACTTTTCCACGGAATCTCTCACCGTTACAATTGAGTCCACTGAGGGGCGCTGTGGATGTGTGTCATCAAGGCATCTTTGTGTGCTTTCAAGCAAAACTTAGTATATTACAAGTACTTGTAATATCTTTATTGAATTATACTATTGATATCCAGTCTTTGTTGGAGTCTCGCAGACCAACGGACATGAATCTGCTTTTATGGTGGAAAGAAACTGGGAAGCGGTACGAGAAACTGGGAAGCGGTGTGTTAAATCTCTGAACACGGGCAGAGCGCATTTATAAAAAGCAAACTTTCACCACTAGTTTTTCTGAATAATGCCATGTGAAATTATAAAAATGTGATAGCCTTTATGCAGACTAGAGTTTATGTATGTGCATTACCCTAATGCTATCAATACTGGTTTCTATGTAAGCTCCAAGTGAAAGCAAATGATGTTTATTTATTAAATGTGTATTAATGCATATTGTTCATTTCATTTTATTCCCAAAAGGAAAGCATAGTTTGTTGAAGTAGCTTATTTTGAAACAATTCTTGGTAACATTTGTAAATAAAACAAAATTTTAATTTCACATACGTCATACTTGTTATTTTTAACTAGCATGGTAATATTCGAGTAATTGTTTTTTTGCGGGTTGAGTACTTGAATACAAATGGTGCTGTGTGTACAACTTACATGTATTAATAAATGAGGAAACATAAACAATTCTTTTTTTAAGTGTTCTAGAAAGTAACTTAAAATAATTAGCAATGTGATTACTTTTTTCAATGAAGTAATCTGACTACAATTTGATAAAAGTAATTAGTAACTCCTGAATTAAGAAATGGTTTTGTGAATAACGACTTTAATTTCAGTCTGTTCCTCAGACAACTCTATCGCATGACTTCAGGTGACTTGGATTATACGCATCATATGGACTCATTTTCTGGTGCTTTTTTTTTTTGGAGCTTGACAGAGTCACACACGAGGGTGAGTGAAGGATGACAGTAATGTTTGAGTGAATTATTCTTTAAAAGGTGCACAAAATAATGTTATTCCAAAAGCAACTTGAGGAGGAGCAGCCTTTTGTGCAATAAAACTTTTTCGTTTTTTTCTAGACCACTGATGAGACTGGAGTCTTCATCTCATGTGGGTAAAGTATCAATCATTTTAAACACCTCACTTCGTGCACCTCATGACACTCCACGTGGCTGAGACTATCAAGATGCATCAAATTGAGTCTAATGAAACTAGCTTTAATCCATGTTGTGGAGAGTGAACACGTGAGCGATAGAAACGTTTGTTCTTCGTGTTATAGAGTCAGGTGTGTTGTTAGATTCACTCTTGATCAGCTCTGATGAAACATGACAAACTCTCCCCATTCACCATCCACAGCACGCATTCAAATCCATTTTCATTGAGACATAACAAAACTAGTCTCCATAATATCAAACACAGAGAACGCTTCAGTCAACTCACGGTGAACATGTGGAATGAATGATTGTAAATGGCAAGAAAAGAACATGGAGGTCAGGAAATGAAATGAAACAGTTAAGATGGACACTGTAAAAGAAGAGTACGAAATGCTATTGTTTATATTATATCATGATCATTCATACAACACATCAATTTTAAAGCGGGCTGAGGTAAAGATTGAATGGGTCAGCATTTGTTTTATACACTGAATGAATACTAAATGATGAATTGACATAGATCTCTAAAAAAAAAACATGAATGGGCTTTTCCAATCCCAGAAAACACGCATCTACTGGTGAAGTCCTGAACAGGAAGTGTAAGTGGATGAGTAGGTGCTTTATGTAATGAGTGGATGGATGAACTGAATATACATTATGGTAAAGCTCACAACTGCTGGGATGGACAGAATGATGGGTGTCAAAGGTCACTCAAGCATGAAATAAGGGTTGCTTTGTTTAGATGAAGCAGCTTTACTCTGCTGAGATCTAGTTGAAGCACTAAATCGGTCTAGGGTGCAGACACACAGACAGGCAGAAAGCACAAGTGTTTGAGCTCCACACACATACGTGCTGCATTCACCAGTGCAGGATGTATACCTCTGTATACAAGGGTTCGAGAGCCGCCTGGCCTGACGCATCTGCAACACAGCGCACATTCATCAGGCACGAACAGACAGAAATAACATATAGCAGAGTGGGGTAGAATCTGACACAGAATGAACTCTAGCTCGTTGTCTAAATGGCTTGTTTTCTTGCTTTATCCATTGGGATATATAATAGAAATCTCTTCAATGGCCAGTTTAATGCACATGTTATAATCCATTTATAATATTAATAGGGCTGTCAATTGATTATAATGTTTAATTGAATTAATTACGTGATTATGTCTTAATTCATCTAATTAATGACAAATATCAATATCTGATGAGAAAGCTGCCTAAATAAAGATAATTCCATACATAATAATCAAAATAGCTATAAAAAAGTAAGGGATAGTGACAGTCAGTCGGTTGTTATTCCAAAATAAAGCCGACAGGGTGATCAGGACCCCAACGTTGAGCGGAAGAAATCACTGGTGTTCAATGACCATCTGATCATCATTATCCAGCTTATTACCCTACTATACCTGCCAAACAGATACATAAATAGACATGAACATTTAGAATAGGCATTTATTTACTATGCAGATCTGTGGTATACTCGATTCTAATTGGTCAACTGCACGATTCAAGTGCACTGATTTGACAATACAGTCAGAGGCTTCAGAAGTCAATATATTGTTGCCCATCACTGCTGTACAGTCCACAGAAATCACTTGTGAAATTCAGTTTGTCCATTTTTCAGGTTCTCGGAAGATGCGTTCTTGTGTTTCATCATACCCGTCCGGTGTGATAGTGTCGCAATACTTGGTTTTCCGTCTATCATGCCATTAATGGCACACGTTTAGGACGCGGTCTCAAGGTAAATGCAGTTTGATGCAGTGTAAATGCGCTCGGCTCGTTCCAGCTATCCTTGAACACAGAAGCGTGTCGCGCTGACTGACACTTGAAAAAACACGAAGCAATTCAAGCTTGAAAAACGTTTTAGTCATCCGTAGAAGATCAAGAACAGTTGGATTGCTTATATGCTATTTTGATGTCAAATTCAGAGTAGTACAGTATATGTCATTTAAAGTGCACTAAAGTGTTTACTGTCATCATGCTTAAAGGAATAGTTCACCAAAAAGTGAAAATGCAGTCATCGTTTAACAGAAAATCTTTTCCATACAATAAGCCTAATTCATGAAACTTTTGTAAATATCAATGTAAATTCTCTGCAATATATAAATAAAATGCACCTTCGAAAACTTTCCCCCAGATGCACATACGCCTAGATTTGTTAGTAAAAGGTGTGTATGTTAGTGAATTCCAAACATTCGTAAATAGAGGACGTGTACATGTTCATTCACAATTATCAGAATCCATGCCCATGAAAACATCCATGCATCTATGCGGAACAGAAATGAAATCGTTTTTATGAATGAAGTGCATTCACGTCGTAAAATTTGGGTTTATCAAGCACAACAGCATCACAAAGAAAGAGAGCACTTACTGTCATCGCATGTTTTTGCTGTCGTATGATGATCTTTTGTGAATCAAACAGTTCAAGAAGTCAATAAAAATGGTTTGACATGAGTGTAAATAATGGGTGGAGGATGTTCACCAGTATTAATGTTCACTGGTTCAGTTATGTGCATCGCCAGCATCATCTGATGATAAATCACGATGTAACAGCGATATACTTGAGACTGGAAGAATCCTCAGAGAAATGAATAGAATGCCTGAAGAAGATGTTTGACGAAACACTGTAAGATATTACAGATCTGCACGCTATATGACAGTGTGCAGGCTTTCTCCACGCCGTTGTATGGTGCTCGCTGCACACCTGCCCGCAATGTGTTTATTTATGGATTTAACAGCATTAGCATTGACCATACGCTATCAACTGAATTGACCTATGCCTACACTAAATTATGAAACCTAAATTATAGCGCTCATTTCAAATAAAAAAAATTTAAAAAAAATCAAGCAGTTTTGGGAAAAAATTGTACTTTGAAAAAATAAATGAAACGTTTCTAAATAAGTAAATGTAATTTGCTTTTTGATTTTTTTTAAGTAATTTTTGCAATTTCTTTGTTAATTTCACTCATTTAATTACTAGGTCATTTTCTCATTACTCATTTAACTTCACTTCTATCTAAATGTACTCATTTCTCAGTTTGCCTGAAAGAACACAACACATGATTTACGCATGGTCGTTAGCAGGTGTACATTTATTAGTACCAACTAGCATTCTGAAAATACGAAAACTTTCATGAAACCAAATTTACATCAGAATGGATTTACACAAACGTAGTTCTGCTCATGATTCATGAATGAGGCCAATGACCAGCTGTCAAGCTCCATAAAGCTAATTTTGTGTTAAACATACAGGTTTCCAAGGACAGAATAGAGTAGATGATGACTGACTTTTCATTTTTGGGTGAACTTTCCTTGTAAGACAAGACCTTTGTACCTTTCAATCCATCAACAAACACAAATGAGGGACATCTGAAGAGAATCCTGGCTGGTTTGGAGATGAACAAGAAGAGAATGAACACTAAACAGCTGTTAGTACAGAGAGAGAGAGTTCTTACAGAGGCTGCCGTGCGCCCCGGGCCCCGCTGAGCCACTATGGCCCCAGAGATTGCCTTGATCCAGCCATGCATCTCCTCTGGACTGTCAGACTGAGACAGAAACAAAAACAAAGATCCATTATTTCCTTTTCAAATACCATATCAAAAGACAGTGTATCTCCATGACCAATGTAGCAGGAACAGACTTAAGTTTGAACATTACAGTTCATAATGCTGTTTTATCATAAACATTAAATGTGTTCCTCAACAAAACACATGAAACGATGCCCTGATGTAAAATAAGAACATATTAGTATTCTGGATATCTTAAACAGAACAGAAGTTAGATACAGGACTTCCGATGTGATTTCATGTTTGATTTGTTTATTCTGCGGAGAACTTCAATGGCGGAGTATATTGTCACATGCACACAGCTGTTAAACAACTGTAAATAGAAAAGGAAAAGTACAGTGGGGTGCTAGTCTATTTTGCACTCTTTTGTAATTTAATACACAGCTATAAATTACAAATAACTTTACCAGCATAACAATTTGAGATAAAAAATGACCAAGAATTTGAGAATTCTTAGTTTTTGGTAAGGCTGTTTGATTCAAGAAATGTAAAATCACAGCTTTATGGGGATGAATAATTACACTGGGTCATGCTGCGAGCTCCTTATCTGCAGGTGAAAATCTACCGAAATAAAAGCTTTTGCTTAAATATTACACTTGTTGGGCACATAAAATGTCCTGGAAAATTGTGCCTTTAAAATGGATGGCTTTGTCGTATCAACACAAAATCTTTCTCAGATACAGTTGACATGATTGAAAAATAACAAAACCACCTTATATACTCTAGGAGATATATCATGTCAAATCAGTTTTTGTTGTTGAGTCTCAGAATGTATCATAATCTATATCATTAAAACATTTGAAAAGTTTTATTCACAATGATACCAAACGCTTGACCTGCCTTGTTTTTGTTTTTTAATAAGCCTTTAATTCTGGGTATTCCACTGAAACAGGAAATCTTTAAAAACACCTTCAGAGCTTAAAGGGTTAAACAACAGTATCCACTCGAGCTGGCATGAACAAAAACCTGTTGATCATGTTATGACAGCAAGAGTTTTTAAATATTCTGTAATAAAAAAACTCAAAATACAAACATTTCCACTAGTGAAATTTAGTTTTGTGTTGTGTACTAGCTGGGGGTACTCCCAACCGTCCCACCGTTTGAAAACCACAGATTTATTTACATTTCTGCATTTGGCAGACGCTTTTATCCAAAGCGACTTACAGTGCACTTATTACAGGGACAATCCCCCCAGAGCAACCTGGAGTTAAAGGTCTTACTCAAGGACACAATGGTGGTGGATGTGGGGATCTAACCAGCAACCTCCTGATTACAAGTTATGTGCTTTAGCCCACTACACCACCACCACTCATTTATGTTTTCACTAATCTTTTTTTAAATGCTTAGTTTATTTTTGCTGATTGCACTGGAAATATATTTTTTATTCTAGACAGAAGAAAGAATAAAGAGGTGTGTGTGTGTGTGTGCGCGCGCGCTGTCGTAACGTTTCTGCAGTGAGAGATGTTTCGAATGTGTTCACTAGTGAGGAATCAATGAATGCAAAACTTTTTCAATATCAAGGTGGAGTTACATAAAGCACCCTGGAGTTCCTGCATTCAGAAAATGTGACATGAATTTGAAGTTCTTACCTGAATATAGAAGGTTCTTGAGATAGTGACCAGCTCAAAAAGATTGTCTCTCATCATCAAATCACTGCAAACAAAAGGATCATGAGAAAATCATCAACTGTTGAGCACAGATGGGAGATCTGTTATTGTTCAGGAATCTGCCAGACTCAACAAACAGCAACCAAACATTCAAACATTGGGCATTTTCTCCCATGTAAACATGAAACTTGGCTCTTTGGGATACACAAAAATATAACAAAATGTCATGTTTGTCTGATCCACCCTGACAGAACACATAGGTCACAAAGACATCATGTGATATAAGTGTTTATGATATTTTGCATTCTGAAGGTCGCGACACCAAACTTAATGAATGTTTTCCCACACACTCCCCCCCCCCCCCCCACCCTGAACTCACACTGACGTTACAATCAGAAACTGGCATTTCAGGCCAATCAATCAAACAGAGCAATGTTATTTGTGTTTACGATCTTCATGAAGTCAGTCTTCCAATGGATTACAGATCCACATATTGAACTGGAATAGGAGAAGCCATTTTAACATAAAGAAATGTCACACATGACCTGAAAAATAGAACACGATTTTGTCCAGATGTCTTGTGACAAAGAAAAGAACAGTAAACATTTGTATTTCCAGTGTGAAGGCGTTAGCACGATGTAATCAGGTATTGATGATACCAATGCTGATTGCGACAATGATGATCGACATGACAAAACCTGGGAAGTCACCAAATATATGAATTAGTAGCCTAATAGTTATCATGCACTTATGGTTTTAGACACTAATTGAAATATTAAAAGAAGGCCGGATGTGTCTATTGCCAGTGCTGACACGTTCTCTGAATAGCATGAAACGTTAGTTATAACCTAATCTCTAGACTCATATACACTAGATATGCACATACACACAACTAGATAAAAACACAATATTTATATTTTGAAAATGCAGCCTGTCAGTAAAAATGAATTATTATGAAATGTCATCAAAGCAAAAATAATGACGAAACACTGTGGATGAAAAACCTTTGTTTAAAACACATTGCTCATCCACTCAATACAGAAACATTTTTCATTTGCAGGCCATAGAATCAAACGTAAGTTTCCTTTTGAAGTTAAATTATGGCATATGTCACGTCAAACAACCTTACGATTTGCTAGTGTAGTTTCAGAAACAAAGATGAAAGTGATTCAATCCTAAAATAATCAAAAACACAGTCACCTTGACCCTAAAATTGAGTTTTGTTTCATTTATTTAGGCAGCAATAACTGCATTAACGGAACAAAACAAACAAATTCAAAAAGAGCACAGTGAAAATTATTAGGCAGCATTAATTTGGTGTTTATTAGTCTTACAACAAATAGATAAAATGCTGTTTTATATTTTAAGGACAGAATAAGTGAAGTAACACTAGAGGTAATGGTTTATTTATATTTCAATTATTATTATTTTTAATCATTATTATCATGTTATCATGTTTACATTTATAATTGTCTTTATGATTTAAATTTACATCATTAATTTCAACCTAGTCTCATAGAATGAACGTTACTATAAATAAATTTGAGCAAACTTAAGTTTTAAGTGCCGTATTTTGTTTCCGTTTTCTGGTGAAATGAAGGTGCAACAACATATGCGTGTTTTCTTCACTTACAGATTAACATTTGTTGTTGATTCATATATTAACAAATAAAAAAAGAACTTTTACAAACAGAATCAATACTTAACCCCCTCTATTACTACCCTCTCCAAAACCCCAACACCACCCACAAGAACACCCCAGTGGTCTCAAATGATTATAAAAACACACAAACAAATAATAAATAATTAAATAAAATTATTAAATAAATCAAATATAATAATCACACACATAACATCTACACCTCTCTCTCCACTGTGCATCCCCAAGAGCCCTCCAAAAATGCCAGATATTTGCCTCACATTCCCACAAACAATCCAAATTTCCCAATCTTCTAGATACCCCTTCTTCAAAAGCTGCCACCCTCCCCATCTCCGCACACCACTCCGGAAATGATGGCACTCCATCCGACTTCCAACCCCTTAAAATGATTGTCTGCCAATCATAACACTGGTCAACAATAATTTTTATAATTTTGTCCCCCAAATTTATGACTGAAGTAAAAGCAAAGTAAAACCTGAGTGCCTAAAACGTCATACAAATAACTCTGAACACTCAACCAAAAATCTTGAATCTTAATACACCCCCAAAAACATGAGTTGTGTCTTCATCTTCTGATTGGCAATGCCCGCAGGTGGGTGCGCCTTTAAAACCAAGCCTATATAATCTAGAGGGGGTCCAGTAAAATCTGTGTAAAATCTTAAACTGCATTAGGCGAACCCTTGCATGTCTAGATGCTTGAGGGAACATTTAAATAAATGTCTGAATTAAACACTCTGGCCACTCCAGTCCAAATCATGTGCAAATGTCAAATAACGGGGTGTTACTTAACTTTTCCGGTTAGTACGATACAAAAGTTTTGCAATGGTGAAAAAGATGCAAGAACTTCCTGTTTAATACAAAACCAGGGAGGGGCTCTCTCAGGTGGAAGTGACCAATGATCCAAATGTCTGAGACTGAATGCATAATGATAAAACAAAATCTTGGGTAGGCCTAGCCCACCTTTGTCAATCGGCATATGTAACTTATTGAAATGTAATCTGGGACATTTACCATTCCAAATGAAGGACATCGCTATGCTATCAAATTGCTTGAAATATGAGAGGGGGACATTTATAGGGAGAGACTGTAGCAGGTAGTTGAATTTTGGAATACAGTTTGTTTTAATAATATTAACTTTCCCAATCATAGATAAATGTAATGAAGCCCACCTGCCCACATCGCTCAAAAACCTTTTAATGAAAGGGTCAAAATTAACAAAAATTTGCTGGAATAAAATACCCAAATACTTAATGCCTCGTATGGTCCACTGGAAGGCACCGGCTGAAAAGCCGTTAATGGGCAGTACGCTGTCAGAGCCAAAGCTTCGGATTTAGCCCAATTAACTCTGTATCCTGAGAACTTGGAAAAGGATTTAATAATTTTGTGGAGGCAAGGCATAGATCTAGTTGGATCAAAGATGAATAATAAAATATCATCAGCATCAAGCGATGAAAAATTTGGCCAGAATTGATCAGGGCCTGTTTCCCTCAACCAATCTGTGAGCCGGGACTCTGTGAACTCGCTTGACTCGCTTGATCATATGGACTGTTATGTCGAGCAGACTCGGGAAGAGCTCGTCCAGGAATTTCACCATATCTCTGCCTTCTTCATGCTCAGGAATTCCAACAATCCGTATGTTAATCCTTCAGCTCCTATTTTTGAGATTTTTCGAACGTCAACGTCTATTTTGGTTAAGATCGGATTAGCGGATAATTCCCTTTCCGATGACTCTAGATAATCGATCTGTTTCTCAACATCTGCCACTCTTGTAACCAACACAGAAAAGTTTGTTTCCATCGCTGTAATCGATCGGCGTATTACAGCAGTGAGGTCCTCCAAGTCAGCAACAACCTTTGTCAGCATTACAAATGTGCTTTTCATGTGGCATTTGCTTTTACGACACTATTGGTTAGTTTAGGTGTTGGTTTAGGATAGGGGTTTTCAAAGTCTTAAACCGTAAGCCCTCCCTCTGACAAAATTTACAAGACTGCCCCCCATGAATTGTAATTATGCAATATATGTAGGAACTTCTGAGCACTCACATTAAATGAAGACTCCAGTCATATCAGTAACTTTATAAAAGCTGTTTTATTCTACATGGAGCGGGTTCACACATGGGGGCTGTCATGTTAAAATCACATGACCAGCCGAATACTACTCGCTTAATGTCTTTCACTCATTGATTAAAGTAATCATGACTGACTGTGAATACTATATTTCTACAATGACATCTGAAACTGAAAACCTTTTTATAAAATGATGTTCCATCCAAGACTAGATGTAAGTCCAAGACAACACAAAGACAAAAGTTCCTGACAGCACCTTTAAAAACCTTGTCTGATTTCAGCATCATTTCACTCGCTTTTGGAATGTACATTTCACAGGAAAACTGCAGCCAAATGTGTAATAAAACACATCATTTTGGTTTGCAAAATTTTTGTCATGGTAACAAATTTCATGAGATCAGACCGGTTAATTTTCCACATGTTGTTGTAGGTGATGGCCTACAGTGTGATGGCCAGTAGTGGAAGTTGGAGGTGTTTGGATTTGGGGAGGTGTTTATATACAATTTTTTTGACCACTTTTGTTATTTGAATTGCTTTTTCATTTCATTAAAAGTGCAATTTGAATTTTGAAATTGTGTAAATTATTGCACGTTCTCATTGAGACCCAAATGAAACTAATACAACACACATGCGAAACAATGCATACGTAACAACTGACCTTTGCTTACACTCCTGTACTTTGTTGACCTCTTTCAGTGGGATAACTCGTAAAGGCTCTCGCTCCTGAAGACAGAGACACAGAGTGTTTATTCTTTTTTAAAATCAGACTTTTTTTTACAACAGTCCAGATGTAACACATCATAAACTATGAAATATGGTCACAGTTTAGTTCAATTAGATTATTCTGATTTAATGAGAAGAAATAAACATGTAATACATTGAGTATGGGCGGTATGATATTATAAACAGTATGATGGTGGCCAACCCACCTGAGCCACAGCCGCCCCATATACCAAATCCCTAAAACTTCTAGCTTTTAAAACTTTTTTAAAATGTCAGGGCAGGGTCAAAGTTTGCCTTGACTTTAACAATCTAGTTATACTTACTACAGACTAACTCAAACCCTACCCCTAAAATAATAATAATGAACTATTTATTTTATGCATTAATGGACGTTCCCAAAAAGAGGTTTTGTAAGATTTTGCTTTGGGCAATTTAGTGGGGGCCAAAGTACTCTCATGTAAACATACATACACACACACACACACACACTCTCACACACGGGTGTAATTGTGTAGGCACACATGTAAATATGTTTTCTTTGTAAAATGCGATTATGCCAGGAACAATACACAGGCTGGACTTTCACTTATCAGATGTGAGCTTACAGATTCACAGGTGCAAAACACAATGAAAACACACAGCCAAACAGGTCAAGAGGTTCAAGCAGGACTAAATGACAACAGCAATGAACTGTAGAGAGAGAGAGAGAGAGAGAGATTGACCATTTCTGATTTGAAGTAGCTGAGTGCATTGTCATCCAGCATGAAGTATCTCCTCTTCCAGTTTCTCATCTGAGCAAAGACAAAACCACACGCACACACATTAATCTTGATTCACATAGCTCTGTTCCTAAACATAGCAAGCTGCCAACTAAACAGTATTTTAAGGCATCAGACATGCTCAACGTGAACACTGCTCATAACATTCTGTTGTCTTATAAGTGATACTGGAACTTTATCTAAAAAAATAAATAAATAAATAAAAAAATCATCGAAATTAGGGCAGTCGATTTAATGCAATATATCATGACCATAGACCGTAATAAAGGTCAGAGGGATTCGCCCTTGAAGTACCACCTCTTTTCAGCAGGGGGCAGTAAGTACAGCTGTACAGAGAACAATCCAAACTCAGGCCTGCATGAAACTAGCAACAGCTCAAGATGAGGACATGTTCTTGCATTCAAACACAGCTGGACGGAGCGTAATTCTGAATAAAGGGACCTCAAGAGGTGTTTCTCTACGTTTCAAACAACATTTAATTTGACAGAGCCATAAAATTCTGTTTATGACACAACGTAAAAATGTAAATATGACGACACCCAGCAAAACCTAATGTGACATTATAAATGACTTTATGCCTCATTCTAAGAGTAGAATGCACATGAGGTCAGTAAAGGAAGTTGTTTTAAACACTTGATGAGGATTTAAAGTAATATATTTGCAGTAGATAATTTATCTTATTTACATTGTGAATTCAAGGCGCTAATGTGCTAACACGGTATAAGCAGCCATAATATGCACCGATTACCCTCTGTTATTGTTTTTATGATGACTGTTACTAGTGTTGATATTCAAAACACAGAAAAAAGAATAAGAGAGGTGTCTTCCTTTGGGCAGATGTGTGAATGACTTTCACTGCAGAGGGCACATGAGTGAATGGGCACTTGAGAGTATTTCAGTAGATTTGATTCCTTTTATAGACTAATTAAACAAACAAACAAACAAAAAATTAAAAATTTGCATGACATGGTTCTGGAAAATGTGTTGGTGGTGTAGTGGGCTAAAGCACAGAACTGGTAAGCAGGAGGTTGCTGGTTAGATCCCCACAGTCACCACCATTGTGTCCTTGAGTAAGACACTTAACTCCAGGTTGCTTCGGGGGGATTGTCCCTGTAATAAGTGCACTGTAAGTAGCTTTGGTGTTGAGTGGTTTTAATTTACTTTTACTATGTTCATCAAGTTTCAAATAATAGAGAAAGTAATCAAATGAGCTGAAATATTTCCTTTATTCAGTATTTAATTCACGAACGGGATTATCCAAAAATATGCATAACCACATGCTTATTTAATATGCAAATCGTATTTTTGGGAGGGTTCCCAGAAAAAAAGATATATGCAGTATACTTTTCCCATGGTATAAAATTATAACTACTAGTGATAAACTTGAATTTTGGTCACATTGCCCACCCATATATACAAGTACTGTATGGTAGTGAATCAAAAACAGTGAACCATTATTGTACTTCTTTGTTTTGCTCTACATGTTAAAGTAACTAACACTGCCCAGTTTCCCAGTCGTAGTGTGCATGCGTCGAACATGTCCATAAGCGTATAGGTATAAGGCTAGAACCCCTGACTGTGCATGGAAAAAATCTAAGAATATCAATCTTTTAGAAGGCAGTGCCTTTGTAGACAGTAGACAACAAGACAGATCTGTAGATTTTGGAAAAGAGCTAATGTCTGTGAACTTTACAATGGCACACATTTGAGCACACTAGTTCTGCTTTCTTGACTCACCACAGCTCCCTGTTTAACACAATATCCAGCTTTAATCACCGACTGGTCCTGGTTAATGCGGCTCAGATAATACGGCAGCTGACCCGACGGAGGTTTCCTCAGTCCACTCCAGTCTGCTCCGTTCTGACCTTCACCCTTCTCCTGAAACACATTCAAACAGCCAGTGCCACACATCAATTTGCAACTTTAGCTGCATCTAACAGTAAAAACAGTAATGTTCTCTCAACAATTGTCTTCATAATTATCCTTAGCGATAATGTTTTGCTTGGTCAGTTTGAATTTGTTCATTAACTAAATGAAACATGCCTCGTTCAGCCAATAAATTCTTAACACAATTGCAGATTTTTTTGTAATAATACAATGCATTTAATTTGTCACCAATTGTGTGCAGTTGTATCTGACTTTAAATTAGGAAACATCTTGCAAAGCAAAGACAGGATGAGCAATATATTGAGTTTGATGCACAAGGACCTCGACACTCGACACACAAACATCAGTCCTAGCATAAATAAAGCACAAACTAAGGCTAGCTGGATAAATATTAAGTATAATGGTAATGGACACTATCAAACACCTACTCATTCAGAACTATTATTATTTTTCATTATGTTTTGACCAAAACTTCTTATAATTTCAGCACACAATTCTATATGAGATGTGCTGGAAATGACACAAAATGACAGAAATTTCCTGTCCTGGGGGGGGGGGGGGGGGGGTGTCACCCTCTCCCGCCCTTAGCGAATCTTCAAATCAAATCAAATCAAATCAAATCACTTTATTGTCACACTACTGTGTACACGAGTGCAACAGCAGGTGAAATTCTTGTGTGCAGTTCCGAGCAACATTGCAGTAATGACAGTGACGAGACATAAACCACTTTACAATAACAACATATTTACACAAAACAATTTACATAACAAATGTACACATACTTACACAACAATTTACATAACAAATGTACACAATACACACAATGTAGAATACACATACACTAGATACGGGTATAAATATATATATATATATATATATACTAACTGAATTGGGAGAATATATTGACAGAATGAGGATTTATAAAGTGCAGTGCTGATTGTTGATCGTGAGAGATCATGTGTTCAAAAGTCTTATTGCTTGTGGGAAGAAGCTGTCATGTAGTCGGGTGGTGCGGGTCCTGATGCTGCGATACCGCCTGCCTGATGGCAGCAGTGAGAGCAGCCCATGACTCGGGTGGCTGGAGTCTTTGATAATCCTCCGAGCTTTCTTCACACACCGTCTGTTATATATATCCTGGAGGGAGGGAAGCTCACCTCCGATGATGTTTCTGGCCGTTCGCACCACCCTTTGCAGGTCTTTGCGGTTGTGGGCGGTGCTATTGCCGTACCAGGCGGTGATGCAGCCAGTCAGGATGCTCTCAACAGTACTAGTGTAGAACAGTGTGAGGATGTGTTGGTTCATTCCAAACTTCCTCAGCCGTCTCAGGAAGAAGAGGCGCTGGTGAGCCTTCTTCACAACGGCCTCAGTGTGGACGGACCATGTGAGTTCCTCAGTAATGTGGACACCGAGGAACTTGAAGCTGCTGACTCTCTCCACCGGTGCTCCATTAATGGTGATGGGGCTGTGTTCTCTGTCTATCTTCCTGAAGTCCACCACAAGCTCCTTGGTTTTACTGACGTTGAGGGAGAGGTTGTGCTCCTGACACCAGCGTGTCAGAGTGTGCACCTCCTCTCTGTAGGCCGTTTCATCATTGTCAGTGATCAGACCTACAACCGTCGTATCATCAGCAAACTTAATGATGGCATTGGAGCTATGTGTCGCCACACAGTCATGTGTGTAAAGGGAATACAGGAGTGGGCTGAGAACACAGCCCTGCGGGGCTCCAGTGTTGAGGGTCAGTGATGAGGAGATGTTGCTGCCCATTCTAACCACCTGACGTCTGCCTGACAGGAAATCCAGGATCCAGCTGCACAGCGAGCTGTTTAAGCCCAGAGCCCGGAGTTTCACATCAAGCTTGGAGGGCACTATGGTGTTAAATGCTGAACTGTAGTCTACAAACAGCATTCTCACATATGTGTTCCTTTTTTCCAGGTGGGAAAGAGCAGTGTGTATTGTAGATGCAATGGCATCATCAGTGGAGCGGTTTTTACGGTAGGCAAACTGTAATGGGTCCAAAGAGGTGGGCAGAACAGAGCAGATGTGATCTCTGATCAACCTCTCAAAGCATTTGCTGATGATGGGGGTCAGAGCAACAGGACGCCAGTCATTTAAACAAGTGATTTTGGCTTGCTTCGGTACAGGCACAATGGTTGATGTTTTGAAGCATGTGGGGACTACAGACAGGGAGAGGGACAGGTTGAAAATGTCCGTAAAAACACCAGCCAGTTGGTTCGTGCATGCTCTGATGACGCGGCCCGGAATGCCGTCTGGACCCGCGGCTTTACGGATGTTCACCCGTCGAAAGGATCGTGAGTGAACCATCATCTGTAGTATCGGCCGCGAGTGCTCTCTCCGCGAGGGCGGTGTTGTTGTTGTCCTCAAAACGAGCATAAAATGTATTAAGCTCGTCCGGGAGAGAGGCAGCGGTGTTCATGGCGGAGTTTTTATTCTGTTTATAGTCCGTGATGATGTTAATTCCCTTCCACATACTTCTGGAGTCAGTGGTGTTGAACTGACCTTCAATTTTGTGCCTGTACTGGCGTTTGGCTGTGCTGATGGATTTACGGAGGGCATAACTGGCTTGTTTACGCTCCTCCGCGTTCCCGGAATTAAAAGCGGTGGTCCGCGCAGTAAGTGCCGCGCGAACATCGCCGTTAACCCAGGGTTTCTGGTTGGGGTAGATCCGTATATTTTTTGTCGGAACAACGTCCTCTACGCACTTCCTGATGAAACACGTTACGCTATCAGCGTAAACCTCGATGTCGTCATCGGAGGCAGACCGGAACATCTCCCAGTCCGCGTGATCAAAACAGTCCTGTAGCGCAGAGTTTGATTGGTCCGACCAGCACTGGATCATTCTGAGGGCGGGTGATTCCCGTTTCAGTTTCTGCCTGTAAGCGGGCAGAAGCAGAACGGAAGAGTGGTCAGATTTGCCAAATGGTGGGCGGGGGAGGGATTTGTAGCCATCCCGGAAAGGAGAATAGCAATGATCCAAAACCCGGTCCCCTCGTGTGTTAAAGCTGATGTGTTGGTGGTATTTTGGTGCTATTGTTTTGAAGTTGGCTTTGTTGAAGTCCCCGGTAACAATGAACGCGGCCTCAGGGTGCGCGGTTTCCTGCTCACTTATACTGCCATACAGTTCCCTAAGTGCCCGGTCTGTGTCGGCTTGTGGGGGGATGTACACAGCAGTGATAATGACCGCTGTGAATTCCCTCGGTAGCCAGAATGGTCGACACAGAAGCATGAGAAATTCCAGATCAGGAGAGCAGAAAGACCTGATAAAATGTACATTCTTCTGATCACACCATGATTTGTTGATCATAAAACATACACCTCCACCTCTGCTTTTACCTGAGAGGTCTTTCGCTCTGTCCGCTCGGTGCACGGAGAAACCCGTGGGTTCGATGGCCGAGTCTGGAATCTCCGCGGACAACCAGGTTTCCGTAAGACAGATAACACAGCATTCTCTCGTCTCTCGTTGGAAAGAGATCCGCGCTCTCAGCTCGCAGAGCTTGTTGTCCAGAGACTGAACATTTGCCAGTAGTATACTGGGTAGCGGGGGGCGATTTGCGCGACGTCTTAATCTGATGAGAACGCCGGCTCTTTTTCCTCTTTTCCTTCTGCGTTTCCGTGGCCGGGCAGCCCAAACAAAGGGATCCGCTGGCGTGTTTGTAAACCGCGGGTCGGCATTGAGGAATGTGAAGTCCGGTTTTCGGTGTGTGATTGCCGAACCAATGTCCAAAAGCGTTTGTCTGTCGTACACAATAAGGCAGACAACACCCAAGACAAAAAAACACAGAACTGTAAACAAAACAAACAATAAACTGCAGTGTTTTGACGGAGCTCGCGACGCAGCAGCCATACTCGGCGCCATCTTGAGACATCAAAATCTTCCCGGCCACACTAATCTCATAGAACACCACATCGAGACAACCACAGGAGTAGTGGTACGTAGTCATCCCTACCGCTTACCCGAACACAAGAAACAGGTAGTACGGGAAGAATTAAAGGCCATGATCAATATGAGGGTAAGAGAATAATCCCACAGTGATTGGATCAGCCTGGTGGTTCTGGTAAGCGATGGCTCGGTCCGGTTCTGTGTGGTTATAGGAAAGTTAATGCAGTGTCAAAATTTGATGCTTATCCAATGCCTCGTGTTGACGAACTGCTTGATCGGTTGGGCACGGCTCTCTTTTATTCAACATTGTATTAAACAAAGGGATGTTGGCAGATCCCCTTAATGCCAATGTCCAGTAAAAAAAAAACAGCCTTCTCCACACCGTTTGGTTTAAACCTATTTGTGATTGTTCCGTTCATACTTCACATTTCAGCATATTATGGACAGGGTCCTTAGACCGCACGGTGCCACTGCCTATTTGGATGGGATCATTATTTTTAGTAATGTATTAGTATTTTTTTGTAATTTTCAGCATCACATGTAGCATCTGGGGGTCATTCTGAGATCGCTGCGACGAGCGGGGCTCACAGCAAACCTGAAGAAGTGTGCAATTGGATGGGTGGAGGTACGGTAATCTAGGGTTCCACTTGGGTCATGGTCAGGTGTGGCCCCAAATTGGTAAAACCGCAGTGATTGTGACCTGCTTGAGACCAAAGACCAAAAAGGAGGTGAGACAGTTCCTGGGGCTGGCTGGCTATTATCGAATGTCTGCGCCTAATTATTTGAACGTCACTGACTTGTCTCACTAAAAAGGGAGCTCCAGACCTAGTCCAGTGGATGTCGCCATGCCAACAAACATTCACACATGTAAAAGCTGGACTTTATGGCAGGCCGCTTCTGCATTCCCCTGACTTCTCTCTCCTTTTCTTTTTTTTTTTTTACAGACGGACTCATCGGACAGGGGACAAGTCCCAAGTACATTAGTCAGAAGCTTTCTATGAGAGAGACAGATATAGGTTCAGACCATGTACCGGTCCATACCCGGCCTGAGTTGGGCAGTGGAGGTGAAGGCATGTTCAAGCGTTCGTCTGGGGAGAAAGAACTTGTTACATTAACATACATCAATAAATAAAAATAGTGCAGATGGGCTCAAGAATGAGTCTATGACAAGTTTATGTTCAAAAGAACAAGAATCAACAATTGAATGAATCTCTTTTCAGAGTTGTAACTTGACACAGTGTCTTTTAATAGTGGCATGAGATACATGACAGCAGTCAAAGACGTCTGAGTAGTGCATGTTTATATACAAAAATAATTACAAATAGTACAGATGGGTCCCCTTTGGTGTTCAGGAATAGTTAGCCATACTAGGCCTGTCTGTCCTGCTCTCTCTCTGTTTACGATACAAACGGAGCGCCAGTGTGTGATGATGCATGTTGTGGGATGTGTAAAAACAAATGAACAATAATTTGTAACGTCACGAACACACCAATTTCAAAACGAGACGTTTCAGCAGAGCGGTAACTATAAATGCTCTTTTTAGACTGGGGAGGAAGTTTTGAGTTCTGAAATGTACAGTATGTTTTATAGTACACTTACCTCTTATACGTCTAAATATCAAGGAACATTTTATTCTCCATTTCATGACCCCTTTAAACATTCTCTTAATGTATAATTTTGCATGTGAAATGTGAATGTGGTCAGTGCCTGCTGCTTCACCTGTGTGGTGGTGATGATGGGAACTCCAGCAATGATCTCTGTCTTATAGGACACTTGTTTTGTGGCACCGAGCGAGTCCACACACATCTCTGCAGCATTATGACACACCTGCTCACCTGACTTTGGCACCTGCAGAAGAAACAAGGAAAATGTTTTGTAATCCACAATTGATAAACAATAATATAATTCCAAGATCCATGTGGAGTTCATATACAGTAAATATGCATGTATTTATAACATGGCTATATATATGTAATACTTGATATTTACTTGAATTGTATCAATGATGGCATTCTGCGGACAAATATTTTTGTGTTACGAGTACTAAACTGCCCACATGAAAATGTTATGTGTCAGGATCATAGTGTAGGTAATCAGAGGCTCAGGACCCAAATGCAGAGTGAAAATAACAGCAAAACAACAAAAAGGATAAAAAACAAACCAAACCTCCCACGAGGGGGAAAAAACAAACATAAACTACCCCATAGGGGAAAAAAGTATCCAGGCTGGGGCAAAGGGTAATGAGGAAACAGGCCCGACAGAATGAGGGAAGGTAATCCACACTGACTGGAACTAGACACAAGACTGTAAACAAGACGAACTAACACTGGACAGAAAACACGAGACTAAAATAGGGAGAGAAATCAAACGGGTTAACAACACAGGGCAGGTCTGTCTAATAAATGAATAATGGGAAAACAAGGAGGCGGGTTATGATGCAAGACAGAGAGACATGCGGCGATACAGAAACAAAACAAGCCAAGTGATCTCACAAGACAACAAAACACCCGAATGGCCTGAGAGCACATCGGCAATACAATAAGGCAATATACGCCCATGCAAAACAAGATGAGAGAATGCACAGCAACACCAAAAGATTTGAAAACATGCAGTGCAAACGTTTGAAAGGGTGTAACGAACTCAGAACCGGAGTCAGAATAGAAACTATTTGCAAAAGTTTAATAAAAGATGTACGGTTCATACAATCCAAATCGATAGGCAAAGAGTGTAGTAAAAGTCCAGGCACAGGCAGGCAAATCACTAGCAAACAAATACAAAACAGCAATCCAAAAACCTGAATTGAATGAACGGGCCAATGAAATCCACATACGATGAAAAACACTCAATAAGGCAGGTAAAAACTGGCAATATTTCGCAACATGGTGTTGCAAGCACATGTCTTAATTATAAACTGGTGGCCAAAGTTTGGAATAATATACAGACTTTGCTCTTATGGAAAGAAATTGGTACTTTTATTCATCAAAGTGGCATTTAACTGATCACAATGTATATCAGGACATTAATAACGTGAAAAATTACTGTTACAATTAAAAAAACAAAATGTTCAGAACTTCTTAAACTCCTTCAGAGAGTTCTCATCAAAAATCCTCCACATTCAGCTTTGCAGATCCTTGGGATTCCAGCTGTCTGTTTGTCCAGATACTCGGGTGACATTTCACCCCACACTTCCTGTAGCACTTGCCATAGATGTGACTGTCTTGTCGGGCACTTCTCACGCACCTTACAGTCTATCTGATCCCACAAAATCTCAATGGGGTTAAGATCCATAACACTCTTTTCCAATTATCTGTTGTCCAATGTCTGTGATTCTTTGTCCACTCTAACCTTTTCTTTTTTTTTCTGTTTCAAAAGTGTCTTTTTCTTTGCAATTTTTCCCATAAGGTCTGCACTCCTGAGTCTTCTCTTTACTGCTGTACATGAAACTGGTGTTGAGCAGGTAGAATTCAATGAATCTGTCAGCGGAGGACATGTGAGGCGTCTATTTCTCAAACTAGAGTCTCTGATGTACTTATCCTCTTGTTTAGTTGTACATCTTCCACATCTCTTTCTGTCCCCTTCTCATATTTCAAGCAATTTGATAGCATAGCGATGTCCTTCATTTGGAATGGTAAATGTCCCAGATTACATTTCAATAAGTTACATATGCCGATTGACAAAGGTGGTCTAGGCCTACCCAAGATTTTGTTTTATCATTATGCATTCAGTCTCAGACATTTGGATCATTGGTCACTTCCACCTGAGAGAGCCCCTCCCTGGTTTTGTATTAAACAGGAAGTTCTTGCACCTATTTCGCCTTTGCAAAGCCTTTTTATCAAGTTAACCAACTTAAAGAAGTTAAGTTACACCACGTTATCTCGCATTGGCACTCGGTATGGACAAAAGGGTCCAGTGTGTTTAATTCAGACATTTATTTAAATGTTCCCTCAAGCATATGGCTGAACCCAAAATGATGTATTAATAAATCCCCTTTCTGCTGGTCAGAGTGGATTGTGAGGGGGTTACTACACTTGGTGACATATATGAGAGTGAACTGTTGAGATCTTTTGATAATGTGGTTCAACATTTTGAGACTCCCAGATCTCAGTTCTTTAGACATTTACAGCTGCACCACCTGCCCTGTACTATTTCTGGGAGTAGCATACACACCTCTAAAGCGCCAGATACTCTGGGAGTGGTGATTACTGCTTTTGGAAAAGTTCATGAGGCATCAGTGTATTACTCCCTGTTAATTCAGAGACTGGAGGACGGAGCTTCAACTTCTCTCAAGAGATTATGGGAGAAAGATTTAAACTTGGCGTTGGAGGAGGGAATGTGGGCTAAGATTCAAAAAAATCTAGAGATGCAAGGGTTCACCTTATGCAATTCAAGATTTTACATCAATTCTATTGGACCTCCTCTAGATTGTATAGGGTTGGTCTTAAAGACACGCACCTGCTGGCGATGCCAATCAGAAGTTGGAGATGCAACCCATGTTTTTTGGTGGCCTCATTCCAAGAGTGGTGCGCGGAGATGGAGAGGGTGGCGGCTTCAAAGAAATGTCATCTAGAAGGCTAGGGAACTTGGATTCTTTTGTTGGGAAATGGGGCTGCTATTTGGTGTTCTCGGACAAGGAGGGGCAGTGGAGAGAGACGTATAGTTTTAAATAAGTTTGTTTGACCACAGGGATGTTTGTTGAGGGTCAGGGTGTGTTGGGGCTAATAATAGTGCTTAAATGTTGATTCAGGTCTTTATTTGCTGCTCCGCTGCTAAGTTCGCAAAAAAGCTCTCCTGCTTACTTAGTCTCAAATAGAAGAAGATTTTGAGGTGTGATGCCTAGCTCGGTAAAGTCACAGAAGGGGAAAGGTGGGACAACCAGACAGCCGAGCCTGTTTGACTGTAGTCTTCGAGACGAAGCAACCAAGGCTAACCAGGCCACGACTATGCAAACTGACAATGAAAATGAACCTGTAGGCACCAAAGCTGATCAAATACTGGCAAAGTTAGGTTCAATGGAAACAGGGTTCACCTCTAGGCTTGATAGTTTGGCAGCAACTCTACAAGATGTGAAAAAGGAGATTAGTGACTGCAGTGAACGCATGTCCCATGCGGAGGAGCGCATTTCCACCGCGGAAGATGAGCTAATTAGCCTGCAAGCTAAAGTCAATACGCTACAAGCTAAGAACGAAACCATGGAGAATAAGCTTATGGATTTAGAAGCCAGATCTCGTTTAAACAATCTACGGCTTGTGAACTTGCCAGAGGGCGTTGAAGGTGGGGACATATGTGCCTTTTTGGAGAAATGGATCCCCGAGGCGTTGGAGAATGAGGGGCTACAGCCCTCTATTATTTTGGAAAGAGCACACAGAATTGGACCAAAGAACGACAACACGTCGTGCCCGAGAACTGTGATAATGAGGTTTCACAATTATAAGGACAAACAGGCAGTTTTTACAGCTGCACGGGAGAAAAAGGAGGCTTATTATGAAGACCAACAGGTCCGTTTCTACCCAGATTTGGCTACGGGAATTGCCCAGCTGAGGAAGAAGTTCGACCCAGTTCGCGCAGAACTACGTAAACTGGGGATTCGCCATGGAGTGTCTCATCCCGCGACCCTTCTGGTGACTCACAAGGGCAAAACTCATTCTTTTAAAACCCCTGCTGAGGCACACGTTTTTCTCAGGAGAATTCGGGAAAACTTACATGAAGAAGAGACAGGAACATAAGATGATGGAGCCAATTAATGTGATGTGTGATTGGTTGTAGGTAGGACACAAAGGACCATGACAAGCCTATTTATAATCTATTTTATTATTTTATTTTACTTAATGACTGGCGTAATTATTTTGTACTAAAGTTTGAAGCTATATATTTACAAAAGTTTATTATATAGCATGACTGTACGTACTAATATTCAACAGCGATCATAAGATGCCACATTATTATGAGACAAATTAGGGTGGTATTGTCATACAACAAGCTGAGTGTTAATCGAAGTGAGCAGGAGTTACAAGTTAATATTTGTTAGAGTGTAGCAGCAGCAGTAGTATTTGGAGTAGGTTAGAACAAGAGAGTGGTTTGACTGATCCTCATTGGTGTGGACCGGTCTTAGCAATAACGAGAGACCAACAGCAGGGGGGGGGGGGGGGGGGTGCCCTCTTGAGTGGGGGAGGGGAGAGGGGGGTTATGTTTGTTCAGAGTGTTGGATGTTTGTTCTAACATCCCAGTTTGTTATGCCTATAAGCAAGGATAGTTTTACATTGCAAAGCAACCTGGTAAATTTTAATTTTTTTTTCATAAATTTTGTCTCAAGAAGTGAATCTTAATTTTATCTCATGGAACTGCAGAGGTCTGCAACGTCTTCAAAAGATAAAACAGGTTATGAATAAACTGAAAGAAATGAACGCTAAAATTGTACTGTTGCAAGAAACTCATCTTATTGATGATAGTATAAGGGTGAGAAGGAGATGGAAGGGCACTGTGTATGCAGCATCATTTACATCTCAAGCTAGAGGGGTTATGACACTAATTCATGAGTCGGTTCCATTTAAGATAAAAAATATTATTAAAGATAAAAGGGGAAGATTTCTAATACTTCAAGGATCTTTGTTATCAGAAATGCTAAATATAACAAATGTTTATGGTCCCAATGTGGATGATAGCAATTTTTATAATGACCTATTTCTTACTCTTTCAACGCTTCCAGGACTTCATATGATAGTCGGGGATTTTAATTGTACATTAAACCCAGAAATGGACAGATCAACTGGGGTTGACAATTCACATAACAATTGTAGGGCTACAATCCATAGGTTTATGAGAGATTTAAATTTATTAGATATATGGAGAGAAAGAAAACCGAATATTAGAGCTTATTCCTGTCACTCGGGTACTTTTAAGACATACTCTAGAATAGATTTCTTTCTGGTCTCTTCAGAATTGCAATCTAAAATTTCTGACTGCTCTTATGATAATATTGTGATCTCGGATCATGCACCATGCTGTTTGGTCTACAAGGATGATAAATTATTAAGAGATCCACCCAGATGGCATTTCCAACATAAATGGTTACAAGATGAAGACTTGTTGAAATATTTAGAAAAACAGATAGATGAGTACTTTCAAATTAATACTACGCAAACTACAGCATGTGTTAAATGGGAAGCTTTCAAGGCTTTCCTGAGGACATATCATCAGTTATACAGGTTCTAAATCAAAAAAGACACAGGAAACTAGATTACAGTTGGAAAACAGAATAAGAGCCCTTCAAACCAAAGTAAATAATTATGAAAATATTAGTAATTCACAATTGGAGAAAGAATTATTATTATTGAGAGCTGAATATGATAAGCAGGCTGCTTCTAGAGCTGCCTCAAGTCTTCTACGCTTGAAACAGACATTTTACGAGCAGGGTGATAGGGCTGGCAAATTGTTGGCATGGCAAATAAAACAGCTTGAAACGAAATCGCCAATCACATCAATAATATCAAATGGGCAGACACTGTTGGATCCAATAGAAATTAATAATGCGTTTAAGGGCTATTATGAAGAATTGTATAAATCACAAGCAACAATTAAACTTGACAATATAAATATCTTTCTAAATAAAATGGATATACCCAGTATTTCGGAGGAGGATAGAGTTAATTTAAATTCAAAATTTACAATAAAAGAAATTGGACAAGCCATTGACAGCATGAAATCTGGAAAAAGAGCAGGGCCTGATGGCATTCCTGTAGATCTGTATAAGAAATTTAAGAATAAACTTTTGGTACCTATATTGGACATGTTTGAAGAAATCTTTCAATCGAATTTTCTCCCTCCTTCATTAAATACAGCCTTGATTACTCTCCTACCTAAGCCAGGAAAACCTTTAGATAAATGTGAGAATCTAAGACCCATTAGTCTTTTGAATTCAGATTTGAAAATCATTTCTAAATTATTAGCAAAACGACTACAAAATGCTCTCCCCTATGTAATAAATCAAGATCAAAATGGATTCGTCATGGGAAGGCAGGGCTTCCACAATGTACGGAGATTATTATATATTATTCATTGTAAAAAGGATGCGCCAAATACAGCTCTTCTATCATTGGATGCCGAAAAGGCCTTTGATAGGGTTGAATGGCCATACCTTTTCCGGGTATTAGAAGAATTTGGATGTGGTAATAATTTTATTAAATGGGTCAGAATATTATATGACAGTCCCACTGCTGAAATCATCACTAATAGAAATATTTCTCAACCGATAGCAATAAAACGTGGATGCCGACAAGGCTGCCCGCTCTCGCCTTTATTATTCACGTTAGCAATAGAACCATTTGCAATTGCAATACGCTCCCATCCTCAACTTAGTGGAATTATAGTAGGACCAACTGAACATAGGATTTCTCTGTTCGCAGATGATGTGATCTTATTTATTTCGAATCTAAACACATCAATACGGATCATTTTGGAAGTCATTCAGTTATTTAGTGAAATTTCAGGTTACAAACTCAATAAAACCAAGTCTTCTATTTTACTGTTAAATAAACATGAAAGAGCAAACCCAATTCCAGAAGTTATACAGTTTAATGTTGTGACACAATTTGAGTACTTGGGGATACAGATTTTACCAAGTTTAGAAAACATTGTTGAAATAAATTACAGTCTTTTTGTAACAGGAATGCAAAATTCAGTTGATAGATGGATGCCGCTGCCAGTATCTATAATTGAGAGAGTTAACATTTTAAAAATGAACATTCTTCCAAAGCTACTATATTTATTTCAGAATATTCCCCTTCCACCCCCTCTTGGTTTTTTTCTCACAAATGAAAAAAATGTTTATAAGTCAAGTCAAGTCAAGTCAATTTTATTTGTATAGCGCCTTTCACAACACACATCATTTCAAAGCAGCTTTACAGAAGTTCAGCATTAACAGACGATAAAAATGTAATGTCTATAAAGTCGATAAATCATCATCCTTGTGCAGGGCTCCAAACTGCGACTAAAAATGGTCGCATTTGTGACCAAATAAATTTATTTGTGAGTGTAATTTCTGTCAAGGTCGCCATTGGCGACAGTAAAAGTTTACTCCCTTTTGATTTTATAAGTTTTCTCTGGAATAATAAAAGGGCAAGACTTCGTTTGTCTTTAATGTACTTGCCTTATGAACGTGGAGGTTTGAAATGTCCTAATTTTAAGTTGTATTATTGGGCTGCGCAGCTAAGGTCTATTATGTTTTATTATACTAATCATTCACCTCATTGGATAGAAATGGAATCACAAGGATTGAACTTACCTCTTCCCTCATATATATATTCAAATACAGTAAGAAAACTATTAAGAGAAATTAAAAACCCAATTCTTAAAAACATGATAAAAGTATGGAGTGATGTGAAGACACTTTTGAAAGATCCACACTGTCTGTCTCAATTTAGTCCATTATGGGGCAACCAATCTTTTCCACCAGGCAGGGCAGACGCAACATTTAAGCTGTGGGAAACCAAGGGACTGAGAATGGTTCGAGATGTGTATTTGCCAAAATCTGACATATTTATGACCTTTCAAGAATTACAAGATAAATTTAACTTAGATAAAAAACATTTCTTTAAATATCTCCAACTTAGGAGTTTTATAAGAGCAAGTCAAAACAATGTATTAACGAAACCCACTACTTCAGACTTGGAAGAAATGTTGTTAAAAGATAGTCAAAAGAAAGGCATTATTTCTCAGTTTTACAATCTGATTATGTCTTACGTTCCTGAAAGTTCTCAGGATAGATTTAAAGCTTGGAAGGATGATTTGTCATTGGATCTTTCAGAGGAAGACTGGCAGGATGCATGTACTTTAGCCCACACAACATCAATAAATACTCGTCTTAAAGTTATTCAATTCAAATGGTTAATGCGAACATATGTGACACCAGTGGAACTCTGTCGATATAATGGAAAAATTCCTGATGTGTGTTCAAAGTGTGAACAAGGTAGAGGAACACTGGTTCACTGTATGTGGCATTGTACAAAAATTACACTTTTTTGGGAAGTAGTAAGAGACATTATTCAAAATATTATTTCCAAACAAATAATATTAGAACCAAAACTGTTTTTATTGGGCTTATATCCAGAGAAGCATAACTATACTAAAAATGAACGTACATTTATAGACCTTAGTCTGCTTAACGCCAAAAGATGTATAGCTTTATATTGGAAAAACACATGTAGACCAAGAGGCACTTTATGGTTACGGCAGATGCTGTCTGCTCTGCCACTAGAGAGGATTACATATGTGCTAAAAGGCAAACAGGAACTTTTTGAGAATATCTGGAACACTTTTATTGATTATGCCAAGGATTTGGATTTAACAGATGACAATGACTGAGATGTGTGGACACTGCAGTTTACATCTGGAAATTTGTATCACTGGATTTGTACAATTCATATATTTTATTTTATATCTTTTATTTTAAAGATAAGTACTGAATATTTGTAACTGTTGCATTGTACAGGGATGTCTGATAGGCATTGTTGTTGTTCGTCTTGTATTTGTGTATGCATAAAAACTTAATAAATGTATTTTGGAAAAAAAAAAAAAAATGTTGATTCAGTGAATATAAGTTTTTCTTTTCTTTGTAAACTGTATGAATCAATATGTGTTAATAAAATTAAAAAAAAAAAAAAAAAAAGAGTCGGTATCTTTATTAATGGTACACAGGTGAATGTAGTAGAGGAATACAAGTACTTAGGGACAATTTTTGATAACATGTTGAAGTTTGATAAAAATAGTGATGCCATTATTAAGAAATCTCACCAAAGATTGTTTGTGTTGAGGAAGCTTAATTCCTTTAAATGTACAGAGACCCATTCTTATGTCTTTTTATAATTCATTTGTGGAAAGTATTCTGTCTTTTTCTTTCATATGTTGGTATTCTTCATTGTCTATGAACAACAAAAATCATCTGCAAGGTATAATAAACATGTGCTCAAAAATTATGGGTGTTTCTTTATGTAGTCTAACATTTTATTATGAACAGCTAGTGTTGAGGATGTTAAAATAATGGGAGATAGCACACACCCTTTGAACCTTTATTTCGAGTGGTTGCCCCTTGGGCAGTGTTTAAGGATAATCAGGTGTCTCACAAACCGTTACAAATTTACTTCAGTGCCTGAAACAATTAGTTTATGTAACAAACATAATTGATTTTTTGTAATTATTTATTTCATTTTATTAATTTATTTTCCTCTATATACTGTTTGTATTTTGAGTAATTGTATGTACGTGTATTCAGTGTTGTCTGTATATGTGAAGCACCATGACAGTCTGAATGAATTGCCCCATGGGGATTAATAAAGCTCTAAAAGTAAACGTAATTCTGTAAATAACGAAACATTTCATGTTAACGTTAACACTGGTTCCAATCACAATCATTTCTGAGAGAAAATGAGTTCATTAATAAGAAGCTGTTTCCAGAACAGAATAAAAGTAAAAGAACACACGTCTTCATTTAATGGGATATGCTGATATATATATATATATGTGCCAATATAGAGGGATATTCCAATAGCTGCAGAGCTTGAACATTTTTTCAGAATAAAGGCTTAAAGGAATATGACCAAACATCATGAGGCTCAACCTTGTTTTGATGGAGATGGACAAAAAAGTAATCGGCTACTGATTACTAAAAACTTTTCTAAAAGTTGTAATCAGATAATCATATAATTAATTAATTTACTTTTAAGTTACTTTCACAATAAAGTTTTTGTTTTTGAACTTAAATACAAAATAATGTCTATATTTCCTCCATGTTCATTGTCGTACACCCTCAAGCTTCACAAGATCACAAACAGACATACAAATGAACACATGAATTCTTGTTTTAAATGTATTACATACAGCATATTTTGAAATATATTTAACCCAAGTACTTAAAAGTAATTAACTGAAAGTCAGTAACTAATCTCATAACGAACATATTAAATGTAATTTGTTACACTCCTTTAGACTGTAAAAGCAAATAGATTACAGTAACTAAGTACTTAGTAATCATATTACACCCAACATTGGATGTGAATACAGTATATCCATACAATCCAAGTCACTGGGGACGCAGAGCGCATGCGTCAAGCGAGAGGATGTGTAATCAAGCTTCAAATCACGATCGGTCCAAGCAGACTTGACCGTGAGGCAAGATTTATAGTGAAAAAGGAAAAACATTTTTGTCTATTTCTCACCCAAAATCGATCATATCACTTTTGAAGACATCGATTAAACCACTGGAATCGTAAGGATTACCTTTAGGAGGACTTTGTGCTTTTTGGAGCATGACAGTTCTGGGCCCCATTAACTTGATTTATATGGATATAAACGTATCAAATCTCCATCAAACTATTTTCTTTGTGTTTTGCAGAAGAAATAAAGTCATATGAGTTTGAGACAGCATAAAGTAAATAATGAGAGAATTATTTTTGGGTGAACTGTTCCTTTAAACAGAATATGGACTTAAATAAAATATTATGTGTGCACAAACAAGGTGATTTATGAAAATGATTTCTGTTTTTGTATTTAATGTGCCAATACATTGTCAGTTCTGAACTGTCCTCGTGACAATAACTGATAATAAGTTAGTACATTAGTAAGTCATTGGAATCTGATCCGAGATCAGCGAGACTCACTGTGATTTTGGTGGCGTTGTTGAGTGCACTGACCCACTCCACTAAATCCTGCTTATCATTCGCTTGAAGATAAATCTTCCTCATTCCAGCATTGATGACTGAGAGAGAGATAGAAATAGATTAATGAAAGTATTTTTTTTAAAGATTCAAGCAGAAGGCAGAGCTTTTGACCATTAGCATGGCAATTCAAGCATTAGTGAACATTGTGTATTTAATCCTCCTTAGAAAGAGTGAGTGTAGTCACTATTCATTCAGTCTTACTATTACAAAAGGCACTATGGCGTTACCGCAGCACAGTGATGGAACCAGATATTAAATCAATGGTACTTTGATATAAATTGATAATGTAATTAAAAACATAATTCATGGTATTATATCAAATACCAAAAACTTGGAATTTTGTGCAGAAAAACTCATCACTGCCAAAGTTTCATGTTAGTGGCATCAAATCTTTGAAAGATCCGATCTGAGTTGGATTACACTTTGTTTTACAGTGTCCATGTTAAAGTGTAATTCCACAAGTTAATCAGAGTAATATTAATTAACAATAAGTACTTCCTATAGGTTTAGGTTTGTCTTGTTATTATGTATAATTTACTGTTATTACTATAGTCAATACATTAGTATTTGTACCCGGAGTTGTTTGAAGAACTTAAACTAGATATTCATGAGCAGAACTTTATGTTCCAAGTTAATTATGTCTGTAAAATAATAACTAGTATGGTATTTAGTATTACTTTTGAGTTTATACACATTTGTATACATTTCCCCCCCTGAATTTTCTCTTAAAACTGTTGCAGACAGACACATTTTGATGTAAAAAAAAAAAAGGAGATCTAACATTGCAAAATGAATGGCAACATTAATGTTTTTCTTACCATTTGAAAATGCAAGAATGTTTTTCAAGAAATGGAAACAAATGAGGAATACAGCAGAAGCAATTCATCATAATAGAGTATATTCATCCTACAGATATTAGGTAATCGTGCAATCTTCCTTAAAATCAAAACTGCATTCTTTTATTTGTTAGCTCTATGAAAAAGACAACAACAATGCATTTAATTAACAGCATTAACCATGTTATAACCGACCCGGATAGTCGTTAGTAGAAGACTAAGAGAGAGTGATATAATAGAAACCCAGCATCATAAGTGAAATAACATTTTAAATGTGTTTATTTTGTTGTTATTATAAAAGATATGCATTTAAAGTTAAGGTGGTGGTTTTGAGTAGACAAAAGTTCATAATAATTATTTGGTGACACATGTGGACCGATAGCCAAGGGGCAGTGAGCTTGACTCTGATGCAACAGATCACAGGATCAAAACTCATTTACATTTAGTCATTTAGCACATGCTTTTATCCAAAGACACACAAATGAGGAACATAACAAGCAACTTGTCATACAAAAGTCAACAATATCTTCAGTATTGCACTGCCAAGTTCTCACAGTGGCTGAAGTACTAAAGACTGTAGCACAGAAGAAAGAGACAGACAAAGAATTTTTAATTGTGCATTTAGTGCGGGTTGGTTAAGTGCTCGCAGAACAGATGTGTTTTCAGCTGGTTCTTGAATGCTGAGATGGTATCAGCAGATCATGAATGATTGTGAAATAAAGGTTTCCTCTAATGCCATTCTCTGGGATTCCCCCAGCGCACTTGAGTGCAAACGCAGACGCGAGGGACAGTAGTCGATTTTTAAAATTGATATGTTCTGGTGATTTGTTAGGAAAAGTTCATATAAATTAGCCAGTTCAATTAATAAAATAAATAAATAAATAAAATCACAGATTCACTTGACCCCTGCATAAAAGGTCAACTGCATCTTCATTCTTTTTTTAATACAAATATTTAGGTAATTGCATCAGTTCATCAATATGTTTTCAACTCGGTTATATAAAATTACGTTTTTTACTTTGATTTATAAAAGTTTGTCATGAGAGAAAGCAGTAAGAGTACACACCTGAGTCCTATAATGTCTAACGCCTGTTTCTGATTGCAGTTAGCACTGGGGAGACCACGCTAGAGACAGAGACTGGCACGCAGGTTCATGTTAATGTGGTTAAAGATTTTGCTGAAAAGCAGTATTTGATTTCATTTATGTTAAAACTGGATCTATGTTTGTTGTGAATAAGACTTCCGACTTCTGCTTCCTCATATCCATGAATTTTGTTACACGGTATTTTAATAAAGTCCTAAATTATCAATGTGCTCCACCAAACAGATATAAATCTAATCTTTAATTCCTGTGTTATATGCAAATAAAATGTCGGGAAGCGAATTTAAAAGATGTGATTTATTATTTGATTCCAAGTGACTTTGCCACACACGCGGGTATCTCTGTGTGTGTGTGTGTGCTTTGTATTTTTTCCCCTCTAGGCTTGTAGTTAAGATGTGCATAAGCTGCGCTCATTGTCAGTGCTTAGATGTTGTTTAGTTTAATTGTCAGCGATCTGCATCAAATTACAAAGCGCATCCATTTCTAACTTTGTTCTTTTTTACTGCGTGACATGAGCTCTATGCAATTACTTGGTAGCAGCTGTAACAGTCATGTTCACATTTTCCCCAGGCTGACAGTGCTGATTGGGCAGAGTAAAGTTTACATCTGTGGCATGAACAGACAGATGCATTTACACTCGAACGAGTTTCAAATGGAATGTGTCTCAAACCACCTGTCTGTGTCTGGCCCTGATGTCACAAACAAAAGCTGGGGTCAGGGGTCACAGTCTGACAAGTCACTTGGAAGAGAGAAAGAGAACTGCTCTCTTACCGAAGCAGAACTCCGCCTTTGGTCGCAGCTTGGTGGCATCACTAACCTTCAATGAGAAAGTGACAGCAGATAAATAACACAGTAGACCACATGACATGTACAAGTGCTGAAAATGTAAAAGGAGCACAACAACTTGATGCTGCTTCCACAGTAACAGGTGTCAGTATAAAATCTAAGACCAGCACAACAAAAAAATAAAGACTTCATACATTTCTAATTAAATATTTACTAAAATATGCCCCAATATTAGTCATGAATAAGCAAAAGAGTGACAAACCTTGGAAATATATGTTAGTTTGAGAGATCCAACATTGGATGTTCCTACTGGAAGATTCTGTAGAGAGAAAGATATAGAAGAGTGCTGAAACTATGAATATAAAATAACAGTCAGTGTGTGTGTGTGTGTGTGTGTGTGTGTGTGTGTGTGTGTATTGAGCCATATCTGAGGACAGATGTTGATCAAATACACTGAGTGAGTGCACTACATTCTCAAGAAATGAACAAAGGTGTATAATGGTTTCAATTATTCACTGCTAGATAATGAAATAAATAAATACTTTATCTGAACAATTATGACTATATTTGTATCTATAAAATTAAAACAACATCAAATACAAAATTAGTAAATAATGGACAAGATATGAGGCCAGTTCCTATGTTAGATTATACAGCTCTCTGCTTTCTACTCTCTAAGGCTGAGGCACACAAAAAAAAAGTCCAGTTAAGATCGGAAAATGAACCTGAATGGGAAAAAATGGACATGAAAAATAAATGCTCTGAAACCTGTGGACTTTGACCTCTGAGACATCAGTATGATATCCATTAAGACAGCATGATGGATTGAATTAAGACTGAAAAAGCGATAAGTCTGCATTCACCACTTCAGTCAGCACTGTGTGAGCACGAGGCACCCTCTAGCGGTGTGTGCAATACACGCCGAGCAGCGCAGCAATTTCAAATGATAAAATTATTATCTTTACAATTCAACTCCTAAAGTTTGTCAAAATTATCGCTTTCCCAAATATTGGCAATAGATGTAGTGCACTTGAAGCACGTCACAGAACAAAGCAATAATTTGCGATCTATCTGAATCATTATGGTAAAAGGAGTGGTGGATGTTTGATTCTCTCATTTATTGCCTATCCATATGATTTGATATGAAGAGCCTGTAACTGTCACATACAGTATAATGTCAAATCAGAAAAATAATAATAATAAAAAAGTAGTTTCAGCAGTTTCTTAGGCTGAGAGTCTCAGAATGTATCATAATCTATATCAGGGGTGGGGACCCTTTTTCCACTACGGGCCATTTGAGTATTTACAAAATTATTTGCGGGCCATACAATTTCTTGCAATTCCTGATTGTGGGTTGAAATTAATGTGTGCATTCCATTACATGCTCACACACCAAAAACACTAAAAGGTCTGTCTATTATACAATATTTTGTGTTGTTATCATTTAAAATAATTTTTAAACTTTATTTGAAAGGAATTAGTTTTTCAGGTTATTTGAATCAAGGCCATTTTTTGCTTTTCAAATAATTTCTCAAATGGCCTCACAGGCCTGACGTTCCCCACCCCTGATCTATATCATCAAACAATCTGAAAAGTTTTCTTGATACCAAGTAATTGACCCTCCTTGTTTTTTTTTTTTTGTTTTTTTTTTATATTTTGGGTTTGTCACTGAAACAGGAAATCTTTAAAAACACATTCAGAGCTTAAAGGGTTAAATATTCATATGGCAACACCTAGATCATTCAGTTAATTAATTCAGTCAAACTACTTTACAAATAAAAGGTACTCTTTTTTTTGCTGGACACAAACCAAAACATAAGGCAATAAACTTCAGGAATAAAGCAGTTGAATTCTATATTAATGCATCAATTTGTGTTATTAATCGGCAACTCGAAAACAACTAGGCACAATGTGAAGCAGGATTTAACAAAACCCCATAAAAACATCTAGGTTACGTCTAGGTGAGGTATGTAACCTCCGTTCCCTGATGGAGGGAACGAGACGTCGTGTCAAAGAAGCGACACTAGGGGTCTCTCTTGAGTGCCAAATATGCCTCTGATCTATGAAAAAAGGCCAATGAGAAGTTGGCAGACAGTATTTGCATACCTCGCCCCCAGACATACGGGTATAAAGGCGAGGAAATACTATGAGTTCATTCAGGATTTTTCTGAGGAGCCGTGAGTGTCCGGCCACTTCAGTGGCTCGGCTCAGCCATGTGGCCGGTAGGACAGGACGTCTCGTTCCCTCCATCAGGGAAAGGAGGTTACATTCATATCCGTCTGTCGCTCACTTCGACAACGTGTCAAAGAAGCGACATGCGCTGAGCCGTGTACGTGTACTGCTGACACAGGAGCGGGCAGGTATTTCACGTGCCAGGACGACCAGCTGTGTCAGACTGCACATACCCTTCCCCAATGCCCCATAAAAGATGTCGGAATCCTTCTAGTTACCCAAGCAGAGGAACAAGGTGACGCTTGCCAACCTGGGACGGGCCGAGCCTAGCCGGGCCTATTTTCACTCTCTGTTTCTCTCATAGAGCCAAACGGCTGGGGCCCTTACCGCATCATGGGAAGGGGGTCTTACCCATTTTCCTATTCTTTCAGGGGGAAAAGACCCTGCGGAGACCACATCTGCCCAGGAAGGGGGAGGTACCATGGCAAAATACATCACATGGCCTCTTCGGTCACATGTGGGAAAGAATGGCGCGGTGGTAGATCCAGCTTCAAAGAGGGGGGAGTTGCTACAACACGGCGACTGGAGGGCAGCGGGAACTGCCTAAGGGAGACACGGGTCAGCTCGTAAGGTGACCGTACAGCAGAAAATACACACAGGAGGAGTCCACGTAGAAGGCCTGATCTGTGGAGCACCTCTACCAGTGCAGGGTAGATTTGAAATACCCACAGTGCGATACCTGCACGCAAGCGATTCACCCGGTCAGACCGTCAGCGTGTACCGAGTTCTACCGGCTCGGACCTGAGAAAACACGGGACGAGACTGATTCAACCCTGAGGTTGTAAAACCACACAAAGGTATTGGGTGTTGCCCAACCTGCAGCTCTGCACATGTCTGCCACAGAGGCGCCCCAGCCAGTGCCCACGAGGATGCAGCACTCCTTGTTGAGTGTGCTTGGACACGCAAGGGGGGGGTGGGGGGGGGGGCACAGCCTGGGTGTGGTAGGCCAACAGGATGGCATCCACCAGCCAGTGGGAGAGCCTCTGTTTGGAAACAGCGTTCCCTTTCCGCTGTCCGTCAAAGCAGACAAAGAGCTGCTCAGAACGCCTGAAGTCGTGCGTGCGGTCCACGTAGGTGCGTAAGGCACTTACCTGGCACAGCAACGAAGGGGCTGGGCCTGCCTCCTCCCGACGAAGGGGGATCTCTGAAGACCAGCGAGGACCACCGAGAGATCCCAGGAGGGGAACAGGCTTGGCCGGGAGGGATTTAACTTCCAGGCGCCTCTTAGGAACCTGATGACTAAGTTGTGCTTACCCAGAGACTTGCCGTCTATTGGGTTGTAGTGAGCTGCGATAGCGGCAACATACACCTTCAAGGTGGAAGGGGACAGCCTCCCTTCCAACTTCTCCTGTAGGAATAAGAGCACTGACCTAACTGCGCACCTCTGTGGGTCTTAAGTCCGGGAAGAACACCAATTTGCGAACAGGCGCCATTTTAGGGCGTAAAGTTGCCTGGTAGAAGGGGCCCTGGCTTGGTTGATCGTGTCTACGATGGTAGGTGTTAGACCTGCTAGATCTTCCGGTCTGGGCGTGGAAGCCAGAGCGTGCCCCGTCCCTGAGAAAGAAGGTCCTTCCTCAGGGGAATTCACCAGAGAAGGGCTGTCACGAGGAGTACATGGTCCGAGAACCAGGCCCGGGTGGGCCAGTAAGGAGCCACTAGGGTGACTTGTTCCTCGTCCTCCCTGACCTTGCACAGCACCTGAGCAAGAAGGCTCACTGGGGGAAATGCGTACTGTGTCAGTGCGTCTGCCCCGAGGTGAGCCTCTGTTCAGGCATACCAGAGCGGGCAGTGGAAGCAAACAGGTGTACCTGGGCCTTGCCGAACCAATCCCAAATCGGCTGTATCGCCTGGGGGTGGAACCTCCACTCTCCAACAGGCAAGCGTTTCATTACAATGCATCCGCTACCACATTGAGGTTGCCGGGGATGTGAGTGGCGCGCAGCGACCTGAGTCGGTGCTGGCTCCAAAGGAGGAAACGACGGGCGAGTCGTGACATGTGGCAGGAGCGCACGCCGCCTTGGCGATTTATGTACGCTACCGTGGTGGTGCTTTCTGACCTGATTAAGACATGTTTGTCCCAAACTAACGGGAGAAACTTCCGCAGGGCAAAGAAAACAGTCAGCAACTCTAGGCAATTGATATGCCAGCGCAGCTGGGCCACTTTCCAATGGCCCTCAGCGCCCCAACCCATTTTGGAGGTGTCGGTCGTGAACAGGACGTGTCGGGACACCTACTGCAAGGGTACTCCTGCCTGAAGAAAGCAGAGGTCTGTCCAGGGTTTGAGTGTTCGGTGGCAGGTGGAGGTGACTATCACACGGTGCGTGCCGCGGCGCCATGCTCGTCTCAGGACTCGAGTCTGAAGCCAGTGCTGAAGCGGTCTCATATGCATTAACCCCAGTGGTGCGACCACCGCGAAGGATACCATATGCCCCAGGAGCCTCTTTTTGCGCCCGCCCTGAAGGAGGTCGAGGCATTTCAACAATGACTGAGCACGCTCGTTGGTGAGTCGTGCCGACATTGAGACCGAGTCTAACTCCATGCCGAGAAAAGAGATGCTCTGAACCGGGGTGAGCTTGCTCTTTTCCCAGTTGACCTGAAGCGGCTGAGGAGCCTGAGAACCTGGTCTATGTGAGCACATAACTCCTCTTGGGAGTGGGCCAGGGGCTAGTAAAAACACGCATCAAACATCCACACCAACCCAGCCGTGTTTTTTTAAATAATATAATATTGAGCAGCAGCCTTCGGAGTCCCATTGGAGTGACGTCACCTCCCCTCTTTCAATGATTTGCTAGAGGATGAGCTGTCAATCAAGAACTAGTGGACCAATAGGGATGCCAAACGCCCCCTGATTTAAATGAAACTCTACTCACAAGTTTTGGAAAACGCAGAACTTGGCAACAAAAGCAAAGAAATTAAAATATAAGCAAAATTGTCAGAGAGCACAAAAAACAGTAATATAACCAAGAAAAACATGATTTGGTTTGCAATTTTGATGACTGTTTTAATTTTTCTGTTGTTGTTTTTGCAGCATATTTTAAATGTGTTTAGATATTTTTGATTCACGCTTATTATTTTTGGATATGTGACCACAATACTTTTGACGGGATTTTGATCCCATAAAAAAGTCCCTTGCTATGCAGCAAATCTTCAATTTTTCTGGTTATTATTGAGATTTTGGTTGCACAATAAACTGCATCTGAGATTGCAACTCAACCTTAGTTGACCGTTTCGGCAAAATCAAATGTCGGTCAAACTCTAGTTCAAATAAGACACTAGAAGAGATTATATTTCAGTCTGTTCCTCACACAAACCGATCATACAGCAGCTTTAACACAAGTTGAATGATATTTTTATGGTGATTTTTTTAACTTTTAGGAAATTAAAAGCCCTGGTCTCCATTAACTATTATTGTATGGAAAACAGTAGTGTGAACATTCTGCTAAACACCTTTTATGTTCCTCAGAAATCGTTCAAGTTTGAAAAGACATTAAGGAGAGTAAATCATGACAGAATGAACTAACTGTTGCTGTAGTTCTTGCCAAGTAACTGAGCACAATCAGGAAGGGTTAGTACCTGAGGGTTATCCATGTACCACACCAGGCTGCCCTCCTGTGTGTCCAGGATGAAGTAGCGCCGCAAAAATTTGCCGCTGTTCTCCATTTCCTCGATGTCTAGAAAACCACAGATCCGATTCTGCCGATCTACGTACGGCATTTCTGAACATGTGCATTACCCTGCAACAAAAGCAGAGAGATGGAGATTATGAGGTGGAGAGATGGAGGGAGTGTGATGAGAGTGGGGGCGGATGATGATTAAGAGAAATTTGCTATCTTGGTGTGCAGTGGTCTTGCAAAATGCTGGTAATTATATCTTGTGATGTCACCCTGTGGTCATTCTTCATGGAAGTGACATTTACTTCTTGTTACTTCAGCGCTGATGAAAACCCGTCACACAACGCTGTATGAATACAAATGGGCTGAGAGGCAATGTATACCCACTGGTCTCACTGATTCAGTGACTTCACAGGCAGTGATTTGCATATGAAGGCACCTCTTACGGACGCTGGTTTCAGACTGCCTTCCAAGGCACCATAGCGTCATATCTTATGATCTAGAACAAATTAAGGTGAGACATAACCAAGCACATATTTAGTAACCAAGTTAAAAAAAACTGTTTAAACTAATTACTGCTTTATACAGCTCCATCAGATGCCATTTTTATTCTTTCAACCAAAGTCAGTAAAGGCTGTATCTATGCTCCTTTCAAAAACTGACCAGATGAAGGCATCTCCGCAGACAGGATGTGACACCTATTGGGTTTAGTGTGCTTTGATGCCTTCCAGCCTCCGAAGACAGCATTTTTCAGCTTTCAGACACAGCCAGAGACCATTTTTTCAACAGCAATAGGCCTACTCAAAGTCAGTATGAAAGCTAAATGGACACTAGTTACTTTGCTATATATTGGCTCTGGTTGTATTGTGCAAATTTAATCAGAACAACTTATCTTTCATCCTAATGTAATCATTTGAAAAAATCATTTTAACCCCTCTCCTTCAACCACTCAATATTCTGGTCTGTAGTGCCACTTTTCACAATCCAGTACATTCTTGATGGATAAAATCAAGTCAACCTGCAAGAATTTGTAAGAAGTTTTCCACACCTGCATTCATATCTACATCTTGATGTAATTCCTTCTCTTTTAATTGTTTACTGTACTTTTCAGTGCGATTATGATATAAGGAGGGTTGACCTGTATGCTGGGTTGGAAATCTCAAGGATTAATAGTGGTGTTTTCCTTATTACATCACATGTTGTTCTGAAGCATTAAGAAACAATTGAAACACAGAATATAGGCCGTCATCCACGCAGCCTGACTGAATTAACGCAGTCGCGTTTACTCGCGCTGTAAACCGAAAGTGAAGCGCTGCCGGCTTGTGATACGCAAATGGCTTGCACGTGCTGCACGTGACTGTTGTGTATACTGCAGTCTCATCACATTTGATCTTTTTTGTTTAGCATCCCATTCAGCTCATGAAAACATGCTGCGTGATCACGAAGAAGGATTACATCAAGATGTAGATTGGAATGCAGGTGCAGAATTTATACAAATAAAAGTCTACCCCTCTCTCGCCATTGCTGGCGTGCCAGTGATTACCCACGCATGCCATGGGTTGCCGACCCCTGATATAAGTTATCTGAATCAATATTCAGCTTTTCAAAATTTTTCACAAAAATCTGACCTATTCACTCACTGCTCCTCTCCCCAGCATCTTAAATGTTTTTATCCTCCTGGATTCAAAAACCTTTTTTGGGGTAAATGTACTAAAATCAAACATGGTGGCTACTTCGATAACATCAAACCTCATGGGTTCTTATTGAGTCTCCAGAGCAAATGTACAACATAACGTCATAGTGACATCACACCGTTTTACAATAAAATACCATACGGACATCCCATACATATACATTACAGTGCTTTATGTCACTGTTAAGTTGTAGTAATACTTAATGCTAAAGCCAGCCTAGTTTAAGCTTCATTAAACCCACTGTAAGCTATCAAAAAAATGACAAAATGTCATGCAGAACATTGCTTTCTATTTGCACTCAGCATTGAACATGTGATTGCATAAGACTAAACCTAACAGGTATGAATTAAGCAATCTGATTGGCTGATGAATCAGACTATAGATTCCCATTGACCTGCACTGGAAGTGCTGAGGGATGTTAGAGGAGGAGCTCTGACTCACGCATTGCTTGTAAACATCAAGAAACGAAATCAGGTTGCATAAACATTTCACCACTATACATTTGCACACTGATGAGGTCTACCAGGTCTGACTGGTCCAGTGCAGACATTCTGCACTTCCTGCAATCGCATGTGAACAGGAAGTAAACTAGCAATCTTGCTGGATATACTACAAACATCTTACTAAAAACATTGCAGGGAACGTGAGCCCTGAGGACATGAGAGTTTATTAAACTTATAGTCTTCCTTCAGTTTTTTGCCAAAAATGAAGACATGCTGGATTTAATAAGTTACAGTTTAAAAGGGGTTTAAAAAATTGTGAAAATTGCGATTAACTGACTGTCTTGATTTTTATAGTCAATTATAAAGCATTGGCAATATTGGTTATAAGATTGCAAACACACATATGAAACACTGATGGTTTATTTAGAATTAATTAGTAACACACTTTGTAAAAAATAAGTGAATACACATGCACAATCCAGAATGAATAAATGCCACAACATGTAGAAGGGTTGGCACTCCTAAGAATATTTCATTTTATTCTTTCTTATTTTTCTGTTAATGTGGAAAAAAAACGCCACTAATGGATGTGACAGTTGTGAAAGTTACAGTTATCTACAGTATAGGCTACATGATGGGAGAAACCATTAAAAACACTTTAAATCAGCAGACTTTGACTTCTGACAAATGGGTATATCAATTAATGCTGCACGATTGATTGAATTAAGATTGAAAATCGCAATATGGCCTAAAACCTGTGTTTTCAAATATAATTTGCATTCAGTGCTTCAATCAGCGCTGTGCGAGCAAGCGGCGCCCTCTTGCGGTCTGGATGGCATTATCCATGATCTATTATACCACTATAATACAGAATTTAAAAGGGGTTTTGTTCCGTTGGTTTAAACGTTTCAATTTTCCATGATGCGGTTGACATTTCGGTGAAATTGCCCAACATATGCATAGTGTGAATTTATAATGTTCTATCATATACAGTACATGTAAAATGTGAGTTCTGTTGTTTTGAACTGAGAAATACAAAAGTGTTTTATAAGTACAAAATAACATTTTTTCATGTCAATCAACATATTATCATACTTAGTTATTTTTAGTATCTTTTTATCTTTCGATGTGGCTCTATATTATTAAAGAGATCCAATCTTTTAATGGAAATTATTTATTGTTACTGTTGTTTAAAAAAAAGAATTTGTGGACAAAAGATACACATGTAATTTACTCAAATGCATCATTAGTCAGAATTACTGTTGCTCTACAGACCGTGTGTTTCAGCGAGTGGGAGTCGTTCTGGCATGCTCAACATGTGAGGAAGGTGGATGTTTTATTGCCACTGTGTGTGTGTGTGTGTTTGTGTGTGTGTGTGTGTGTGAGTGAGTAAAGAGGAAGAGAGAGTGAGAGGTGGTTTTACACAGCACAGGTGCAGCATGTACACACTGAACAGCTTCGAGCTCTTTGCATGAGCTCATATGACAATGGAATGAGGACAGACAATTTTTCGCCTGCCAGTCAATAACACGTCCTTACATTTCCCCACCATAAACTGACACAATGAATGTTTTGTCACTGTAGAAGTATTTTAAGCAAAATGTAAAAATTTTCAGAAGGTACTTATGAAAGCAACGGTTGTACATTATACGACAACATTTGTGTTTTCGTCACTAGATAGAAGGACTGATGTCCATTTTTATGAACACAGGTCACCACTGCAATGATAAAAATCAGAAAAAGAGAAAGAAATGTTGTAGGGATGCATTGTTAGAAAAATGTTTGGCCAATATGATAACGACAAACAGCTATAACCTGATTTCGATATTTTGCCAGTTTTTTTGTCATCAGATCACGGTTTCGCACAGGAATTATGCTTTACAGACAAAAATACAAAGACAAAAATAAATGACTTTCATTGAACATGGATTGGATCTTTTGAACACATGACAGGACAAACATTTAAAGAGAGTGCCAATAAAAGTAGAAACAATTAAAAAAAAAGATAAAAACTACGATATCATGGCAATTGTGGTGTGAAAAAAGGTTATTTTGCACTTGTGATAGAACATTACAAATTCATATATGCATAGTAGACATGCTTCATTATTTTGGTTTGTGTTTCTTTATATTAATTAAATAAAAAAAAATTAGAAGTTAGATAAAATTTCATAATTAAGTAGAAATAAACTTATATATATACACACACACACATATATATACTGTATATGTACACCATTCACTTTATTGACCTACAGAGCTGAAATATTCTCCTAAATATCTTCATTTGTGTTTAGCTGAACATGAGGGTGAGTAAATGATGAGTGAAGTTTCATTTTTGGGTGAACTAACCCTTTAAAACTAATGTATACTGATACCATAGTCATGATTTTTGGACTATGGTTTACATGGTATTGCACAGAAAAAAATGAAAAGGTATAATATCATGGTACGTATATAATAAAAAAAAAACCTTGGTAAAACCACAGCTTTATGTATTTATTTTGAGAAGTCTTCAGTTTTAAAAGCACTTCAAGAGTTATCACTTTGAATATATATATATATTCAAACGAGATACAGGATGAGACGATGATGTTTATCAGGACTCCAGACAAAAAAAAAATGACTTGGGAGCCATTGGCCCCTAATCTGAAACATTAAGGAGCTAAATGCCCGCTTTTAGCCGCCAAATCACAGAATTGATACATTTAGATTGCTGTTCAGAAACAAGATAGAAGCAGAAGAAAAAGAAGTCAGCTGATAACCCATTAATCTGAGGTTTAATAAAAAGTATACAGCATATAGTTGAGAAGAGAAGTTTGTTCTCAGCACAATTGTACAGAGCATTTATCTGAGTTACCATAGACTTTGTCAGTTCAAACAGTCTGACCATTCTCTGTTGACCTCTCATCGACAAGACGTTTCCGCCCACAGAACTGCCGCTCACTGGATGTTTTTTTTTTTTGGCACCATTCAGAGTAAATTCTAGAGACTGTTGTGTGAAAATCCCAGAAATACTCAAACCAGCCCGTCTGACACCAACAATCATGCCACACTCCAAATCACTGAGACTTTTCCCCATTCTGATGGTTGATGTGAATAATTTTTTTTATTCACTGCACTGCCATCACATGATTGGCTGATTAGATAATCACATGGATAATTGTTGGTGCCAGACGGGCTGGTTTGAGTATTTCTTTCACTGCTGATTTTCACACATTAGTCTCTAGAATTTACACCAAATTGTGTTAAAAACCTTATTCCGGACTTATTCCGCCATATCGTGTTTGACAGATGATGTAAACCGAAGTGCATTATTGGTGTTAGTGCAATTTGAGATATTGTGGTTGACGTTTGTTGGCATTGTATATCTAAAATCTATGATCAGACACGTCTCAGAGAGCACAGATGACAGCAAATTAGGGAAGCTAACGTCAGCGGCCGTGGCACTGAACAAGCAATCATAGTAGTTCAGGGGTCAAGAAAATGTGGCTCTTTGTTAAAAAACACACGATTATTTAAAACTTTCTAGAGATCATTTTCCAACAGAAAGTGTGGGTGCGATTGCAAAGCTTGAAGTCAATGACACTGTTTTGCTTCCTTTCTCCTGAATTTTACAGCCTAGTCCTGGTGAACAAGGTTTGGGATGAACACCTGCCAAATGTGGATTTTTCATGCCGAGTATTTTGGTGATGTACCAGCCACTGTCCTTTAAGACTTGTCGGAGAAATATATATGACAAGAAATTCGACACAAAGACGAGCGTTTGACGAAATGTGATTATATTTTGAAGAACAGACGTTTGAAAAGCCGCCGATGCACGTCTGATGCACGTGTGCGCAGTGAGCTCTGAGCGCAATGAAAGCGCTTCAACACACGAACATTGAGTTCTGGGACGCGTTTTCCAATAACTATTGATCTTAGCTGTTAAGAGCATTTTCAATGAGTGATTTTATGAACGTTCGTTATTTTTATGTGCAACCAGGGTGTGATATCGCACCCGCAAAATGCGACGAGACTCAATCCAGTTCGCGAGCTCCTCTCCAAATGTATTTCATGCACGAGTAATTTTGCTCATCTACCTGCAAAAGGTGTCTCGGAGTGACACATGACAAGAAATGCTGATGTGTTTGAAGAAACACACTTTATTATATTTTTAAGAACAGACAAAAGGAAAGCAGTCACTGCTCGTGTCTGATTCACTGTTCAGAGGCGTGCAACTGGACCTTGTCTCGTGAAACAAGCGCATGTAAAGAGTTATCTCCTTTTTCTCTGTTTCATTCAACTGAAAACTGTTTGCAAGAATAATGTTGTCTATGAGAATGCTGCACATGATTTCTGATAATCTCGTGAGGTACTGTGAGTTTAGTTCACTCTTACACATTGTGAACGCAACTCTGCCGGTTCGGTAATATATACATATATCTGTATTAAATAAACAAAGACAAAAGTGATTAAATTATGAGGTAATACAAGTTTGCCTTGAACCTAAAAGTGAGTTCTATTTTTTTTTTCTTTAGGCAGAATAAATATGATCAAATCATAATACAACACATTCGAGAAGTACACAAGCATTTTTTGGGAACACAAGATTTTTTTAGGCTTACTTATTATGATGATTATTATAATTATAATATTAAAAATTGTCTTTAGTTCTTAAGTTGTATGCTAGTCATTGTTGCTGCATACTGATGCGTGATGGCATATGGAGCAGGAAAATGTTTGGATTTGGGGAGGTGGTTATATATACATTTTTTTATCACTTTGTTATTTGTATTGCTTTTTCGTTGAGTTTAAAGGGCAATTTGAATTTAGAAATGTCTTTTGTTCAATAAATGGATTTCATTTTTAAAGAAAAATCAATAAAGCAAAAATATTCACTGACCTTGGGGATTGACCATATAATCGGATATTGATATTTTAAATGCAATTATCAGTCAAATATTTTTTACATATCACCCAGCCCAAAAGGGAAGTAACATTTTTCATGAATTAATTTTATGGAGACCCGCACAAACATGTGTCCTCAATTTATTACATGTTACCTATTAATATTTGCATATTTGTTTTTGAGTAGTGTATGGGCAATCTAAACATTCTATTTTATTGAAAAACGTAGTAAAATAGTAAATTATTCATTTGTGGTCTAGCCCTTTCAAAAAATGCATCAACCAAAAATGAAAAAAGTGGCTCCTTGGTGAAAGGTTCCCGACCCCTGTTATAGTTCAAAAGGGCCAACAGTGTAAGTTATCGTATTATGCGAGATACAAAAAAACTCCAAAGCTACAAAGTCACATTTGTCATCCGCCACCGTGACCGCAATTGGACTTTTGAAGCTGAAATATTGAGTGGATTATACATGCTCTTTCAATCAGCAAGAGAGGAACAGCAGTTATTATGCCATCTTTCTTGGCAAGGAGGATGGATTGTATGCATCACGGTACAGGAGAGAAGGCTACTAACATTAGGTAAGACACAAAGGTTTATTTTCACAACTTGTAAATTAACTTGTTGATAGCAATTAGCTGTGGGATCTGTGCCGATGGGGCTCAATCGGTTCTGTGTGTCTCAGCTGGATCCGGGTCCAGATTTCAAATAAAAGACCGGTCTGGGTCGGTTCCGGATAGCACATTTCCGGGGTCTCTTCGGGTTCGGGCACACATTTTTGTACTGGTGAAGACCTCTAATTGAAACTGCACCTGGCTGATGCACACTCTGTCACGGGGACGCTCATCCCTCGAGTGCACACACTCAATGCAGCTAGATTATAATGTGATGACTCTCGACTTATTGAATCATAATACATGTGTCACTGTGCATTTCTTATCATGAAGAGAATTGGCAATATGCATTTTTTTTTAATACGAGAGAGTTTGTTATCTTTGTTAAAGATGGATTGAAGTGAACTGAAAGGTGAGAGAGGAAGTCTTCGCCCCATTATACACTGCAACAAAATACATTTATGATTTCTTTTTGTACAACTAAGGTTCATTTAGTTGTAAGATATCAGTTCACTTTTCATTCACACAGTTATTTTTTGAGCCCGTTCAACTTGTAAATAAATGATAATAATAATAATAATAATAATATACTATAATAGTAATATATCTCAATCACCACCTTTAACTTTTAAACCCTCACGCTTTTATTTTGACATTCTGAACTCTCCAGGAAGTCCTGTATGTGTCTGTTTGTAGGAAAGTTCACAGTAGTTTAATTCGCTTCTTATTGAAATTCTGGTCAAGTGCACATCCGGTGCCGTTCTAAATGCATATTATAAGTGAACCGAACTATTGAGCATCTACTTCTGAGATGTTGTTTGTGAGCAGCGCTCAAATGTTGTGCACCGTGTGAAGGTGAGTGTGTGTGTGTGTGTGTGTGTGTGTGTATACAGAGCAGCATCACTCACTGACGCGCTGGAGCTGCGCATGCATTTTATATATTTACTTATTAAACCGTCTTTTGTGATTCACAGAGCTGTCACACGTCTTCAAGAGTCATATGAACTACTTTAATTGTGTTTTTATGGTTCTTTTATGTCATTTGTGGAGCTTGACAGTAATGAACATGACTAACACACAGTATCGGATTTGGATCGGGCTCATTGGACCGAAACCCGATCCGTCTAAAAGCTTCAGTGTCGGAGCCGATACCGATCCAGATATAAGATCGGTGCATCCCTAATTTCAAGTGGGGAACTCTGGCACTATAGGAGTCTCATGATGTACAGTTTGCAGATCGTCATGTTGTTGTAATGCTGATCCAAGGAAATACCAATAGCTGTGAACAATATCAACACATTTTACGGAATAAAGGCTCCAGTCACTGAGATTTCTTCTGAAACATGGAGGAGACACGTGTGAGATTAATGTTGTCATTCACTTCAGCAGATGTCTCCATTTGATCTCATTGCTGTGTAGGAAAAACAGCTGACCTATTAAAACCTTTTGTGACATTTCTGTCCGACAGGTAAGCCTTGAGCATATTTGTGCATTTGGAGAAGTTGCAACAATAATCAGTACTGATGAAGTTGAGATGCATATCTTTTGAAGACAGAGGGAAGTGTCACTTTCTTAACACTGTCTGTTTCGGTGTTCAAGTCACAGATCTGAGAGGAAGATGAGCGGCATGATGAGAGTGCTGATCTCATTGCAGCTTTATGAGTTAGTCCTGATTATGGGACTGTTTAATTGTTTAATATATCGTTTACAATACATGCTTACTATAAGGGTCATCAGAGATCTTGATGAGTACAGATGTGTGTTGCTATGGCAGAATGAGAGACAGAGATTTAATGTGGATATAGCAACTAGGTTTTTTGTTCTTGCATTTGTCAGGTTTTTCTAATACATGTGCCCTGTCTGCAGTCAGTCACCTGCAGAGCTTCAGAGCTGCAATACTGACGGAGGAAAAGTGCATCACCTTATTAAGTGGTTTGGCTAAGTGAGGGGTGACTTCCTGTCATAATGTTTGTGAAACTTCACAACTTTTGATGGGAAGACAGACTGACACTCTTTGTACGTTCACACTATCACACCTGTATCTGTCCATGTCATTACTGCTTCATGTGTTTGCCATTAAAAATGGCTCACCAAAACTATTCAATATCTCATTTGTACAAAGACCATTTTTAAAACTTGGTTATGTGTTTTTCTCAATACGGACTAGATATTATTACTTTTATTTTTTTGTTGTTTTTGCAACATTCAGCTTGAGACATCAGTTAATTTCTCAAAGCACTTCAAACATGTCTCAAAATCAGACCATTCCACTAAAACATGGCAAACATTCTCACCAAGAAAAACACTGTTTGTCAATTCAGAACTCACTGACCTTAAGAACACTATATACTGGTAACAAGTAGAGCTGGGTGATATGGACCATATGATCTCTTTTAGGCTGAATGGTGATACACGATATATATCTTTGTATTTTCTAAAAAGTGTAAGTTGTAAGTCAAAGTCACATATGAGATGTTCAATGAAGCTTCCATCGCACTTTGTTTGGGAGCAGAAGACTTTTCGGGCTGCTAAGGCTTCGCGGCCAGGGTTTCAGCAGCAGCAGGAAGTTTAACACACTCTTCGTACTGCAGTTTATGTTTGCTACCTAAAAAAAATCCTATAATGCACTGTAAAAACCAGGCAGCATCATTGCTCACCATGTTCCCTTACTGGAAACATCCTCGTGACTTCTGAAGTCTCAAGTCGTTAGTAGGGCTGCAACTAAAGATTATTTTGATGAATATAACGATTATTAGTACGGTTCTTCGACTATTCAGTGATTATTGCAACGATTAATTGTTCGTTTTTAACCGATTATTTTTCTTGTGTCCCGACTTAAAATGTTGTGTTTCCAGCCAACCCTGCTGTTGAACACAACATCACTGTGCAGCTGGGTCCAACTACAGTGTCGCCTTCCAAAACGGTCAGAAATCTAGGGGTAACCATTGATGACAAGCTAAATTTCACAGACCACATCTCAAAGACTGCAAGATCATGTAGATTTACACTCTACAATATCAGGAAGATAAGACCTTTCCTCTCTGAACATGCCACACAACTGCTTGTTCAGTCACTTATCATAACTAGACTGGACTACTGTAACTCTCTCATTGCAGGCCTTCCTGCATGTGCTATTAGACTTCTGCAAATGATCCAGAATGCAGCAGCACGTCTGGTCTTTAATGAACCAAAGAAAGCACATGTTACACCACTCTTTGTCTCTCTCCACTGGCTGCCGGTTCATGCACGTATTAAATTCAAGGCCCTGATGCTGGCATACAGAACAATCACTGGGTCTGCTCCAGCATACCTAAAAACATTTATGCAGAGCTACACTCCCACCAGAAGCCTGCGGTCAGCAAATGAGCGGCGCCTTGTTGTACCAAAACAAAGAGGCACCAAAACACTATTCCGGACTTTCAGTTTTATCATACCACGTTGGTGGAATGACCTCCCCAACTCAATCCGTGAAGCTGACTCACTCTCTATCTTCAAAAAACGGCTAAAAACACATCTTTTCCAAGAGTATTTAACCAGTCGCTAAAAAAAAAAAAAAAATTCTAAATGTATTAACAATTCTTGTTGCACTTATATCGGTTTTGTATACTATTGTGATGATACTGAAACTTTGTAGTATGGCACTTTTCATAACACTGTCTCCTTAAGATGATTCGCTTATGTTCTTCCTCTTTTGTAAGTCGCTTTGGATAAAAGCGTCTGCCAAATGAATAAATGTAAATGTATGTAAATGTGTTAAACATGCTTGATAACAATAAAGAGGAAAAAAATCTTTTAAAAATACCTCTAAAACCCGTACTTAAAAAAGGGCACAAGTTTGTTTGTGCAACGGGCAGTTCAACAGCATGTAATTATGCGGCTGTGTTGATTATAGTCGGTAGCCCACCCATTATAATGGTTTGTGCTCACCCACTTAAATGTAAGAAGCACTCTATACAGAGAGGACTTGTGAAGTAGGGCTGGGACGATACATCGATGTAATCGACATCATCGATTACAGAAATACGTCGATCTACATAACATGCGTCGGTGTGTCGCAATGGAATAATTAAAATGCATCACCCGGTTTAAGCATGGATTCCCCAAAGAACAAACTGCAGCTAAAAAAACTTGCCCATGGTTATCTAAAGCATGGGAATATTTTAGCCGGAGACCCAAAGAGGTGGTGCTGTGTAAGATATGCAAATTGGAAATGGCTTATCACAGACGTACTACCGCCATGAACAAACAGAACAAACACTTGAAGCGAAAGCATCCCGGATCGCTTCAAAATCGGACAAATAAGATAAATATATTTGAGTTATTTAGACATTTATTTATTTTATTTGACTGTCATTCATACGTTTTTGAAGCCTGAAAAGGAAATCATATACCCTTATTTTATTATATGACCCAAGCTAAATTTGTATAAATGACTTTGTTGTGTGCATGAAGCACAAATAGAGAGTTTGTGTGGTTCAATCATCATATTCGTGAAACACCTAAAACAGACAATTAATCTTATTCCTAAAACAGTAATCATAGTCATAATCACAATAATTTGTTTGACAATTAATTGTCAGCCAAATGTCACAATCGTGACCCCTAATTTTCATTATTAGGTTCCTACCTTATGAATTGTTTTGTTACAAATGTTTTACAGAGTTTATGTTTTACTGTATTGCTAAATGTAGATAGCACTTTCCTTTTACTCGAATTGAACAAGTTCTTCCTTAAAATCACTCCAAAATAAAATTAAAGTAATCTACATTTAGCAATCCAACAACAAAATAAATGAAACTAATGTCAAATTCGAGTCACTTTCAGGAGGAATATAAAAACTTTGTGCAACCTCGAGTTTAGCAGTCCAACATAAAATTTCTCCAAAATAAAATTAATGTTGGACTGTAAAATGGAGATTACCAGTTAAAACAGGGCTATTTCTGTTGCAGAATAATGCCATGCAGTGTACACTTTGTTTCTTGTATATTTGTTTGTTTAAGAGAAGATACTTTATTAAAATATTTTTTTTAATATTTATTTTGGGTTAATTAATTGTTATATTAATCAAGAAATAATAATAAGAAATCTTAGGAAAATTCTGCAAATTAGTTGTTAGATTAATCGACTAATCAGAAAAATAATCATACGATTAATCGATAAAAAATAATCGTTAGGTGCAGCCCTATTGTGATGAGATAACCACTACGTCCAGGTTATAAATGCTTGCAAACGTGTTTTGCGAGGGCTGTCCTGCTGCTAAACAAATGTTATGTAAGGATACACTGTTTGTGCACATCCATGAAGAGGCCAAGTCTCTGGTTGAATGCGCTTTGACACCAATAGAGTACTTTGTGCACTGTGATTCGTAAGCTATGGCGATTGCATCAATGATCCAGTGAGAGAGCCTTTGTTTGGTGACAGACATTCCTTTTGTGTGACCTCCATAACAAATAAAGATCTGATCCGACAGCCTAAGCTGAAGCGTCCATGCCCAGCGGGAATTGGGACATGGAATACCAAATGGGACAGTGGCCATTCTCCCCGGAGGTGAATAGGTCGACTTAATCTTTGCCGAATATTTCTCAAATCCACATCACTGACTGAGGATGACGTCTCTATTCCCCTGTCAATGCCCCCTGGCATAACAACAAATCGACCCTGAAAGTCAGATGGCCCGGGACATGCATCGCACTTAATGAGAGGAGATGAAGCCCACTCCATTGGACGAGGCATGTTCATCAATTGTGGCGATCGGAGTCTGTCCTGGCGATTTATTTATGCCACTACTGTTGTGATATCCGAATGAATCAGCATGTGGTGATTCACAATGCTGGAATGAAAAGCTCTCAAAGCTAGAAAGACAGCCAGCAGTTCTAGGCAATTGATGTGCCGTTTTGCACCTGTCCAGGTGCTGAAAGCCGGACGCCCATTGCACATTGGTGTGGTCACCATTTTTCTTCTGAAAATTTTACCCAGCATTAGGGCTGCACGTTTTCAAGTTTTTCATTAACCGTTAACGGAGGCCCTTAACGGTTAATACTCGGTTAACCATAGTGTGCGCCAGGGATGGAAATTAACTTTTTTGTCCACCGGCCACTGTGGATTTCAAAATCTACCAGCCACTCAATGTTTTTACCAGCCACTTTCTTGTTTTTAACCGACAATGTGTAACTGCATGTGAAAATTAATACTACAAGATCTACAATACTTAAGCCGTTTATTTAATCTCAAGTCTCAATGAAATACTGGCATTTTCTCTTTCTCTCTTATAGCCTACACACACAATCCATGAACTGATATTCATTTCAGTTCGCATACGAGGAAAACACAATGTTACGGACGTGAGCGCTCTGAAAGCGGCACTGAAAGATGCTTTAAAACTTCCACAGAGACATCAAACAGAAAGCACAAAACCTTTCTTTAAAGTGAATTTCGTTTTGTATTAATTGTGTCTTAATTTTAATCAATGTTTCATCAACCAGTTGCCTGGATTTAATAAATAAGAATTAAATATAGCAGACGATATAATCACGAAGCGAGGCGCCGGCGCGTGAACTGGAGCTCGTCTCATAAATGAACCGAAACTCAGTGTATAAGGTAGCCTTGCCTCACAAATAATTCAAAACTAAAGAAAACAGACACAGACTGCTCTCTGCTTATGTAATCCGTAAGAAATGTGCATTTCTCTCTGGTGCGTTACTGCGAAGACCGCGAGTCAGCATCGTCAACTTCATCTTTGCAAATGACACGGACAAAGAAAAGACTTGTTTATTAATAAATAATTAAAATATCTCCTTGCTATATTTTACATATTCATAATCATTACTTTTGCCGGTTCTTTGTGACAGATTTTAGGAGCTTTATTGGCAGCGCCACGCGCCACCCTTACATGAGCGCGTCACCGCACCCACCAGAATAGCCCTGTTTTTTTGTTAAGGATTTGTTTACTGTGTGTGTGATTCATTTAATGGAAAGCACACTCACTGAGTTGTCTTGCTAATCAGTGTCTCCTCGTTTATTCAGTCTCTGGTGGTGCAAAAATGTATCACAACTAAATTCAATGCACGCCATTGACGCCACTTAACCGAGCAAAATGTTTCACTCGGTTACGCAATTTTTAACGGTTAATCGGTTAACCATGGACACCCCTACCCAGCATAATACCCTGTTGGTAGAGGGTCGGTGCTGTCCATGGTGCTAGAGCAGCCCTACAGCAGCGAGACACCAAGATGCGCATGCGCCCGAGGCACCAGGCGCAATGTGGAACGTGACGAACGCCAGTACTGGAGGGGTCTCATTTGTAACAGACCTAACGATATGACGGTGAATGCTGCCGCCAAAAAACCCAGCATTTTCTGAAATTCTTCAGTGGCAATGTATTCCAGAGTTTGAACTGGGACAAACAACGAAGAATGGTCTATTTGCGCTCGTTCGTGAGGTGCGCACACATGCTCAAGGAGTCAAGACGAACCCCTAAAAAGGAAAGTGTGTTTTCGCCCAGTTGACATTCAAACCCAGATTTCCAGATGGCAAAGCAGCAAGTCTCTGTATTGGCTCAGTAGTGCCTCTGATCTGGCTAGTAATAACCAATCGTGGAGGTAATTCAAAACACGCACACCGTTCATTTTCAATGGGCCAAGCGCCACATCGGTACATTTCGATACGCAGTTCCCTCGAATGCAAATCTCAAAAACCGCTTGTGACAGTGCAATTGGTAAATGAAAGCAAGCGTCCTTCAGATCTGTTGAAATAAACCAGTACTTAGGACGTATGTGCGATAAGATCCGTTTCTGATTTAACATTTTGAATGGGCAATTCGCGAGCACGCGATTCAAGCATCTCAGATCTAGAATGGGCCAAGGCCCGCCGACTTTCTTCGGAATGAGAAAATAATGGTTGTAAACCCCATTGTGGGTATCGCAGTCTGGGACAGTCTCATGTATGCATGATACATAAAGAGAAAATGGCCCTTTTTCTGAGAATGTGTGAACATCCCGTGTTTGTACAACAGGAATTTTTTTTTAGTTTGAGTAAACAGAAGCAACTTTTTGAACAATGTCCTGTTCCCAGTGAACAGTAATGGGGAAGAAGGGAGAAACAGTATGTGCCTTGATTTGAACCTTCTTAGGCTCTGGGCCATGAATAACAGCAAGCTCTGGGCTCCTCTTCACAGGGCTGGACATGTCAGTAACATTTCTATTGCCCGGCCAGATTTATTCATCAGCATGTATGACATGTATGCTGAGACAGCAGGAGCTAGCACATGGGCTACAGCTTGCATGGCTTCACTGACGGCTCATTAGTACCTTCCGTTACGCTGAGGAAGCAAGAAATAGATTCTTTGCAGGGCGCTGGCCGGAATTAGATCGGGAGCGTGCCAGGAAAGGGGAAAGTGCTACTTCTCTTTGGTAGAAAGTGTTCACTTGCGGAACGACATCTTTAGAAAGACACGTATCATGAAACGGCTCCAGCTGGTGTGCTGTGGGAAGCAGGTAGTAGTCTCCACTGAAGCACCGCGTTGATAAATGACGAGTTCACTGAGAGCATCTTTGACGGCATTGTGGAGAACTCTTCACCGGAAAGCCTCTCTATGCTGGTGCTGAGCACAGGTGACGAGTCGTCCTGTCCGTGTCTCGCTGAGGAGTTCATCTCGACGGTGAAGCAGAGAAGGTTCCAAGACAAAGATGAAGAGCGCAGTCTTGAAGAAAGACAATTCTGAAGAAATAATAACTTTTTTTTCATAACAAAAATGCCATAGTTATGTATATAGAAACCATAGTAACTAATCATGGTAGTGAGGAGCCATGTATGGTTTTACCTATGGTTAGCATGAACTATTACAAATATCATTGTTAAAACTATGGATAGTATGGAAGAACTATAGAGAATTTTCATAATTGTGGACCAAGCCATCAGTTTTCCTTCTATGTCAAATCTGTACTTTTGTAAAGCTCTCTGATTGTAGGAAAATATAAGTTGTTTTGTTTGCCTTCAGAAATTCCAAGAGATTGCTGTTGAAAGGAATCTGCAAAGAAGAGCCAAGTTAGGCCGTGTCCGCCAAAGCATTTTTTGCACCTGAAAATGCCAGGTGCTCATTAGAAAATTCCCAGCTGGGAGCGATTGAGAGTGCTTTGGAGGGGCAGCATTTTTTGCAGTGGAGACGCTTTGGTTGCTATGATCCGGAAGTAATGAGTTGCAAGTACCTAATCTCGCAGATAGTTTGTGTTATAAGTACTGAATGTAAAAATCTCAGCAAAAGGAAGAGTACTTGCTCTGGCCCTTGCTATGGATGAAGGAAAGGCTGAAGCATTATTTTTCATATTAATATTGTGGAGGTCCGGGAATGTCATCTGATACAGACAAGAATACGAGACCAGCAAACTTCTCCTCCATTGTTGTTCATGTACGTCATCAATGGTCTCATTTGACAAACTAACATAAGGAAATAAAAACTGGTTTGACTGCATTTATGGAAACCGAAGTGTACTGGTACAGTGCGATACATGTTGTCAAAATCTGGACTGGACTTTGTTCTTTTAAGCACTTTGTAGAAGCATGTAAATGAATATGGTAATCATACAGTACCATCAAAATAGTGTAGTATTACCATCTGATACCATCACTGAGCAATGATGTCACTACTTTTGTATTTTTGTAAGGAGTTATTTTGCTTTAAGTGAAATACTGCAGATATCACAACACTAGAATCATTATCACATAATGCACAATAAAAAATTTAATTAAGAGGCTTCAATTAAATCATATATTCAAGCTTTCCATGTTGTGATCAGTTAAGAGACACGTGAGCACGTTGACATGCACAATCTTACACTTATTACACTGAATAAGCCAAAAACATGTGTGGTCATGCAAATGCCTTAAACCAGGTTTTTTTAATCAAAGTAAGGTCATAAACGGCTTAATCAAAAAACTATCGGCACATCCCATTACCCTGATTTCCCATTGTATATACTGCTTATAACACCCGTTTATTATTTGCCGTTAAAAGCGGAGAATAATGCGATAATTTAAAATGTCATGTAAATGCAGGTTTCTTACGTTAACGTTTTTATAAATGCGCCGATTTCTGATTTTGTGCATGTAAACGCACACTATGACATTAGTTCTTGCATGAGATTTGAAAGTTACGCGGAGAGGATAACTGTGAATAATAACAGTTAATCTGTGAATAACAACATATATTTTGATGTGTTCCTCAAGCCAAGCTAACATATGATTTATGGCACAAGTGTTTAGAGCGAACAAGACGTATGGACAACTTTTATTTTTAGGAGCTTGAAACCTCTAGTCTCCTTTCAATTTCACTGTATGGAAAAAGAGCAGCTTGGATATTCTGCTAAAAATCTCCTTTAGTGTTCAATGGAAGAGAGAAAGTTCACATGTAAATTTACATTTTTGGGAGATCTATTCTTTTAAACGCTTCCAGTTTTTTGAGGAAACTTGAAATACTTTTGATGTACTTGACATACTTGCTTGACAAGTCAGACACATCTAACTCTTGTAACTGAGTGTAATGTACAATGATCAAACAACGAGAAGAAGATATTTATTCTGCATCATCCAAGATACAGTGAAGTGTTGCAAAAACTATTATAGTCCGTGTTACAAGCCTGTATTTAATAGGCCTACTTTTATCATGTGAAAACAGATGAATTGCCAAATTTTCCTGAGGACAGTTATCAGCCATTCAAAGCAACTTTTTACATTTTAATTCAACATGGCTCCAACTGAATAAAATACAACAGTAACAACAGTAGGAAAAGACATCGACCTCTGAATGAACAACAGTAAAAAACTGAAACAAGGAACAGTCTGAACGTGTTCAACCAAGCGTGTGGATCTCATTGTGCATGCAACACATGCCTGATACAAACACACGCATGCCTGATACAAACACACGCATGCCTGATACAAACACACGCATGCATGATACAAACACACGCATGATACAAACACACGCATGATACAAACACACGCATGATACAAACACACGCATGATACAAACACACGCATGCCTGATACAAACACACGCATGCCTGATACAAACACACGCATGCATGATACAAACACACGCATGCATGATACAAACACACGCATGCATGATACAAACACACGCATGATACAAACACATGCATGATACAAACACACGCATGATACAAACACACGCATGATACAAACACATGCATGCGATAACTTCAGTACAATCGTATATCTCAACGCACTGTGGTACTTCTAATGGATACGATCACTGTACCCTGGAAACACCACGGTTATTTTTTTGTATGGGAACCTTTTCAAGCATTTGGGCATCATGTGCGCTTTATAACGTTCCATTCATGCCAATGATGTGCAAATATGCAGCCTGTAGAGCGCTAGGTTTTGAGTCACAGTCATGACACACAGACGTAATGCATCAATCCCACATCTCCAGACAAGATTAATCTACCATGTTCAAAGTGGTTTTAGTATATTTCCAAGGATCGACGAGTAAATTATATTTAACCAGCTGTCTAAAAACCCAATCGACAGGTTTTGCATACAGTAAGCTAATGAAAAAACACCAATAATGTATAACTACGGATCCGAACACAACCAAACACACACATTCAACGCTTCGCATTCCAAAAAAATATATCTCATTAGTATAAGCAGATATAACTTACACTCTTCTAAGCAGCTGTGAAACTCCTTTACGACAGTGTGCAATCGTCAGCCCATCTCCACAAACTTCCGACGGTCTGCCTATCCCGCAACTGACGGGTGGGCAGCGGAATCACCACTCCTACTGTGGGCAAGGCTAAGCTCATGAATAGTTATTAGGTCATGCTGACGTTATCAGTAAACTTTCCTAGAGCGTCCCGCAGAGAGTGCGTTCTTATTAATATTAATGAGACGAGCCTTTGTCCTATTTGTAAACGAAAATTCGTCAGCCGACCGACGCCCACATTCAAACTCCTGCGTTTCAACCAATCAGTTATAATGTCAAGGAATCTAAATTAATATTTATGAGCCAATCCTTCTCCGTAGTAGGATTGGTAAACTAGAAGAAGGCAGGAGATCGTTTATGTACATTATATTGTTCAAACGATGATGGGAATTGTAGAATCTAAAATTCTTGAACCTTGACATGAACATTTTAAAGGTATTTCATTTAAAGGAGACCTATTATTCCCCTTTTTGTAATATAAGTCTCAGGTGTCCCCAGAATGTGTCTGTGAAATTTCAGCTCAAAATAACCTATGGATAATTTATTACACCATGTTATATGCCTCTTTCGCTGTCCATTCTCCCGATGGACAGTCTGCCCCTGATCGACCCCAAATGTGTCGATCCAGTCCAGATTGTCCACTGCGTCTTCAGTGACACTGATGCCAAGAGTACATGAAGACTCTTTTGTTCACTTTTACAGCCAACAACAGATCAATTATGATGCTTACGAAGCTGAGACATTATTCTTCTCACTTTATCTGCTCCAGCATGGAAAAAAAATGGCAGACAGTGTGTAGATCACTCAGGGGAGGATATAGGGTGGAGTCCGTCACCAGTCGAGGGTGAGGCCTGCTCTAACGTGGCGTCATTTTAGAGCAGAAATGAAAACCATTCATTTTGACACACTGTTTTTGATTAATAGAACTATAAGAAAGAGGAATGGGTGGACTTTTAACATTGTAGGGTCATTGTGTACACACACTGCCAACTCAAATTTATGTACAAACACCATGTAAAAGTGAATTTTGCATAATAGGTCCCCTTTAAAGTATATAAAATATACACTATACAAGGTTAACTAAATTTCCCTGTCTGTCGCTCACTCGATTTTGTGTTGAATGAAGCGACACTAGGGGATTTTCTTGAAGGCCTAGGTTACCTCTGAACTTGAGAAAAGACCAATGAGAAATTGGCAGACAGAATTTGCATGACCCTCCCCCAGACATACGGGTATGAAAGGAGGGAATCGTGCATCTGTTCATTCAGACTTCTTCTTCGGAGCCAAGCGGTTGTGCGATCAGCGAGCTGAGATCACTTCTGTTCCACTCACCTATGTAGAGCGTTGCTGTTGGATCTATGGCGCGTATCGGTGGCTTTTTCCTTCTGCATCGGAGAGTATCCCAGGGTCTGACATGGAAGGCTGAAGCTCAGACGCCGTGAGCGTGGGGTTGGACTGGAACCCTCCATCCTCCCCGCAGCCCTCACGGCTAGACAATTGGTTCCTCGGGTCCTGGTGCTACTCACAGCCATGCCCTTGTGATGACCACCCTCGTGGTCCAGGAATGTGACCTGTGGCTGAATCTGGTCGAGATGCAGGAGTTAGAAAAAGCCCGCTTTCTCCACCCCCCCTGTCTCCCAGCTCGGCCTATTTGGTGACACTGTCGACGACTTCGCCCAGCAGTTTTCGGCGATTAAGAAACAGACGGAGGACATTTCCCACATGATGCCCCACCACGATTCCAGCGCAGGCCGTGCTCCGTCTGCTTGCCGAGGGCGTCCCCCTGAGGCTTCCAAATGCCAGGCAGCTCCACCTCAACCTGGGCCCAGCACTCAGCCCCAGCATCGATTGCCCTGCAGGAAGCGCACACCCTGTGTCTCTCAGACATCCTCGAGGACCCAGAAGGCTCCGAAGCGTTCCTGAGATGGACGACCCAGGGAATGAGATGCTGGGATTGATGAGACCGCTTCAGCTCTTCAGACTCGAGTCCCAAGATGGGCATGACGCCACGGCACATATCATGTGTTCACCACCCCCTCCTGCCACCAGAATTTCAACCCCTGGACAGACCTCTGTTTTCTGTGGACAGGAATCCCCCTACAGCAGGTGTCCCAACCCGTCCTGGTCACCACAGACGTCTCCAAACCGGGTTTGCCATGTGCAATGGGCAAGCAGCCGCCAGCTCCTGAACGGGGCCCCGGCTGGGTTGCCACATCAACTGCCTAGAGTTGCTAGCTGTAATTCTTGCCCTGCAGAGGTTTCTCCTGATACTTTGGGGCAAACACGTCTTGATTCATTCAGACAGCACCACCACGATAGAGTACATAAATCGCCAAGGCGGCATGCGCTCTCATCACGTCACAACTCGCCCGCCATCTCCTCCTCTGGAGCCAGCAGCGACTCAGTTCGTTGTGCGCCACTCACATCCCGGGCAACCTCAACATGGCAGCAGACGCGCTGTCTGAGAGTGGATGCTCCACCTCCAGGTGGTCCAGATGTTTTGGCAGTGGTTCGGCAAAGCACAGGTAGACCTGTTTGCTTCCCAAGAGACCTCCCACTGCCCGCTCTGGTACTCCCTAGTGGAGGCTCACCCTTGGGATAGATGCGCTGGCACACAGCTGGCCCCGGGGGCTGCGCAAGTATGCATTTCCCCCTGTGAGCCTACTTGCATGGGTGCTGTGCAAGGTCAGGGAGGACGAGGAGCAAGTCACTCTAGTGGCCCCCTATTGGCCCACATGGACTTGGTTCTCGGATCTCATGCTACTTGAGACAGCCCCTCCATAGCAAATTCCCCTGAGAAAGGACCTTCTTTCTTAGGGACGGGGACCCGCTGGCATCCGCTCCCTCTGGAACCTCCATATCTGGCCCCTGGACGGGATGCAGAGATCTAAGTGGTCTACTACCTGCTGTCATAGACACGATCAACCAAGCCAGAGCTCCCTCTACTCGTTTCTGCAGGAGAAGCTGGAGGGGAGGCTGTCCCCCTCCACCTTGAAGGTTTACGTAATCGCTATATCAGCTCACCATGACATAGTGGACAGTAAGTCCCTAGGGAAGCACGATCTGATCATCAGGTTCCTTAGAGACACCTGGAGGCTGAACCCTCCCAGACCATGGCTGTTCCCCTCTTGGGATCTCTACATGGTCCTTTCAGGCCTCCAGAGACCCCCTTTGAGCCCCTAAAATCAGTCGAGCTCCTTAAAGATGGCCCTCCTGATCGCGCCGCTTCCATCAAGAGGGTTGGGGACCTGCAAGCGTTCTCTGTCAGTGATACTTGCCTGGATTTTAATCCGGCAGACACCCATGTCGTCCTAAGACCTGGACCGGGCTACATGTCCAAGGTTCCTACGACCCCCTTCAGGGACCAGGTAGTGAACCTGCAAGCGCTGCCCTGGGAGGAGGCAGACCCAACCTTATCGTTGCTGTGTGCGGTACACCTATGTGGACTGCACGCAGAGCTTTAGATGTTCTGAGCAGCTCTTTGTCTGCTTTGGTGGACAGTGGAAAGGGAAAGCTGTCTCCAAACAGAGGCTATCCCACAGAAACAGAAATCTGCAGAGCCGCACACTGGGCAACACCCAATACCTTTATGAACAGGCTAGGGAAATAGCATCAACAACCCAATAAGCTAACCTCTGTTTGGAGTCGGCTTTACTTTTCCGCCTTCTGCCAAAGCAGACAAAGAGCTGCTCAGAGCATCTAAAGCACTGCGTGCAGTCCATGTAGATATGCAAAGCATGTACCGGACACGGAGCAACGAAGAGGCTGGGTCTGCCTCCTTCCGAGGCAGCGCTTGCATTTTCACGACCTGGTCCCTGAAGGGGGTCGTAGGAACCTTGGGCACGTAACCCGGTCGCAGTCTTAAGATGAAGTTAGCATCTGCCGGACCAAACTCCAGCCAAGTGTCGCTGACAGAGAACGCTTGCAGGGCCCCAACCTTCTTGATGGAAGCGAGTGCGATCAGGAGGGCCGTCTTCAAGGAGAGGGCTTTGAGCTTGACTGAATCAAGCGCATCGAAGGGGGGTCTCTGAAGGCCTGAGAGGACCACTGAGAGATCCCAGGAGAGGAACAGGCTTGGCCGGGAAGGATTCAACATCCGGACACCTCTAAGGAACCTCATAATCAAGTTGTGCTTACCAAGGGACTTGCCGTGCACTGCGTTGTGGGACAGCCTCCAGCCTCTCCTGCAAGAATGAAAGCACTGACCGAACTGCGCATCTCTGCCTAGAAGAACACCAATTATTGAATAGACACCACTTGAGGGTGTAAAGATGCCTGGTAGAGGGAGCTCTGGCTTGGTTGATCATGTCTACGACTGCAGGTGGTAGACCACTTAATCTTCTGCATCCCGTCCAGGAGCCAGACGTGGAGATACCAGTGGTCTGGGCGATACATCTGGACACCTGCTGTAGGGAGACTCCTGTCTGCAGAAAAAAGAGGTCTGTCCAAGGGTTGAAGGTCTGACGACAGGAAGGGGTGATTAACACACGGTATGTGCCGCAGCACCATGCCCATCTCGGGACTCGAGTCTGAAGCCGGCGTGACCGCGGCCGAGGATAACATATGCCCCAGGAGCCTCTGGAACTGTTTGAGAGGAACCGCTGTGCGTGACTTGAAGCGAGCGAGGCACCTGAGCACTGAATGTGCACGCTCAGTTGTGAGGCGCGCTGATTTTGAGACTGAGTCTAACTCCAGGCAGAGAAAAGAGATGCTCTGAACTGGAAAGAGCTTGATTTTTTCCCAGTTGACCTGAAGCCCCAAACCACCCTGTGGGCACATAGTAACTCTCGAGAGTGTGCTAGGATGAGCCAGTCGTCGAGGTAATCGAGTATGCGGATGCCCACTTCACGTAGCGGGGCAAGGGCTGCCTCTGCGACCTTGGTGAAGATGCGAGAGGATAGGGACGGGCCGACCGGGAGGACCTTGTACTGACACGCCTGGCCGTCAGACGCGAGCCGTAGGGAGGGTCGACGCCGAGGCAGAATGGAGACGTGAAGTACGCGTCCTTCAGGTCTACCGCTGTGAACCAACCTAATGCAAATGCAGGTTTTAATTTGTTTCTGCATGAACATTCTGAACGGGAGTTTGTGTAAAGTCCGGTTGAGAACTCGCAGGTCCAGGATTGGCTGCAACCCACCGTGGGTACGATGAAGTAAGGGCTGTAGAGACTCTTCTCCATCTTGGCTGGAGGGTCAGGCTCTATCACATCTCTGAGTAGCAGTGTCATCACCTCTGTACACAAGGTGCTGACATTTCCGCCATGCATGCAGTGGAGCGAATACCACCTAGACGAGGCGGGAGCCCAATGAACTGAATTGCGTAGCCGAGTCGGATGGTACTGGCCAGCCAACGCGATGGGTTGGAAAGCGATGTCCAAGCTCCGTGCAAGGGGCACTAACAGGACGATCATTTTTGATGTACTGGGTGGGGCTTCCCAGCGGGGGTTTGGGAGGGGTTGGGTGGAGCAGGTAATAATGCGTCGGGAGGCAGAAGCGCGTCCCAAGGCTTGGGTGCTGAGAAAGACTCAAAGAATTTACATTTCTCCGTGCACCCAGCAGGAGGCTGGTTAGAGACTGAGGAGGAGGTCAGAACTTGTCAGTACTGGCCTGCTGGGGCTGGACAGTCGCGGGTCAGGAGCCGAGATGACTGTGTCCGGGGATCCGGGACTGTAAGACTTTGGTGCCGGGGTGCCGTAAGAAAGGCGTGTGCCGGCTAGATGACCCAGGAAGTGAGGAAATCGCTCTTTTATTAACAATGTGGGTAGCGCAGCCCGACCCGCTTCATGGGTCCTAGAGGAGGTCCTGAAGATGGGGGGCGTACACTGCCTCCGGGGCGCTCACCGCTGTGTCTGAGAGCTGGGCCCTTTTGAAGCGGAGCTGCCTGGTTTAGTCGCAGGGGGGCGCCCTAGGCGGGCAGATGGGGTGCGGGTTGCGTTGAGGCGGCAGAAGAGTTAACCGTTGATAAGAAAATACAAAAAGCGGCTTTATAATACAATGTATTGTTTATTATCATATTATTGATCATAAGTCAATCATTGGCACACAGTTCACAGCAATCCATTACACAAGTGAATTTGTTAATCAGTTTGAGATTTATTATGAGGGCTTGTTTAAGGACCCGTCAATGTACACCTGTGTCAGACATGTTTGTGTAGCGTCACAAACATACAATTTTTAAGTCATTGTGTCAAGTTAAATATAGTTTTATACTTACAACACATCTTGAGATTCTTTAGTTTTAATTTATGCTCCATCAAGTGTTTTGAACGCAAGAACATAACGCATGTTTGTGTTGTGGTGTCTGCTGAAGGTTGTATTCTTCAACTGTGCATTGCCCATACTTTCTTATTACGGTCCGGGGGCATTGTGATTAATTGCGTGAATTTTTTTAAGGTGTTAATTTTAAATAAATGAATCGCACTGAATTAACGTGTTAATCAACAGTCCTAATTTTATTATTTGTCTCTGAGAATTATTCATTCTAAATCCAAAGCTTTGGCTCTGACAGCATACTACCTGGTAACGGCTTTTCAGCCGGACATCTTCCAGTGACCCAAAAAGGGCATCAAGTATTTGGGCATTTTACTCCCAGCAAATATGTGTGATTTAGTAGAGTTAATTTTGACCATTTAATTAAAAGGTTTTTGAGCGATGTGGGCAGGTGGGCTTCATTACATTTATCTATGATTGGGAAGGTTAATATTATTAAAACAAACTGTATTCCAAAATTCAACTACCTGCTACAGTCTCTCCCTATAAATGTCCCCCTCTCATATTTCAAGCAATTTGATAGCATAGCGATGTACTTCATTTGGAATGGTAAATGTCCCATATTACATTTCAATAAGTTACATATGCCGATTGACAAAGGTGGGCTAGGCCTATCTAAGATTTTGTTTTATCATTATGCATTTAGTATCAGGCATTTGGCTCATTGGTCACTTCCACCTGAGAGAGCCCCTAAGTTTTTGCCCCTATTTCACCAATATAAATCCTTTGTATCAAACTAACCAGAGAATTTAAGTTACACCCCGTTATCTCACATTTGCACTCGGTATGGACAAAAGTGTCCAGAGTGTTTATTTCGGACATTTATTTAAATGTTGCTTCAATCATATGACTGAACCCAAATGTATGTATTAATAAGGATTGAGAGGGAGGTTAGTGACTTATATGAGAGTGGAGTGTTGAGATCCTTTGAAAATGTTGAACCTTTGAAAAGTTCATGAGGCATCAGTGTATTCTGTTAAGAGATTATGGATTATTATTTCCCCAGACTCTGTATTTTCCTTTGTGGGATTTTTATTTTCTCCAACAACAGTTGTGTTTATATTTGATGTGTAGCAGGCTTTGACCACAGTGGCATTTTTGGGGGGTTAGGGTGGTGTTCTATGGTAAAAGGTTAAAATTGCCAGAAGTGGAGATATATGTTTTTTCTTTGGACAGTGATGATATATATATAGTTTAAATATAACCAACCTTTATCATTTGAATTCACTATATCATTGTTGTGAGTGCCATGTACCATGGGGACACCACAGCACTTCTTTATTATGGTACATAGACAGAATTTTGGGGCATCTAACTTTTAAAAATTCAATTGCAGCGCATAGGTGACTTTGAACTGAAGAAGGAAACTGTGTTTTATTACACGATTTTAATCTATGGGAAATCCCGCTAGATACAGTCAACTCTCGCCAAGCCTGTTTTATTGTGAGATACATATTTGAGATATGAATAAAGGTTATTACAGGTTATAGTGATACTACCATTGAGTGTGATTCACTGAAAATTGTTATCTGGTTTTTCTTCATTATCTGCCCTAACTCATCCATGTAAAAACTTGTTCATAAATTCATGCACAGACACACTTTATATTTGTCTGCTAGACTTATTTTAAGCATGTGAGCATAAACCTTTAGATGAAAGGGATTTTAAGATCATGAGGAACATAAATTCAGTCAAGCGTGTCTAAACTTTTAACTGACCGTATATATCTGGAAAATATTTCACAAGAGTTGGTAAGTTCTCTGCTTTCTCGTATTAATATTTGGGTGAGGTTCAGTTGGTGTTGGGTCACAGCAGCAGGTCAGGGAGTCACACAGGGCTCCAGAACATCCGCTGCGCTCTGTTGAACATTCTTCAGCATGTATTGTGATGAGATGGATTTGCTTCCTCAGTGGCAGTTTGCCCATGTGAAAACACAGCGTGCACCACACAAATCACGCTTCCTCTTCCCTGAATTTGCAGCCCTTGAAAACAATAGCAATGCAATATATTTAAACAGCAGGGCAACTATTTTTAGGCTGCATGAGTCAAATGATGACAGGTTTGACATGGACAGTCTGTCAGATCTACTGTATAAATTCAGAGGAAAGAGCTTTTAAAAAAAAAGAGTTTAAATGCATTAGACATTTTAAAGTTTTTACCAACATTCAAATGAAGGTGACAGAGGATGTTCTTTGAGAAGACTGTAGGCTATGTTCAGAACAGCATACTACTCTTATAATTTTGAAGTATGCAGTAGGTGTATTGTACACAGTATGCAAAATGTTCTGTTGGCATGGAATATATGGATAATCCGAAGTTTCAGTGTTTGGCTGGTATGTATGGTCAAGCCCTGCTGGTACTGTAGATATCAGAATTACACTATTATCAGGGCAAAAAGCAACTTTATTCATTGACGGCCATTCAAAAGTAATCATGTATGCTGACCAAATACATTTTTTATTTTTTATTTTTTTAAAGCAACATGCACATGTTAATATTTCATTATAATATAATAATATAGTGGATCCGGGTCAGCAGTGGCACTTCTAGCTTGTGCCCTGGGCGATTTTTTTCATATTGTATTGTCCAGCCTCAGTTATTACAATAATATATCTATGAATGTACACAATAACACGTAAACTAAAAACATAAAACAAGGATTCAATAATGATGGGGATAAAATATACTTTTTTCAACATAAAAATAATAAGCTTAAATATACAGAATAACAATTACAAGAAGTCAATTTTAGAAGTCATACATAAATATGTCACATTAACTTCACCGGACAATGTAGATACATTGAGATCGGTTAACGCATGCGTAATGTTCGATTCATAAAAGCATGACAAGCAATATAAGCTTCAACAACACTACCAGAAAACATATCCAAGCATTATAGCAGGTAAACATCTTCACCAAACAGATATACATCCATCTAGACTGCAGTGATGCTGTCCTGTCCTGTGTGCAGACATGATGTAATGACGCAAGGATGTATGTCATAAGCCAGCGATTTCACGCCAAACTGAACCCGACAGCTAAAAATACAAATCATATTTACAGGCTTATAGTGGTGAATCGGGGTAAGGTAAGGGCATTGTTTTGAACACTGATTGTTTATGTACTTAATCAATAATTGTCATTTGTTCATTTTTAAACCAAATCTTTTACAACAAAAACCAATAGGTGGCGCTGTCACCAAATTTACATGGTGAGATAAGGGTTGATTATTATGGTGTCATAATACATTTTCATGAAAATATGGATGCATTTTGGCGACTTGCCATCAAATGAGTTGGTACGCTATTCAAGAACCGTTTTGTCTATTAAAAAGCTTTTGATACATTTTTGTTGTGAGTGTCTCTAGATTATACACAACAAATTTAGTGCAAATCGGGCTTCTGGCATAGGAGTCTGAAATTTTTTTTTTTACAAATTCTGAAAATTTTAAATGGTATAAAATCTAATTGGGCAGAAATTGCATTCGATCATGATCTGCATTCAACATGAATCAAGGAATCGAGGATCAAAAGTAATAAAAGAGCATAAACATAAGTGCAAATTTGAACAGTTGGTGGCACTAGAGGGTTTGAGTTAGAGACCTCAAATTTGGGTTAGTTATAAGTATGGATCTATGGGCTGCTATAGACTAAAATGGCGAAAGAAGAAGAACACTAATGAATACAACAGGTGCCTACACACTTTCAGTGCTTGACCACTAATTATGAAATACTGTAGGCTGTTAGGCTACCAATAAAATTGAGGGGCTGGATATTGGTATTGAATTTATTTAATTTGATTCAGTTAGTGTCCAATTTTGATTTGATGCATTATCAATTACTGTAATTTGGGAATATTTTAGTTACAATACCAACAGGAATGTTTCAATAATGACATATTGCCTGATCTCTGTACTACATAATGTGCATTATTGTGACCGAAACATATCCCTGGATCCCTTTAAAGTACGTAATGCAGTTTACGGTAATCCAAAAATAGAAGAAGAAAATTGACTACACTCTTCTGTGTGCTAATATATTTTTGCATCACCAGCACCAGTATGTGTACTGCCCTACCCTGGATCCAATGTATTTTTGTTGAGTCAAATATCCTTAATTTGCACTGGCACATTTCATGCATACCATAGACATAGAGTGCAAAGTGTGATTAAAACTCACATTTTAATTTACTGTAATGGGGCAATCAAGTAGCATCTATCTTTAGAAAGGTTTGCATGGATCAATAATGAATTATGCATTTCAAGCAAGCGCATTACCTAAGTATAATTTAGTAGCCGTAAGTGTGTGTGTGGGTTTTATGTAAGTGGAGACATTTGAAACATCACAATGGGAATACCAAAGCAAACATCACCAGGATGGGTGCAGATAGTTTCTCAATTTGAAACAGCTGTTAAAAAAGACAAATAACACAAATTTAGCCTAGAGGCATCTGTCATGAAGTGTATTGTTGTCATTGTCTCATTAAATGTGTGTGTATGTACCTTGCTTCTACTGCGGCGTTTACATAAGCCAAACTCTTGATTGACAGGTCCACTGCTGTGCTCTTGCCATGAGCCGCTGGCGGAGCTTTGCACTGTGATCTGATAGCACACTAATCGTTCAGACCTCATACAGAACGGACGAGTCCCAATAAAAGACTGTGACAGAGCCGTGTCCCAGTGTCTTAACCTCTACATGGAGAAAGAGTGACAGAAGGTATAGGGAAATCCATATTTTACGTAATAGTTCACCCAAAACTGAAAATTCAGGTATCATATTTTTTTTCCAAACTTCTATTTCTTTGAGAAAAATCACACATGCATACTGTCAAATATGCTTTTATATTTATATTTTATATAGCGATTATATTGCTTCAGAAGACATGGATTAAATTACTGGCATCTGGAATGGATTACCTTTATAACCTCTTTATGTACTTTTTGGAGTTTTAAGTGTTGGACCCCATTGACTTCATGTCCAGTTGCATTGTATGAACAAAAACCCCTCATATATCTTATATAATAACTTCATTAGTGTTCCACAAAACAAAGAAAGTTATATGAGTATGAGACGGCATGAGACTGAGGAAATGATGAGAGAATTATCATTTTTGGGTGAACTATTCCTTTAAATACAATGGAAATATCATGCTTCTCGCAGTGCCATCTGTTGGAGACATTGAATAAAACATCAAGATGTGATGAAAGGCCTTGACGGTGGACATTTATGAAGCTGCGATTGCTCTGACCTCAATGGAGAAGCTGTATGTATCTTCTTTGCCCACTTTAGCAGCCTTTAGAAGAAAGTAAAAGCCATAGAGGCTGATGGTCTGAGTACAGCAATCCTGTTCCTACAGCATAACAAAGTGAAAAGCACATTAACACGAAACACTTTTGCACTAAAAGCAAACAATGAAAGGCTAAGCATGGATTACATTTTGTCATCTTGTAACTGTCTCGTTTAATCAGGTTGTATATGAGCAACAGAAAAGTATGTAATTTAAGGACAGAAAGGCATTATGGGTGTAATGCTCTGCATCTAAGAACTGGATCATAATGACATTACAAATGCTTTGAAAGTGTACCGCACCCTGTCCACAATCATTCCGAACCGGACCGCTTGTTTGGAGAAGTCAGTCATGGCTGTGTCGCCCCCATTGTAAAGCTACAGGAAATAAATCACAGATTTTTCAGCTGAAAATGAAGCTCATGAATTAGTTCATTAGTTCATAATCATTCAGTACAAAACAATCAGCAATACTGTGTCTAACCACGAGCAGCTCATGAAATATAATGCCTCTGGATTGCAAAACGGCACTTTTCTAATCAGTACTTTTTGTTTTGTTTTCAAGTTTTAAGTGAGGTTTATGCTTAAACCAGAACAATCTTTTTGCCAGTAGGGTAAGGTAAGATAAAGTCACTTCTTACAATTTTCCTTACACCATGCATCTTGTTTTAAGGATGCTTAGATATTCTGGCTGGAAAACAAATCTGTTTATGGTTACTGATTAACCCAATGATTTGTGCAGCATGTGTTAAAGCTGGTGTTTGTGGTCTGTATAGACACTCACAGTGTGGTAGTGTTTGGACAGGATGTGCAGAAGGCAGGATTGAGGAAACACTCTGATGTTCTGCAGCTCATGTAGATGTGGCCCTGACACAAACACCGCAACTCAACACATAAAATTGGAAATAAAAACTTTATTTTGCATTTCTAATCTAATTTTGTCATCTACAGCTAACTTTAAAATGTCTAGATATTAAACATATTCCCAGGGGCCTGGGTAGCTCAGTGGTAAATATGCTGTCACCCCTGGAGTTCGCAAGTTTGAATTCAGGGTGTGCTGAGTGACTCCAGTCAGGTCTCCTAAGCAACCAAATTGGCCAAATTGCTATGGAGGGTAGAGTCACATGGGGTAACCTCCTCATGATCGCTATAATGTGGTTCGCTCTTGGTGGGGCGTGCGGTGACTCGTGTGTAGAGGCCGCATGACTTCGTGGTAACATGCTCAATGAGCCACGTGATAAGATGTGCGGGGTCTAAGATTCGAAGACAACTGAGATTGCCACCCAGATTGAGGTGAGTCACTATGCCACCATGAGGACAAAATTGGGAATTGGACATTCCAAATTGGGAGAAAAATGGGAGAGAAAAAAAATCATTTTATATATATATATATATTCCCGGTTCATCACACTGGAAATGGAAGGTCGAGTGCATTAAATTGTGGGATAAAGTATGCCACACAGTGTACTCAGGTTGTATACTGCACATGTTGGGCTGAGTTCAGAATGGCATACTACTCATGCTGTCTTACTAATTCTGCCATATGGTATAAATAGTAAGAGCAGTATGGTGGTATGCCATTCCAAACTTGACCTAGGTCTCCGGGTGTCTGTGAACAGTATACTGTGAAACTTCACTGGACTGGACAGGGGAAACAGGACACGATAACAGGAGGGTGAACTCAAAGGTATGGGTTTTAATTTCCAAAACAAAAAGTACAACACCGAACATAAATTGTTTAAAGGAACACAGGAACGATCTCTCTATAAACAAAACTTCTTTGGGCTCCGGATGGCAACGCTAGACTGCCCTCCCCACTGGCGTTGTTGTGGCTCTTATATGCCGCTCTCCCCGTGCTTACTGAAATCAGAGACAGGTGTTAGACATATTTTAGCTCAGGTGCAAGCGCCCTTACCGCTCCCTCTCTCCGAACGGGCGCTTGACCACGCCCCCGCTGCCACATACCCCCACCGCCCGACTCAGGCCGGGGCGTCATCCGGCCTGCCTACCACTCCCCCCCCATTTCTGGAAAGGAAGTCGGCGACAGCCATCTGCACCCCCGGTCTGTGGACCACCTCGAACTTAAAAGGCTGGAGAGCCAGATACCAACGGGTGATCCGGGCGTTAGTATCCTTCATGCGGTGGAGCCACTGCAGTGGGGCATGATCCGAGCAGAGGGTGAAGGCCCGCCCCAGCAGGTAGTAGCGGAGTGTGAGGACCGCCCACTTGATGGCTAGACACTCCTTCTCCACGGTGCTATACTTAGTTTCCCTCAGTGAGAGCTTCCTGCTGATGTATAGCACCGGGCGCTCCTCCTCCTCCACCACCTGCGAGAGTACGGCCCCCAGCCCTCTGTCTGAAGCGTCCGTCTGTAATAGAAAAGGGAGAGAGAAGTTAGGGGAATACAAGAGCGGCCCCCCACAGAGTGCGGCTTTAATTTGTGAGAACGCCTGCTGGCACTGTTCCGACCATTGGATCAGGTCTGGAGCCCCCTTTTTAGTGAGGTCAGTCAGCGGGCTGGTGACGTCCGAATAATTAGGTACGAACCTTCTGTAGTAGCCAGCCAGCCCCAGGAACTGCCTCACCCCCTTTTTGGTCTTGGGCCTAGGGCAAGTCGCAATCGCCGCGGTTTTATCAATTTGGGGCCGCACCTGGCCATGGCCCAAGTGGAACCCCAGATACCGTACCTCCACACGCCCAACCGCGCACTTCTTAGGGTTTGCAGTGAGCCCTGCCCGCCGCAGCGACTTCAGGACCGCCCTCAGGTGTTGTATATGCCGCTGCCAGTCATTACTATAGATAATAATATCGTCTATGTAGGCAGCGGCGTAAGCAGAGTGCGGCCGGAGGACACGGTCCATCAAACGCTGGAACGTGGCTGGGGCCCCGAACAAACCGAACGGAAGTGTCACAAATTGGTGTAATCCGAATGGCGTGGTGAAGGCTGTTTTTTCGCGGGATATTGGTGTCAAGGGGATCTGCCAATAACCCTTTGTTAAATCCAATGTCGAATAAAAGCGAGCAGTACCTAACCGATCGAGCAGTTCATCAACGCGGGGCATTGGATACGCGTCAAATTTAGACACCGCGTTGACTTTTCTATAATCCACACAGAACCGCACCGACCCGTCACTCTTGGGAACAAGAACGACTGGGCTGGACCAGTCGCTGTGGGATTCTTCTATTACTCCCATATCAAGCATGGCATCTAATTCGTCCCGGACAATTTTCTTTCTATGCTCGGGGAGGCGATAAGGGCGGCAACGAACGACCGCCCCTCGCTCGGTCTCGATATGGTGCTGGATGAGGTTCGTGCGGCCCGGCAGGGGAGAGAATACGTCCGCAAACTCCTTCTGCAAACTGGCAACCTCTGCTCGTTGACATGGGGAGAGGTGGTCTCCACAAATGACCGGGGTATTGAAGTCTGGATTTGGATTTACCTCCGGTCCGAGCTCCGCCCTCTCCGGGACCACCGTAGCCAACGATACAGGGACCGCCTCCCTCCATAATTTAAGGAGGTTGAGGTGGTAGATTTGACGCGCATTCCCTCTGTCGGTTCGCTTAACTTCATAATCGAGATCCCCCACTCGTCGTGTGACCTCAAAGGGCCCTTGCCACTTGGCGAGTAATTTGGAGCTCGATGTGGGAAGCAATACAAGAACTTTATCTCCCGGTGCAAATTCCCTCAGCCGCGTTCCCCTGTCGTACAGCCGGCATTGACGTTCTTGGGCCCGGAGCAAATTCTCCTGTGTTAGTTTCCCCAAAGTGTGGAGTTTTGCTCGGAGGTCAAGAATGTATTGAATTTCATTTTTGCTATTTGTAGGTCCCTCCTCCCAACCTTCTCGTAAAACATCTAAGATGCTGCGCGGGCATCGCCCGTACAATAGCTCAAATGGAGAGAAGCCGGTTGAGGCTTGCGGGACCTCTCGCACTGCAAACAACAGGGGATCGATCCATCTGTCCCAGTTTTTAGCATCCTCGTGCACGAACTTACGAATCATGTTCTTAAGGGTTTTGTTAAAGCGTTCCACTAGGCCATCTGTCTGCAGATGATACACGCTAGTGCGAATCGATTTAATGCCCAATAGATCGTAAAGTTCGCGAAGTGTGCGTGACATAAACGTTGTGCCTTGATCGGTGAGGATTTCTTTTGGAATCCCCACCCGGGAGATTATTTTGAAGAGCGCCCCAGCAACACTACGTGCTGAAATGTTGCTTAGAGGCACTGCTTCCGGATATCGCGTTGCGTAATCCACTAGGACTAACACAAAGCGATGTCCGCGTGCTGTCCGCTCTAATGGCCCGACGAGGTCCATTCCAATTCTCTCGAAGGGGACCTCGATCAACGGAAGAGGGCGCAATGGCGCTTTTGGGGTGGCCGGTGGGTTTACCAGCTGGCATTCACGGCACGCCGCACACCACCTGCGGACGTCACCGCTAATGCCCGGCCAATAAAACCGGGCTATTAGGCGGAGCAGTGTCTTTCTTTCCCCTAGATGACCCGCCATGGGATTATAATGAGCCGCTTGGAATAACATTTCCCGGCGGCTCCGTGGAATCAAAAGCTGTGTCCTATTTTCTTTAGTTTGAGTGTCCTGCGTCACTCTATACAGTCGGTCATTTATAATTGAGAAATAGGGGTATGCGAGTGCGATGTCTGGCCGGAGACGTTGACCATCGATCACTTCCACCCGACCAAAGGCATGTTTGAGGGTTTCGTCCCGCGACTGCTCCAAAGGGAAATCCTCGTCAGGGAATTCCCTGCAAAGAGGAGGGGCGGAAGCCCCGCCCCTCTCCTCGTCATCCCGATCTGGAGCAGCCGAGGACGGATCCGGCTCCGCCTCCCCTGTCAGAGCATCGCACATCGCACATCTCCCTACTTTAGTGCAGGACCCATCCGTACAAACTCCCCCTAACACATCTTTAAATGCTGGCCAATCGGTTCCCAAAATCAGAGGATGGGTGAGGCGGGGACTAACCGCTGCCTCTACTCTATGCTTTTTTCCCCGGAATTTCATTAACAAGGTCACCATCGGGTACTTGTGAATATCCCCATGCACACACCTCACCCTCACCCGTCTAGCTATGCCCAAAGCCCCGGGTTGAACCAAGCGTTGATGGATGGTGGTCTGATTGCAACCGGTATCCAGCAATGCTTGGTGTGTACCCCCCTGGATTCTTACCGGAATCCGGTACGCTCCAGCCCGATCGGGGGCAGCATGCGGTGGATCGGAGACCCGAACCACCGTCCCCACTTCCATCATCGGACACTGATCGCGGAAGTGGCCCGGGTCCCCGCACCTCCAACAGGCTGGCCCAGGCGCCACACCCGTACCTGCGTCGGCGGACGCCCCCACCTGAGGGGGAGAGCGGCTGAATGTGGCGGGGGGGGTGTGCGATGCCACCGTGGGTCTCTGCCAGGCTCCTCGCCTGCGGGGGGCAGGAACGGACCCTGGAAGAAAGACAGAGCGAGAAGGGGGAGGGGGATGGGGAAGAGCGGAAAAAAACACAGGGGAAGGGGAGGGAGAAAGAGAGGGCTCGTCCGCCCTCGGGATCGCCGCCATGTGGTCCTCCGCCAGCTGCACGGCTGCCTCCAGCGACGTCGGGCGGTGGCACTGGACCCACTCCGCCGTTCTCCTGGGTAGCCGCTGAGTGAATTGCTCCAGCACCACCTGATCGATGAGACCCTCGACGCTGCGGTCCCCCACTAGCAGCCACCTCCGGCAGGCATCGCGGAGCCGCTGAGCAAACGCGAACGGGCGGTCGGCTTTGTCCAGCTTCATGGCCCGGAAGAGCTGGCGATTCTCCTCGGGGCTCCGACCAACCCGCTGCATGATGGCTCTCCTCAGATCGGGGTAGGCCAGGAGGTTCGCTGTCGGCAGTTGTTGAGCCGCGAGTTGGGCTTCCCCGGACAATAATGGGATGAGGCGGGCTGCCCATTGGTCGCGCGGCCAGGCCCAGATCTCCGCCGTGCGTTCGAACAAATCGAGGAACGCCTCAGGGTCGTCCGTCGCCCCCATTTTCTGCAACATGGGAGGGGGTAACGGAGGGTGATTGTCCGGGGTCGCTGCTGTGGCGGGAGCGACCTCCCGGCTGAGGAGGCTCCGGATGGCCAGTCGGTCCTCTGCTTGAGCCCGCATGATCTCAAAGAACCGTCGATCCTGGTCCTCCCGGAGCTCAAGCAGGGAGTGCTGGTGGCTTTGATGGAGTGTAGCGAGGGACTGGAGGACTTCGGTCAGCTGGGCGGACTCTACGGGGCGACCTTCCATAACTAATTTCCCGGGTTTCGGCACCACTGTGAAACTTCACTGGACTGGACAGGGGAAACAGGACACGATAACAGGAGGGTGAACTCAAAGGTATGGGTTTTAATTTCCAAAACAAAAAGTACAACACCGAACATAAATTGTTTAAAGGAACACAGGAACGATCTCTCTATAAACAAAACTTCTTTGGGCTCCGGATGGCAACGCTAGACTGCCCTCCCCACTGGCGTTGTTGTGGCTCTTATATGCCGCTCTCCCCGTGCTTACTGAAATCAGAGACAGGTGTTAGACATATTTTAGCTCAGGTGCAAGCGCCCTTACCGCTCCCTCTCTCCGAACGGGCGCTTGACCACGCCCCCGCTGCCACATATACATACTCTATAATAAGTCTGTGAGAATGCTTTTCTGAACATAGCCATTGACAAACGGCTATGTTTGTTAAATGGTACACACACCCCAAACTTACATGTCAGGTTGCTCAAAGCGTTTACACTCTTCATGTCAACCAACTAATAGTTTACTCATAGTTGCATATTAGATTGGGATAGGAGAATGTGATTATTTTTCATAAACTGTAAACTCTTCTACTTGCCCTGCGAATTTGCCTCTTTCATTCTAGTCAGTGTGTACAGTATATTCCACCACAAGCCTGTGTGTGTAGAGTGCAGCATATGTTGGCCAAGCAAATCACGAGCAAGGTACACCCGGACTCTTTACTCATTATTTTGGGAGATTAAACAGCACTAATTTATGCAAAGAATGACCAAAATACAAACAACATGTTACTTGTGCCACCAGAGAGGGTAAAATGCTTGATCACTGCTACACCATGATTAAAGATGCTTATCCTTCTATATCTCACACTGCAAACACACACACACACACACACACACACACACAAACACACGAACACACACAATCACCAATGACTATCAGTCACTGGCCCAGTGCTCAGTTCCAGCCTGTTTTAAAAACTTGGTAGTTGTCCCAGTACCCAAAAAGCAAAGGAACTCATGCCTAAATGACTACAGACCAGTTTCTTTGACTTCAGTGGTCCTTTGAGAGACTTGTGCTTTCTTATCTTAAAACCATCATGGACCGCTGGCTAGACCACTTGCAGTTTGCTTACAGAGCCAGCAGGTCAGCAGAGGATGCTGTGAGCATGAGCCAGCACTATATCTTACATCATCTGGATAACACTGGATCATATGTTAGGATTTTGTTTGTGCACTTCAGTTCTGCTTTTAATACAATCATTCCCAAGCTTTTACAAACAACGTTGGCCCAGCAGGCTAAATTCCATCTGTCTCAGGATCACTGACTTCTGACAAATAGGAAGCAGTGTGTGAAACTAGGCAAATACACCTCTGACTCTCAGCACTGGGGCACCATAGGGCTGTGTACTGCTCTACTCTTTATATACCAACTACTGCACTTCTATGGACCCCTCCGTTAAGCTCTTAAAGTTTGCAGATGTTACAATGTTCATCTGCCTCATTAGAAACCACAATGTGTCTGCACACAGACAGGAGATGGAACGTCAGGCGACTTGGTGCAGCACTAACAACCAAGAGCTGAATGCTGTAAAGACAATGGAGATGATTGTAGACTTAAGAAGACCACCCCCGACCTCACTCCCCCTAGTCATCAATAGATCACCTGTTGCATTCAAAAATCCCTAAAGTTTCTAGGGACAATAATCTCCCACGACCTAAAATGCAACACTGCCTCCATTACTAAGAAGACACAGAAAAGGATGTACTTCTTGCAGCAGCTAAGAAAGTTCAACCTCCCACAAGCACTGATGATACAACTCTATACAGCATCACAGAATCTGTCCTCACTTCATCCTTTACTGTGTCTTTTGGATCAATTGCCACATGTGAGAGGATGAAACTCCAGCGCATCATCAGGACTGCTGAAAAGGTCATTGGCTTTAGTTTGCCTTCTATCCAAGATCTGTATAAGGCCCGTTGCAGAAAGTGATCAATTAAAATAACCGAGGACTCGTTACATCCTGTCCACTGTATTTTCCATCAGGAAGGAGATTCAGGTCCATTAGGACAAAAACAAGACACAAGAACAGAGCTGTATCTTTGCTGAACACATAAGAACATGTGGTGCTGCACTCTCTAATATCATTGGCCATTTTTAGTGTATATCTGTACGTCTGCACTTTTTGTCCATACATACACTACATATTGATGTAATTGTAAATGTGCTATACACTGTTGCACATCTTTGCTTTTCTCTATCTATGTATTCGCACATATTTGTATTTACTGTATTGTATTACATGTCTGTACTTATAAGTAGGTTTGTATATCTTAACGTCTGTCCTCTGTCTACAACTGCCACATCAAATTCCTTGTAAGTGTAATCTTACCTGGCTAATAAAAACTATTCTGATTCTGAATGTATTTTAACATCACACATCACCAGTGTAATAAAGTAGTGTGCATGTGTTTGTGAGATGTGCTGTTAGTAGCTGATACTGTTGTCATGTCTTTGGGTGGGAGTATATATGACGTGGTCTCTTTGCCAGATTGTCAGTTTTTAGGTAAGACAACCAGTGGTCATCCAAATCAGAGAAGAGATTTTAGAAAAATCAGGGAATGCATGCTTCTTTTAACATTGTTTTTGAAGAAGTCAGTCCATTGTAAACACAAATTCATACATTCAGTAATGCCATGCAGGCGAAGAGCTTTGAAGATAGTGATGTATTTTTGTCCCAGAGGCTGTTCCAAGAAAACTCTTGTGTCCCTAAAACAGAAACATGATGGAGAGGTGTCATTAAAAGAATGATGCCGTTACAATACAACTTAAGCTCTATGGATGGACAGCATGGGTGGAGTCTGTTCTGGAATAACAAATCCCATTCATTTTCTCCATAGACAAATTGAATATTAATGATGACTCATAAACCTTTAAAGACAGACCTACCCCGTGAGCTCTGAGGCTGTTAATCAATGATATATGTTTCTGTCGAACACTACGTTATTTCAACTTCTTGTGTTCTTCTGCTGAACACAAATGATGTTTTTAGAAGAATATTTCAGCTCTGTAGGTTCTCGCAATGCAAGTGAATGGTGACCAATGGTGGCATTTGAAGCTCCAAAAAGTACATAACCTCAGCATAAACATAATCCATCAGGCTCCAGTGGTTTAATCAGTGTCTTCTGAAGTGATCCTGTTGGTTTTGGGTGAGAACTGACCAAAATATAACTCCTTTTTCATTGTACATTTTGACAGCAGTCTCCTTGGGAATGATTTCAAGCTTAATTATGCTTCCTATAGTGCCATTTAGCGCTCTGCGCATGCGTCAAGCACTAGGAAGTGTAATGGAGCTTGAAATCATGATTCTGCCTAGAGACTGCAATGAGAAGATGTACAGTAAAAAAGGAGTCACATTTTGGTCTATACTCACCCAAAACCAACTAGATTGCTTCAGAAGTACCATTGATTAAACTAGTGGAGTCTGATGGGTTATGTTTATGCAGACTTTATCTGCTTTTTGGGGCCCATTCATTTGATATGTGAGGACATACAGAGCTGAAATATTCTTCTAAAAATCATTATTTGTGTTCAGCAGAAGAAAGAATGGCATGTGGTTGAATAAATGATGAGGGAATTTTCATTTTTGGGTGAACTATCTCTTTAAATAGCAGAATTCCTGGTGAAGAAATACACTACCCATGTTCCTAAAGAGAAAGTTCCACCAATCAGAGTAGAGCTCTGCAGCTCCGCCCACTCCTATGATGCACTTTGAATGACACAATCAAGTCACTCCCCCTACACTCTCAAACTACTTATATATTTGTGTATATCTAAATAGTTTGCAATAAAATTCAAATATATTGTTTTTATGCCTATAATCAACAATTATAAATGTTATATTTTTATTAGTTCTTAGTTCGATCACATCGTCCGCAATGCTTAATGGGATTGTATTCATTTCTTTTTACAGTTCGAAAGTCATTTCTTGTACCTTTGTGCTTTTGTCTGATTTTGAATACTTTTTTACTTCAAATGAAAGTTTGTAATGTTGTGATTCACCTTTTTTATGAAGGATTTTATGAAATCACTAAGGAAGAAATGAATGGGAAAAACACTTCCAGAACCCAGACGGCTGAAAAATGGGTGGCAATGTTGCACTTTATACTTTACAGACAGTTATTTCACGTTACTTTCTGGTATCCTTGTGTGTATCATCTCAATGTTACCAAGTTTTATGGCTGCACAATTAATCGAAAACTAGTCGCTATTACAGTTACGGCTGCCACGACTATGTAATCGTGAAAATGTATGATTACAGCATTCAATCTAAGTTCGCTCCTGTTGCATCAATAGATTATATTTACAGAGTGTTTTTGCAGAGGTTGAGTATTCTAACCAATCACTAACATGTCTGTTGAGCAATGAAACGTCAATGGCCAATTAGAGCCGCTTAGATTAGTCCTCCGTCCTATCAGTAATTACTACTGATCCTAATCCACAAGTTTTAAACCAGCTGAATGCCCAGATGCTTACTTCATGTTCTAGCTCTGTTCGAGTGGCACACGAAAAATTAATAATGAAGAAATATCACCTGACACTTGAAAAGAATCTGTAGAACAAGAGCGAAAAGAACTTTGGATTCATTGCATATTGCACCGCTAGCTTTGAAAGTAGATGCTAAATACACTGAAAATGATCAACACATCAAAACTAAAACACTCCCGTTCTAATCAAGGCACAGACATGGTGTAAATAATTGATTTATTATGCTGATTAGACAGCTTTGTTTTTAATGAGAGCATTTGTGAGAGTGCAGAACAGTGTGCAGTGCGTCATTGAGCTTGCGTCGAAATGCAGATCTCAAACAGTGTTAACCTATAGTGAGTGACCGCAGTTATTGTAATGGGAGAGTTTGTCACATTGTTCGATTTCTGTGTACAATTTATTAAAAATGTAATTAAAGGTTTGTTTTGTCATGTTAATAAGTAGGCCAATGTGAATTGATTTGTATAAAATACCAATAAAGTAATTCGGCTGAACTATTCTAAGTGTGTTTTGGAGGTGTAGCCAACATAAAGAATATGACATGAATAGCATATTTCAGGAATCACCTTCATTGTTATCGCGTCTGCTCTAAGACCCATTTGCCACGCAGCTGGTATTGACAGATTAAAAATCTTCACGAATCGCACATACTCCGATTGCAAATGACTGTTTTTAATTTCCAAAGTGCAGCCACTGAGGCCAAAAATGATCTAAGGATGATCTTACATGAACAAGATCACCATTGAAGATCTAATGGGATGAATGGTCCCCTGTCTAGCCACCAAAGGTCTTCCTGAACAGAGCAACTTGGTCGATATACATCAGCTGTTAATAAGTTTGAATACTGAATATGCCATATTATATACTATACGTGAATTAATAATTTAAACAGTAATTTAGCAATAATTTAATTTATTCTATACCACAGATATCCATTTAAAATAATTTTATTTGCCTTTAACAAACATTATTACAATATAAAATACAAAATAATGCTTAAAAGAAACTGGAGCGCAGCTCATATTCACCATTGAAATCTACTACTCTGAAGAACCACACGGTTGCTTACTTTGTGACATCATGGTAATTTAATATTTTAATCAACATTAATAATTGTGATTACAATATCCAGGGTAATAATCGACAATTATGATTTTTGCTATAATCGCGCAGCCTTACCAAGTTTACAGCCTTTACATGGTTGTGACAGGTGTTTATACAGTAGATATAACTTTGCACAAACAAGGTTAGTACATTTTAAATTTAAAGCAAATTTATCACAATAGTCTCATGTTAACACATACAATTTTTAAGTCTTATGGCTATACATTTATAACAGAGTGTATTTCAACATTAATCCCAGTGCAATGACTTGCCCAACAGACTTCCATATTTTAAGTAAAGCATATGAAGTATAAATATATGATAAAACATACCATGTACATCAAAACAGTCATTCCTTATGTACACAATAAACCACACATGTGCCATGACTGAATTAATGTCCATAACACAGTTTCACATTATTTCTGGAATTATACTACAGTAGTACCATCTGGTCTGTTGTTCTTAGGATGGTTGGGTGATAACTGACAATATAAGTGTGAAACTGTAATAAATATCTACCTGGAGAAGAAGTTGATGATGGTGCTATGAGAAGGTAGTGTCTGTCTGAGAGGGTTTAACTGCAGGTAAAGCCAATACAGCACTGCTCTCAACACATCATACTCATTACATGTAAACAGTCTGCACACAAAGAGAAAAAAGAACCATATTATGGCACTCTTCCACTGCAGGTTACGGTTCGACTCAACTCTACTCGCTATACTTTTCTGAGCTTGCTTTTCCACAGCTCTTAGTGCCGCCTCAACGTGGGTGGGATTATAGGCTGATCGCCATAGTTGCACTGCCTCTACTGCCGTGACATCATCTTAAACGCGAAACAGTTGTTGCATGGTGATTTCACACATGTGTAACAGTTAAATTGGCATGGTTGTTTTAGAAGCAAGATTTCCAGTAGCTGGTCAACCAACCCGGTATCACGCCAAAGCGTGAAATAGACACGCTGGTCCACTAGCAGATGCGTGTCGGTGTCACGCTTTGCCTCCTCTAGGCGTGTGCATGACACGCGCGCGTCTAGGTAGAATATCAGCAGGGGGCAATCATTTCCTCAACGCCAACAACTCTCCGCGCACCAAAGAGAAAGCGATATATTGCGTTCTCCAATTCCGATTAGCAGGATATATATTTTTTCCATTTATAAGCTTATTTTTTACGTGAGGAAGATATAACATCAGCATAGGATACTCGACAACATCAGTGTCGGTATTTCAGGATCGAACGCTGCTTTCTGTGATTAATTTCCATTAACGTTATTGACCACAGTAACGTTAACAGCACCACAGATTAAACATCTCCACAGCCCACACACACATATAACGTTAGGCTACAGCAACGTTAGGATTTCTTAATGACAGCACTATAATGAACAAATACGTCCTGAACGTAGTATGTGTAGTAACCCTTTATTGTCACATAGTCACAAGTGAAAGTAACCAGCGAAATTGGCCATCATCCTGCCCATACGAACATACAACACGACAACGGTATCGCTTTCTCTTTGGTGCGTGGAGAGTTGTTGGCATTGAGGAAATGATTGCCCCCTGCTGGTATTGCAACTACACGCGCGCGTGTCATGCACACGCCTAGAGGAGGCAAAGCGTGACAATGACACGCATCCGCTAGTGGACCAGCGTGTCTATTTCACGCCTTGGCGTGATATCGGGTTGGGTCAACTAAATAAAGTGAGGCTTTCAAGCAGAGTATAGAGTTAACGTACCATACTCCATCGTGGACTCCAGCAACAGTCTCACTTCCATTGCTCGCCGGTCTGCTTATTGCCATAGATAGCGTCCATTTTGTCGAACCACTTCCACTTTCTTCTGTTTGAACCACTCTGGCTGCTGTGGCTCTTGATAGTTCTGTAGTCACTTTGAAATGTATTTTTTTTACTTTTCACTACACTGTTGGTAGGTTTCTGAAAGACTTTTTCGTTTCACGTCGTTTTGTTCGTCGCTAATAAGAGGAACGTCTGCACCTCGTTTATTGACCACAGCGTGGTTTTGCGCACAGCCATTTCTTTTTACAATTCGAAAGTCAAGTGAACAAATGATACTGCCATCACTGCTGCTAACTTTAAAACTATCGAGTTGTTGTCCCGTGTCGCAAATCCAGTGATGCTGGAAGTGACTATTCTCTCTGACCAATCAGTGATCTACAGGGTTTGGAGGTCACATTTAGTATCGTCCCGGCTCGCTTGGAAGCTCAACCAAGGTGGTACTAAAAAAAAGTACCAGGTACCAGGTACTATCCACAACGGAAAACCCCCAAAAAGCGAGCAGAGTCGAGTTGAGTCGAGCTGTACCGTGCAGTGGAAAAGACCCATTAGTGTCCAGTTCATCACTGATATCTGATTACAAAGTCATTTGTTATGGTCAAATAATCACCTTAAGTCCAAAAGTAGTGTAAAATATAACATTTTAAATTCTTGTAATCAGATAACATTTACTGATTTTTTAAATCAAGTTAATTACTAGTTAAGTACTAGTTAAGTGGATTACTTACTTAGAAACATAATGAGTGTATTACTCGTGTGCAACAATGATCGAGGAGGAAATACATATATTATTTTGAATTTGTTCTGAAGTAAAGTAATTAGTAATGTTTTGAAGTAATCAGTAAAGTAATCTGATTATTAGTTTAGAGAGTAATTTGTAGCTGATTACTTTCTTTGTGTAAGCCTTAGGGTTAACACTGCTGTTGATTTACTATGATGGGTTTAAGCAATTTAAATGAAATATAATAATAATAATATTAATATTAATAATGAAGTGATTCATAGCAGTGAATATTACTGAATACATATGGATGGTTGGGAGCTTAGATTAAATGTATAATTCCAAAACTGATCATACATAGATGCTATTCCTTTATTTTGTAGTATTTTATATACTGTAATGATTATCACATTACAATTATTAACCACATTATTTCCTTGTCTTTAGTTGGTTTATGGTTTTTGTAGATTTTCCATTGTCCTTGTCCATGTATTCATTAGTGTCAGGTGACCCTCATTTCATCATTAGTTCACTGTGTATTTAGTCCCCATGTTCCCCAGTATTCATCGTCAGTTGTTTTCCTTTCAGGCTGTAGTGTGAGGATTTCGGTTTCTTTTGCTTCTTGTTTCCAGTGTTTGTTTTGTATTTTTTATTAAAGCTGCTGCATTTAGATCCTGTACTCTTGATTTATCATTCTGCACATCATTACAGAATAACTGACCAAGTTTTATGGATCTAGCAGCAGAATTGCTGGGCAGGTCTTTGTTTTAGGGAATATTTGATTCGCTTTTTGACTTTAGCAAGCCAGTCTAACCGGACTGACTCTCATCTGTTCGGCTTGAACAATTATGAGAGCACTGATTGGCATGAGATGGAAGAACTCACATGGACTGAGTACATTCAGATCACTCTGTTGAGTGTATATCCTACAAGTGAAAATAACACCACCTTGACCACTGCGTTCCCAGCTCCAGTGGTCACAACCTCAGTGGTCTCAGCTTCAGTGGTCCCGGTGATCTCAACTTTGATGGTCCAACACCCTCTATATTGCCAGTTACTCTTATCATGGTCCCATTGCCCACGCCTGCCCTGATAAATGAGCCAGCACCAATGCCTGCCCCATACAATGAGCCAGCACCTGAAGCCTCGGCCATCCCAGATCCACCACCCGAAGCTTCGGCCATTCCCACAGCAGTGCTCTCAGCTGTCTGCAAGAGGAGGAGGAGGAGAAGGGCCCCTGCTCTCCAGTCACTGCACGCTCTCATGGCCGTGGAGGATGTGTCAATGCCATCACTCATTGCAAGTCGCTGCTAGTGCTCTCGGTCACGGAGTCTTTCGACGAGCCCATCCAGTTCCCCGATTCTGTCGACAAGCCCGTCCAGTTCCCAGCAGCCGTTGACCAATCTGTTGCTCAGCCCAGTAACCAGCACCTGTCAGACACCAGCTACCAGGCTGTTGCTCAGGCCAGTAACCAGCACCTGTCAGACATAAGCTACAAGTCTGTTCAGTGCCTAGCAGCCACCCACTTCCAGTATGACTCCTGTTCAGCAGCTGCCGCCCAGTCTGTTCAGATCTCAGCGGTCGCTGTCCAGTCCCATGTGGCCCCCTTGAATCCTCATCTTCCCTGGCCTATGTGCTCTCTGAGTCCCCTAGTGCCTTGCTCTCCGAGTCCCATAGTGCCTTGCTCTCTGAGTCCTCTGCTGTTCTGACCTCGAGAGACAGATACATTTTCTGGAGTCATCGGAGAGGGAATTTGCTGCTAATCTGCTAGCGACCAAGACAGACTTGGAATGCATTTGTGAAAAACTGGAGGATTTGGAGAATCGTAATCAGCGAAACAACTTCTGAATTGTTGGAATTCCCGACCATGAAGAAGGCAGAGATATGGTGAAATTCCTAGATGAGCTCTTCCTGAGTCTGCTTGGAATTTCTTGCCCCTATTTTGACATTGCAATGCCTTTCTATTAAACTAACCGGTGAAGTTAAGTCACACCCCGTTATCTTGCATTTGCACGTGGTATGGACAGGACTGTCCAGAGGGTTTAAATCGGACATTTATTTAAATGTTGCATCGAGCATATGACTACACCCAAAATTACATATTAATAAGTCCCCTTTCTGCTGGTCGGAGTGGATTGAGAAGGAGGTTAATAAGTTCGGTGACCTATATAAGAGTGGGGTGTTGAGATCGTTTTAAAAATATGGTCCAACCAGATCTCAGTTATTTAGGAATTTACATGTGCCCCACCTGCTTTTATTTTGCCCCAGAATCTGCACCTTAGGTGAAGGGGCGGTCATTAATTTTGGGGATAGCCACTTAAAAAGTTGAGCTCTAGCTGGAATTATGGTTGGCAGACAAATTATTCTTAGGGGGAGAAAGATGGCTGGACACCGTCGTTTTAGTGGTGGTACAGGGAGATGGGTGGGGTGGCAGCACTTGAGGAGGCGATTTTTAGAAGGTTGGGAAAATGGGATTTGTTTAATAGGAAGTGGGGTGGATATTTGGCTCTTTTGGAGGGTTCTTGGGGAGGGGCAGTTGAGAGGGATTTTTCATTTTTAGTTTGATGTGTTGTGCATTCTTGTTTTTTGAAAGTACATTTTTTTTGGTGTCAAAATAAATATGTACATTTCCACGTTATAATTGTAAGTGATCGCTTTAGTGCAAGTTTGGGTTTTAATGTGCATGGGAAGGGGTTTAATTTATATTAGTGGTTAATCCGAATGTCTGCTAGACATAACACAGGTCACATAAACTACAACACATAGAGACTATATCACCCAGATATCATATAGAGACTGTGTCTGTTCCCCGAACTACCAAACACAAAACTTTCAAGGTCAAATAAAAAAATTAAATAATTAAAGACAAATATCATAAGAAGGAAGGGCTATTAAACATTAGATCTCTTTCTACCAAAGCACAAATGATAAATGAATGCGCTCTGTCTGACTGAATCCTGGCTTAAACCAGTTTAAATAAAACTACTCCCCCAGGTTATTGTAATAAACATGAGCCTCATCTGAAGGGTCGAGGAGGAGTTGTTGCTACAATTTACAGTGAAGTTTTTGGTGTTACTCAGAGGACAGGATATAAATTTAAGTCTATTGAAATAATAATGCTTAATATGACATAATAACCTTCTACCACACTATATTCCATCATGTTCATTATGATCGCAAAATTCTGGCCTGTTAATAGTTCCTAGAATATCAAAATCCACAAAAGGAGGTAGATCCTTTTCATATTTGGCTCCTAAACTATGGAATAGTCTCCCTAACACTGTTCGAGATGCAGACACACTCTCTCAGTTTAAGTCTAGACTAAAGACTAAAGATCTATTTAGCCAGAAATACACCTAATTTATCCTCCAACCCACAATTAGGCTGCTTTAGTTTAGTCTGCCGGAACCAGAAACCAGAAACATAGATCATGATCTATAACTCTGCAATAAATTGAATGGTATCTAGGCTAATATTCTGTTTGTATCCCTGACCTCAGGACTCTTATCCTGAGGTCACCAGAACCGTCTGGATCCAGCTCTGTTCCTGCTTCATGTTGGACTCCACTGCAACGTGTCTCTAAGTGATGACGACTAAATGCAGCCGGTGCCAGCCAAACATCACTTCATTCTATTATGATGGAATTCAGAGGATGAACTGATGCCAACTCCAACCATAAGACATGGGATGGGGGCACTTCATATGCCATTGTCTGGATTTAGGATGGACCACATCGAACCTCAATGAAAGGACCTGCCGGTTGAACTGCTATGCACCTCACTGATCACCTATTGATGGACTACACTCTTATAATGGAATACATAGACTATCAATTAATTATCAGCCAATTAACAAGGACAATTGCATCTATGTGAACTTCTGCAGTTAATCCAGGATGAACTTCAAAGACATTAGTTATTAATCTTACAGTTAATACAAAATCGATGTTTAAACACTGACCCTTAACACTTACTTACTTTAATCATTTTAAATCATGACTTTAACTATACATGAGTAATATTGGCATTATATTCATGATGTTAGTCAGAGGGGAACTGGCCCCCACAGTGAGTCTGGTTTCTCCAAAGGTTATTTTTCTCCATTAATCAACATCTTATGGAGTTTTGTGTTCCTTGCCACAATTGCCTACGGCTTGCTCACTGGGTTTTATTTTTTATTGTTTCAAAAATACACAACAGAGAAAAACACAACACACACACATCGAATCAACATTTAACATTTAACCCCCCACTAATATCCCTCACCAATCACCAACCCCACCCTGACCCCCAACAAACACCCCTGTGGTCATATATCATAACACACACACACACACACACACACACACACACACACACACACACACACACACACACACACAATATATATATATATATATATTATATTATTATATATTATATATTAGATATACATAATTAAACTAGAATTCTCTCTCCCCATCCCCTCCCAGAGAGTCCCCCCAAAACACAAAATAATTACCCCATTTCTTACCATACAAGTCCCCAAACACCAGCCTTCTAATTGCCACCTCCTTGAAAGCTGCTACCCTCCCCATCTCCGCACACCACTCTGGAAATGATGGCGCTCCATCCGACTTCCAACCCCTTAAAATAATTTGTCTGTCAATCATGATACTGGTCAGAACCCAATGTTTTACATGTTTATGCCCCAAATTTATGACTTCCCCATAGCCCAAAATACAGAGTCTGGGGCAAAGTAAAATGTGAGTGCCCAAAACGTCACGCAAACTATTCTGAACCTTCAACCAAAATTCTTGGATCTTAACACACCCCCAAAAGTCATGGTTTGTGTCTCCATCTTCTGATTGACTTCGCCAGCATGGGTCTGTAAGACCAAGCCTTTACAATCTAGAGGGGGTCCAAAATGAATTCCAAAATGTTTTCAAAAGATCTCTCCTCCACTCCACTCTCATATAGGTCACCAAGTGTAGTAACCCCCTCACAATCCACTCTGATCAGCAGAAAGGGGATTTATTAATACGTAATTTTGGGTTCAGCCATATGCACAAGGCAACATTTAAATAAATGAAACACTCTGGACATTTTTGTCCATACTGAGTGCCAATGTGAGATAACGGGGTGTAACTTAACTTCTCCGGTTAGTTTGATAGAAAGGCTTTGCAATGGTGAAATAGGTGCAAGAACTTCCTGTTTAATACAAAACCAGGGAGGGGCTCTCTCATGTGGAAGTGACCAATGAGTCTGAGACCGAATGCATAATGATAAAACAAAATCTTAGATAGGCCTAGCCCACCTTTGTCAATCGGCATATGTAACTTATTGAAATGTAATATGGGACATTTGCCATTCCAAATGAAGGACATCGCTATGCTATCAAATTGCTTGAAATATGAGAGGGGGACCTATAGGGAGAGACTGCAGAAGTTGAATTTTGGAATACAATTCATTTGAATAACATTAACTTTCCCAATTATAGATAAATGTAATGAAGCCCACCTTCCCACATCACTCGAAATCCATTTAATTAAAGGGTCCAAAATCAACTCTAACTAAATCATACAAATTTGCTGGGAAAAAAATTCCCAAATACTTAATGTCCTGTTTGGGCCACTGGAAGGCACCGGCTGAAAAGCCGTTACCAGGCAGTACGCTGTCAGTGTCAAAGCTTCGGGTTTAGCCCAATTAACTCTGTATCCTGAGAACTTAGAAAAGGAATTAATAATTCTGTGGAGTCAAGGCATAGATCTAGTAGGTTCAGAGAAAAATAATTAAATATCATCTGTGTTAAGAAGAAGCTTATGGTTCCAGAGCAAGACAGAACAATAATGGGGAAAGAGGGCAACCCTCCCGGGTGCCCCTGTCCAGAGTAAAATAATCTGAAATGTATCCATTTGTTTGTACCACCTCTACTGGGTGTCTATAAAGTAACTAAATCCATCCAATAAAAGTATTCCTGAACCCATATATCTAAAAAAATCTTAAAAAAAATAATCCCATTTTCCGTATCAAATGCCTTTTCAGCGTCAATTGAGATGACAGCGACCGGAGTCTGATCATTCGCCACTGACCACATGATATTGATGAAACACCCAATGTTGTCAGAAGAGTTACGGCCCAGAATAAACCCCACCTGATCTATATGTATAAAAGATGTCATAACTTTAATTAATCGGTTAGCCAGAATTTTTGACAATATTTTTACGTCTAGCTGAATCAGGGAAATTGGGCGGTAACTCTTACACTCGCTTGGATCTTAGTCATTTTTCTCACTGGGTTTCTAAATACAATTATTAATTATTTATTTTTAAACAATTCACAGTCATATTTTATCAAACTACAGTATGATGACTCATCGACATTATAGACATTACTGTCATGAAACGGAAGGACACACAGGATGATGGTTAGTGATATTTTATTTATGCACAAGGAACAGTCACAGCAGGGAGACAATGTCAGGATGTTTTGAGTTGAAGAGTTGTAATGAGAATTGATGTAGTAGTGAGACTTCTTATCTGATATGGATGGGTTGGTTAACGATACAGATGAGGACAGAGTGAGGGGAGCAGACAGATTGAAGTTCGATGACCGGAAGGGCTGAAGGAAGTTTCTGGAATTTGGAAGAGAACTCAGATCAGGTTGGTAGCGGGTATTCAGAGACCGGACAACTGAGTGAGGGAACTGGTGTGATATTTAAGGGGTGCGGTGATTGAGTGCAGAGTGCCGGCAGGTGGTGAAGACAGGTGCAGATGATTAGTACTCCGGTGATGCTGAGCGACTGATTGGAGTGAAGTGGTCTGGCGCTGCTGTGGGTGTATCCATGACAGTACCCCCCCCTCCACGGCCAGCTCCAGAGGGCAGCTTGGACCGACGACGGGGACGACCCCGACCTCTTGGTGCCGGACGACTGGGGTGAGCAGAGTGGAAATCCTCTAGGATTTGGACCCAACACCTTTCTTCAGGTCCAAAACCTTCCCAGTCGACGAGGTATTCTAGATGGCCGCCCCGTCGTCGGGAGTCGAGGATTTCTTGGACTCGGTAGATGTTTTCATCCGCGGGATCCACAGGAGGGGGAGGAGGTACGTGGTCCGCACCAGACCCTGGGGAAGAAGGAGTGAGATGATTAGTGTAGGGCTTGAGTAGTGAGACATGGAAGGAAGGTGAGATGCGGTAATGTGCAGGGAGTGATAACCGGTAGGTGACTTCGTTGATCTGCCTCTGAATAGCGAACAGACCGATGTACCTGGGACTCAGCTTGCGGCAGGGCTGTCGGAGGCGGATGTCCCTCGTGGAGAGCCAGACCATTTGGCCTGGACGATATGCTGGGGTTGCAGATCTTCTGGCGTCGGCTTGGTTCTTATGTCTCCGAACAGCCCTCTGCAGATGGATGTGTGCTGAGTCCCAGACCCTCTCGCTCTCCTGGAACCAGTGATGGACTGCGGGAACCTCAGATGGCTCTCCTGACCAGGGAAATAAGGGTGGTTGGAAGCCGAGTATACACTGGAAGGGCGTAAGCCCTGTAGTAGACTGTTGCAGGGAGATCTGTGCATACTCGGCCCAGGGAAGGTAACGGCTCCAGTCATCCTGATGATCGTGGCAATATGACCGCAGGTATCTCCCGATCTCCTGTATCTTTCGCTCAGTCTGGCCATTGGACTGTGGATGGTAGCCTGAGGTTAAGCTGACAGACACTCCCAGGAGGTTAAAGAAGGACTTCCAAACTCGGGATATAAACTGTGGGCCGCGGTCTGAGACGATGTGAGTGAATAAGTTTTCTGCAGTCTCGAAGGCAGTGGGTAAACCAGGTAGAGGGATGAGTTTGCAAGCCTTAGAAAACCGATCAACTACCACTAGGATGCAGGTATGGGAGTCAGAGGATGGTAGGTCGGTAATGAAATCTACACCGAGATGGGACCAAGGTCTTGTGGGGATTGGAAGAGGCACGAGTTTTCCCTCCGGGAGATGTCGAGGGACTTTGGCCATGGCACAGACTGAGCAGCTCTTTACGTCCTGGGAGACATCCTGGGTCATATTGGGCCACCAGTAGCGTTGCTAAATGAGCGAGAGGGTTTGTTGGCTGCCTGGGTGTCCAGAGCCCAGAGACGTGAGAAATGAGTCCATGAGGGACAGACGCAAGCGGGTTGGAATGTAAGTCCATCGCTCAGGACCTCCCGGCGGAGCAGGCTCTGTTCGTGTGGCCTCGGCGATGTGATCATCGAGGCTCCACTGGATGGGACTGACAATCAAGGCTGGAGGGAGGACGGATTCAGGGTTTGATGTGATGATGTCGGGCTGGTATTGACGGGAAAGAGAGTCGGCCTTGATATTCTTGTCTCCTGGAAGGTATGTGACTTTGAAGTTGAACCGGGTGAAGAAGAGAGACCAGCGAGCTTGACGTGTATTGAGTCTTTTGGCGTCTCGGAGGTATTCTAGGTTTCTGTGGTCGGTGATGACGACAAACGGATGTTTAGCTCCCTCCAGCCAGTGTCTCCATTCCTCTAGGGCTAGTTTGATCGCCAGTAGTTCCCGGTTGCCGATGTCATAATTCTGCTCAGCCGGGGACAGTTTTTTGGAATAGAAGGCACATGGATGGAGTCGTGGTGGTGTCCCCTGCCACTGTGAAAGAACCGCTCCTACCCCGTTGGTTGAGGTGTCCACCTCGACGAGAAATGGAAGATCTGGGTTGGGATGGACGAGGGTAGGAGCGGAACAGAAGGAGCCTTTGAGCTTCTTGAAGGCTTCGGTGGCTTCGGAGGTCCAGGACAGAGACTTGGACCCTTTCTTCAGGAGGGAGGTGATGGGCGCACTGATTTGGCTGAAGCCTTTGCTGAATCGGCGGTAGAAATTTGCAAAGCCCAGGAAGCGCTGAAGCTCTTTAATATTGGAGGGTTGAGGCCAGTTGAACACAGCTTCCACCTTCCTCTGGTCCATGGTGATTCCATGTGGAGTGATTACATACCACAGGAAGTGAATAGTTTCCTTATGGAACTCGCACTTTTCCAATTTGAGGTAGAGCTGGTGGTCGTGCAGCCGCTGTAGGACAGATTTGACGTGGAGGTGGTGCTCGGTCAGGTTGGCAGAGTAAATGAGGATATCGTCAATGTAGATGACAAACTGATGTAGGTAGTCTCTGAAAATCTCATTCATGAAACCTTGGAATATAGTGGGTGCGTTGGACAGACCGAAGGGCATGACTCTGTACTCATAGTGGCCAGCAGGTGTGATGAAGGCTGTCTTCCATTCGTCACCTTTCCTTATGCACACCAAATTGTAGGCACTGCGCATGTCCAGTTTTGTGAAGACACAAGCACCACGGAGTTGTTCTAGGGCGGCTGGGACCAGAGGAAGAGGATAGCGGAACTTGACGGTGGAGTTGTTGAGGGTTCGGTAGTCGATACAGGGGCGTAAGCCACCGTCCTTCTTACTCACAAAAAAGAAGCTGGAAGCGGCAGGGGAAGTAGAGGGACGAATGTAGTCTTGCCGGAGAGCCTCCTCGATGTACTCCTCCATGGCCTTCTGCTCCGGGATGGACAGCGGGTAGATCTTACCTCGAGGGAGTACCGCCTCAGGCAGCAGGTCGATCGCACAGTCCCATGGCCGATGTGGTGGAAGTTTGGTAGCCAGTTGTTTATTAAAAACATCCTGGAACGCCCGGTAGGGAGCTGGTATTTCCGGGATTTTGACGGAAGGAGGACTTTCGACGGAAGTGGAACCAATGGTAACCTCATGTACCGGAGTGGGTGAGGTGCGTGGAAGCTTCTTAACAGCGTGCAGGCAGTGAGAGAAACAGACCTCTCCCCATTGCAGAATCTCACCGGAGGACCAGGCTATGTTGGGGGAATGAAGTTCCAGCCACGGGCGTCCCAGGATGACGTCGGCGGTGGAACCCTTCAGCACCAGAAACGTGAGCTCCTCCTCGTGTAGACAGCCGATCCTCATGGTGATGACGGGGCTGCTGTGACCGATCCGCCCTCGACCGAGCGGTTTCCCCAGAATGGAGTGTACATGAAGTGTTTGGGCAATGGGTCTTTGACGGGTCTGAAGTTTTTGCAGAGTGGAGAGTGAAATAAAGTTGCCAGCGGATCCAGAGTCGATTAGCGCTTGCGCTGGAAGAGATCGTCGTTGATAGGATAGAAGCACAGGAGTGTATTTCATGTGAGAAATGGGAGAGTGAAGACGGGCTATAATCACCACCGGTCGAGGGGGCCGAATTGGACAGGTGATGAGTTGATGACCAGCGGATCCACAATACAGACATAGGCTGTTGATGATGCGACGATTACGTAGGTTATTAGGCAGGTAACTGCGTTGAGTTGAGGTCCATGGGTTCTGGTACTGAAGGGTCAACTGGCGCTGGGGAACGAGGAGGTGGCAGTGTAGGGCTATCGAGCTGGCAGGCAGTGCGGCGTTGATCCAAGCGGATGGAACGCTGTATAAGGTTCTCAAGCCCAATGACGTCATCATAAATGGCCAGTTGTAGACGAATTTCATGATTCAAACCTTGACGGTACGCAGTTAATAGGGCCGGCTCGTTCCAGCCGCTGGAGGCCGCCAGGGTGCGGAACTGTAAAGAGTAAGATGATACTGATGAACTACCTTGCCGTAGGCGAAATAGTTGATCCTGCACAGAGAGGGCGTTAGTGGCTTGAGAAAACACTTCATGGAAATGCTTAATAAAGGCAGTAAATGACTGAGTGACTGGGCCTTGACCATTCCACAGCGCCTGTCCTCAGAGGAGAGCTCGACCAGTGAGGAGAGAAATAACAAATGCCACCTTTGCTCTTTCTGATGGAACTGTGAGGTGTTCATCTCCATATACAGCTCGCACTGCAAAAGGAAGCCACTGCACTCCCCCTCCTCGCCAGAGAAGGGCGCAGGTCGGGCCATTGGACTGACAGAGGCAGATGGTGAAGAAGTGATGGTAGGAAGTGTGATAGCGCGTTGAATGTCTCGTAGCACATCAGTGATTGTGACCGGGGGTGAGGTTTCCACTTCACCGTGAGCTGTTGGTTCATGCATTGTGGTCCGGTCTTCTGTCATGAAACGGAAGGACACACAGGATGATGGTTAGTGATATTTTATTTATGCACAAATTGGAATTTGGAAGAGAACTCGGATCAGGTTGGTAGCGGGTATTCAGATGTGGGAGTCAGGAAGTCGTGGGAATCCGACGAGACCGGACAACTGAGTGAGGGAACTGGTGTGATATTTAAGGGGTGTGGTGATTGAGTGCAGAGTGCCGGCAGGTGGTGAAGACAGGTGCAGATGATTAGTACTCCGGTGATGCTGAGCGACTGATTGGAGTGAAGGGGTCTGGCGCTGCTGTGGGTGTATCCATGACAATTACAGTTTTATCTTCTGTTAATGCCTAATTTTCTGTAAAGCTGCTTAGAAATTATGTGTGTTGTGAAAGGAGCTAAACAAATAAAAATGACATGACTCTGTAATGATTATCCTGATGACCACCAGAGTTCACCACATTGTTTCCTTGTCTTTAGTTGGTTTATGGTTTTTGTAGATTTTCCATTGTCTTTGTCCATGTATTCATTAGTGTCAGGTGACCCTCATTTCATCATTAGTTCGCTGTGTATTTGTCCCCATGTTCCCCAGTATTCATCGTCAGTTGTTTTCCTTTCAGGCTGTAGTGTGAGGATTTCGGTTTCTTTTGCTTCTTGTTTCCAGTGTTTGTTTTGCATTTATTTTATTATTAAAACTGTCGTGTTTAGATCCTGTACTCTTTACTCATAATTCTGCACATCATTTCATGTTTGGTTAAAAGTACTTTGAATATGGTAAAGCACAAACATATAATGGAGTGAATCCCACAAAGCCTCTTAAGAGCACTGATATAGAAGTATATTTTACAGAGTGAAAAGGAAGCCTGTTCTGCATTGTGACCAGGCTCATAAATCTAGGGGGTCTCAGGCCAATAATGTTATAAAAGTGTAATGATTTATTTTTTAATATCTGCTATAATTCTAATATTTTATTGAAGTCCTCGTTATACATATTATATCTTAAGATAAGAGCTAATACATTCTCAATGTTGAGAATATGTTTTAATGATATAATTACATTTATGTATTTGACACAACTCTCATAAAGGTTATAATACTACTGAAAATCAAATCCAGAGGACAAATATTGCCCCTTAATGTAAAAGTAATTTTTTGACACTGTGACCTTTCCATAGCAATACACATATTTGCCCCACAAATTGTTATTGATACTGTAGTGTGGAACAAAATGATCTGTAAAGCTGCTGTTAGTTAATATATTGATATATTGTTTAATAGTTATACACCAAGGCAGTATTTGTTGTACTGACTTTACAGTAATGAGAATAAAGTTCAAATGATAATTATAATTTAGAATAAAGATAATTTCAGATAAACCCCTGTTACAGTAATGAGATATAAAATGAAGGCAAAACCTAAAAGTCCTACAAAATAATAATTTCTTTATGAAAAAATAAAATACATGTGGCACGGTGGAGGGCGGGGCCGGGTCGTGACTCAACACGCCCGGTCCCGTATTAGGCTAATTAAGCCTCCGAGAGGGTTAAAGGCCGATTGCGGACGACGTGCGGGAGAGAGAGATCGTTCACGGACATGTCCGTCGTCTTATGTGTTTGTCTTTTAAGTTCTTCATTAAACCTATTATTTTATATGTCGATCCGGTTTCTCGCCTCTTCCTTACCCGTGAACTTGATCTGTTCTACAATACATTTTTAGATTTTGCAGAGAAATATGACCTTGTTCTTGACAGGCTTCATGAGATTGACTCCAAACACATCATAACACATAACCTGCTTTTCAAAATGTATGTTTGTGATTTGTCACTGACTCATTTGTAGAAAAAGTATGAGACCTTGGAGAACACAGAGTCTTGAGCAGGAGGTCAAAGGTCAAGTCTTTGAGTTTGATGTGACAGGAGAGCTCAGTGACTAAGAACAGCTCTAGCCAGCGCTCACAAGCTGTCTGCAGACCCGTGTCTTTAAACTGAAGAACACACGCACAGATTTAGACACAGGAAATGCAGTCCAAAGTCTCCATCTGCTGGTCACAGTCAAAAACTCATGTGAGAATATAGTTTTTACCTTACAGGACACCTGATGAAAACTGCACACAGTTGATGCTGAGATATTCAGCAACATCTCTTTAAGACACCTGTCAATCATATACATTTGTCAGTCATAATAAAATTAACAGAATACAATTTTTGACATGACATAGTGAGTTGTGAGCTGTGTTGGATGTATCCGATTACAAAGTAATTAGTTACTCTAATCTGATTACCTTTTAAGTCAAAAAGGTATTGCATTTTACATCTTGTAATCAGATTACTGTACATTACTTGAGCTAAAGTAATATATATTAAATATGAATTGACATGTACGTGTGTTAGTTTCAGTGACGGCTGAAGAGTGTGGGACAATGAATGAGGAAATACTGACATTTTCAGTTTAAACGGAAAACTTAAAAGTAAAATAATCAGAGATGTGATTATTTTTTAGATTAAGTAATCAGTTAAGTAATCTGATTACATTTTAGAGACGCAATAAGTCATTTGTAATTGATTACTTATCTTGAGTAACTTACCCAACACTGGCTGCAAGTAAAAGGACCATATTTACATTCATAAAGACGTGATCACAATATTCAGTTCAAGTCAGAGAGACTTTATCATCTGAGGTGATTGTAACACTTAAGAACTCAGTTAATCCACTTTAATTCAAATAATACTTTAAAGAAATAATCACATTTCTTTAATACTTATTTATACTGCTGAATAGTTGTTGCCTTTACATGGAAACAAATTACAAATTATTTTAACTGTCAGGAATAGGCATAATATGTGAGTCTTTAAAATCTAAGTGTGACCTATATTATAATTAATGGAAATGGGTCAAATCATTTTCTTTGCCTTACAGGAAAATTAGCCAATCACCTTTTAGAGGAACGCATATATGTATGAAATATTCCAGCATGTAAAATAGCGTTTTTAGTGTGATCTGAACTAAAGAAGCACAATTTATGAAACTATTGTCGTCATATTTTACTGAGCCAAGTGGACTGACTTGGAATGAAAGGGACTTTGAATATATTGGTCAGCTGGTCTTCATATTTTTTATGAAATACAGTTCACTCCAACACAGTGTTCACTGCTCCCTACTCACTGACCATGGGAAACTATATCTGTTGAAGCCCACTTCATCAACATCGTCAAACAGAGATGACACTTGTGTCACGCTGATCACGGGGTTCAAGTAAGATGACACAATATACTTGTGGAAATACAAAGAATGTACAATAAATAACCCTTCATTCATTTTATTTTACTGTATATAATACATCCACGTTTATACTTATAAAATGTATCGTTATAAAATAGAAATAGAAAAATCTCGACTCAGTAGGTCCTGAAGAGATCCTGAAAAGCACAGACAATCAGCATTAACATCATCCATACGACTCCAGTGGATAAATGAATGTCTTATAAACTGATATGATCACTTTTGGTGCTAAAAATATCAATATTTAAGTACTTTTGAACTAAAAATAAGCGCTTCTATTAAGCAGCAGTATGTGTGTTCACGAGAGGCCGCGCCATCTCTCATGTGACAAATTGCCGTTGGCATGTTCATGCGAGAAGTGACACATGCCAACACACCCGGAAGAGCAGCGCTCTTTACAATGAATAGGAGCAACGTTGTACAGACTGAACGCCGTAAACAAATTGAAGAAAATTCATTTAAGAGAAGAGGATATCCAAGTTTTTGCACAGCCATATTCATTTGAACCTGAGTACTCTGACCAGGAGCTCAGGGAGATGGAGGAGGCTGGTCCAACAAGCCTCAGAGAGACATTGTGGTGCACATGTAGTTAATGCCAGGCAATGTCAACAAAGGTAGAGAGAGTCTGCTGCAACGAATGGAATGCTGCCATGCCATCACTGGAAAGACCATGTGAACCCCGCCCTCTCATGAACGCCCATACAGCTGGTTACAGGACGCAATGATTTATAGATCAAAAGTACCTAAATGTTGATTTTTTTTCATATTGATTTGTATCTTTACAAGACATTCATGTAAACACTGGAGTCATATGGATGATGTTAGAGCTGATCGGCTGTGCTTTTTGGAGCATCAAATATCGTGTTATCATAAACATCCATTATAAGGACCTACTGAGTGGAGATATTGTTCTATTTTCTTTAAATGTGTTCTGCTGAAAAAAGGAAGTCATACACATCTGGGATGGCATGAGGGTTGGTAAATTATGAGAGAATTTTCATTTTTGGGTGAACTATATCTTTAAAAGGTGCTAACATAGATATACATTTAAATAAAAATGCATTATAACTTTAGAGAGAGAGTAGAAAAAAATACTAGACAAAAAAATCTCTTCAATGGCCTACACTTACAGTAGCATGTGCTTAGTGTGTTCACTCATTGTATATGGCTGAAAAATGTTACAATTGTAAGTTACAATTGCCCCCAGTGTACACTACAGTACCCAGTAGATATTTCAGTGCAATAACGTTCATCATGACATTGCAAAATAACTGATTTGAAATCATGTGTTGACATATTTAAGGATAATAACTGCTCACATGACAGCATGAATGTGTACACTCACTTGTGGAAGAGGTCTGACATGCCCAGCAGAGCAGCAGTGGCGATTACACCCTCTCCCCACTCATCAGGGCGTTCCTCTGGGTCATAGAGCGCCCGCAGGGCAAATGACAGGGCTGGAGCAGAGCAGAGACTCTTACGTCACTTACATCACAGACTAATGGCTAATTAAGTTATGATGACTGCTATATTATGGTAAATATACCCTCTTTACTGATGGAGGGCTCTTTGACAGACAGCCGGAGGGTCAGTGGGCCAGTGAGATTCCACTTCCTGTGGAGGAGACCTCTCCTGGTCCTACACAGAGAACTTTCAGCTCTGCTCCATTTCCCACCAACTGCAGTATTACAACACAGCAGACGGGATCAGTTTCATTTTTTAACTTCACTTTTTCAAAATGTGTCTGCCTGTTTCACAAACTGTTAAAGGGAATGACATCTTATATAAGTTCCTAAACGTAACTTCGGGAGGAGCAAGTCCATCTAATCATTCAATTAACAGCCAGAGTATATGAGCAGCTGTTTATCTCTCTTCTGTCTCATCTGTTTCCAGCAACCCTCCACCTCCCCAGCTCCACCTTTGCCCTGGGCATCTTGCCCCACTTAATCATCTGCTATTAATAGTCCTGGGGGAGATACTTCAGAGCTCAAGTTGAAGCTGCTTCATCGAGCCCCTCCTCCGTGGACAGCAAGCCAAATTAGTTTATCCTTAATTGCTTAAAGACTATATGGGCAAACTAACTCGTGAACTTTTTTCCATATAATGCAAGTGAATAGTTATTTTAAGTTATCTCTTTAAAGGTGCACTCAGTCATTTTTTTGGCTGATATGATGGAGGTCTACTGACACCTATAGAGCACTTCTAGAAGTAAAAATGCCTTTTATATTTTCCATAAGGGAAGTAATTTTGAATGATAACTTAAAAACCTTTAAAGACAGACCTACCGTGAGGTCTGAGGTTGCTCATCGATCAGTCTGTATTATTTCAAATTCATTAAAAAAATGAATAAAAAATAAAACATTTTTAACAGCAGAATTCCTGTTGAAGAACTACACTACCCATAATCCTGAATAGAAAGATCCACCAATCAGAGAAGAGCTCCGAAGCTCCGCCCACTCATATGATGCACTGTGAATGACGCACTCGAGTCGCTCTCCCTACACTGTCAAAATACTTATATATGTGTATATTAGGGCTGTCGATTTAACATGATATGTCAGTGCGATTCATTTTATTAAAAATAACGCATTAAAAAAAATGACGCAATTAATCGCAATGCCCTCGGAGTGTAATAAGGAAGATTCCTGAGAAATGCAAGCTTGTAGTACCAGCTGTTTACTCCAGAGGGCAGTAAGTGAAACTTCAGCTGTAAGAGCAACGCACAGTTTACAGAGTGAAGAAAACAACATACAGCAGAACAACACAAACATGTGTTACAATCTTGTGTTCAAAACACACTTGAAGGAGTGCAAATGCGAACTAAGGGATCTCAAAATGTGTTTAAAGATTGAGTATTAAACTATATTTAACTTGACACAGTGACCTAAACAATTTATGTTTATGATGCAACGCACCAGAGACGCTACACAAACATGTCTGACGCAGGTGTACATTGACGGGTCCTTAAACAAGCCCTCATAATAAATCTCCAACTGATTGATTAATTCACTTGTGAAATGGATTGCTGTGAACTGTGTGCCAATGATTGACTTATGTTCAATAATATGATAGTAAACAATACATTGTATTATAAAGCCGCTTTTTATATTGTCTTATCAATGATGAACTCATCTACCACAACAATGTAATGCATTTTAATATCTGAATATTTTTTATTATATATATATATATATATATATATATATATATATATTAGGGATGTGCATCTCCATAACTGAGGCAGATGCGATACGCATCTCGATGCATAGCCAATTATATGATACATTAAAGATTCATGTGAAGCAGCTACTGATGCGATACGATTCACCCCTATTACGATGCAATGCGATCCGATTTCGATTCGATTCAACACAATGCGATTCAATGCAATACGAAAAATATGATGCTGTGCAATTCAGTAAGGTAGGCTTCAGATAGTTCGCTTTTATTTCTTTAGTTCAGACAGACAGCAAATCATAAATGAACTTAAGTGCCTTCTGACTTCTAACGCATGGTCCTTTCACAAAAAGCCCTTTGTAGTGCAAATTTTTTTTTTTTAAAAATCGCCAAAAAAGATGAAATAAAACCAGCCGTTATTTTCCTGTTCTGTCTCCAGTTACACTTTTAACAGATCACACATTTAACAGTGACACAATTTAAGGATGCTCAGGGATAAACAATGAAGAAATGTTCTGTAACTTGCCAGCAGACCGATGTGCTTTCATATCGGTGCTTTAAGTGTGTTGTTAAATTAGACATACTGCCTGTATATTTTATAGCGGCACGACATATTTTACAAATTGCATGGATTTATAAAAATCTCCATCTCTCTTATAAATCCCAAAGTGTTTCCAAACATTGAATTTGTAATTATTTGGTGGAAGATGCAGCTCTGCCTCTGCCATGTTAATCTATATTCTATGGCAGGGGTGCCCATACGTTTTTGCATGATGATCTACTTTTAAATGACCAACTCATTAAGATCTACCAACTAAAAACACGCTGAAAAAAAATGCTTGTTGAGAATGCTGCATGTATCCCTACATGGAATTCATCTTCTAATTAATTAAAAAAATATATAATAATGTTCAATGTTGATATCATTCAGTTTTAACACTAAACCCAAAACATCTACAGCACAATATATTACAATGCCAGGGCATTTACCTTCTTCTGATGACTTGCACCCAATGGAATCAGACAGTTTTACATAATCCGGGCAGTAGCTGCTGGTAGCAAGTCTCAAACACAGCTAGCTTCGCAATTTCGCGCTCTGTTCTCAGAAGCCCTTGGAAGGCGCAAACCTAGCTGTCATGGCAACTGAATAAAGAAAAATCTCGCCTGGTCAAAATGTACTCGTCAAGTGCAAGTCAGACAGAAACTAAAAGAAGGAAAGATATTATATTTATTTGTATTCAGATTTAACGAAAGCACAATGAAATTTTGTGCGATCTACCAGCATTGCCTTGGTAGATCGCGATTGACGTATTGGGCCCCCTGTTCTATGTGATACTGAAATCTGTCATATTGCGTCACGTTATCGACCAAGCAGAACAATCCTTCCAACCACAATATATAGATTCTCAAATAGCTTACCTGATCTATCTCAGCTGCTCAGTGAACCCAAACAAACAGATGAACTAGAGGAAATGACTAGCAGTTTGAGCACCATTTTCTCTGGTACATTAGAAATTGTTGCACCAATTAGATTAAAAAAGTTTAGAGAAAAAACTAGAGCACCATGGTAGAACAGTGCTACGCATGCTATCAAGAGAGAAACTCGTAACTTGGAGCGTAAATGGAAACAAACTAATTTAGAGGTCTTTAGAATCGCATGGAAAGACAGTATGTCACGTTACAAAAAGGCTCTAAAAACAGCCAGGGCTGAGCACCTCCGCAAACTAATAGAAAATAACCAAAATAATCCAAGGTTCTTATTTAACACCGTGGCTAGACTAACAAATAAACAGAGATCACCTGAGCAAAATATTCCGTTACAGTTTAGTAGTAATGATTTTATGAATTTCTTCACTGAGAAAATAGAAAACATCAGAAACACAATTGCAAACACAATTGTTAATGTACAATCTTTAATGGTGTCTTATGATTCAGCCTCAATTATCGCCCCTCAAGAACAACTAAACCGCTTTACAACTATAGGACAGGAAGAGCTAAATAAACTTATCATTGCATCTAAAACAACAACATGTTTACTAGATCCAATACCCACTAAACTACTGAAAGAAGTGTTACCTGTAGTGGAAGAGCCTCTTCTCAATATTATTAACTCGTCTCTATTTTTAGGTCATGTTCCAAGAATATTTAAGCTGGCAGTTATAAAACCTCTCATTAAGAAACCACAATTAGATCCAAATAACCTAGCAAATTACAGACCCATCTCAAATCTTCCATTTATGTCTAAAATATTAGAAAAAGTTGTGTCCGCTCAATTGTGCTGTTTCTTGCAAGAAAATGATATCTATGAAAAATTTCAGTCAGGATTCAGACCGCATCATAGCACAGAAACTGCGCTAGTTAAAATTACAAATGATTTACTTTTAGCTTCTGACCAAGGCTGCATCTCAATATTAGTTCTACTCGATCTTAGCGCTGCGTTCGACACTATAGATCATAAAATACTCTTGGATCGACTACAAAACTACACTGGTGTTCAGGGACAGGCATTAAGCTGGTTTAGATCGTACTTATCAGACCGTTACCATTTTGTCTGTTTAAATGGGGAAAAATCGAAAATAACGTCACTAGACTATGGAGTGCCACAAGGATCTGTGTTAGGCCCTCTATTATTCTCAATATATATGCTGCCACTTGGTAAAATTATAAGAAAACATGGAATTAATTTCCACTGTTATGCTGATGACACTCAATTATATATCTCATCACGACCAGATGAAAACACTAACTTATCTAACTTGACAGAGTGTCTTAAAGATATAAAATGCTGGATGACGCGTAATTTCCTGTTATTAAATTCCGATAAAACGGAGGTATTACTTATTGGTCCAAAAAACTACCCACAAAATCCCTTACAATACAACTTTAATTTAGAAGGATGTCCTGTTACATTATCCACTACAGTAAAAGACCTGGGTGTTATACTAGACCGCAACTTGACTTTTGAAAATCATATTTCATCTGTTACGAGAACAGCCTTTTTCCACCTTAGAAACATTGCTAAGCTACGTAACATGCTATCTGTTTCTGATGCAGAAAAGTTAGTTCATGCATTCATGACCTCGAGACTAGATTACTGTAATGCTTTATTAGCTGGTTGCCCTGCATCCTCAGTAAACAAGCTACAGTTAGTCCAAAATGCAGCCGCTAGAGTTCTTACTAGGTCAAGAAAATATGATCATATAACACCGATTCTATCATCTCTACACTGGCTACCTATTAAGTTCCGTATCAATTACAAAGTATTACTACTGACCTATAAAGCCCTAAATGGTTTATCTCCGGTGTATTTAACGGATCTTCTATCGCCATACAATCCATCGCGCTCTTTAAGATCACTAAATTCGAGGCTTCTGGTCGTACCTAGGATATCTAAGTCCACTAATGGAGGGAGGGCGTTCTCACATTTAGCTCCTAAACTCTGGAATAGCCTTCCTGATATTGTTCGAGGCTCAGACTCGCTGTCCCAGTTTAAAACTAGATTAAAGACACATCTCTTTAACCAAGCATTCACATAATGCTTACTTTTTATACTACTGCTGAATCAGTTATAATGCATTAATATTATGAACATCAGCTATGCTAATTATTTCCCATCTGCTTTTCTGCTGTTATCTCGGGATGCCAGTCCCGAGGTAAATAGCGTTCGTCAGCTCCAGTTTGTATCCAGCCTCTCACGGAGACTTCAGATGCCCCATCACCATGGACTACGATCTTGAAATGGGATACATAGACTAATTATTGCCAACAAAAGCCTTCATCAGCCAAACAAGGACAACTGCATCTAAGTGAACTTCTGGAATTTAATCAAGGATGGACTTCAAAGACACTGGTCACTAATCTTGCAGTTCAAACACAATCACTGTCTAAATACTGACCCTTAGCACTTAATAAGTTTAATAATTTTTTAAATCATGTTTTTTAACTATAAATAATTCTTATTTACATTATTCATGATGTTAGCCAGAGGGGAACTGGCCCCCCACAGTGAGTCTGGTTTCTCCCAAGGTTATTTTTCTCCATTAACCATCATCTTTTGGAGTTTTGTGTTCCTTGCCACAGTCGCCTTCGGCTTGCTCACTGGGGTTATTAATACAATTATTATTTGATTATTTTTAAACACTATAAAGAATCATATCTTATCTAATTCCACAACAAGGCTCCAAACAAAAAAATCAATTAAGGAGCCATTGGCTCCTATAGGGGGAAAAACAGGCGCCAAATTTTTTCATTTTTAACTCCTTCCATTCCTTTTCGTCCCGCAGCTCGCATGCAAGAAAAACTGCACGTGCTAACAGTGTAGTCTGTGGAGCATTCTTCGCAATTATGTGATCACGTGAGTTTTTTATGCTTGTTACTGTCACCGTGTTTTCTCACAGTCTCTTTTTTGAAATGGTTAGTTCCTGCAATGAACTCCATTTTCCCCGCTATTTCTTTGATATAAACTTTTGTAATGTATTTCGGGAAATGTAATGCAAATTTTAAAATCAAAGGGAGTAAATTTTTACTGTCGCCAATGGCGACCTTGACAGAAATTACACTCGCAAATAAATTTATTTGGTCATAAATGCGACCATTTTTAGTCGCAGTTTGGAGCCCTGCACAAGGATGATGATTTATCGACTTTATAGACATTACATTTTTATCGTCTGTTAATGCTGAACTTCTGTAAAGCTGCTTTGAAACGATGTGTGTTGTGAAAGGCGCTATACAAATAAAATTGACTTGACTTGACTTCTATGTGACTATCAGGACACGGCGCGGTCTCCGTAGTGTTGTGATACGTCATGTTCACGTAGCAGCAGTGGTGAGGAGAGAACGTGCTGGAGAAACAGTTTAGAGAGGAGAAATCAATCTACATATAAAATATTGGTCACAAATTATTGGTCATTTTCCAAATAATAAAAGTATAGCACATCTACTAATAATTATATATAAATACATTGTTTTTTACCAATGCAAATATGTTAGAAACGATGCATCGCGATACAAATGGTAACTTGTATCTGATGCACACTTTTTTAAATGTACTTTTATGCCGATGCACCAATGCAAACCTGTGAATCTTACCATCCCTAATATATATACAGTATATATAATTTTAAAATATTTAAAGATAACCATGCATCCATCATTATATTCATCATTATTGTTATATGAGGGGCTTTCGCAGCATATATTTGTATTTGTGATTAATTAATCGGGACACCATGTAATTAATTCGATTACAATTTTTAATCGACTGACAGCCCTAGTGTATATATATATATATTAACATTTTGTAATAAAATCTAAATGTATATTATTTCTACACTTAAAATCAACAACTTTAAATCAATAGACTATATTTTTCCATCACCTTTCATTCAATTACGACATTTGCAATGCTTCATGGGATTGTAATTCCTTTCCTCATTAAAGGTGCTGTACGTGATTTTTTCATAGAAAGGTATGTGAAAAATATTCCAACTCCCTGAAAGATATGAATGAAATAAGTGTTGCGATATCTCAGCGATCTCTGTCACAGCTCTAGACTCTGCAAACAGCAAATAAAAATGTGTCCATGGGTGGCGCTCTCTGATGCTTTCTGTCTGTCAGTCATTTGACATGTTCTCATAGTGTTGTAGTTGTAGTGAATTGTCAGTTGAGGCCGCTATTTCGCTGCTGTTGTTTTTAACAACCGTTTCTGCTCAATATCGATATCTGTCTCAATGAAGATCATTTGTTCTCTTTGGAGAGCGGGAGTTTGGAAAGATGGGTCGTGGCTCATCCAACAGTGCAGACACGTTAAAATCACTTAAAGCAGCTTTAAAGACGTTAAGTACACAGTCTTTTATTTTTGTCTTTTTGTACAATTTTGTCCTTCTTTTATGCTTCAAATCAAAGTCTTTAATGTTGTGATTCTCCTCAGAGCTGGTTGGTTTGGCTCATGGCTATCAACTCTTTTACGAACAATTTTATGAGGAAAAATACTTCCGGAATCAAGACAGCTGAAAAAGTGTGTGGGCACAGTTGCGCTCTGTTAACGTGTTTAAGGATAATAACATGGTGTTGATGCAGCATCTTGCAAAAGCAAGTGTTTTCAATTATTGATGCCATTATAGAAATGTATCCCTCATTTGACAGTTTCTGATAACAGGAAGATTACTGAGATAAAGTGGGTAATATTTGGCAGGTCATGTGATCTCCTCATGGTGGAGCCTGTGAGGGAGCACCCCGCTCCATGTAGAATAATGCAGCCTTTTCTCTGATATCACAGGCATCTTCATCTCATATTTTATATTAGCATATTCATTTTAATGAACAAAAAGTGTACCTTTAAACTGTTAAAACATTTTCAAATGGCATACAACCAAAAAGGCTTATGGACATATAATAACACCAGATACAGCAGATATATTTATCATGATCACCACCATAATGCGATGAATTCTACATTTTCCCGTTTGCATTATTTATAAAGTAATTATCAAGGCCAGATCAAGGGTTTGTGTGGCCCTGGGTAAGATTATGAAAATGTACATTTACATTTGATTTTTGATTTTATCAGTTCCCTGGAGATCAATCCAACGGCCCATTCAAATTACAATGGCATGGATTGATGTTTGCCTGTCCCGTGCTGATTTGAAGTTGAAGTTGTGATCTACTTGTTTATTATGGACCCTCTCACAGATATGGTTGGTCCTGGTAATAATGATCACAAGATATTATCCTACATATTTTATGAGTATTGTAATTAACTCTAGTGTAAACAAACAGTCCTGTGCTGTAAATCATGCTGTGACTTTCAGTAGAGTCGACTACTTCTAATTTCTTTAGCCAGTTTCTGAGGACTGATCTGTTGAGGCTCGTATCATGCACAACAAACTGTCTTTTAGCATCCATATCTTAAAGACTTATGATTATGATTATGAATATGACAACGAATAAACACCATAATCTCTCTACGTACTTGACATTACAAAAAACACATTTTTAAAATGCATTAAATGTGGTTATCGTATGGACATGCTGTATACCTGCTCTGTCCTGTAGCTGAACATCCCTCTGTCTCTTGCTGTTGGTATACAGCACATATAATGTGTCTGACCTACTGATGAAGGAGCAGTGCAGCTCCCACCGACCCCCTAAACACTCCAGTACGGCATCTATGAACAGGAACAGAGAACACTAATTACCATTACCTTTATTTGATTATGTACACTTTTTAGGTATTTTTACGGTTTTGTAGAAACATGTATTCTTGAAAAATGATGTAAGTGCTAACTTTTCAGTAATGTTGCCTTTAGTATATGAACTAGTTATAGTGATGCTTGCCTTAACAATTGTCAGATTAGATTCAGTAATACCTGGTTTAGCGTAATGGGCCACTTGGCGAGAGAGAAAGTGAAATTGTTTCTCTGCGCTGTCAAGCTTTGTAGAGAATGTGACATCATTGCTGTAAAGGTAAACAGAGACATTGTTAAAAGTGCATCTATTAATTGCAGAAACACACATACACATTTTGTCAGTCTAATCCCCTTTGATCCCACAATGCCACAGTGCCATCTGTCCTCCGGATAGTGTTTGTGTTCAAAGGCCCACCACATTGAAAGTTGTCATACTCTAATGTGCACGTTGGCTGGCAGATATCCCATAGATCTCTACCCGGAGTGAGATAAACTGTCTCCCTCTCTCCTTGCCTGCCTGTATCTCTCTCCTGCTAAACAGTTGTCATGGAAGTGTACTCGCCCCTGGCAGCATACCAGAGTCTGGTGTGCGTGCTGGCAGAGAGTGGGTGAACGAGATGCGGCAGAGGCGACACTGGACAAATAGTGGCATCCTCACGCCAGTGCTGTGCCATGGGGTCAGCTGCAACACAAACAGAGTGAGAGAAAATCTGTTTGTGTGTTCAAGAAGAGCATGAAGTGATCCAGACATTTTGAGCTTTGAGTAAACATATGTCTTTGTTTTGTGACAGATGAATGATGCACTAATGAAAAATATACACAGACTTGATGTAAGACTATTAAAAAGAGAAACTTACATAACCAATGCTTAAATTGACTATGTTTTTCAATACACAACTACCTTTTAAAATCATAAACCATAGACAATGGTGTGATTCTCATAAACCTGTCAAGAAAAAGTCCTGGTCATATTTAACCCCATATTAATACAAATAAAATGTAAATAATATATAATTTTCTTCGAGTTGTGGTAATGAGAATTAGGGAGATAAAATGTGAGTAAATGTCATGAAAATAATGTAACAATGGGAAAGAAATCTTTTAAAGGAATGTTCCGGGTTCAGTACAAGTTATGTTCAATGGACAGCATCTGTGTCATAATATTAACACAGAAAATAATTTCTAGTCGTTCCTCCTTTTCTTTAATAAAAGCACAAATGTGTGTTCCAGTGAGACACTTTCAATGGAAGTCAATGGGGGTTTAATCTGACAACATTCAAATACTGTTTCAAAAGTGTGTAAACATGATTTTTGTAACGATCCACACCGTCTTTGGTTTGTGTACCTTTTTATTTAAGTTTTTGGCACTTTTTATGTTCCACATTGTTCTTTGTTTATGCACTCTTTGAGTTTTTGGCACCTTTTATGTTCCGTATTGCCTTTTGTTTTATGAACTCTTATTTTGAAGTCTTGTCAAGTCCTGTTTTCCCTCCTTGTCTATGTGTCTGGTTTTCATTGGTTTATTGTTTGATTATCTTGTTACCAGTTCTAGTCTTGTCATTGGTTTTAGTTAATTGCCTTTTTTACCTTGTTATGAGTTCCGTTTGTCCATTGGTCTATGTTTCCCCCTTGTTTTGTATTTAAGCCCTCATGTTCACCTTGTCCTTTGTTGGTCGTTGTTAATGTTTAATGTTAATGTTTGATGCTCTGTTCCAGTAAGTTCCCGAATCCTGCCTTGGTCCTTGTTCCTGCCTGTGCCCTCCTTGCAAGACCCCCCCCGTGTTGTTTTCTTGTATTCTTCTCTTTATTTTCCCCTCGTGGATGTTTCTTTTGTTCCTGCGTTAATTCTCCCCTTTACCTTGTGAAGTTCAATAAAGCTGCATTTGGATCCTTACTCCCTCGACTGCCCCCTTCATGACAGAACGACCAACCAAAATGGATCCAGCAGCCCTCACTGCTCAACAGGCCATCTCCTGCTTCTCGGCCTCAAACAGGAGGACCGCCCAATTGAGGCCCACGTCCGTGAGTTTCTCGAGCTGGCCAATTTATCTGACTTCCCGGAATTTCTCTTGGTCGGTTTCTTCAGGGCGAATCTTGACCCTTCGTTAAAGGAGCGGCTACCACCAGCGACCCCTGGCTGGACGCTAATTGACTTCCTCGAAGAGACCCTGAGGATCTGTGGCTCTCCATTTACTGTGGGTATTGCAGAGGAGGACGCTATCTCTCCCCCCACAGTGGTCACCTCCCAGCCTTCCATGACTCGTTCCTCCACGCCTGCCACGGCCAACGTGCCCCCAGCCTTGTCTGTCCCAGGGCCAGCGTTGACAGCCCCGTCCGCCAGGAGGAGAAGAGGGAAGGCTTCCGCTCCTCAGTCTCTGCCTGCCACGGCCAACGAGCCAACGCCCACGCCTGCCACGGCCAACGAGCCAACGCCCACGCCTGCCACGGCCAACGAGCCAACGCCCACGCCTGCCACGGCCAACGAGCCAACGCCCACGCCTGCCACGGCCAATGCGTTGCCAGCCTCGTCCGTCCCAGCGTTGCCAGTCTCGTCCGTCCCAGCGCCAGCGTTGCCAGTCTCGTCCGTCCCAGCGCCAGCGTTGCCAGTCTCGTCCGTCCCAGCGCCAGCGTTGCCAGCCTCTTCCGCCAGGAGGAGGAGAAGAAGAGGAGGGGCTTTCGCTTACCAGTCTATGCCCTCCACGGCCCCGTCCTCGGAGCCAGAGCCAGCGCCTGTAGCCCCGACCGTCCAAGAGCCAGCGCCTGTAGCCCCGACCGTCCAAGAGCCAGCGCCTGTAGCCCCGACCGTCCAAGAGCCAGAGCCAGCGCCTGTAGCCCCGACCGTCCAAGAGCCAGAGCCAGCGCCTGTAGCCCCGACCGTCCAAGAGCCAGAGCCAGCGCCTGTAGCCCCGACCGTCCAAGAGCCAGAGCCAGCGCCTGTAGCCCCGACCGTCCAAGAGCCAGAGCCAGCGCCTGTAGCCCCGACCGTCCAAGAGCCAGAGCCAGCGCCTGTAGCCTCGACCGTCCAAGAGCCAGAGCCAGCGCCTGTAGCCTCGACCGTCCAAGAGCCAGCCTCGACCGTCCAAGAGCCAGAGCCAGCGCCTGTAGCCTCGACCGTCCAAGAGCCAGAGCCAGCGCCTGTAGCCTCGACCGTCCAAGAGCCAGAGCCAGCGCCTGTAGCCTCGACCGTCCAAGAGCCAGCCCCCCTTGAGCCTTCCACGGCTCCGTCTCTCGAGCCACCCAGCGCTCCGCCTCTCGAGCCACCCAGCGCTCCGCCTCTCGAGCCTTCGAGACCACAGTCATCAAAGCCTCCCTCGCCTCAGCCACCCGAGCCTTCCACACCCCTGTCTCCCGAGCCTTCCACGCCTCTGTTACCAGAGCCTCCCAGGTCTCTGCCTCTGAAGACTGCCTCGGCTCTGCCTGCACCTGCTCCGCCACCAGACCCTTCCTCGGCTCCGCCTCCAAACCCTTCCTCAGTTCTGCCTTCCACGGCTCTGCCTGCTCCGCCTCCCACGGTTCTGCCTGCGCCTGCTCCGCCCCCTGACCCTTCCACAGCTCCGCCTTCTACGGCTCTGCCCCAGAGGGCCTTCATGGTTCCGCCTTCCACGGCTTTGCCTGTTCCGCCTTCTTCGGCTCTGCCCCTGAGGGCGTTCATGGTTCCACCCTCCACGGTTCTGCCTGCGCCAGCCCAGCCTACTAAACCCCCAGAACCTTCCAAGCCTCCTTGGTCACCGCCTACCATGGCACCGTCCCTGGAGTCCTCCTCGACTCCTCCCTGGCCTTCTGACCCTGTCCTGTGGCCTCCTCCCTGGCCTTCTGACCCTGTCTTGTGGCCTCCTCCCAGGCCTCCTGTCCCGTGGCCTTCCTCTAGGCCTCCTGACCCTGTGCCAGTCCTGTGGCCCTCTCCTTGGCCTCCTGACCCAGTCCCGAGGCCATCACCTAAGCCTCCTGACCCTGCCCTAGCCCTGTGGCCATCCCCCAGACCTCCTGACCCTATCCTAGCCCTGTGGCCATCCCCTAGACCTCCTGTCCTAGCCCTGTGGCCATCCCCTAGACCTCCTGACCCTGTCCAAGCCCTGTGGCCATCCCCTAGACCCCCTGACCCAATCCCTGCCCTGTGGCCGCCTCCCTGGCCACCTGGCCCGATCCCTGCCCTACGGCCACCTCCCCGGCCTCCTGACCCAGTCCCTGCCCTATGGACGCCTCCCTGGCCCCCTGACCTAGTCTCGACCCCGCAGCTGCCTCCCAGTCTTCCCGATCCCCTCCAAGTCATCCCCTCGGTCCCCTGGGCATCTGCCTGGCCTCCTTGGTCTCCTGGCCACCCACCTGTTCTGTCACGGTCACTCTGTCCTAGTCTTGTCCCTCTGTGCCCCTCATGTTCCCTTGATCTGCCTGTTCGTCCTCATTTTCCGTTGTCGTTTTGCCCCTCCTTTGGTTAGGAGCGTCTGGGATCCGCTCCTTAAAGGGGGGGCTCTGTAACGATCCACACCGTCTTTGGTTTGTGTACCTTTTTATTTAAGTTTTTGGCACCTTTTATGTTCCGTATTGCCTTTTGTTTTATGAACTCTTATTTTGAAGTCTTGTCAAGTCCTGTTTTCCCTCCTTGTCTATGTGTCTGGTTTTCATTGGTTTATTGTTTGATTTATCTTGTTACCAGTTCTAGTCTTGTCATTGGTTTTAGTTAATTGCCTTTTACCTTGTTATGAGTTCCGTTTGTCCATTGGTCTATGTTTCCCCTTGTTTTGTATTAGCGCCCTCATGTTCACCTTGTCCTTTGTTGGTCGTTGTTCAATGTTTGATGCTCTGTTCCCGAATCCTGCCTTGGTCCGTGTTCCTGCCTATGCCCTCCTTGCAAGTCCCCCCGTGTTGTTTTCTTGTATTCTTCTCTTTATTTTCCCCTCGTGGATGTTTCTTTTGTTCCTGCGTTAATTCTCCCCTTTACCTTGTGAAGTTCAATAAAGCTGCATTTGGATCCTTACTCCCTCGTCTGCCCCCTTCATGACAATTTTACTGTGAATAAATCACTTACTAACTAACAAATGTCTGTGGAAAGATATAGACAATTTTACAACTAAAACCGTAAAACAACTGTAAAAATTATGATTTAACTTAATTCAATCAGAGAGTAAAGACGTAATGTTAGATAATAATTTATAAAAACATATATAACAGTTCTTTCTCCAACAAACACATGATTTGTCCCTTTATTGCTTTGCAATGGGACACCAGTTTACACCCTTTTTGTGGAAAATCAAGTCTTTTCATGCTGCAATGAAAATGACTTTTAACATCCTTATGTTCATTGTCTAAGATGATTTCAGCTGCAATCGTAAGAAGCATTCAACTGAAGCAGATGCCTCTCAAAATGTGCATCACCACAATATTCTGATTAAAACAGACCCCCAGAAATCTGGCACTGGACAAAACACCATTCTGTCTGTCTTAAAGGGCGTCCATGTGCGTAACGGCCAATGCCTCTTAAACCTCTCTCATGCCAGAGCCCTCCATCTCTATACTCATGCCAGGTTTGTGGGTTGATACAGACTCATATTCCCTTAGTCAGCCCAGGAACCTGTCAAAGTCAATGCTGAGGACATCATAGGCATCATCATTGGTAAAGCCCAGGGCATTATTTTGAGTTGGTCAATCCATGATGCTACAAAGCTTTTGCTAAACACCCATGTTTCAGAAAGTATTAAAAAAATTCCAGATCATTACTGGATATATCGAATTGATCTTGATCTGTATACTTAGTTTTGTTAGTTAAGATGCCTAATCCTGTAAAAAAAAACAAAAAAAACAATGTACATTACTAATCAAACCATTCAGATATCTGTAATGTTATTGTAACATGGAATGTATTATATTGTCCATTTCCAGATTTCAGAAATACTGAATCTATCATGTTGAACTACATTTACATATATAAAAACATTAGCATTTTCAATTGTTGATCCTGCACGTGAGCAAACAATTAAACGTCGAAAGTGATTTCAATAACAGAGTTATAATCTAGACAAAGGGTGGATGTGTTGAAGAAGTTCAAATATATGATAGTTTCGATTTGTTTAATAGTTGGTTACTCCATTATTCACATACTTCTATTTGTGTTATTTCATAGTTTTGATACTGTTGTTCAAAAATGCTAAAATAGTAATAATAAAGAATGTGTTGTGTCTTGAGTCCAAACTTTTGATTGGAAGTTTACGGTATTATCTCAGATATCTACAGTATTTATTGTAGTTTTGTTTGATTTTATATAATTTGTTTTGGTGTTTGTTGAGTCTGAAGGTATGATTATTTTCATAACTTCATAACTGTATATTCACATGGTATCTTTCATGGCTTGAGATTCTCAGGACCCAAACGCAGAGTTAAAATAAATAAATTTATAAATTCAAACAAAAAGTGCAAAAATCAAACCAAAACACACACACAAAGGGGTAAAAACAAACATAAACTACCCCATAGAGGAAAACGTAAAGTACTTAATCCAGGCTGGGGCAAAGGTTACGGGCAAGAGACAGACATAAACTACTGACGCGAGTACATGCTACCAAGATGACATACGCATGATGCACCCACATCAATAACAGACAGACATGGAGCATGAGTGTCCTGATCCCAACACAGACTGAAACCGAACCAGACAGGAAGTCAGAACCCAGACACCATACTCAGACAGGAAACAAGACAGACCGAAGAGTGCACGGCAGGGAATACAACCGAAACCGTGCAATCACACAAAGACAGACAATGAAACACAAGATAGATATGGATGATGATGCCATTGTCTTGTCAGACAAAAACCCAGACTGACGGAGTGACAGGACCATGACAGTATCAAGGTTGTGGATTCGAGTCACATGACTTAGATTTTACTTGGATTCGAGTCACAAATTTGATAACTTGGCCTCAAGCCCTCTGACTTGGAAATACTTTTATACCATCTAAAACCAAAGATCAAAGTTGTACATTTAAAAATGTGCAGCAAATCAACAAATAATTTTCCCAATAAACAATTAATTTGATTTTCATATTTGCATTTCCACGCTTCTTCTTAGTTGACCTTGTTGAAACCCTTATTCAATCACGCCAATCCTGTGATTGGCAATGGTGTCTGAGCCCCGCCCCTTTGGGCGTGCAGTTGGCCTAAATAAGCAGGGGCTCAGTCACCATTTCTTCAGAATTTACTTCCTTTAAGTCTACAAACTTCATCTTGGAACTCTTCTGCTTTACCGTCGATATACACTTACAGCGGTATGACACATACCTTGTGTGTTCTGATGAATAATTCTCCACATCGTCACTCTCGGTGAACAGGTTCTTTGCTTCAGATGCTCATCGTTGATCAACAAGGCGCTTCAGCGAAACTTCTACCTGCTTCCCACATTGCTCCGGCTGGAGTTACTGTATGTTTTTTATATGCAATATTAACTAAAGAGACATGCATGACGTGCATCTTTTTAAAGATGTCATTTCACAAGTGTTTCATATTCGGTTCATCCCGCCATCTGATGAGCACGAGAGCTGTGTGCACTGCCTGGGCCACGCCCATGCACAAGCAGCTCTCACGGAGACAGACTGCCCTCACTTCAAGGGCATGAATATCCAGACGAGCGCACTAGGATCAACCTCTTTCTGTAGGAAGACCCAGCCTCTTGTAACCTCCCACCCGCCTCTTCTCATCTCAAGGGACCACATGAGGAGGTCAGTGAGGTTGAGCTGGAAGAATTAGAGGAGGATCCTCTGGGATCCCCCCGAACTTCTGATCTAATGTCCTCGTCTGTACAATATGCATGTGATCTATTGGATCGCACAACCTCATTACGTTTGGTGGCTCTGACGATGGCGATGATGATAGCATGCCACTTGTAGCTCCAGGCGAGTGGTTCATAGAGGATGTTGACACTTCTTCCTCCAGCGAGTTTGAAGAACGTGCACACACCATGGACAAGGAGCTTCTTAGCATTCTCACAAGAGCAGTTGAAGAGCTCAGTTTTGAGTAATCCTGTCCAGAAGAGCCAGAAAATTCTTGCCTGGTTGAATGATTTTTGCAAACCGGTTGTCGTCAAGAGACCGCAGTCCGGAGGAGCACACCATTCTTCCCTGAGGTCCATGCGGAGCTCACAAAGACCTGTTATGTTTCTTACTCTTCACCATTCAGGTCGGAGGTGCTGCCGTCCTCACTAAAGTGGACCACACAGATGAAAAATGTTACTAAAAGCTTCCCCTGGTGGAACAGGCGGTCGCAGCTCACCTCTGTCATAATACTGCCATGGGATGGAAATGCCATCCTGCCCACCCCTCCAAGCCATGTTGACTGACATCCACACTGGCTAGAAGAGCTTACACAGCAGCAGGCCAAGCTGGTTCAGCACGCCACAGCATGTTGTTGTCACTCGGCTCGCTGAGCATGACACTGCGGAGACTCACAGCATGTGGAGGCTCATGCTACTCTCCGCGATCCATGCAGAACTCATCACATGCCCCAGTGAGAGTGAGAACCCCTAATCATGACCACAAGGAGGTTATCCCTTGTGACTCTATCCTCCCTAGCAACCGGGCCAACTTGGCTGCCCAGGAGACCTGGCTAGAGTCACTCAGCACGCCCTGGATTCCAACTTGTGACTCCAGGGGTGCTTGTCAGCATCAATACTCGCTGAGCCACCTAGGCCCCTCAATGCTCTTCATGTATCATACATCCAACACATTATGCTCAACTGCTTCCCTATGGTGAGTAGCACTTTATCTTATATAGCAAGCAAATCGATAAGCCTGCTGTCTAGCTGTGTGAATGTGTGGTGAACCCTCGGGTACGTGTCAGACTTGACGTTAAAAATGATAGAGGAGTCACGTGATGCCATGCGTGGTTCGGACATGTAAACGGCAAGCTCTGCGCACTTTGCTTGTTTTAATACCTGTTATGTTATAAACCGGTGAAATTCAATACAACCTGTTTCTTAACTGATCTATGAAGACAATATGTCAAAGAATTTAAAATCCTCAGGCTCTGGAGACATTAAATGACACTTACGTGCTCAAGCTGAAAACCCTCTGGAGGCCTCGAGCTCTGGACTCAATTTGGACGGTGTAGTGGAAAAGATTCAGCGCCAACTGTCAAGCATGACGCCAGTGCTGACGAAGGTCATTGCTGACTTTGTTGGTTACAAGAGTTGCAGATGTTGAGAAATGGATCAATTATCTGGAGTCATCAGAGAGGGCCCTGGGATTTGTTGGGCTTGTTTTTCTTCTCATTGACAGTATGGATTTCAATTATACTTCATTGCAATTGCATAATCTAAATCGTCCCTCTCGACTGGAAACTTCCACATTTGATTGGTGTACTACCCTCGGAATTGCACATTGTGCACGTTATATCCATCGATCTGCTAAGCGTCGATGGTTTTATGACTGCAACTCCTCTCTATCAATACCTGTGATCTGGTCGCCGAGACCAAAATGTTACCATGGTAACGATGTGGCTCTTCATCGTGCCAGGACTCTCATACCACTAACCAGAGATGCGGTCTACTCGTCCACACATGGTCTCCATCGACACAATTGCGCTCTTTTGAACACTCGTTCCCTGACTGGCAAGGGTACACTGTTGCATGAAATTACAACTGAGAGAAACCTGGATTTAATTTTTCTGACTGAAACCTGGCAAACGCCTGATGATTTCATTGAACTAAACCTTCTAACTCCTCCTGGATGTAGTTATCTGACAAAACCTCGAGGTGGAGGTCTGGCAGTGATCTTTAAGAACAATTATAAAGTGACTAAATATGACGTTCTTGATGTTTCTAGTTTTTAATATCTATCACTTAAACTTGCTGGTCCCGCTCCACTTCTGATTTTGTTGATTTATAGACCCCCTAGATATAATACAAACTTTTACTCTGAACTGACTGAAATTGTCACTCTCGCCTGTGCCCGGCATGATAGAATCATGATGCTGGGTGACTTTAATATACATGTTGATTCTGATTGTACTGCTGCAAAAGATTTTATGTCTGTTCTGGACTATTTTGAAGTATCTCAGCATATTGATTTTCCCACACATTCTCACTGTCATACTCTCGATTTGCTTTGTACTGTTGGTATTGAAAATGTGCATGCTCAGGGTCATGACTTGGGCATCTCTGATCATAAACTAATTGTCTTCAACTTCTCACTTCCCCTTGTAAAAACAAAAACAAAAACTACCATATCTTACCGTAACCTGAGATCTGTAACTGTTGACAATTTCTCTGCTGCTATTGCTGTGTCTGCTCTTCCTTCCTCACTCAATCTTCTGAGTCCTGATGAGATAGTTTCAACCTATGATGAATCTATTTGTAATGTTTTGAATGAGCTTGCCCCATTAATAACGAGAACGGTCCCGTCTACCCATTCCTCTCCTTGGTTTACCCCTATGCTTAGAGTTATGAAATCAAAATGTAGGCATATTGACAGACTTTACAAAAAATCTTCCCTTCTTGTCCATGCCATGGCCTTTTCAGATTCAGTAGTCAAATATAAAGAAGCACTTAACATTGCACACTCTGACTATCTTTCTACTGTTTTCAACAAAGCCAAGTGCAAACCTAAAACTCTTTTCTCAGAGATAAACAAACTGGCCAAACCATCCTCTGTAGCTATTACTGGCTCTGTTGATCTCTGTGATAGTTTTCAGTCCTTTTTCTTACAAAAAATGATAACATTTATCAATCTTTTTCTCCAACTGCAACTTCGCATTCCACTCCATCTTTGATAGGCTATCCACTAGACACCTTTTTACTCACAAATACATCTGTGGTTGAAAAACTGATCATCAAATCAAATTCTTCCTCCTGTACACTTGATCCTATTCCAACATACCTTCTAAAAACTCTTTTGCCATCACTTATTCAACCTATTACTCATATTATAAACACATCTCTTGCCACTGCCTATGTTCCGCATGATCTGAAAATAGCGGACATCACTCCAATTCTAAAGAAATCTGGCCTCGACAACGCCATTCAAAACAATTATAGACCAATATCGAACCTCCCTTTCGTTGGCAAGCTACTTGAGAAGGTAGTTGTGGCACAACTGCAGGCACATTTAGAGAAACATAATCTCTTTGAACCGCTTCAATCTGGTTTTCGTCCATATCATAGCACAGAAACAGCACTTTTAAAAGTGGTAAATGATCTCCTTCTGGCTTCTGATTCTGGTGCCCATAGTATCCTGGTTCTTCTTGATCTCAGTGCAGCATTTGACACTGTATGCCACCCTACACTTCTTTCTAGACTCTCTGCAATAGGTATCACTGGTGCGGCTCTTCAGTGGTTAACTTCATATCTATCGGATAGACAACAATTTGTTAAGATAGGTGAGAATCGATCCTGTACCGTCACTATTTCTCATGGTGTACCTCAAGGTTCTGTACTTGGTCCTCTTTTATTTCTCATTCATGTGCTGCCACTAGGTCAGATCATCAGACGGCATGGTCTCAACTTTCATAGTTACGCTGATGATATTAAAATTTATTTCACGGTTAAACCCAACCCACTTTGTCCACCCACGTCTGTTGTCTCCTGCCTTCAGAAACTTAAAACATGGTTGTCTGATAACTTCCTACAGCTTAATGCTGGGAAAACTGAAATCCTGTTGATTGGCCCTAAATCACAGCGCTTACCCGGGCATGACTTTTTTATTGATATTGATGGTGTCCAGATTATGCCTTCAGAAACTGTGTGGAATCTGGGAGTTTTGTTCGATCCCTCGTTATGTTTTCACTCACACATCAGTCAGGTTGTTAAATCATGCTTCTTTCACTTGCGGAATATTGTTCGCATACGCCCCTCTCTTAACTTTGGAGATGCAGAAACTGTTATACACGCTTTTATAACCTCCAGATTGGACTACTGTAACTCCCTATATAGCGGCCTACCCACCAAAGCTATACATCGCCTTCAAATGGTACAAAACTCTGCTGCTCGAGCCCTTACATTTAACAATAAATCTGAACATATCACTCCTATCCTTTCCCAACTTCACTGGCTTCCTGTGGGTCAATCGCATCCAGTTTAAACTGTTAGTCTTCGTTTATAAAGCCTGTCATGGCCCCGCACCTAAATACCATGCTGAGTTAGTGCAACCATATGTTCCTGCTCGGACGCTCAGATCTAGCAATGATAATTTGCCGTCTGATCTTCGTGCCACCCCTAACCTACAGACCTTCAAATCTCAACTTAAAACTCATATATTCACCTTGCTCAGTAAATAATTATTTTCCATTCTATTTCTCTGTCCTCCACTTTTTCACTATTTTATGTTACATGTTTTCTTTTTCCTCATGTTAATTATTCATAGTTAATGTTGTCTCCATCTGCTTTTCTGCTTGTTTATTTGTTATAACTAGCAGATTGCTTGTCTCTTTGTCTGTCAACTGTCTGTATTATTTTGTAAAGCGACCTTGGGTTCTTGAAAGGCGCTATAAAAAATAAACATATTATTATTATTATTATTATTATTATATCCTAACTCACTAGTGACCAAGGTGGACTTGGAAATCGTTTGGGAAAAGTTGGAAGACCTTGAGAATTGTAACTGGCAAAACAATGCCTGAATTGTTGGCATTCCTGAGCGAGCAGAGGGTTAGAATAAAGTAGAATTTCTGGACAAGCTCTTTTCGAGTCTGCTCTACATAACAGGCCATAAGCTGAAAATCGAGCAAGTTCACAGATTTCCGGCTCAGAGATCCACTGAGGGAGACAGGCCCCGATCAATTCAGGCCAAATTTATGAGATCATCCAAAAAAGGTCTCGTGTTACATGCGACGATGTTTAAAGGAAGGCTTTCTTAGAAGAACCATAACATTTTCTTGTTCCATGATTTTGCGAATTCAACAAGTGAGAAAAAGTGAGAAAGAATGATCGATTCAAGGAATACAAGAAACTCTTATTACAAAAGAAGGTCACTTTTCCTCTGATGTTCCCAGCCAAATTGAGAATAGATGCAAAGGATTGCCGCAAAATATTTACATGCCCACAGCAAGCGATGTCCTACATAAAGTCAATGGAATGAGTAAGTCATGGTGTGAGTCTCACATTGCAGTCGAGTGGACCAGACTCACTGAACATTCATTTGACCATCTGAGGAAGCTGGGTGCCTTTTTTGGTTCTTTTTGTGCTGGTTCTGCCTAGTGACTGGAGTTTGTTTTGTGGAAAAATACTCCTTCAAGAAACTCTTGCATCGACAGAGGGTCAATTTTGCACTGATGTTCCCAGATAACAAAGTTTTTGCGGGGGTTCTCGTAGGCGTATATGGACTGTTTGAGTTTAGATGGATGGACACCGGTTGGCGCCGTTTAGTGCGGGGTTAATACGTATGTTTTTCTTTTTGCTGTTTTTTGATTCTGGGGGAAGTTCGGGGTTTGATTATTGTACTAACGTTAGAATGTGGTCTTTATAATTTAGATTTTGACATGCAATCTATTTTTTCTAATATGTCAAAAGTCAAATGTTAAAATAAGTGGATTGTCTCTCTCCACGTGAGAACAAAAGAAATATGATATAGTGTTTCTTCAAGAAATGCATCTTTCCCCACAGGAAGCTGAAAAATTTGGGAAGATACAGGGTGGATATGTTTTCTTTAGTGCTGGCTCAAGTAAGAGCAGGGGAGTCGTTACATTGATAAGTAAACATCTACAATTCAAATGTCTCAAACAGATTAAAGATAAATTAGGAAGAGTTCAACATTGTTGTTTTAGCAGAAATTGAGGGGCAAAGTTTGATTTTGGCTAATATTTACACAACTAACATTGATGACCAAGGCTTCTTTATAGATCTTGAAGGGATGTTGCCAGCCGCTGGCACCCCTCATGATATAATATTGGGAGGAGACTTTAATCTGTTGATGGACTCAGTCCTTGATTAATGTGAAGCAAAAGTGTGTAAGCCCCCTTGAGCAACATTGACGCTTCACAGAATGTGTAAAAAATATTGGTCTTACAGATATTTGGAGACTTTTGAACCAATCTGGTAGGGACTATACATTTTTTTCATTAGTGTCACGATTCACTGTTGTCTACCCTGTGATTTGCCTCTGTCATCTGTTCCCTAATACACTTCCCAAGAACCCTGAAAAGTGAACTCTTTCCACAGCCATTGGGGCCACACAACAAAACATTCATTCCTGATTTCACCTCAAAACAAAGATCTATGATCAGAACATCTCCATTTGGCGTAGTCAGAGGTATGTGGCCCCAATGGCTTTGGAAAGAGTTCACTTTTCAGGGTTCTTGAAAAGAGTTCACTTTTCAGGGTTCTTGGGAAGTGTAGTCCATGGGGAACAGATGACAGAGGCAATTCACAGGGTAGACAACAGTGAATTGTGACAATTAGTCCATGAGATTTATTCTAGAATATATACTGTATATATATATATATATATATATATATACAAATACCTAATTTCATCTGTTGTTGATTGCTCAATTGGAAACATTTTAGTCTCAGACCATGCCCTGATGAGTTTAGAGGCATTGCCATATATGAAGAAAAAGAAATCATATAGTTGGCACCTTAATGTATCCTTTTTGCAAAATCATGATTTCAACAAATGTTAAAGACTGAAATCAATGTTTATATGGAGACCAACTGGCCCTCAGTGTCCTATGTGGGTGTGGCTTGGGAGGCACTTAAGGCAGTTCTTAGGGGTGGATCATACAGTATGCCTCATTCACCAAAAAATCCAAAGCCTGAGAACTCTTGAAGTTGGAAGGAAATATTAAAAGTGCCGGGGCAGAGCTGAAGCACCGTATGTCGTCTGATGGCCTCAGAGAATTGACCCTATTGAAATACAGCTATAATACTATTTTGTCACGGAAAGTGGAGTTTTGGTTATTCAGGTCAAGACAGTCATACTTTTAGTCGTGGGACAAAGCAGGAAAACTTTTGGCTTGATATTAAAGCAGAGAGAGTTTTTTTCTAACATTCTCTCAGTGAAATCTGCTGGTGGTGAAATTTTTGACTCCATTGATATTAATAATACCTTTAAAGAATTCTATCTTGATCTCTATAGTTCCACGTCTTTGTCTACTGATGAAGATATTAGAAACTTTGTGGAGTTTAGAACTTCCTAAACTGATGACTGAGCAAAACAATTATCTTGATTCTGAGATAAACTTGGTGGAGCTTGATGAGGTAATTAAGGCCCTGCCTACAGGTAAGGCTCCGGGGCCAGTTGGCGTTACTGCTGAATTTTTTAGATCTTATGTTACAGAACTGGCTCCACTTTTATTAGAAGTTTATATGGAAACATTAAAGAATGGAAAGCTTCTGCCAACCATGACACAAGCCCGGATCAGTCTGATTCTTAAAAATGACTAAGATGCAAGCGAGTGTAAAAGTTACCGTCCATTTTCCCTGATCCAGCTAGATGTTAAAATATTGGCAAAAATTCTGGCAAACTGATTAAGTAAAGTTATGACATCTTTTATACATATAGATCAGGTGGGGTTTATTCTGGGCTGCAGCTCTTCTGATAACATTAGGCATTTCATCAATATCATGTAGTCAGTGGCGAATGATCAGACTCTCTTGTGATCTCACTTGATGCCCAAAAGGTTTTTGGTATGGTAGAATGGGATTATCTTTTAAGATTTTGGAAATATACGGGTTCCGGATAATTACTTTAGAGACACCCAGTAGCAGCTAGCAGGTACAAAAAAATTGATTAATTTCAGATTATTTTACTCTGGATGGGGTTGCCCTCTTTCCCCATTATTGTTCTGTCTTGCCCTGGAACCATTAGCAGCTGCGATAAGAAAAGAAGATGATTTTCCAGGGGTAATGGTGGGAGGTGTGGAGCATAAGCTGTTGCTTGACGCTGATGATATTTTATTTCATCTCTGACTCCACTAGTCTATGCCTTGCCTCCACAGAATTATTAATTCCTTTTCTAAGTTCTCGGGATATAGTGTTAATTGGGCTAAATACGACGCTTTGGCTCTGATAAGAGTACTGCTCAGTAACGGCTTTTCAGCCGGTGCTTTCCAGTGGCCCAAACAGGACATTAAGTATTTGGGCATGTTTTTCCCAGCAAATTTGTGTGATTTAGTTAGAGTTGATTTTGGACCCTTTAATTAAAAGGTTTTCAAGTGATGTGGGAAGGTGGGCTTCATTACATTTATCTATGATTGGAATGGTTAATGTTATTCAAAATTCAACTTCTGCAGTCTCTCCCTATAAACGCCCCCCTCTCATATTTCAAGCAATTTGATAGCATAGCGATGTCCTTCATTTGGAATGGTAAATGTCCCAGATTACATTTCAATAAGTTACATATGCCGATTGACAAAGGTGGGCTAGGCCTACCCAAGATTTTGTTTTATCATTATGCATTCAGTCTCAGACATTTGGATCATTGGTCACTTCCACCTGAGAGAGCCCCTCCCTGGTTTTGTATTGAACAGGAAGTTCTTGCACCTATTTCGCCTTTGCAAAGCCTTTCTATCAAACTAACCGGAGAAGTTAAGTTACACCCCGTTATCTCGCATTTGAACTTGGTATGGACAAAAGTGTCCAGAGTGTTTAATTCAGACATTTATTTAAATGTTCCCTCAAGCATATGGCTGAATCCCAAATGACGTATTAATAAATCCCCTTTCTGCTGGTCAGAGTGGATTGTGAGGGGGTTACTACACTTGGTGACATATATGAGAGTGGAGTGAAAATTTGTGAGGGTTAAATGTTGATTCTGTTTGTATGTGTTTTGTTTAAAAGCTGAATCGATAAAAAATGTTAATCAAAAAGAGAGTGGTGCAAAGAAATGGGGAGGGTGGTGGCATTCGAGGAAATTCCATGTAGAAGGCTGGGGAACTTGGATTTGTTTGATGGGAAATGGGGCAGCTATTTGGCATTCTTTGGGGGGGGGCAGGGGGTGGGGGGGGGGGGATAGTGGGGAGAGAAGAATAGTTTTAAATGTGTGTGATTATTATTTTGTGTGTGTGTGTGTGTGTGTGTGTGTGTGTGTGTTTATTCTCATGTGTGAGACCTCAGGGATGTTTGTTGAGGGTCAGGGTGGTGTTGGGGATTGGGAGGGGGAGGTATAATAGTGGGGGTTAAATGTTGATTCTGTATATGTTTTGCTTTTCTTTGTTAATTCTATGAATCAATAAAAACTGTTAATCAGAAAGATGGTCAGATGGTGTCACGGTGAAATCTTTCCAGATCGTTACTTTAAAATTAATTAGAAAATGTTGCCTATGTGAGTAAGGGACCATCGGAAAAGTCCCCACATTGTGCTTAAATGTGCTAACACTATGGAGGGTGTAATTACTATAGTTATTAATACTCAGAAACTAATTTGTGTAAAGAGCACTAATGACTCATTTAAGACTTGATGCTTGAAGGAGTGGACTTGTGACTTGACTTACACTTGCCTTGACTTGAGACTTGAATGCAAAGACTTGAGACTTATTTGTGACTTGCATAACAATGACTTGGTCCCACCTCTGCATGGTATTCCTATTGGGTTTTGATTATAGACTGTTTAAAGGTTCTGTAAGCAATTTTTTAAGGAATGTTATACAGAAAATGTTTCCACTGCCTGAAATATATGACTGAAATAAATGATCAGCCAATCAGAATAATTTCATGTGCTTTCTGCCTGTCAATCATCGTAGTGTAGTTGAAGCGGTTCATATAGGTTTAAGGCCAAATTCAGATTCATAACAGTCGCCAGTTGAGGGCACTATTTTGCTACATTTGTGTTTGACTACTTTGAAAGGACACACTTCTGCTCTTTGGTCTCAAAGGTATCCATGGTGGGTGAGATTTCTGGAAAGAGGGGCATGTCTAATTCAATGACTCAGTCTAGAGGAAGTTCCAGAACGGCTAAAATCGCTTACACCTTTAAGTATGATTATTTTTTCACACATATTTATATATTGATTTGAAAGAGAGATAATGTATTGGGTATGTGTGCAGCACCCTGGAGTCAAAGACAAATGTAATTTTCGGGATATTCGGGACAATAAAGTATGTTTCAATTTAAAAATTCCTTTTTCCAGTAGTATTGTAGTTTTACTTTATGTGTGCTGCTGATGGCTTCTCTCACCTGACTTGATATTCCTGTGTGATGATGATTTATTGGGAAACTCCTCTGCCCTCTGTACCTGTGCCTGTCCTAACAGGTCACTGCCCAATGGACCGGCCAGCTGCCAGCGGTTAGTGTGCCCAGCTTGTGTGCGCTGACATAGTGAGCGAGTTGGCACCTGTAACAATAGAAGAGAAACATTGACAGCAATATGCAAATGCTGTTCATTTTTTGATAGCCACAAAATCCAGTGCATAAATCCAATTTAATAATGCAAGTCCAGTAAGGTTAAAACTTTGTGAGTTTCTGTGGCTCAACTGGTAAAGTGTGGCACCAGCACCATCAAGGTCATGTGTTAGATTCTAAAAACGTTTTATATTCTGTGTCTTTAACTACTATGTACTTAAGCATTTGTTACAATGTACTGATAATGTATATACATGTTGTTGCATTGTACTTACATTTAAAGTGCCTGCATTTTATTACATCTGTAGTTACATTGTTAACCTTAACCTAAACCCTAACCCTAATTGTTAACCTACCCGTACCTCAACCTCAGTAGCAGCAAGTGTATATCTTGTATTGTATATATTTTAATGTTAGTACATAGTAGTTAAAGACACTTAATATAAAGTGGGAGAGAAGTTTTTACACTACAAAGAACATTTTGTGTAATGGGACGGATCCATGGATGATGTAATTCATGCTGACGAAATATTTCTGATTAAGAACCTATTTTTAATGCAATGCAAATGTAAATGCAATGTACACTTACACTTCTTGATGAGTTTTGCTCTGAAATGTGGGAGGGAATAAGCATCGACCTGAAACAAGTAAAACAAATAAAAGTTAATAGTCTTAAAGCGACACTAGCATTACCAAGCGTAATTGCAAGTATAAAAGTTATCAAACTTTAACAATTTTCAGAATACGCCCTACGTCTGCCATTGGTCGAAGAAACAGACAGTCCCACCCCAAACTCACGGCATTGGTTGAGCCGATTTTGCTGTGTCAAGCTGGCAGAAGCGCTAATGTTTTACAAAGCAACCGTGTTTACACTTTTCAGGGAAATCTACCTAAATGCTTTTAACTGCATCAGCATTAAGTTAATACATCCAACAAAACTTGAAACTTTCAAATGAACAGGGTTCCTTATGTGTAAAGTCCAAAAACATACACATAAAACACATATTTAAACATCACTTTATGTTGTTTTTATCAGCTTAGTTTTAGCACCTTCATTTGCATTCAATGCTCAAATGGGGCAGTGTATTGATGTTTATTATAGTGCACAGTAGAGTATTGCAGTAATTTTGGTCTTTAAAAAGACAGGACCCTTTGGGAAGTTATCCTATAGTAAACATATACAAGACAATTCTTATGTATTAACATACCTTGTGTGAGGCCTGGATGACATATTTCTGGCAGATAACGGACTCCAATGAATGTGCATTTTCTTTTATTCCAAATACTCGAAAGAATGGTGCAGACTTACAGCCCAAAACATTTTCCAAAACAGTCAGGACAATTTTACAGAATTAAAAAGAGAAAAGCTTTTGTTTCTCACAAATAAAACACTGAAAGCCACTAAACAAACCCAGGTAGCACTGTACAGGTGGATGAGAAATGAGGAAGAGATAGTCTTTGTTTTTAGTGCCCATATGTACTGTTGACTGGTCCAGTTGCTTAGAGACGTGTAGGTCATTTGACCTGTTAAGTATCAGATTACACACAGCACCAGTGCTACTGGTGCTTACAAAGCCATTTCCCTCCCCACCGTTGGACAATCTGATTACCTCTCGCTATTTCTATTCTCCAAATATACCCCCGTTAAAAGCATGTGGAGCTGACTCATCACAACAACATCAGTTTCAGCACACAGACTGGAGGGAGTTTCCTACTCAGGTTACCTGGTTCAACCACACTAACATTTACAACTACACAAACTTTGTTCTGGACCATATCAACAGGTGTGTAGATACAGTAACCAGCCATGAAGTAATAAAAACATCCCCCAATCAGAAATCTTTGGGGTTTGTCTCCTACTGAAAGCACATGAGGACTGCAAATCATCTAGGGCCAATCTAAAGAAGGCCAAATTAAAATATAAGCTGCAAAAAGAAGACAACATTAACAACTCCGACCCCAGCAACATGTGGGCAGGCACAGACTACAGACCACTGAACAACACCCTCTCAACTAGGGACACCACCCTCCCAGATGAGCCCAACACCATTTATGCTCGCTTTGATCGTGGGAACGCAGAACTATCAATCTTAGCTGAGCTTCTTCTTGATGGCCTGCTACTCACATTCTCCGCTAGTGATCCTGAGCAGGGTGAATGTTGGCAAAGCTGCAGGTCCTGATGTCTCTAAAGGCTGTGTGCTCAGGGCCTGTGCAGAGCAGTTAGCTGGTGTGTTTTTAACCTGTCCCTGGTCCAACCAGTTGTCCCCACTCGCTTCAAAACAGCCACCACTGTACCAGTGCCAAAGCATGCTGCTGCAATGGCCCTCAACTTTCCAACCCATTGCTCTTACTCCCATAATTGCCAAGTGTTTTGAGAGGTTGGTCCTCTGCCACCTGAAATCCTGTATGCTTCCAATTATGGACCAACATCAGTTTGCCTACCGCTACAACAACCACAATAAAGTTTGTAGATGAGACTAAAGTGGCAGGCAGGATCAGTGGCGATGACCAGATGGCCTTCAAGGAAGAGGTTAAGCACCTAGCAGAGTGGTGCACAGACAACAACTTAGATCTCAACACGTAAGAGGCCAACAGGGGAACGTTTTTACCTTCCCACCCCGGAAGGCAAAAACGCTCAAATTCACTAGTTTACACCATCAGCTTCAAGTTCCAGGCTTTACACATCTCTAAATGAATCTTTTCTGGGCCCTCAACACATCCACCATCAAGAAGGTACAGCAGCCTCTTCCAGAGGAGACTAAAAAAACCTCACCAGTCTACTCAGATTCTGTCAAACATTTACTGCTGCAACTTTAAAAGCATCTTAACACACTGCATCACAGTGTAGAATGGCAGCTGCTCTGTCTCAGAACAGAAGGCCTCCAGCAGGTGGTAAAACTGCCCAATACATCAGTGGGGTCCATCAGGTACATTCATCACAAATGCATTTTACAGAGGGTGAGAAGTATCATCAAGGAAACACAAACTGTTTACTCTTCTTCCATCTGTGAAATGCTACAGGAGTCTTCATTGTCAAACCAGCAGTCTCAGAAACAGCTTTTTTTCCCTTCACCTGTCAACCTGTTGAACACAGAACTAAAGCTAAAACTAAGCACCGAAGGTATGTAGGTGCCTATTGTATCCATTCCATTTTTACTAATTATTCTTCCTCTGGCTGGGAATCAAGGGCAACCCCATGAAGAGTTTGGAGGAAAGTTATGAAATTTGGTACACTCATAGTTAAGGTATGACTAACCCCCGCACAAATTTGGGGTCTCTAGTCCAAACTCTATAGCACCACCAACAGTTAAAAAATGCAATTTTCTTTTAAACCAATATAACATTTTAACCATTTTATCTACATACAAAATGATTCCTTTCTCTGATCACTCCTAAAAACTAAAACCTTGTGGAAATTGTAAACCCCTTACATGTGATCACTATAGTTGCAAATATATTGGATTATGACATATATATATATATATATATATATATATATATATATATATATATATATATATATATATATTTCACTTTTTTTCATACAGATCTTGTCAGATTGTCAAAAAATATTTCCCAGATGATCCTCAGTCTCACCTCACAAAAGTCAAAAAGCGTTTTGATTTACACAACTGTTACTGAATTAACAATAATAATAATAATAATGCTTTACATTTATATAGCGCTTTTCTAGGCACTCAAAGCGCTTAACATAGTATAGGGGGAATCTCCTCACCTGGATGACAAGATTGATGTAAAACAGGAAGTGAGTCTGTAGCAACACTGTAGCAACATTTTGTCCTATTGAAGTGGAAATTAATTTGCTTAATTAGGACCATGATCATGGAAAATTTTATTGACAGCACCACCTAAGTTTTATTTTATTTTTTGTCATTCAAAACCTGCATGAACAACAGCAGTATCTCAGCAACAAGTTTGCGCGCTGACTCTCAGCTTGGTATGTCTCTTTAGCACCTGTCAAACTTGTGACAGTGTACCCGGGGGATTGAAAGGATGCTGTTTTGAGCCCGACTTAGGGCAAATTGTGAACTATTGAGAATTTCCGATGTATATCATGCTGGATGCAGTGTTTGTAGCTTGCTAGCCTGCTTAGCATTGCTTATTCTTATAAATTCATTTAATTTACAAGTTGCTTCAGTTTTTTCTTCTTTTCTACTGTTTCAACTGCGTGTACTTTACCATGCGCACCCATTTTCTCTCTTTTTTTCTTTCCACTTGTCTACATTTCGCATCTCATTTGCATGTACATTTGCGTGCATTCGTTTTCTCCACTGTGTTTTACACTGATTATTGCATCAATCTCAAACATTTGCTGATTAGGAACCGCATCAATCCACATCGATCTCAAACCTTCGCCACTCAAGAACAACCATAACAACAACATAAAATTACGGTAAGTCATGGGATCCACTCCTGTTATTTCTTCCTGCATTGCATGTCACATGTTTACAATAGCCTCCTCTGTCAGCAGTGAGGGATTCACATGTGATAAATGTAAGGAATTAGTCAGGCTGACGGAGAAGGTTAATGAGTTAGAGACACGCATCCGAACGCTAGTTGAGGCTAGTTGAGGTCAGTGAGAAAGAGAAGCCTGTAGATACTGTTTCGGATGCGGGTAGTACAGGGAGCAACAAACACACTTTGGTTCTGGATGTAGAGCCCCAGTAGCAGGGCATGCAGGGTGAAGTCTCAACGGCATACTCGCTCAGCAAAGTGACACGCTCTCCCGTTATGTTTTCCAATCGATTCTCCCCACTCAGTTATGCACTCACTGAGAATCATGTTGAAAGAGCTCTAATAATTGGTGATTTTAATGCAAGAAATGTGGAAATAGAGCCTCCAGACACCATTGGTCTGCACTTATATAGCGCCTTTTTTAACCTTAACGGTATTCAAAGCGCTCAACACTGTGTCTCATTCACCCATTCACGCACCAATGACGGAAGAGCTGCCATGCAAGGCGCTAGCCTGCCATTGGTAGCAACTTGGGGTTCAGTGTCTTGCCCAAGGACCGCCAACCCTGTGATTGGTAGCCGACCTGCTCTACCACCTGAGCCACAGCCGCCCCATTGTTAAATGTATTTCTGGGGCTTGAGCATCTGACATCAGATCAAATTTACAAGTGCTGGCTAATGCTAAATGTAGATTTCTAAAATTGTTATTCATGTTGGCACTAATGATGTTAGGCTTTTCCAGTCGGAGATCACTAAAGATAATGTTAAAGAGGTGTGTGAACTTGCAAAAATTATGCCAGGCACTGTAATATGCTCTGTTCCCCTCCCTGCTCATCGTGGTGATAAGGTTTATAGTATATTAGTGTCACTGAATGGCTGGATGACAGAATAGCCAACCTGGTATCACGCCAAAGCGTGTAATAGACACGCTGGTCCACTAGCGGATGCGTGTCAGTGTCACGCTTTGCCTCCTCTAGGCGTGTACATGACACGCATGTGTGTAGTTACAATACCAGCAGGGGGCAATCATTTCCTCAATGCCAGCAACTCTCCACGCACCAAAGAGAAAGCGATATATTGCATTCTCCAATTCCCGCGTCGTTCAGGACATATTTTGTTCATTATAGTGCTGTCATTAAGAAATCCTAACGTTGCTGTAGCCTAACGTTATATTTGTGTGTGGGCTGTGGAGATGTTTAATCTGTGGTGCTGTTAACGTTACTGTGGTCAATAACGTTAATGGAAATTGATATTAATCGGCTAATTAATTAATCACAGAAAGCAGCGTTCGATCCTGAAATATCGATACTGATGTTGTCGAGTATCCTATGCTGATGTTATATCGACAGGATCGATCCTCACGTAAAAAATAAGCTTATAAATGAAAAAAAAACTATTTTTGCGAATAATTGTTTTGGAAATAACTTTCTCCTGCTAATCGGAATTGGAGAATGCAATATATCGCTTTCTCTTTGGTGCGTGGAGAGTTGTTGGCATTGAGGAAATGATTGCCCCCTGCTGGTATTCTACCTACACACGTGCGTGTCATGTACACGCCTAGAGGAGGCAAAGCGTGACAATGACACGCATCCGCTAGTGGACCAGCGTGTCTATTACACGCTTTGGCGTGATATCGGGTTGGAATAGCATAGGATTTAAAGACAATTGGTAGAGTTTTTGGGGTAGACCTGACATGCTAAAGAGAGCCAGACTCCATCCCTAAGGGAAGGTGCCACTCTCTTTAGTAATTTGGCTCATAGTCTTAATACAGTATTTGACAAACTGGGGCCCAGGTCAAGAAGCAGACAAACAGGTTAATCCGAATGTCTGCTAGCTTCCTTGAGACCTCACACAAGTCACATAAACTACAACACATAGAGACTGTATCACCTAGATATCACATAGAGACTGTGTCTGTTCCCTGAACTACCAACCACAAAACCCCTCACTAAATAATTTAGAAAAAATATGATTAAGGTCAAACAAACAAAGAAAATTAAAGATAAACATAATATAGGGCTACTAAACATTAGATGTCTTTCTATCAAAACACCAATTGTAAATTAAATTATTACAGGTCATAGCTTGGATATGCACAGTGGTGGAAATTGTCGAGATTCACTGGGGGACCCTAATGGGGTTGAGGGGGTGATAGGTCACTGAAAAACATTTATTAGTTATATGTGCTTAAAACATCTTTCATTCGACAGAATTTGTACTTGGAGAGAATTGCCTGTGCAATTCCATCCAAATTAAAGATACAATGTGCAGGAACCTACACATGGGTTGCAGTCACAAAAACCTTTTAATTACAGGTTAAAGAAGTTTAATAATGGCCTGAGTAGCTCAGCGGGTAAAGACGCTAACTACCACCCCTGAGTTTGAATCCAGAGCATGCTGAGAGACTCCAGCCAGGTCTCCTGAGCAACCAAATTGGCCCGGTTGCCAGGGAGGGTAGAGTCACATGGGGTAACCTCCTTGTGGTCGCTATAACGTGGTTCTCGCTCTCGAGGGATGCGTATATGATGCGTGGATGCCGCAGAGAATAGCGAGAAGCCTCCACACGCGCTATGTCTCCGCAGTAACGTGCTCAACAAGCCACGTGATAAAATGTGTGGAATGACAGTCTCAGACTTGGAGGCAACTGAGGGTGTCCTCCACCACCCAGATTGAGGAGAGTCACTATGCCACCACGAGGACCTATAGCGCAATGAGAATTGGGCATTCCAAATTGGGGAGAAAAGGAGAAAAATCAAAAACAAGAAGGAAAAAATATAAAGGTTAATTAAATCTGCAGAATGTTTTTGACCTCTTGGTTTAGTGCATTGATATATGCATGTAAAGTTGTAGGAAAGGATGCAGTTGACACTTTTCTAACTGTATTGACAGTAGCATAAATCATATGAAAATATAAACATCAGTGCATTGCAAGGAGCACTAGAGATTGCAAACTACAAAAGATGAAAATGATGCAACCATGCATTTCTTTATGGATATGATGAGCATTAGAGCAAACACTTGACCACAAAAAGAGACTGTTGGGAAAAACTGATTGAGGAAACTACCCAATATACACTCAATACGTGTCTCATCAACTGTAAACGCGAGCTCTTTGGCAAGACACCTGGATCATTTCACGTACGATTACACAGTTTTATAGGTGTAATGTAATAGTTTCTGAATAGTTGCTGTTATCAGATCTGTTGAAGTAGTAGATTCTGTGCAGTTTATTGTTCTGTGCATCCCTAGACTCAACTTACCTTAAGTAAATTCTCAGTCTGAGCCTGAGGTGATGAGAGGTCACAGAGTCGCACACTTACAGAGACGCATTCCCAATTGCTGTATGTATTACGTAATTTCACAAAAGTCAACACAATTCAAGTTACGCAGCCACAGATGCAATAGATCCCACTACATTTATGTGTGAAACTCACATAGCTTTAGTAGGCTATTCAGTGGATAAAACATGCAAAAATAAATAAAATGTAATCAGTTTAAACCAGAACACCGTACCCCCCTCCAAATTCCATCCCCGAATGCATTTCCAGCCCTGGATGTGCTCTGTTTGACTGAATCCTGGCTCAAACCAGATGAATATAGTAGTAGTTAATAACAGAATAGTTAATTACTACTCCCACAGGTTATTGTTATAAACATGAGCCTCGTCTGAAGGGTCAAGGAGGAGGTGTTGCTACAATTTACAGTGAAGTTTTTGGTGTTACTCAGAGGACAGGATATAAATGTAGGTCTTTTGAACTAATAATGCTTAATGTAATACTGTCAGATATAAATAATAAATATCTGTCGTCTTTGCATTTCTGTTCTTAGTGCTGCATTCGGCACGATAGATCACAACATTCTCTTGAATAGGCTGGAGAATTATGTTGGCATTTGTGGAGTTGCATTAGCATGGTTTAGGTCATATTTAGCAGACCGCTACTACTTTGTCTATGTAAATGAGTAATTGGCAAACCAAACAAAAGTAAAATATGGAGTACCACAGGGATCAGTTTTAGGGCCTCTGCTTTTCTTCTTGTATATGCTTCCCCTGGGAGATATTATCAGGAATCATGGAATAAGTTTCCAATGTTATGTCAACGACACCAAACTTTATATTTCTTCTAAACCTGATGAAAATTCGCAATTCTCCAAATTAACAGAGTGTATCAATGAAATAAAAGACTGGTTGATTGGACAATCATATTTAATCAAATTACACAGTGATGACTCTAAGACTTTATAGATATTACAGTTAAATTTTTTGTTAATGCATGATTTTCTGTAAAGCTGTTTTGAAACTATGTGTGTTGTGAAAAGCGCTATACAAATAAAAATGTCTTGACTTGACATCAACTCAAAAAGTGGTTTCTTTCAGCTGTTTAGTGTGTGACACATGCTACCCTTTTAATAAATGTGCTTTTTTTAATTTAATAATGTTAAAGGTGCAGTTTGCAGGCCTATTGTGTTTTTTTTCCCCATAAAAGCCTCTAAAAAATTATTTGCTCAGCTTTATATATATATATATATATATATATAAAAAAAAAGATTCAGCTTTATTGTCATTGTGCAGAGCCAATGAAATGGAGTTGTTTTCGCATATCCCAACTAAGCTGGTGTCAGAGCGCAGGGTCAGCTATGAAACAGCAGCCCTGGAGCAGATAGGGTCAAGTGCCTTGCTCAAAAGGCCCAACAGTGGTATCTTGAACCCCCGACCTTTCGGTCAGTAACTTAGAGCCTTAACCGCTGAGCTACCACTGGCCTACCAGAGTAATAGAATAATAGAATAATAGAATCTTTAGAATAATACTTTGGTGCCACCATCAAATACATTTTTCTTTAATTTAAATTTTTTTCTTTTAACTTTTGAATCCGCTTATCTAAAAAGAAGATTATTTTTTACAATATAGCCCGAAGTCCTGGCATACATTTCTACAATGCTTAAATTGTGCTTGGCTTCTTAATTGCTTCATGCAGCTATATTTATTGTAAAATATACAGTATTTATTGACTTATTTATTTATATTCTGATTTGGGATTCTTTTCCTATCCTCTCCTCAGGAGCTTGTAGATAATGCTTCTCATTGCCTGCATTTACTGCTTTGTGCTGTTGTGCATTTGATAAATAAACTAAACTTGAACTATTACTTCATTACTGTACTTCCCCTGTTACACTTGACTCAATGCACCTCTCTTATTAACAAGTTTTCTTTTTTTGGTCTACCATTTGCATCTCTTAAAATTTATGTGACTTGATTCATGTCTCCTTCACAAAGACAAATCTGCCCGAATCCAGCCTTGCTGAGGCACCCCCAGATCACGTACAAGGTTATCCTGGAAGAAAACTTGCTTCCTTCTGCTCTGACAATGTTCCCCAACTCTGAGGATTGGTTTTCCCAGCAGGACAATGCTCCATGCCACACAACCAGGTCAATCAAGTTGTAGATGGAGGAGCACCGGTTCAAGACCCTGTCATGACTAGCCCATTCTCTAGACCCGAACCCCATTGAAAACCTCTGGAATGTGTCAATCAAGAGGAAGATGGATGGTCACAAGCCATATAACAAAGCTGAGCTGCTTGAATTTTTGCACCAGGAGTGGCTTAAAGTCACCCAAAAGCATTTTGAAAGACTGGTGGAGAGAATGCCAAGACCCATTAAAGCTGGGATTGAAAATTAGGGTTAATCCACCAAATATTGATATCTGAACTCTTCCTAAGGTAAAACAGAAGTATTGTGTTGTTTAAAAATGAATATGAACTTGTTTTCTTTGCATTATTGGAGGTCTGAAAACACTGCATCTTTTTTTTTTTATTTTGACCAGTTATTCTGCATATAAATAGTACATCCAGAGAAACTGATCATTTTGCTGTGGGAGCTGTACATTGCTATTTGGACTTCTGGCTGGATGGTTCTATGTTTAATGGCTCTGTAGGCTACCTGTACATGGCACCATTGTATAAAGTTAATCTAATCTAATCTAATATCTTAACACATTGAACTAAACTAAAATAAACAAACCAACAAAAACGCAACAAATTCTTGTTCTCTGTCACTTTATTTGTCCCATAATGTTGTTAATAATCTTATACTGACATATACTACAAATTAAGGCATTGCATATTGCATTGCGGTTCTGGTTGAATATAGCCAACATTTACGTGTATATACTTTTCACAAAGTGAATTCCTTAAAAATTACTTCATTATAAACCTTCGGTTCTCCTACAATTCCCAAAATTCAAGCACAAGTGCGTTTACCCCCATCGCGTTCAAGTTCAACTCCCTGTGTGAACTGACCAATCACACGCTTTGAAAATCCCACAGCGGCCCTTGATTGGACAATACTGTTAGCCTGTATCGCGACGAGAGTATTGTGACGCAATAACGCAAGTGAGGGGGTACGCGAATGGAGGCCGTTGATGTTTCCGAGCCGAAACAATCGAGTCTGAAATAAATGAGTGAAAGTTTAAAAAAGCCCGTGAATGTTTATCTTCCGTTAATAACGCGTCAGACCTCAAATACTCGTGCAGCTGTGTCGGTGGAGGCCGTGTGTGTGTGTGTGTCTTGATTTCGTGTTTGTTGATCTGCTGTTAGAGGCCCGGATTCACTCTCTTTAACAAGCAGGCGAGTATTACACCTCCTTCAGTCCTGCTGTTACACTTCTACATACATTTAAATCGAGGATTGAATGATCTTTAATCCTGAATATGAGATGATCTTTCATAATATTTCTTGAGTAGTCTGAGAGCATATTTGTGTTCATCCTCATTCTAGCACATTAGCCGTTAGCATTGTTGTTTTTATCAGCACAGAGTGATTTTAGTGTATTTGAAGTCGCTCTTTCGATTTAATAGAGATTAGAAAGTTGGGTCAGTGGTGCTATTTGCTTAAAGAAGAAAAGGAAGTTGGAAAACTGTCAGGTAAACAGAAAACATCTGCTATAATCTGACCCACTGATTAGCATTAGCATGTAGCTTACAAGACTAGTGCTTATTTTTGTCTTTATTACTGTTTACTTGCTACTACCATGTTATTTGTCCTTAAACGTGGTTATTTTGGGTACGTTTTAGTGTTATGTTAGTTTTGTAGTGTTTTGTGTAATTGGTTTTAACTTTGCTTTTAACTGATTATTGTTAATATAAAAGCTTCTAAAGAAATGTTTTTATGTAGGATTAAAGGTGACTTTTAAAGCAACCCTGCTGTGTTTAAATCCTTATAGAGACGTACATGATCAAAAAATGTTGATCTATTTTTTTTATTTTATTTTTTTGTCAGGATTTAAAGAGTTATAGCTCTTATATGCTCTTATAGCATACATGATGCATATATAACCTAGTTTCATTGATTATATTCTGTTGGGAACATCTTGAGGCAAATTGTTAACGATCAGCATTCGATTGTAAAACAGCCTGCAAGTTATTCATTAAAAGCTTTGTAGTTGTTCACAGGGAATATGAGACAGATGCCACAATGACGTCTAGATTTGGAAAAACATATAGCCGAAGGGCAGGAGATGGGACCTCCAAGTTTGACGAGGTGTTGTCAAATAAAAAGGCGACGCTCAGCACCAAATGGGGTGAGACGAAAGCCAAGGTGGGAGCGAAGAGGCCTGGCTTGAAGTCTGATGTGTCTGATCAGACCAAGATGTCTAAGGTACAGGAAGGTGACTGCTCAGAGGATCCGTTCGGGTTTGACAGTGACGATGAGTCTAGACCGGTCACGTCTCGTAGTGTGTCCCAGTCTAAGGCCAAGGTGACGTCCACAGGGGGTTTCCAGGCCAGCATGACCCTGGAGCCCAACAGCAGGGTGAACCAGCCTGCCAGTGTGGAGGCCGTGGCTCCCAGCAGGGTCCCGTTCACTCTCAGCACTGACAGAAGTGCTCACAAAGTGCCAGAGGATCCTGGGAAGTTCTTCAACACTTCTACTGCTGGTAAGTTTTTGAGTCAAAAATTAAAAAGTTAAAAATTCTATCATTAATTACTTACCCTCATTTTGTACACTAAAGAAAGACAATTTGATTCATTGTACCGGTTGTTTATTACCATGCAATAATGAACACAGACTTTAAAAAGGAGGCAAATGCACCACAACAGTCCTATTAAAACTCCTTATGACTCGTGTTCTTAAATCGAAGTCTTCTGATGCCATACGATACATTTGTGTGAGGAACAAATGCAAGTCAAAGACTTCAAATCCAGTGAGCTGGTTACCACTGTGACCAGATCATCATATTCAGTGTGTTGAACTCGAGAATAGGATCTGTCCAGTTTGTGAACGAAGCAGTCACTCATTCATTGAAAAGGTCAGACTCAGAAGAATGATTTGTCATGAATGACTGACATCTCTACTTGATGAATAAACGTCATAACTGGCATAACTTCATCTTTTTATTTAGTTAACGTTAAATTATATTTATCCTTTGGTACACATGTTTTGTTTGTGTCTACTTGAGCCTTATGTATGGTCTATGTATGGTATTTATGGTAAAGTTTGTTTTTATGCTGTCAGTCATTCAGATGTTTGAAACAAACTTGACTTGTTTAACTTAACAAGGATGTGTGTATGCTTCACACATTTTCACAACTCGCACACCTGGCCTAGTTTTTTTTTTTTGTGGTTCTTCATTTAATCTGAAAAGTTGGAAATAACTTGTTTGATTTCCAGAACCAGTCTGAAATGTAAATAATGCTAAATTTGAGTTTACACCCCTTGTTATGTCAGTATGAGTAGACAACATCTTGCAATGTCCTTTAGGAGTGTCTTTAGGAGAGTAAGAGGTGTTTTAAGCAGGTTGTGAGTGGGCAATGGTGAGGACAACTATAGCTACGTCATCATGAGTTTCTGATAGGTGCTCAGCATCATTTACTAGTGGACGTGAACACGTAGAAGAAAAGCATCAAAGTAACCTGTCATTACTAAGGTAGTGTGGATTTTGTGTTGTAGCGTCTTTGCTGTGGGATGTTTATTTGTATGACCAAAATATAGATTTTCCGATGCATTGCAAACTTCATTTGAACAATTTTGAAATACATTCTTAAATCCCAAGGTCGATCTAAAGGCTGATTTCTGCTTTTGCATCGCATCTACGGCGTATGCTCGGTCAACGCGTTGGTTTGCATTTGTAGTTCTGCGGTGGTGTCTGCGTCGTTCTGTGGTTCAATATTTAGCCTGTGTTCTACATCTAGACATGCATGTTGCTAAAAACGCTAGCAGTTTGGCTTTCTTATCGTACGTTTCCTCTGGCGCGTGCTGAGCGAATGTGAGCGAGCGCTTTCAATTCCTTACTACGGAAGCTGAGCGTCAAGCTCGCGAGGTGGATTGTAAAATTGACAGCAGCGCGGGGCAAGCGGTTCTATAGCGTTGGGAGTGGCTTTGTGCGGATTTCTTCTGCGTCAGTGGAAACGCAGCCTCAGACTATATGGAGTCACTATTGCCCCCGTTACACAGGTCACCACATTCCGGACCCCAGATTGATTCCATCTTGAGTGCAAGATATCATGGAAAAAAAAAAAATTCATTATGTTTCAAAATGAAGATTATCATGATTCAAAATGAACAGATCATCTCATAACATATCATCATATCCAACTGCACTCAATTGATAAACTCTATAACATATTTTCATATTTTCATAAAGATCCCTCAGACACCACTGCATTGGCTGTCTCTGGCCCCCAACGCAGTTTTGTTAAGACTGTTTAGTCTGTTTATGATTTTGTTTTCTCTTCTTTTTTTTGAAATTCTAAAAAATTTGCAAATGTGATTGAATATGATGATAAATATCGAATGATCTGAAAAAGAATATCGTGATAATATTTTTTTGTCATATCGCCCAGCCCTTATTGTAGCATAAAAAATGAGTTCAAAGTATGTTAACAAGTTGAAATTTATGTACATATGATTTATTATACATGTATAAATGAGAAAAATACTGTATGTGTACTGTATTTGCTCTTGAGTCACTTAATATTAAATTAATATTTTGTCATACTTTTGATTAATAACTATACCTCACTTGTCGAACACTAAATGGATGTCTGTTTAAAGACTTTACAATGCATAGGCCTATTGGCAATATAACCAACTCTTACCAGGTGCTTTTTAATTAGCTGACAAGTTAGAATTGTTCCATTTCCATAACTCATGAAATATGATTATTTACTGTCAAACATACAAATCACAGCTGCTTCAACGCAATGCGCAGTTACGTTTTTTTAAGAGTTGCACATCAGCTTATGCCATAGGTTTGATGCAGGAGTATAAATTGGCTGTTGAGAGTACAAGTTTAGTTTGACTTGTTACATGTAATGTGTCCAATAACAAACTCCACACAATCCATTTGTAATTGAATAATGTCTCTTTTAATATCCTTTCTGTTCTTTACAGTCAGTTGTTGATCAAAAACCATACTTCTAATCACACGTAGCACAGATGTGGTAAAGAAGCCATGTGACTCCACTCTCGTTCCTGTGTGCTCGACTTAAGACTGGATTACTCTACACAACTTTAACACAGATTTTAGCCAGGATTTTCAGTCAGGCCGTGTCTGTTTGTCGGCACTAGTTGACACTGTATAGTAGTATATGATGGGTACAGACTCCAATTTTCAATCTAGTCTGAGGATATAAAACATTTTTGATATTTTTTAGCCGCCTATCCATGACTCAAGATGAAATCTCGTAGTGTATGATACTCCACGACTTAAATCTAAAGTTATACGGCGAGCAGACTGTGGAAATAGAGCGCTCAATAGAAACTCAAGAAACAGAGATAGTGAACAAGCTCTCAAGTGGTGTTTAACTTTTAACGACACTCACTTACCTCATCTCCCGTTTCTGTCTCTAGAGGCCATGATGGCTGCTTCTTCACTCTCAAAAAGGCACCTGAATGTGCTTGGCCTGTTTCTTTCACGACTCGGAACACAGAGGAGCAACAACAAAGCAGTTCTTTTATCCATGTTTGTGTAGTCAAGTCAATTTTATTTGTATAGCGCCTTTCACAACACGCATCGTTTCAAAGCAGCTATACAGAAGATCAGGCATTAACAGAAGATAAAACTGTGATGTCTATAATGTCGATGAATCATCATTGTTTTATTAGATAAAATACGATAGTTAATCGTGTTTAAAAATAATTAATTAAATAATAATTGTATTAATAACCCCAGTGAGCAAGCTGAAGGCGACTGTGGAAAGGAACACAAAACTCCATAAGATGTTGATTAATGGAGAAAAATAACCTTTGGAGAAACCAGACTCACTGTGGGGGCCAGTTCCCCTCTGACTAACATCATGAATATAATGTAAATATTACTTATGTATAGTTCAAGTCATGGATTAAAATGATTAAACTAAGTAAGTGTTAAGGGTCAGTGTTTAAACATCGATTTTGTATTAACTGTAAGATTAATAACTAATGCCTTTGAAGTCCATCCTGGATTAACTGCAGAAGTTCACATAGATGCAATTGTCCTTGTTAATTGGCTGATGAAGGCTTTTGTTGGCAATTGATAGTCTTTGTATTCCATTATAAGAGTGTAGTTCATCAATAGGTGAGGCAGAGATCAGTGAGGTAAATCGCAGTTCAACCTGGCCGGTAATTTCGGTGTGGTCCATCCTAAATCCAGACAATGCATATGAAGTATCCCATGTCTTATGGTTGGAGTTAGCATCACTTCATCCACTGAAGTCCATCATAATAGACTGAGGTGATGTTTGGCTGGCACCAGCTGCATTTAGTCATTATCATTCACGACACGTAGCAGTGGAGTCCAACATGAAGCAGGAACAGAGCTGGATCCAGACGGTTCTGGTGACCTAAGGATAGTAGTCCCGAGGTTGAGACAGGAAAAAAAATAAAATAATATTAGCATAGATGCTATTCAATTTATTACAGGGTTATAGATCATGATCACTGTTTCTGGTTTCTGGTTCCGGCAGACTAAACTAAAGCAACCTAATTGTGGGTTGGAGGATAAATTAGGTGTATGCCTGGCTAAATAGATGAGTCTTTAGTCTAGACTTAAACTGAGGGAGTGTGTCTGCATCTCGAACAGTGTTAGGGAGACTATTCCATAGGTTAGGAGCCAAATATGAAAAGGATCTACCTCCTTTTGTGGATTTTGATATTCTAGGAACTATTAACAGGACAGAATTTTGCGATCGTAAAGAACGTGATGAAATATAGCGTGGTAGAAGGGCACTTAAGTACTGCAGAGCTAGACCATTCAAAGCTTTGTACGTAGTTAACAGAATTTTAAAATGAATACAGAATTTAACAGGAAGCCAATGTAACGATGATAAAATGTGGCTAATATGATCATATTTCTTGGTTCTCATTAGCACTCTGGCTGCTTCATTTTGAACCAATTGAAGTTTATTCATTGATCTTGCTGGACATCCTCCCAGTAATGCATTACAATAATGTAGTCTTGAGGTCATGAATGCATTAATTAGTTTTTCTGCATCTGCAACAGAGAGCATGTGCTTTAATTTAGCAATATTTCTTAGAAGGAAGAATGTTGTTCTACAAACATTGGTAATTTGATTTTCAAAGGACAGATTGGTATCAAATATAACACTTAAGTTCTTCACTGTTGAAGACGATGTAACAGTACATCCATCGAGAGTCAAATTATATTGTAGTGGCTTATTTTTAGAGTTTTTTGTGTGATAATTAGTAACTCTGTTGAATAGAAGGAAATTTCTGGCCATCCAATCTTTTATTTTATTGATACACTCTGCTAATTTGGAGAATTGTGAAATCTCATCAGGTTTTGAAGAAAAATAATGTGTATCGTCGGCATAGCAGTGGAAACTTATTCCACGATTCCTGAGGTTTTCTGAGGTACTGTGACAGATGATTGCATAATTCCAATTTTATTTCTGATTATTTCAATTTTATCTGTAAAGAAATTCATGAAGTCATTACTCTTGTGCTGCTACGTAATATCTGGTTCTGATGAGGCTTTATTCCTAACCAATTTAGCCACAGTACTGAATAAACATCTAGGATTGTTTGGTTATTTTCTATGAGTTTGCTCAAATATGCTGACCTGTAGCTACAGTCACTGTCCTTCCATGCTCCACGAAATACTTCTAATCATTTTATTCTTCCACATGCGCTCCATTTTCTGAGCTGCTCTCTTGAGAGCATGAGTTTGATCATTGTACCATGGTGCAGGGCTTATTTCTTTAATTTTCTTTAATCGAAGGGTGGCGACACAATCAAGAGTGCTAGAGATGACTATATATTTTCTGTTATTTCATCAAGTTCTTCTGGGCGTTGGGGTTTATTGAGTGTATGAGAAAGATCTGGAAGATTATTAGTGAAGCTATCTTTAGTGGTCGAAAGAATAGTTCTACCTGAACATTAGCATGGCGTAGACTAACATTAGCTGATCGCAGCATACAGGAGACGAGGTAATGATCCGAGATGTCATTGCTCTGCTGCAGAATTTCTATATTATCAACATCAACTCCATATGATAGAATTAAATCTAGCATATAATTATGGCGATGAGTTGGTCCGGTTACATTTTGTCTGACTCAATGAGAGTTGAGAATATCGATAAATGCTAATCCCACTGTATCATTTTCATTATCTATGTGAATGTTGAAGTCACCGACAATTAAAGCTCTATCTACAGTAACTACATGAACACCAAGGAAATCAGAATAAGGCCCGGGTGATCTATACATTGTAGCAAGGTTAAAAGATGAAATCATTTTTTTGTGTATGTCTGACGGTGTCACGTTAAGCATTATTAGTTCAAAAGACCTACATTTATATCCTGTCCTGAGTAACACCAAAAACTTTACTGTAAATTGTAGCAACACCTCGTCCTCGATCCTTCAGACGAGGCTCATGTTTATAACAATAACCTGGGGTAGTAGATTCATTTAAATTAATATATTCATCTGGTTTAAGCCAGGATTCAGTCAGACAGAGCGCATCCAATCTATGATCTGTAATAAATTAATTAACAATTAGTGCTTTATTAGAAAGAGATCTAATGTTTAGTAGGCCTATTTTTATATGATGTGTATCTTTAATTTGTTTGTTTTGTTCAAGTTTGACCTTAATAAAAAATTGTCTTAATTATTTAGTGAGGGTATTGTGTTTGGTAGTTCGAGTAACAAACACAGTCTCTATAAGATATCTAGGTGATACAGTCTCTATGTGTTGCAGTTTATGTGACCTGCGAGATGTCTCAAGGCAGCTAGCAGACGTTCGGTTTAACCAGTTTGTCTGCTTCCTGACCTGGGCCCCAGTTAGTCAAATACAATCATTATTAAGACTATGAGCCAAATTACTAGAGAAGAGAGCGGCACCTTCCCTGGAGGGATGGAGTCCATCTCTCTTTAGCAGGTCAGGTCAACCCAAAAACTCTACCAACTGTCTTTAAATCCTATTTTATTATTCACCCCTGAACCTCTGTCAGGCATCTTTAAATATGTGAGTGCATGTGTTTCCATATAGTGTTGCCAGATTGGGTGATGAATTTTGCGGGGATATTGTTTTTGGCGTGTTGACAAAATTTGTGTCTGATGGAAACGCACATTATCACTAAAATGTCACATATGTCGACATAATATTTTTCTGTTTAACTCAAGCGCTTAAACTATGTCGATACATCAGATGTTGCGAAAAACTGGTTTGGAAACCCTTTTTTGTCGATAAAATTGACGTTAACGCAAAAATGTAGTGTCACATGACAGAGTTTTCCCCAATCGTTAGCCTGTGTTAATCATGACAACAGTATTGAAAGTCAATTTATTGTATGTGATTATGGATTGATCTTAATGGCATATAGAGCCGATCTGCAAACGTGACACTTCCAGGAGTGACAACACAAATATGTGCATGTTGAACAAATGAATGGCCACTGTCTGCGATTTAATTTAATTGCAGTATCCATCCGTTTATTTATTAAAGTTGCTTATCCACACCATTCAAAATAATAGACGGCAGTCATGAATTGCTTTTTTTTTTAAGCCTTACCCTGTTCTGTAGATGAAAACAGTCGGCTGAATGACATTTTCAGAATTTTCTAGACTTTTTCTAGACTAAACTATCAGAACTATTTGTCCAATGAGTTCTCTTTCATAAAAACTGTTCATGTTTAAAAACTTTAAATCTACCTCGGATCACATTTACTGCTTCTTCAGAAAATATAATTTGCATTATGACTCTAAAATTAATTTTAGATGACAATCAAGTTCAGTTGGTTGTTAAAAGTTGCTGGAGAAATATGCAGGACATGATGCAGTTGTGATGGAGATGCTTTAGATTAGATGATTGTTAAAAAGATTGCTTAATATTTTAAAACCTGTTCAGATTTAAAAAGTCATGTAGTGTAATCCAGACTTTAAACAAGGACTGCCCCATGATAGTTGACCAAAGGTTAGTCGATGAGAAGAGTCTTGGTCGACAAAGTTTTGATTGGTCAGATGGTCGCAGAAAAAACTCCACATAAAAACCACGAACACCAATATTTGCACTGGTTGGATGCTAGGTGGTACTATGGGGTAATTTTCATTAAGCAGGGTTAGGGTTAAGCTTACACAATAAAGCAAGACCCCTTAATACTTGGAACTTTTTTTTTTCATTTTTTAGTGATTTTTAACTCAAAATTCAAATGAAACTGGAAAAAAAATAAGTGCAATTAAAATGTGTGTTGTTCATGACCTCAAGACTAGATTATTGTAATGCATTACTGGGAGGATGTCCAGCAAGATCAATGAATAAACTTCAATTGGTTCAAAATACAGCAGCCAGAGTGCTAATGAGAACCAAGAAATATGATCATATGAACATTTGAAAGATGGCTTTACAACATTTGTGAACATCTCTCTGGCAAAGAACCTCATCCGTGCATTCTCTACCGGACGGGTGTTTTGTTATCTGGGAAATATCATGTGTGTGAATAAATGTATTTTGTTCCCTCTTTCACTATATATATAATATAATATAATATAATATATTTTGCAATATCCAATTACACCGTCAACCCCTGGGTTAAGGGATCAGACAATATTCTTGCTTTAGTGAATTTTGCTTTGAAAATTGATTTATTTAAAATAAACTTCAAATTGCACTCCAAACAAAATGAAAAAGCAATTAAAATAATGAAATGATAAAATAATAAAATATATATACAGCTTTCCATTTATCGTCAGGCAAGAATCCATCTTAACATCATGGTGGAAAATGACTTACACAAATGAAGATATAAAAACAATTATAAACATAAAAATTATAATTATGATGATAATAATCACTGAAATAAAAATAATGTTTCGAGGTGAACGTGTTTTTGTATTATTGTATGATTTTATCACAGATGTATAGACTATATATAAAGTGACCCTGCAGAGTTGCGTTCACAATTAACTGCTATAAATAAATAAATGAAATAAATGTCTGAGGTCATTTGCAGCACTCATAGACTACACTGTTCTTGTAAAAAAAATAATAATTAAAAAGTCGGAAGACATAAACAAAGAGGGATAATGTATCAGCTCGTCATACATGTGCATAGACGGCTTTCTTGTCATCTGTTCTTAATATAATAAAGTGTGTTTACGTACGGCAAACAGATCGTGTGTGAAATGGGCGTAAGACCATGCTGAAAATTTCACAGTGATGGATACGGGAGGCTAACTCTTACAACAACAGCCCGGAGCTCCCAGCTGATGAAAAAGAATGAAAATCTTTAATTGGCTTGAACTCCATTTTACATTTCCTCTGCGTAATTGCTTTTTCATGTCGTTACTCCTCCCGGGTCTTGCAAATCATTTGGCTGACTAAGTAATCAATGAGGTGAAGTTAGAGGAAACTTTCACAACACTGCCACTCCATCAGAAGAGGATGTTAATACGTGGAGAACATTTATTCTGCATTGGAGCGAAGTGTCTGGATCAGCTTATCTCATTTAGATGCTCAGCACCTTCTGTTTGCGAATAGTGAATGATGATTCTCCAATGACAGTGCATGCCGATGAGATGTCTCTTTTCTGATTAACATTTTTATTGATTAATCTAGATAACAAAGAAAAGCAAAACATATATACACAGAATCAACATTTACACAACATCCCTGTAGTCACTCGTGATTATAGACATACACACAAAAAATACAAATAATAATCACACACATATAAAGCTAAACTTTTCTCTCTACTGCCCCTCGCTTAGAGCCTTCCAAAAATGCCAAATAGCTGCCCCATTTCCCATCAAACGAATCCCAACTCTCCAGCCTTCTACATGACACTTCCTCAAAAGCTGCTACCCTCCCCATCTCCGTGCACCAAATGAGGGTGCTCCAGCCAAATTCCATCCACTTAAAATAATCTGTCTGCCTGCCATCACACTGGTCAGAATGCATTTTTGTGTGTGTTTATCCCCTATTTTGATGACCGCCCCATCACTTAAAATGCAATGTGTAAGTGCAACTCGTCACACACAAAACTCTGAACCTTCAAACTAAATTCTTGGATCTTAACACACCCCCAAAAAACATGGGTTGTATCTCCATCTTCTGATTGGCATTGCCAACAGGTGGAGGGGGTCCAATAGATTCAATGTAAAATCTTGAATTGCATAAGGAGCACCCTTGCATATTTAGATGCAGACTTGACATTTTTTAGAATCCTAGCCCAAACTCCCTTCTCCAATACCAAGTTTAAATCTTTCCCCCTTAATCTATTGATGTCTATTGAATCTATTGAAGCTCTGTCCTCCAGTCTCTGAATTAACAGGGAGTAATACACTGATGCCTCATGAACTTTTCCAAAAGCAGTAATCACCACTCCCAGAGTATCTGGCGCTTTAGAGGTGTGTATACTACTCCCAGAAATAGTACAGGGCAGGTGGTGCAGCTGTAAATGTCTAAAGAACTGAGATCTGGGAGTCCCAAAATGTTGAACCACATTATCAAAAGATCTCAACACTTCACTCTCATATATGTCACCAAGTGTAGTAACCCCCTCACAATCCACTCTGACCAGCAGAAAGGGGATTTATTAATACATCATTTTGGATTCAGCCATATGCTTGAGGGAACATTTAAATAAATGTCTGAATTAAACACACTGGACCCTTTTGTCCATACCGAGTGCCAATGCGAGATAACGTGGTGTAACTTAACTTCTTTAAGTTGGTTAACTTGATAAAAAGGCTTTGCAATGGTGAAAAAGATGCAAGAACTTCCTGTTCAATACAAAACCAGGGAGGGGCTCTCTCAGGTGGAAGTGACCAATGATCCAAATGTCTGAGACTGAATGCATAATGATAAAACAAAATCTTGGGTAGGCCTAGCCCACCTTTGTCAATCGGCATATGTAACTTATTGAAATGTAATCTGGGACATTTACCATTCCAAATGAAGGACATCGCTATGCTATCAAATTGCTTGAAATAAGAGAGGGGGACCTATAGGGAGAGACTGCAGAAGTTGAATTTTGGAATACAATTTGTTTTTAATAATATTAACTTTCCCAATCATAAATAAATGTAATGAAGCCCACCTGCCCACATCACTTGAAAACCTTTTAATTAAATGGTCAAAATTAATAAATAAAATTTATAAATTAAAAAATCACACACATTTGCTGGGAATAAACTACCCAAATACTTAATTCCCTGTTTGGGTCACTGGAAGGCACCGGCTGAAAAGACATTATAGAGCAGTACACTGTCCGATCAAAGCTTCGGATTTAGCCCAATTAACACTATATCCCGAGAATTTAGAAAAGGAATTAATAATTCTGTGGAGGCAAGGCATAGATCTAGTATGGTCAAAGGCGAATAATAAAATATCATCCTTCCACCACCATCCCTGGAAAATCATCGTCATCAAGTGAGATGCCATTGACCGGAGTCTGATCATTCGCCAGTGACCACCATGTCTAGTTGGATCAGGGTAATTGGACGGTAACTCTTACACTCGATTGGATCTTTGTCCTTTTAAAGAATGATTCCATATAAACTACTAGCAAAAGTGGAGCCAGTTCTGTAGCATAAGATCTAAAAAAAACTCGGCGGCAAATCAGTTTGTCCCCGGTGCCTTAATTACCTTTCCAAGCTCCTCCAAGTTTATCTCAGTATCAAGATAATTTTTTTGCTCAGCCGTGAGTTTAGGAATTTCTAACGGTTCCACAATGTTTCTAATATCCTCATCAGTAGATGAAGATGTGGAACTATAGAGATCAATATAGAATTCTTTAAAGGTATTATTAATATCAATGGCTGAGGTAAATATTTCATCACCAGCAGATTTCACTGAGAGAATGGTAGAAAACTCTCTCTGTTATATATATATATATATATATATATATATATATATATATATATATATATATATATATATATCTCTAGCCAGAAGTATTCCTGCCTTGTCCCCTGACTCAGAAGTTTGACTTTCTTGCCTTGAATAGCCAAAAATCCACTTTCTGCGACAATAGTATTATATCTGTATTTCAATAGGGTCAATTCTCTGAGGCCATCAGACGACATACGGTGCTTCAGCTCTGCCCCGGCACTTTTAATATTTCCATCCAACTCCACGAGTTCTCGTGCTTAGGATTTTTTGGTGAATGAGGCATACTGTATGATCCACCCCTAAGAACTGCCTTAAGTGCCTCCCAAGCCACACCCACATAGGACACTGAGGGCCAGTTGGTCTCCATATAAACATTGATTTCATCCTTTAACATTTGTTGGAAATCATGATTTTGCAAAAAGGATACATTAAGGTGCCAACTATGTGATTTATTTTTCTCCGTATGTGGCAAAATCTCTAAACTCACCAGGGTGTGATCGGAGACTAAAATGTTTCCAATTGAGCAATCAAAAACAGATGAAATGAGGGACTTAGAAAATTATCTATTCTAGAATAGATTTTATGAACTGATGAAAATTTGTTATAGTCCCTAGCAGATGGGTTCAAAAGTCTCCAAATATCTGTAAAACCAAGACCTTTTGAAAAGTTTGGATATTTAAAAATGGCGATAGGAGGAATTCAGCCAAAAGAGTCTGATCCCGAATCTGAAGAAAATGAACCCCCTCCACAAACACCACGGATACTACAGTCTGTGACAGCGTGTTAAGTAATCACTCTAATTTATATTTATTCCTTATCTATTTGTGTAATTGATATTACTTTTTATTCTTGTTTAAACAAAAACGCAACATAATGTTGTTTATCTTGTTGCATAGTTGGGGCATTTTCCAACGTTGAAACATTTCCGTGTTTTACAAATGCTTTGTAATGCATGACAGTGCCAACTAAAGTTTAAATACTTTGTACTAGCACATTTATAACTGTCAAAGGATATACTTGCAGTGCAACATGTAAACGTATACAGGATAAAACTTACTGGTGTCATTCTTCATATATTCATCATTCATCATATTTTCAGTGTAGTGACAAACGTCATGTTTTAATTAAAAAAGAAAGACATTGTCTAAATAGATTGCTATCGATACTCTATATGTGCATCTGTGTCACTCCGAAAGGAATATTCATGTAACACAATGAGAACATGCTATGGGCAATTAGTATTGATAGCTGGATGCGACAAGATACATGAAACATATAATAAAACTAATACACATGTTCGACTGATATAACTAGGATCAAAAGAAAACTAAACAAATTCAGCAAATAATTTCTCATTATAGTTCTAATATTAAGCTTGGAAATTTTGGTGAAAACATTCAAATACTCAGTACACATCTAACTGTCTGTAACAAATGAAGCTATACAATTAACATGGATACTCGCACTTGTTTGTTGCGACATTACTGTCAAGTCCAATATAGTTGGCACAGCATCAACTTTTAATTTAAGTCTCTCTGGAAAGCCTGCTTCAAACTGTGTCTTGTTTGTGAAAGAATTCACAGTAATATGAAGCGAGCAAACAAACACTGTCTTACTAATTCGATCTGGGACAGCCACTCTTTCATAATGTAAGATCATTAGGAATCAAATGCAAAGAGTCTATTTTTCCACAACCTGGCACTGCACAATGTTTTTTAAACTTTGCAGGCATCTCGAACCTCTTGTTGCTCCATTAATCCTGTGTTTATCCCTGCCGTGCCGACTCTCGTCTCATTACCCCTCTAACTGCAAACCTGTGGGCAGGCGTTAACCTGTTTATGCAGAGGCAGACATGTTCTTGTGTTATTCATTTCTATTACGTAATACAGATGAGGAAGTAGAAAACGAGTCGTTTAGGAAAATAAAGCCTGTTTTTGGACTGATGAATACATTTTGAATTCAGAAACTTACGGTATGTTTTGTAGAACTATGACCTCTTATATGTCAAAAGATCAAGGGAAATTAGATTTCTCAATTCATGACAAAAGTTAGGGCGTTTGATGTGATCGTGACAGATATAAGCGTATTTTGACATTTGGTCTCTTCAATAGGGGAATGTTCCAGTTGCCAAACTGGTGATATAACTGAAATTGTGTAAGTGCTGTTGTGTAATGGATTGAATTTTAGAATTTACAGTATACGCCTCTGCAGTATATTACGTGACTGCCTTTTCAGTGGACCTCATTGGTGGTTTTGTATTTTGGAGGCCTTTTCCAAAGCTAATATTACCTGGAACATTTCACCATGTTTTGTTCTCTCTTCTAGCGTGCTGTAAATAGGCATGATTTCAGGGAATGGTACATTCATGTAAAATAACGATTCTTGTCTAGTAGTCTGTAGAGCATATAGTGATTTGACTGCAGAGGTGTGATTGTGGTTTTGAAGTTCTCTAGCTGTATTTAGCTCATTTACTTGGGTGTGTTTTACTTGTTATGGTATCAGAAAAGTTGATGATCTCAATCTGTGGAGTTCAGAACGTAAAGGTGACATTTCATTGGCCTAGAACTAGCTGCTTTTCTTTTTAAGAGGTGGTGGCTGTGGCCATGTTGAGGTCACATGTAGGGTTGCAGCGGTATACCGGTTTCACGGTACACCACGGTTTGAAAATGGACAGTTATCATACCATGTGCATTTGCTTATCTACAGTATTGTGAAAAAAATGCAACCAGGCGGAGAATCTCACATGCGCATCTCCTTTCCTCCTTGTATGCCTGTCAGACTCGCCAACTTGCGACATGCACGCGCGCAGCGGAGAAAATGTCAGAGAGAAGCGAGGCAAGGGGGTTTGACCTGAGTGTATGAGTTAAAGCAGTGTTTCTCAACTGGTCTATTTGGACTGGGTCACGGACAGCAGGGAAACAACAATACCATGGTTCTCCCATTGAAGATATTTTGGCGGCCGCCCAAGTGATAGACTATTTAAGACTACCGACGTAGATTTAATGATAATCTCACAAACAGGTAAAGCAGACATGGGCAACATACGGCCCGCGGGCTCGATCAGGCCCTCCACATGGTTTAATGTTGCCCGTGGCTCATTTTTTTAATTTGCTATTTCAGTTAACATGTATTGGGTCCTAACACATCTCCACAAGCATTTAACATTCTCAGTGTTGCCAGATAAGAGATGCAACACCCCCACTTTGAGATTTATACTTGCGCAAATTGGAAATATTCTGCCTAATGTTATACTTATTTTGTGCAGTCTGGCAACCATGCACACGAGTGCACTTTTTCCATCTCGCTTTCCCCTTTGAACAAACTTAGCGATCTGTAGTGCAATATTCTGCTCAAGGAAAAGTGTTATATGGCTACTCTGTATCCATTCTTGAGGCTGCTTGTGATGTTTGGTGCTTCTAATTTTGCAGGTAAACCACCTCAGTTATTAAATGTAAAAGTAGATTCCCTTCACATCTGTATGTTAATCTAACTCTTGCAGTAATCATTTATCATATTCATGCAGCCGGTGTTATTCAGTTGTGTGCTGAAAGTGAAACCATCGAGGTGACCCGCATCATGACCCTTTTGGCATGTAAACGGGTAATGTTTTAGAAAAAAAAAGAAGTAAACTCGCCCGCTTTTGCCCAAACATTAAAAGTTCTATAAAAGTTTTTTTATTATTAAAATAGACTGATATAGAGATTGTTAAATTGAATAATAAATGAACAGGGAAGTAGAGATGTTAAAATACATTTCTAAGCTCAGCCTTTATTGAGTTTTTTAATGCCTGATAGAAAAGTATCTTCCTTGTTGAGCAATATAATACTTTAGGCAATTGCAGAATAGTCCCATTAGTCACAGACACACTTCAGAAAATTGAGTACACAACTATTTCTGGACTTTAAAGATACAAAAACCATATTTCAAAAGTAATACAATGTGGCCCCCTATGCACTACTTAAAGCACGATGTGGCCCCTTTACCAAAATAGTTACAAATATAAATAATTACACACCATCACCTTTACAAATTTGTTTCAGGATTTTACATGAGTAAAAGTAACTGTTGTAGTTTCTTGTTATAATGTTATAGTTTCATATGAAATAATCTGAAGGTAGAATCTATTAGACCTCATTTTATATCAACAGTGGCAGTTGTAGTTAAAGTTTCAAGATGTGTTTCAGCTAGTATTTATTTTTACATAAATACATACATTTATTATTATTATTATTACTACTATTATTTAAGACTAGCACACTGACCTAATCATGGTAATGAGGAGCCTTTCCTTCTGTGTAATATGTGTATAAATATGTAATATTAGTTGACAAACGGGATAATAATGGGCTCATATAAGTAAATATGCTCTTCAATTTTTAGAAGAGGGAGAGAAAACTTCCTGACGTCAACAACAAGAATAATGTCACTTGATGCATGTCCTTGTACTGGAAAACCATGAACAAAACTATGCAACATAAAAGGAAATGCGACCCAGGATACATTAAATACAGGTTATGTTTAATCTATGGCAGGTCGCCACTTGATGTCCAATGTAAAATCTGTCTGGCTCTGCTGTCGCACACCTACAGTATATGTTAAATGTTATATAACATGTTATAGTTACATGCTATTTTTTTATCATGTTTATTATAATTCTGTTAGCTTTCTTATTTTTTCTATTTATTTTATTTTCAAAAGGGAGACTTATACATCAATAAAATAAATGGTTTCAAGTTTCAATTATAATAAAGTGTTTGCTCAAAAATAAATAAAATAACCCTTCTGTTTTCACTGATAATAGTAATTGTGTAATACTGTATACCGTGATATTTTCTGAGACTGTTATCATACCATGAAAATCTCATACCGTTGCAACCCAAGTCACATGACCAACCAAATTTTGCTCAATTTATCTCAGTAACCATCTGACAATTTTCTGTCAGACCAATTTCACATCTTGCAAAATAAGTAAACCCTGGGTGACAAATATACCTTTGAATAGGATATTTCTGCAACGGCATCTCTACCTGAAAACAGATTCAAAAACTGTGTGTCAATACAGAGGTACTCACCTTTGGAAAGCCGGGCAGCACGATCCCTTTAGGCTTGAAGCACACTTTTTTTTATTGTTTTTTTATTTAATACAAAAAAGATTCAAGTGTAAATGTATAAAATACAAAACAATTACATTTATTGCCATATTAAATGTAGAAAGCCGAAATGATCATTGCTGTTGTCACTGTCAAAGATCATGACACACTGGCTATCTGGTACGCTATACTGTAAATACCACACACACTCACACAAAATTGGGACCTCAAAATGTATGCCTATTTTATAATTGTAATCTTGTAAAGCAGTTCTTAATGCACATGAACTAAACTGTGAATGATGAAGCTGAAGCAGCCACCGCTTTAACTTTAACAAACTTTACTATTTCTTTCTGCGTCGAACTTTAAGGTGAGTAATCAAAGGAGTTTGATTACTGTCTTGATTTTGATTATTGATTTTATCTCCTGTCATTGTCACCCATTTCAGAGTAATTCCACACATGACCTTTTCTTTCACGTTTATCCGCCCCATCAAACTTGATCATTGGCTGTTTTTAAACATTCGTCTGATAATTTTGAATATTTTTACGATTTAAGGTAGCATAGTGCAGTTAATTGCTTTTATCAGCCAATACCGATGTGTTGGGCGATACATTGGTGCATTTCTACCTAAAACTTTACGTTTCGCATTATTACAACCAACATTTAGACCATGTTCTGTTGTAGCCATTCTTAAACTTGGCCTCTTTTCAGTATTCTACCTTCTGTTGAGTAATGAGTGGTAAACATGTTTGGAGTCTTGTCATTTTAGTCAAAATACATCTGTCTGACTGTTGTTTTTTTACTTTTTCTGTAGGAAATACCCCGAGTTGGTCCATGGAGAGCACAGACCACCACAGCTACTCATGGTACAAAAACCCTTCTGAAAGTGACACGAGACCTTTAGCTCAGACCGCCACGTTAAAGTCTGAGAAAACAGAGGACAAGGATTCCTATGATGCCTGGAGTGCTCTTGTCGGTCTTGGGGCACGTTCCACATCCCTCTTCACGGGTCCCAAAAACCCTTCGTCTACCATGTGGGCATCCAGTAGTTACAGTCTCAGCAGTATTCAGGACAAAACTACCACTGAGACTCAGTTAGAAGAGCTTAGCCAAGGGGACTTTAAGGTTCCCGTAGAGCCTTCTGAAAGCGAGGACCACTCACAATCGCTGCTCAGGTCCTCCAAATGCAGAACGTACTGCAGACCCAGTAAAGGCAAGCAGCCTGGAGGAGCCGATGGGAGTGGAAGCGCCTCCGATTGTGGCTCTGTGGGAGTGTTGCACAACAGTGGGACTGAGAGCGCTGTTGAGATGATGGCAAACAGAGGTCGTACAAGAGACTACACTGTGCTCAACCCGTCCTGTGTGTCGATGTTTAATGTCACCTTCCAAGGCTCCATGGACCGCAGTATGGAGGAGTACACAGCCAGCACCCCAGCTGCTGACCCGGCAGATGCAGGAAGACTGAAGAAGAAAGCAGAGATGGAGAGCAAACCTCTCAGGTAAAAGTGTGATATACAGTAAATGCACTATTGTAATCACATGTCTAGATGAATTCTTGCAAGTGCTGCATTATTTTGAGTCATAACTCTGTCTTGGTTTGTAGGGGTGTAAGAATTCACTTGTTTTCTCGATGCATCGATTATTAAACCCATCTATATGCATCAATCTTAAAATATGATATTTACTATCAAGGATTGTTTGTGTTGCTCGATAATCGATTAAAACAGCTAAAAATCAAATGAATTGTGATTCAGAAAAATAGTATACAATATTTTAGAAAATAGAAATATTGAATCACTTGTGCGATTTAAAGGAGTCGTACGCATGCGACTATCACATAAGCACACAGCTCGAAATAGCTCTTCTGTCTCACGTTTAAACCATTTGATACAGCTTCCAACTTGTTGCGTGGCCACTACTGAAATCAAATCAAATCACTTTATTGTCACACTACTGTGTACACGAGTGCAACATCAGGTGAAAGTCTTGCGTGCAGTTCCGAGCAACATTGCAGTAATGACAGTGACGAGACATAAACCACTTTACAATAACAACATATTTACACAAAACAATTTACATAACAAATGTACACATACTTACACAACAATTTACATAACAAATGTACACAATACACACAATGTAGAATACACATACACTAGATACGGGTATAAATATATATATACACTAACTGAATTGGGAGCAAGAATATATTTGACAGAATGAAGATTAATAAAGTGCAGTGCTGATTGTTGATTGTGAGAGATCATGTGTTCAAAAGTCTTATTGCTTGTGGGAAGAAGCTGTCATGTAGTCGGGTGGTGCGGGTCCTGATGCTGCGATACCGCCTGCCTGATGGAAGCAGTGAGAGCAGCCCATGACTCGGGTGGCTGGAGTCTTTGATAATCCTCCGAGATTTATTCACACACCGTCTGTTATATATATCCTGGAGGGAGGGAAGCTCACCTCCGATGAGGTTTCTGGCAGTTCGCACCACCCTTTGCAGGTCTTTGCGGTTGTGGGCGGTGCTATTGCCGTACCAGGCGGTGATGCAGCCAGTCAGGATGCTCTCTACGGTGCTGGTGTAGAACCGTGTGAGTATGTGTTGGTTCATTCCAAACTTCCTCAGCCGTCTCAGGAAGAAGAGGCGCTGGTGAGCCTTCTTCACAACGGCCTCAGTGTGGACGGACCATGTGAGTTCCTCAGTAATGTGGACACCGAGGAACTTGAAGCTGCTGACTCTCTCCACCGGTGCTCCATTAATGGTGATGGGGCTGTGTACTCTGTCTTTCTTCCTGAAGTCCACCACAAGCTCCTTGGTTTTACTGACGTTGAGGGAGAGGTTGTGCTCCTGACACCAGCGTGTCAGAGTGTGCACCTCCTCTCTGTAGGCTGTTTCATCATTGTCAGTGATCAGACCTACAACCGTCGTATCATCAGCAAACTTAATGATGGCATTGGAGCTATGTGTCACCACACAGTCATGTGTGTAAAGGGAATACAGGAGTGGGCTGAGAACACAGCCCTGTGGTGCTCCAGTGTTGAGGGTCAGTGATGAGGAGATGTTGCTGCCCATTCTAACCACCTGACGTCTGCCTGACAGGAAATCCAGGATCCAGCTGCACAGGGAGCTGTTTAAGCCCAGAGCCCGGAGTTTCACATCAAGCTTGGAGGGCATTATGGTGTTAAATGCTGTAATTATGGGGAAACTTTAAAATCGTGATAAAATATTGCCATTTTACTGGTATCATTGTTTAGTTGGGGACTTGGCATGCAGAAAACATTTAAGTTGAAGTCATCTAGTTGATTGCTTTTCTGTTCATTAAAAATGAATGTAGTCAGATGTCAGTTACTTTAATGTTGTAGTATTTGGATTAGTTCACTTTTTCAGGCCCCCCCCCGCAGTCATGAAAAGTCTGGAAATATCAGGGAATTTTTAAATTGTAATTTCCAGGCCTGGAAATTTCATGCAAATTAAGACAATTGTAAAAATCACTGAAATATGGAATATAGAATACTTATTTTTATTATTATTATTATTATTATTGGCACGTTGCACTCTGTTGTATTTCAAGTAACCTGAATGCTGAATTTATGTAAAGTTTCTTTTGGTGCAATTCAGAAAGTATTCAGACCCCTTCGTTTTTTCACACTTTGATATATTGCTGCTTTATGCTAAACAACTCCATAACGACAATGCTCATTTTTTTTTATAACTTTGCAAATGTGTATTAAAAAGGAAAAACTGAAATATCACATTGACTTAAGTATTCAGATTTCCTATGACACTTGAAATTTAGTTCAGGTGCATACCATTTCTTTGGATCATATTTGGAAAATTAAATTGATTGGAAATGATTTGAAATGAATACATCCGTTTATATAAGGTCTAACAACTGACAATGCATATCAGATCAAAAAACAAGCCATGAGGTCAAAGGAACAGCCTGCAGAGCTCAGAGACATAATTGTGTCATGGCACAGATCTGGGGAAGGCAAAGAGACAAAAAAAATGTGGCTGCATTGAAGGTTCCCAAGAGCACAGTGGCCTCCATAATTCTTAAATGGAAGAAGTTTGGAGAATAACAAGGACTCTTCCTAGAGCTGGCTGCCAGGCCAAACGGAGAAATCTGGGGAGAAGGGCTTTGGTAAGAGAGGTGACCAAAGACCTGATGGTCATTCTGGATGAGCTCCAGAGATCATGTGTGGAGATGGGAGAAACTTGCAGAAGGATAAAGCTTGTCGCATAATACCCCAAAAGACTTGAGGCTGTAATCGCTGCCAAAGGTGCTTCAAATAAGTACTGAGTTAAGGGTCTGAATACTTCAGGTTTTTTTAGAAATACATTTGCAGTTGTTTAAAAGAATCTTTTGAATTGTCATTATGGAGTTTTATATATGAAAACAAATTAAGAATTTTAGCATAAAGCTTCAACATAAAGCTTTTCTGAATGCATTGTATAATCTTGAGTAGTTTTTCTTGCTTTAGACACATTAGGGAACTCTCATTACTGAACTCTCAGTATCGGCTGATATCTATCCCGATTTGATACGAGTGTTGTTTTTTCTTAATCAGTTCAGAATTCTATACCTCACTTTGTGGAACTGATTGGGAGTACTCCTTTGATTTGTGAAGAGAAACAAACCTCAAACCCATTATTTCATTATAAAATAGAGAAAACAAAAAACAATTAGAAATGATGTTGCCTATTAAGAAAAACTTAACTAGTCTACTGGATAATCCAGCAGGAAAACTAACAGTAATTACAGAAAAACAGACATTTTTTTTTCACATTGTATCTGGACTTAAGTTGATTCAGTTCTCTCACTTTTTTCTCCAATTTTTACTCACTCAGTTATTATTTTAGAGCCCAGTCAACTTAAATAATATTGTAATTGGTTATATGATAAATGAATTATCCTAATAAAAAAAATGATTATACAACAGTTAATTCCGGTCCTCGAATCTGATTGGAAGAGAGGTGTTCCAAGAGTGCTGATTTGTATGATTTCGCATATGTTAATGCTGTTCCAAATGTGTGATTTTCATTCATCCCTGTGACATTAAAAATTTGAGCCAGCAGGTGGAGGCAAAAGAATAAGTACTGTGTGTGCTATGAGCGAGTTGATCTGATGTTGACAAACTGTGTCCGTCAGTGAGCAAATTGTTTTGATGTCATCCTGGATTGTCTAATTCCACGATTGATCGGATTAACACTACACTATAGCTGACTAATAGAGTTAAACTAACAGCTTCAAGATTACTACCGATCACAATGAATTAATTATGTGATGAGTTTAAACTACAGTCATTCGTTGTTAAAGTTCTGTTGCGGTTTCTAGCTTTTTTTCTGTTATTTCTGCCATTTGCAGTGTGAAGAAAACAACAGAAAACGTCTTGAAATCTTGTCACCTGAACAATGAACAATATCCCATGAATTATTTCATTGGAACACACTTGGAATATCTCATCTCTCTCCTCAAATCCTTACTTGTCTCTGTTTTCTAATCACTATGTTGCTCACGCGACACTCACTTTGATCAGATCTCTGTCAGATCACTGTGGAGATACATTTGACTGCAAGGATTGCAGTTTACACTAGCTAAACAATTTCTAGATATTATCCGGATTTAAGTGCATGTTAACGCAAGGTGTAAATGGGGCCATATGCGCTACTTTAATGCTGCTTTTTTAAATATTTTGCTATTTTCTGAGCTAAACAGTAACAACTATAACTAACACACAGTATCGAATTCAAATCGGTCTGTTTGGACCGATACCTGATCTGTTTAAAAACATTGTTTTTGTTTTGGGCCTCAATCTTGCATCATCCACAGCTCCAAACTAAGCAGCTTGTAAACTAACTTGGTGATAGTTACCTTTTTGGCCTTATCCAAGTCCAATGCCTTAGAAAATATTTCTAAACCTCATTAAGCACTAACTGCACTAACATCCTTGAATTCATCAGTTTTGTTGGTTATCTTTGCACAGATTTTTGAGTTGCCAAAAAAGTATCCAAAATATTCATCCTAAAATTGGACAAGTGAAAAACAATGAACACCAAATTATCAAGGCTGTGCGGATAAAACAAAATTGGATAAAAGTCTTTCAAGTTCATTATTTATTGATTCTTCAAGCTTGGCCTCATTGAAGTTTACATATGCACTGTTCTGACTGTTTGTCTGTTGGTTTTGCAGTCGATCCAGACCCAAACAGAGGAAAGTGAAGAGCAGTAAACTGGAGCTCTTTGGGTTTGATGATGCCGACGCTCTGGCCGAGGATGGCGACAACTGTGCTTCAGGAAGCTCCAACTACAGGATCAAATACTTCGGCTTTGATGACTTGAGTGAGAGCGACAGTGAAGACGAGGAGGGTTCCTCTGAAAGGAGGAAGGCCAAGAGGAAGGCTGCTGCAGGCGTAGTGGGTCCATTGATTTCTATAGAGACGAATATGGACAGTTCTCCACCCAGAGAGACACTGAGCAGACACACAACAACTCATGACCACAGTCTCAAACATGGTCAGTATTTACACATACACATTCATATTGGGCACCTAGCTGTACTTTTAAGCCCCAAACATACTCTCTTCAACACTTTGGCCAAGAATTCGTGTTTGCACATTTGATATTTATATTTAGTCCCCCAGTGAGCAAGCTTAAGGCAAGGAACACAAAACTCCATAAGATGTTGATTAATGGAGAAAAATAACTTTGGGGGAAACCAGACTCACTGTCGGGGCCAGTTCCCCTCTGACTAACCCCACCCTAACCCTAAACCAGACTCACTGTGGGGGCCAGTTCCCCTCTGACTAACATCATGAATATAATGACAATATTACTTATGTTTAGTGCAAGTCATGGCTTAAAATGATTAAACTAAGTGTTAAGGGTCAGTGTTTAAACATCGATTTTGTATGAACTGAAAGATTAATGACTAATGTCTTAGAATTTACATTCTTATTTAACTGTGGAAGTGCGAACAGATGCATTTTATTTTGTCATTTGGCTTATGAAGGCTGCAATTAATTAATCTATTTATTCAATTTTAAGAGTAGTTAATCTTTTGATCAAGATAATGAAGGCAGAGGTCAGTAAGGTGCACTGCAGTTCAACTATAAGCTTGTGGCAGGTTCATTTCCAGTGGAGTCCATCTTAAGTCCAAGTTTCAGGCAGCGTCCAGTGAAGTATCCCATGTCTGATGGTTTGTCCTGGCATCAGTTTATCCTCTGTGAAATCCATCGCAGTAGACTGAAGTGATATTGGCTGGCACAGGCTGCAGTTAGTTGTCCTCACTCAGCAACACATAGCAGTGGGAGCCATCATGCAGGACCATAGATGGATCTGGCAGGCTCTGGTAACCTCAGGAAATGTATTCTGAGGTTAAGATAGGGAAACAAATTAAATAATATAAGCGTAGATGCTATTCACTTTAAAGCATGATTATAGAATATGAGAAGTGTTTCAGGTTCCGGCAGACCTAACTAATGCAGTATAATTTTGTATTGATAGATAAATTAGGTGTATGCCTGGCTAAAATAAGAGTCTTTAGTCTAGACTTTAAACTGATAGAGTGTGTCTGAGTTCCGAACTAAACTGTAGTTTAGGAGCCAAATAGGTATTATTAACATGCCAGAATTTTGCAATCTTAGAGAATACGATGGAATATAGCATGGTAGAAGGTCACATAGTACTGTGGAGCTAGACCATTCAAAGCTTTGTAAGTAGCTAGAAGTAGTTTAATATGAATATGAAATTTAACATGTAGCCAATGTAGCAATACTAAGATTGGGCTGATTTGATCATATTTATTGGTTCTAGTTAGCACACTAACTGCTGCATTTTGAATCATTTAAAGTTCAATTATTGAACCTGCAGGACATCCTCCCAGTATTGCATTACAATAATCTAGTCTTGAGGTCATGGACGCATTCATTCGTTTTTTGGCATTCGAAACAGAGGTCATGTGTCATAACTTAGCAATATTTCTGAGGTGGAAGAATGCTGGTTTACAAACATTTGAGATGACGTGACTACATCCATTGAGGGACAAATTACAGAGAAATATGTGAAATTTCATCAGGTTGTGAGGAAATATAATGTTGGGTATTGTCGGCACAACAGTGAATACTATTTCTACGATTCCTGATAATCTCCCAGGGGAAGCATATATAAGGAGAAAAGGAGACACACTATAACTGATCCCTGTGACACTCCATACTTTAATTTGACCTGACAATTCCTCATTTACATAGACAAAGTGGTAGCGGTTAGATAAATAGGTTCTAAACCAAGCTAATGCCTATCCACAAATGTCAACATAATTCTCAATCCTATCCAAGATAATTTCTTGATCTATGGTGTCGAAAACATCACTAAGATCTAAAAGCACTAGAAGAGAAATCCAGCCGAGATCAGATGATTAGAGCAAGTCATTTGTAACTCTGATAAGTGCAGTCTCTGTACTGTGATGAGGCCTAATTCCTGACTGAAATTCTTCATATGTACCATTTTTTTAAATTTTTATTTCTACAGACCTTTGTTTTTGCTGTTTTTGTTAACGTACATTTAGAATTGTTCTTTTCCACTTCATTAAAATAATCAACTTGTACATTTGAAGTCAGATGTTTACATAAACTTAAATTGAAGTCATTAAAACACATTTTTTAACCACTCCACAGATTTCATATTAGCAAACTATAGTTTTGGCAAGTCGTTTATGACATCTACTTTGTGCATGACACACAATGTTTCTTACAATTTTTACAGACAGTTTTAATTGACTATATCACAATTCCAGTGGGTCAGAATTTTACATACACAAAGTTAACTTTGCCTTAAAAATTCCAGAAAATTATGTCAAGCCTTTAGGCAATTAGATTCTGATTGGAGGTGCACTGAATTGGAGGTGTACCTGTGGATGTTTTTTTAAGGCCTACCTTCAAACTCAGTGCCTCTTTGCTTGACATCATGGGAAATCAACCAAGACCTCAGAAAAAAATTAATTGTGGACCTCCACAAGTCTGGTTCATCCTTGGGAGCAATTTCCAAATGCCTGAAGATACCACGTTCACCTGTACAAACAATAGTATGCAAGTATAAACACCATGGGACCACACAGCCATCATACTGCTCAGGAAGTAGATGCATTCTGTCTCCTAGAGATGAACGTAGTTTGGTGCGAAAAGTGCAAATGAATCCCAAAACAACAGCAAAGGACCTTGTGAAGATGCTGGGGGAAACCTGTAAACAAGTATCTATATCCACAGTAAAACAAGTCCTATATCGACATAACCTGAAAGGCTGCTCAGCAAGGTAAAAAACACTGCTCCAAAACTGCCATAAAAAAGCCAGACTACAGTTTGCAAGTGCACATGGGTACAAAGATCTTACTTTTTAGAGAAATGTGCTCTGGTCTGATGAAACACAGATTGAAATGTTTAGGATTGCAAGCCGAAGAACATCATCCCAACTGTGAAGCATGGGGGTGGCAGCATCATGTTGTGGAGGTGCTTTGCTGCAGGAGACGTCAGCCAGGAAGTTAAAGCTCGGTCACAAATGGGTCTTCCAAACGGACAATGACCCCAAGCATACCTCCAAAGTTGTCAAAATGACTTAAGGACAACAGAGTCAAGGTATTGGAGTGGCCATCACAAAGCCCTGAACTCAGTCCGATAAAAAAATTTGTGAGCAGAACTTAAAAAAAGTGTGTACAAGCAAGGAGACCTACAAACCTGACTCAGTTCTGTCTGGAGGAATGGGCCAAAATTCCAGCAACTTATCGTGAGAAGCTTGTGGAAGGCTACCCAAAACATTTGACCCAAGTTAAACAATTTAAAGGCAATGCTACCAAATACTAACAAAGTGTATTTGAACTTCTGACCAACTGGAAATGTAATGAAGGAAATAAAAGGTGAAATAAATCATTCTCTCTACTATTATTCTGACATTCCACATTCTTAAAATAAAGAAATGATCCGAATTGACCTAAGACAGGGAATGTTTTCTACGATTAAATGTCAGGAATTGTAAAACACTGAGTTTAAATTGATTTGGCGAAGGTGGATGTAAATTTCTGACTTGAAAACAACTGTATGTGCATGTTTAATTGTATAGATTATCTGTACTTGTAAACAAATTAGAAAAAGGTTTCAAAATCTTTCAAAAGAGACTGTTTTCTGTTTTTTTACAGTTTCATATCCTCTGGAGTTCCCAGAGGTCCATTTCCCCTCCCTGTCTGACGCAGTGAGGAAACCTCAGGTCAAAGCTCAAGAGAAAGCCAAGGACAGCAGCAGGAAGATCTTCAGTGGACCTAAGAAGGTGAGGCTGACATCAGCGCTTCATATTCTGTCTGTCATTTTCATCTTTCAACTGATGTTTTGTGATGCCAGTGTGTGTTTTTGGAGAATGAGTTATTCACTAAGAATCCTGCTGTTAGCGTTGTTTATTTTAACATGCTGTCTGTGTTATTTTACCACCCAATTCACTGTGTGAATTATATCAATCATGTCACTTTAAAGTGCCATCTTTGTACAGTATAAATCTAAACAGTTGAGTAATTGTGAACAGGTGGAACAAAAACAATCAGACAAACAATTTAAACAATGTTTTGAAATATTTTATCTTGAATTTTATTGGATTTGAATTTATACTGAATAACTATATATTTGGATTTACAATGCATCCGGAAAGTATTCACAGCGCTTCACTTTTTCCACATTTTGCTATGTTACAGCCTTATTCCAAAATGGATTAAATTCATTATTTTCCTTATAATTCTACAAACAATACCCCATAATGACAACGTGAAAGAAGTTTGATTGAAATCTTTGCAAAAAATGGAAAAAAAAAAATCACATGTACATAATTATTCACAGCCTTTGCTCAATACTTTGTTGAAGCATCTTTGGCACCAATTACAGCCTCAAGTCTTTTTGTGTATGATGCTACAAGCTTATTTTTGGGCAGTTTCTCCCATTCATCTTTGCAGGACCTCTCAAGCTCCATCAGGTTGGATGGGGAGCATCGGTGCACAGCTATTTTCAGATCTCTCCAGAGATGTTCAATCGGGTTCAAGTCTGGGCTCTGGCTGGGCCACTCAAGGACATTCACAGAGTTGTCCCGAGCCACTCCTTTGTTATCTTGACTGTGTGCTTAGGGTCGTTGTCCTGTTGGAAGATGAACCTTCTCCCCAGTCTGAGGTCCAGAGTGCTCTGGAGCAGGTTTTCATCAAGGATGTCTCTGTACATTGCTGCATTCATCTTTCCCTCGATCCTGACTAGTCTCCCAGTTCCTGCCACTGAAAAACATCCCCGCAGCATGATGCTGCCACCACCATGCTTCACTGTAGGGATGGTATTGTCCAGGTGATGAGATTTCCTCCAGACATGATGCTTGCCATTCAGGCCAATGAGTTCAATCTTTGTTTCATCAGACCAGAGAATTTTGTTTCTCATGGTCTGAGAGTCCTTCAGGTGCCTTTTGGCAAACTCCAGGCGGGCTGTCATGTGCCTTTTACCGTGGAGTGGCTTCCGTCTGGCCACTCTACCATACAGGCCTGATTGGTGGAGTGCTGCAGAGATGGTTGTTCTTCTGGAAGTTCCTCCTCTCTCCACTGAGAAACGCTGGAGCTCTGTCAGGGTGACCATCAGGTTCTTGGTCACCTCCCTGTCTAAGGCCCTTCTCCCCCAATCGCTCAGTTTGGCTAGGCGGCCAGCTCTAGGAAGAGTCCTGGTGGTTCCAAAATTCCATTTACGGATGATGGAGGCCACTGCTCATTGGCACCTTCAATACTGCAGACATTTTTCTGTACCCTTCCCCAGATCTGTGCCTCGATACAATCCTGTCTCAGAGGTCTACAGACAATTCCTTGGACTTCATGGCTTGGTTTGTGCTCTGACATGCACTGTTCACTGTGGGACCTTACCGCAGGTGGACTTCAATCAAGTTGTGGAAACATCTCAAGGATGATCAGTGGAAACAGGATGCACCTGAGCTCAATTTTGAGTGTCATGGCACAGGCTGTGAATACTTATGTACATGTGATTTTTTTTTATTTATTTATTTATTTATTTATTTTTAATAAATTTGCAAAGATTTCAAACAAACTTCTTTCACGTTGTCATTATGGGGTATTGTTTGAAGAATTTTGAGGAAAATAATGAATTTAATCCATTTTGGAATAAGGCTGTAACATAAAATGTGGAAAAAGTGAAGCGCTGTGAATACTTTCCGGATGCACTATATATAGTAATATTTAACCCTGTCAGAGAAGCAAGGTATTATTTTTTGTATCAAAATACAAGGTGCCCTACTGCCATCATGTAAAGAAGGGATGTTTGATTTGCTGTCCTTTGGTTTCTTTACACTACAGAATTTTAGTAAAGTTTAAAGGAACATTACTGTGTTATTTTTGGCTTTTATCTATAATGGCATTAATGTTGTTATGTGGCTCACTCCCGCTGACAGTTCAGCCATTATAAAGACTGCTACAGAGTTTCTTCTATGTGCTTACCTGATGCTCTGGAGTTATCATTAATTTACTTTAAACCTAAAAATAATAACTGAGCAAAATGTTCTGGTCCATTCTAACCATGAGCAGCCAGTGAGGGACCGCTCTAAATGTGTCACAATTTCAGTGGGTCATGCATTTGACATTAGTAGTCTAGCATTAGAGGTTTTCAAGTATTAGTTCACTGTATACAAGCGTGCAGTTTAGGTATAGACAAGTGCTAGAAGGACACTGCTGCTTTCAAGTCTAGCATGCTGCTTAAATGTATAGCATTATCCGTCAGGGTCTCTTGGCATGCTTTTTTATGCATCCTAAGAAAACAAAAACACCGGTGTGTTGACGGCGCAAGTCCCCATTGTGCTCTTAAGCAAACAACCCCATGTTACTCCAGTGGAGCTGTTTGTCCATGTGTGTTGAATGACCACATTGACAAGTGCTTTTTTTATTATAGGGTTTGTATTGTATTAGTATTGGCAACATTTTAAAGAAATGTTTGAGGTTCAATACAAGTTAAGCTCTATATAATTGTGACTCATCGTATGTTTTTTTTAAAGACCGGAAGAACTGTGGTTCCAGGAAGGCACATATTAAAGGTAAAATGGAAGTTAACAGAGCAATTCTATAAGCATTCATTTACTTGCTGTTTAGCAACAAGATCCACACATTATAGTCATGTGATGGTGTGATAGAATCACCTTGTCTGTGCAAAGTTCCCCAGCTCTTTTTTATTTATTTATTTATTCATTTTTTATAAAAGATGTAAGATAAACAAATGAAGAAAGGCAAAATATTAAATGCCATGGTCATATTTACGGAATAATCCATTATTTTGTAGAAGGGGGTCAATTATATCAATTTCTGCTGATGGTTTTGGAGCAAAACTACAAGTAAAAAAAATTACCCTAAAAAGCTATCAGCATCATGATTTTATTTTTATACAGAGATAGGTTGGTCTATTACTAAAATCAGTTGACTTCAGCACCCCTTGTTGCATTATTCAGGGTTGTGAAAAAGTATTTGCCCCTTCCTGATTTCTTCTGTTTTTGTGTATTTTTCATTCTAAATAATTTTAGATCTTCAAACGAGATGCATCATAAAACAAAGGAAATATATTCAATTCCTTTTTCAAAGGAAACATTTTGAAAAGTATATTTTTTTATTGAAGCAAGAAAGTTATCCAACACCTATATCACTGCCCTCTTGAACTTAATTGCTGGTTGTGCCACCTTTAGCAGCAACGACTGCAACCAAATGCTTCTGATAACTGGAGATCAGTCTTTCACAATGCTGTGGGGGAATTTTTGTCCCACTCTTCTTTGCAGAACTGCTTTAGTTCAGCCACATTGGAGGGTTTTTGGTTTAGGGTCCTGCCACAGCATCTCAATCGGGTTCAAGTCAGGACTTTGATCATTGGCTTGCTGCATAATCCAGTTGCACTTAAGCTTCAACTCACAGACTGATGACCGGACGTTCTCCTTTAGGAATTTTTGGTACTGAGCAGAATTCATGTTTCCCTTAATTATTGCAAGTTGCCCTGAAGCAGCAAAGCATCCCCACACCATCACACTACAATCACCATGCTTGACTGTAGGTATGATGGTCTTTTTCTGGACTTATGTGTTTGATTTATGCCAGATGTAATGGGACTAGGGGTGTAATGGTTCAAATTTCTGAAGGTTCAGTTTGTATCATGGTTTTAGGGTCACGGTTTTGGTATTTGCTGTTCAGAAAAAAAAAATATTGCCTACAAATCCAAAGTAAGAATACTGCATTTTGTAATAAACACTTCAACAGGTTTGTCCTCAATAAAAAAAAATATTTTACTACAGTAACCATATTTTAATCATGGTATTTGTAGTAAAATTATAGCAACCACAAAATCAACATGGTTACTGTCATGGTTATAATATATATTAAAACCATGGTTGCATCATAACCATGATCTCTACTAAGAAAACCCTTGGTAACAGCAGTCATGGTTACTTCAGTCATGATTACTACAAAATTACTGCAGTAAAACTATGGTTCATTTTCTTTATGGACCTGAACTATAAAAAAAAAACTTTTCTCTAATTTCTAAATCAGTATTTTAACTTAATACCTGCACTATTATGCTACATGCATCAACATAAAGTGCATTTCATACTCAACTCAAAATATATTCAACATTTGGAAGCTGTATATACCTATAGAAGGAACCTTGCTATTAATATGGATATGAGAAGGATCTGGAATGTCGCAGCTTGAGTGTTTTAATCATATGCTGAAATCCCACATCTTCATCAACAAAGTATGGCAACATAACGTAATGGCAATGAACCCCACAAGCTCTTTAGTTATTGTTTCATGTATGTCTGAATTAACACTGTGTGCCTGCTTAAAAACAATCTTTCCCGCTCGTTTTCTCCGCTTGGCTCTTGCCATTTTCATCTACACACAATGCGTGCAGAACAGTGATTTCATCAAGTTGACCCACATGAAACGGGCATCTGGTCAAATTTCGGCATGTAAAGGGCAAGACAAAAACCACATATGAATGCACGTGCTCTCAGATGTCACTGTCTTAAAAAACATCATTCATCTGTAATGGATATCATGAACATGGGTTTGGGATTACTTTAGTAAACATTTGTTAGACAACACAACTCGTCAAGACAAGACTTAAAGTTCTTCTGGGTTAGCAGTGGTTTTCACCTCATCACTCTTCCATGGATGCCATTTTTGGCCAGTGTCTTTCTGAAAGTGGAGTCATGAACGGTGACCTTTATTGATGCGAGAGACGCCTGCAGTTCCTTGGATGTTGTCCTTGCCTTTTATTTGTGATTTCCTGGATGAGTTGTCGCTGTGCTCTTAGAGTCCAAAATGCTAGCGTGAAAGCACCCATAGACCTCCATTGTTAAGCGCATTACTGTTTAAAAATAATAATTTTGGAAACATTTAAAATGATCAGTTATTTTCTGTGGTAATCAACAGCATGTCAATGATGTTGTCTATAGAGCATAAGTTGTAGTGAGCCCAGAACTTTCCTTTGTGTCCTGTCTTCATTTATGGCATAGTTGAGAGAGAGAGTGGAGAGGGATGATTTTATTCATGACAGTGAAGAATGTGAGGTGTTTGAAATGGGGCGAAGCTCAACATCATGGTGAGTTGTACTGCCACAGCAGAACATGCCATGGCTAAACCTTCTCGCCTCTCTACACTATGAATTTTCCTGCATTAATCATTTATGTGAAGACATTTCTTTAGCCCTGTTGTGCACCTCTATATTTTGTTCCTCAGGCTGACTGCTGGCCTGTATCTCTCTCTCTCTCTCTCTCTCTCTCTCTCTCTCTCATTCTCATTATATTGTTTCCTCAGTATTTTACTGTTCTCTGAAGGGTTGGAAATCATGAACTGGGGCTAAGTTCACAAAATGTTCTTTAGAAGAAAATACTTTTTGTGTGCTGAGTGACTCCAGCCAGGTCTCCTAAGCAACCAAATTGTCCCGGTTGCTAGGGAGGGTAGAGTCACATGGGGTAACCTCCTCGTGGATCGTGGAGAGTAGCATGAGTCTCCACATGCTGTGAGTCTCTGCGGTGTCATGCACAACGAGTCACGTGTGCTTTTTAGGAATACTAACAGCACAATTCTATAAGATTATTGTTTAGCTTACTTTTGAAAAAATACTGGCAAAATTCCCAGTATTAAATAAAATAAATTACCAAATGAAAAAATATTGTTAACTATATACATGCCTTTTCTTTACACAAACTTAAATTAGCCTTACCCTGTTGAAAACTGAATGACATTTTCAGAATGTTCTGGACTTCTCAAGACTATAAACTATCAGAACTATTTGTCCAATGCTGAGTTCACTTTCAGAAAACCAGCTTTTGAACATTTTAAAACTTTTAAATATTTGAAATGTAACCCTCTTTACCTCGGATCACATTTGCTGAGCTTCTGATATATTGTTGTTCTGATATATTCCTATCAGAATGGCAACTGTTCCTCTTCTGATTGCAGTTATTTGTGAAATTAAGACAGTAATCTGGTTAATCTCAATGAATTGTCTCAATGCTCTCCCCACTATACAAAGATTTACAAAGAAAACAATAGGGTCATCTGGCAATTAGTGATATATATATATATATACAGTATATATATATATATATATATACACACACATTTCTGTATGGAAATGGCTTAAGGGCAGATTTATTTTGTGATAAATCATCACGCACACCATTTTTATCAATAAAAGGCCATTTGAATCAAAACGGAGAAGACGTGAAATTTCTCAACAAAAAAAAATTACGCATTTTCACTTTTTCGATAAAAATCAGCGTGAAAAGTGAGTGGAAAATAGGTTAATGCTCTCAAAGTGCTCAATTATTTGTTGAATCATCTGTTGCCAAATTGACAAGTCTTGAATAATCTTTGCTCTTGAAGGACTCTTTTTTTGGAGGCTCCTTTATATACTATGACACAATTGCCTCACCTGTTTCACATCGCCTTGTTATTTCAACTCATAAAGTTTTTATTATTCTTAAATTGTCCCTGTCAACTTTTTTGGAGCACGTTGCATTCATCTGATTTGAAATGATTGTACATTTTTTAAAAATACAATAAAAAAAAAATAAAAATAAAAAAAAATAAATATATATATATATATATATATATATATATATATATATATATAGAGATATATATAGAGATATATATATATATATATATATATATATATATATATATATAGAGATATATATAGAGATATATATATATATATATATATATATATATATATATATATAGATAAAATTCACAAGATAAAACGTCATATAATGTGTAGTTGTGGTGCTTTCAATATAATTATTGGGTGAATATAATTTACAAATCACTACTTTTTGTTTTTATTAGCATTTTTGTACGGTCCAACTCTTTCAGAATTGGGGTTGTATCTCCAGGTAGGAATCAGTAAAATGGGGATGATGAACACTGGTGTCTTAACTTGACACTGCATCTTAAACACAGCGCTTATGACTAGACACTAAAAACTAGTGAGGCCAAAGTGAGATGCTCAAAGCATCCGTCTGACACATGAGTACTAACAATAGACCAACAATTAAAAATAGCGGAATTAGGCCAATAAGAGTTGTATTTAATGATATTGAAATTAAAAAACTATATTTTGACTTGTAAAAACACTTTTTGAATTGTCTAAATGCTTTACTTGTCTGCTGCCATTGTATGTGCATATGATGTAATGTTTTTGAAAGATCTGAATTATATTTATTTTATATTATAGGCCATTTCTAAATGTTTTAATAGGCTATACTTTTGAAACAGTGAGGATTTTAACATTTGCAGATTGCCCCAATTCACTTCCATTGTCACACTGGAACCCAGATTGTTTTTTTTAATTTTTTTTTTAAAGAGGAGGAGGAACTAAATTAATTTATTACAGAAAAGGGCAGTATACATGTCAGAGCTGCCCACGGAGTGAGAGACCTGTCTAACACTGTTGGGTCTCTGACTTGGCAGCATTATTCCCAGACTATACAGGGGATTCCAACTTGCCGATAAAACTCTTTTGGGGGGTGGTTTTAGTTTCCCCCTTCAAGACCTTCTGGAAGAGTCAAACCAAGTTTGAGCAATATTGTATGGGGTGCAGCTACACTTTCACTCCCCACTAGCTTGAAGAACACTTCTTAATTACAGAAGATTAAAATCAGTCTCCAGCATAGTTACGTCCAGGGCCAGACTCTTCTCTTTTCATTATTATTAATAACACAGTCTCAGTGTGGGCCAGTGGACTGTGCCTACATCTCATATGGTTGCCAAGTTCACTTTTATCACCCCCTCCTCTCTTGGCTGTTTGTGCGCTGTCAGTGCCTGCTGTTTGACTTTATTTGGCATCCTTTGCAAGTTGTTCTTCTACAGAGTGTTCCTGCGGTCTGCTTTCAATGCGCTCCTGCTGAGACAAACGACCTGCACTTCAATTCACACTCCGCCAACACAAACAAGCCGAGAAGTATAGCACTTCTTAATGACTTTTAATTACAGACTTGATTACAGATGGAGATGGAGTATAGCCACCTTTGTACAAGGTATAGCAGAAGGCTTTGTATATTGAATTATATTTAAAGGCAATTATCTGTACAACTGAAGTGTTTTTGGATGGCAGTTTTTCCACGCTTGTTTCGATTGATTGATTTTGAAACAGAGTTCGATTCCACCTCATCCTCCAGCCTCCACAAGTCTCATCAGAGGTGTTTGATTAGGCAAGCTTTGGTATTTATTACAACTTTGGGAGTTTATTCAAATCTTTTACCCTAAGTGTTAAATTTCAGTGCATAACTTGTTGCGCAGTGTTTGTGTTGTGGACTTGAATGATACCTCAATATATGTGGCTTGATGAGGAGAGCTTTGCTATTACTTTACCAAGCAATCAGACATGTTATTTTTAACTGGAACACAATAAAACAGGCCTAAAATCCAGTGGACATATATTGGATCTCCCATGGTTATTGTATGGAGCGATTCGAACCATATCTCTCTACTAGGGGCTGGGCTCTTTTAACTCATCTGGGCCAGCCACCCATAACACACTACACTCCGCCTAGCAGTGCCAAGCATGTACCCATAATCTTCTAGCAGTGACATTACAATGGCAAAAAATGTAAAAATCCAGTTTCACAGTATTAGTCTGCCTTGACTTGGGATTTCCATCATCAACATGACTCTTTTCCACTTTAGATAAAAACCGCAAAAATGTTACGAGTTTATGGATAGCACGACACTTGCATCTGTCTGCTGCAAATGCAATTGAAGAGATAATTAGTAGTTCACATGAAATTAGAGTGGATAGTGTTCATACAATTTATGAATTGTACTCTTGTCCATTTTAACTACTCAAAACCCACATTTTTAAACTCTAGACACATATTCACAAACAATCTTAAGGCTAAAGCTCTTAAAAATGATGTGCATGTCACATTTGTAAATAGGAGTCTTACACTTAAAATAGGACTCCAGAATCACAGAGTGAATCACAAACAATCTGAAGCATGGCTGCCATGCAGAATTAAGATATTATAATGACCTTTTAAAAGTCAGGAGGGTATTTTCATTATTGTAAACCTAGTTAGGGATGCAATCACCTCCCATGAACTGAAACAACTTAACACAGGAGATGAAGGTTTTGAGTGAAATATTAAAAGTGCTGAAAGAGATTTGTATTTTGTAAGGAATGCATGTAGAAAATGTTTCTTCTTCCTGAAAGATATCACTAAATTAGTGTCATGAGATATCTCACCAGTCTGTGTGATGGCTCTAGACTCTGCAAACAGGTGGTGTTTGTGCATGTCTAATTTAATGGCTCAGAGAAACTCTAAGCTAGGAACTCTGTGGAGAACTCCTAGTGGTAAGATAAAAATCTTTGTGAAAACGGGCTCTAACATTAAAAGGACTCACTGATCACTCTAGTGTGATAAGACCATCATTATAAATATTTGTTTTACATTGTTTTGCAGTCTCCTACTAAAGCTGTGTATAATGCGAGACACTGGAATCATCCAGAGCCAGAAGATCTGCATCCTCCACCTCCATCAGGATCTAAAGCTCCTCTAGTGAGTACAACAACACCTACTACACCTTTAGAAACCCACACATATACAGCACAGGATACTTAAATGAACACTACAACACCTACACCCTTTCACACCAAATACTTATTTTGTCCGCAATGAAGATTTTTATTAGAAATTATGGATTCCTATGGAGCCCTTCACATTCATACACTGACAAAGCTGTGTTTTTTTGTTGTTTTTTAATGTGATTAATTACTTGGTGAGAAAACGCTCCAACCAATAACGTTTGGATGTTTGGATTACGTGTCGAGCCACTGCAATTACCAAAATCAGCGCAAAAGCTAAAGCACAGATAGCTCTTTTGGCCACTGACATTAAACAGTATCTTAAGGAATAATCCTATACTGGCAGTGAGGATGTGTATTTCATTTCATTTTCATAAAACTCCTATGGGTTCTGAAAATGATACTGCTGCATCTCTGCCTTTCCATCTCGCGGCATCTTTGACTAACACCATTTAATAATTAACTTTACGGATCTTACATGACTTTTCTTCACCAAATATGAACACTTATGCTATTGCTTAGTAGTACACACTATACTTGCATATTTGTGTTTGTTTACCACAAAATGATGTAATCGTTATTGCAGTGCTATTGTACTAGAGTTTTAAAATACTTTTGAGTCAGGCCTAAAATGGGTTTAGTTTGTTGCGATTTGTCTTGAAGTATTTATATGTTGTCACATTCTTAACTGCACAGTTAAAACATGCAGTGTTTTGAACAAATATAAATAACACAAGTAGATGTACATGACAATAGCATGTCATCAGTATTGTTCCAATTGACAAAATGTTTTATTAGTTAATGGGTCATAGGTATATGAGGTTGACAGAGGTGATTAAAAATTAGAACTGTTTTTAAAACACGTGTTTTTTTTTACGTGAAATGTAATATCCATGTTTGTTTCGCAAATGTTTGGATACATTTATAGCGTTTTCTACAAATTAAACAAACTATTTAATGTTATGTAACCAAGTGAAAGGTATTCAAATACTTTCTCTGCAGCTGGAATACACGAGTGTACACAACTCAAAACAGTATATACAGTGTGTGTGTGTATATATATATATAACAGTGTTTCCCCTGCCATTATATTAGGGGTGCGCCCCGCCCCCCCAACGGCACCCTCCGCCCCCCCCCCCCCCCCCCCCCTTGAAGGTAAAGTTAATTATATTTTCTATATAGCGCCAGATCACAACAGAAGTAATTTAAGGTTACCTTTCCAATAGAACAGGTCTATACCTTGTTCTTTTATTAAACAAACTAAATAGCCCTTAAGTTATTTATCTTATTTACACGACGGCATGTCATTTCTGTCTCTACATGGTTGCACGTTTACTATTCTCCTCAGCTCTCTGTATCGCGCACGGCGGAGTTCTGCCCCTATGCGCACACACGCCTGCGCACACACGCCTGCACACACACGCAGACACGTTTGCGCGCACACAGGTGAGCATAGGGGTGTTCGATTCCAGGTTTTCTGTACGGAGGTATGCATAATTACAAACTAGAGTCACTATGACTGTTATCTATTTCTAAAGAAATAAGCTACAAGCTACGAGTAGGATAAATACAAAGTTTCTACGACAGCTCTCTGGCATGGTGTAATGCCACGGATACACTAGACTTGGAGACTACGGTCGTGATATGACGTCACATTAATTCAACATATAACAAATAGTAATACACTCAAAATGTAAAAAATATACAATCTACTCGACTTTACTGCAAAAATATAATTTTTATAGGGATTAGACACTCACAAGTGAGTGATTTCGGACACAGTAACAGAGTCGACACCAAGAGTCGATTCCTGTGATGGAGTCGACCTCGAGTCTGGGGCTATTCAGAGTCGAGGAATCGACTCTTTGGAGTCGACTCCCCATCACACACTCCCACCAGCGGACAGAAAGCGTGCGTCAGAAATATGTTGCGTCAATCACCTGAAAAGAAGACAAAAATATCTGTGTTTTTTAAACGCTCCCAGGGTGGTGAAGATGGCAACACTCGCTCTCCTGTAAGTAGCACCCGGAGTAGCGCTACTGCTCCGAGTCCAAGTACAGAAAAGAGCCCAAGTGCTGCACGCCCTTTCCCTGACAAGCAGCAAAAGTTCAGTCACTAGTGATGGGTCGTTCGCGAAGAGCCGACTCTTGTAGGTGAACGTTGGGAGCCGGCTCGCATATCAGAAGAGCCGGATCTATTAATACAAATATTTAAAAAAATTAAGATATGAACAATCAAAAGATTTAAATTAATATAATTAACTAATTCAAAGAACGAAAAAATTAAATAATATAGGCCTTAATGCTCAATCACACACACATTTGTTCTGACTGTCTGCTCAGACTAACAGCCTGCTGGCTTCTATTGCTCTGACGGTCCCAGTCAGTAGTGTAAACTGTGAAAGGGACTTCTCAACCATGAACAGGGTAATACAAACTTTTCACAATAGGATTTGCTGCTTTTAGCTATATGTTAAGCTATCACATTTAACAGTTAATGCATTTGTTGGTCAAGACAAACATCCGCAATAGGCAGCAAGGAGACATCTTGCAGCATGCATGCGGATCTCAATAAATGGGCCAGACATTTCTGACTTCCCATATCAAGAGGCTCTGGAAATGTTCTTCCAGAAGCCCAGAAAGATACACTGCAGTGACAAAAGCTGCACACTTTGTGGATAAATTACATAAAAATAAACGTTCCAATGTTTAGTTTAATGTACAGTTCAAATAATTGTTCAGTTAATATATTCACTGCTGCCATTAATTAATTTCCCCATCCCCCCCCCCCAAAGCTGTAAACCTAGGGGAAACACTGTGTGTGTGTGTGTGTGTGTGTGTGTATATATATATATATATATATATATATATATATATATATATATATATATATATATTACTACTATCATGAATGTTTCATTTAAGAATATCGAGACATTTATTGTTACACCAAATTAGCAAAACAAAATGTGCCTTTTCATAAAAAGGTCAAAATATTATTTAATTATATGACTAAATAAAGTTTTGTTTTTTTCTGGGTTTTTTTACTTCTCAAAAAATCTTTTTGTATTTGTTTTTGATACACTACCTAATTTTGATTTGGTGGACATGTTTTTCAAATATTAGTCATATTTTTAAATTAAAATTGATTCACTGCTTTATTTTTTTAAATAAATAATAATAAATATTTTCTGCATTTCTCGTGCAGAAAAAAAAACTGTAATAATTTCTTTTATCAAGAATTTCAGCTTCTTAACTCAGTAATTGAAAACATGTTCATCATAGAAGAGCTGTATTCAAGTAATGGAAGATTAATTAATAATAGATTGATTAGATCTGGACGAAATGAGCATCTTGTCATTTGACCCTAATATTATTTTTACCCTTGATTCTTTCTAATCACCTCTCAGACTGCTGTGTTCATATTCAGGTGAATTGAAATGGTATGTAAAGTATCTCAAATGTTTTCTTTCTTGCTGATTAAATCAACAACAAACTCATCATTACTGCTTCATTTTCTGTGAAAGGTGGAGGCTGTAACAGGTGCCACTCACTGTACCGCAGTGAAATTGACTGTCGATCACCTTTTGTATTGGCGTGAATGTGCTAACACTGAGTTTTCTCGTTGCTTTTGGTGTGAAAGAGCCTTTATAAACTCACACATACACAGTACAGGAGACTAGTGTGTATTCCACTCCAACTTCTACACACAATTCAGTCTACTGCTATTCAGACACTTCTCATATACCACAATGTTTATTGTCAGCATATGTGAAAACTCCTACTGCTTGGACTCGACTCGCACATGCACAAATGTAAAAAACATTCCTGCTCTTGTTCCTCTTTAATCTGACCATAGACCACTGAGCTGTTGGACTGTGATTGTTTAGCACCGGAACTGGTCTGTTATAATCAACATGGAAACGGCATTCACAACCGATTTTACTTCTCTAAAGTGATTTTGAGTGAAACTGGATATTTAACAAGAAAAATGTACTGTGGGACTTGATTTTATTAATCTGGAATTGCCACGATTTTAGAATGGCTGCAAGTTATTACAATTTGATAAAAGATTATGAAGGCAATAATTTGTATATGTCTTTGGGATAATGTGCACTGATGAATCAGAATCGGCTTTATTGTCAAGTATGCTTACACATACAAGGAATTTGTCTTGGTGACAGAAACTTCCAGTGCACAAACAGTGCAACAACAAAATATAGATAATAAAAAATAGAATATAAATAAAAAGCAAATAGAAAATATAAGTGTATATATATATATAGAAATACAGTCAGTAATAGACTAGTCAATTTTTCCACATTTTGTTATATATATTATTTTCCTCAAAATTCTACAAACAGTACTTCCATAATGACAATGTGTAAGACGTTTGTTTGAAATCTTTGAACATTTAAAAAAAAAAAAAAAAAACGAATGTGCATAAGAAAAAAATAATATGTTTCTACAACTTGATTGAAGTCCACCTGCGGTAAATTCAGTTGATTGGACATGATTGGGAAAGGCACACACCTGTCTATATAAGGTCCCACAGTTAACAGTGCATTTCAGAGCACAAACCAAGCCATGAAGTCCAAGGAATTGTCTGTAGACCTCTGAGACAGGATTGTATCGAGGCACAGATCTGGGGAAGGGTACAGAAAAATGTCTGCAGCATTGAAGGTCCCAATGAGCAGTGGCCTCCATCATCCGTAAATGGAAGAAGTTTGGAAGCACCAGGACTCTTCCTAGAGCTGGCCGCCCGGCCAAACTGAGCAATTGGGGGAGAAGGGCCTTAGACAGGGAGGTGACCAAGAACCTGATGGTCACCCTGACAGAGCTCCAGCGTTTCTCAGTGGAGAGAGGAGAACCTTCCAGAAGAACAACCATCTCTGCAGCACTCCACCAAGCAGGCCTGTATGGTAGAGTGGCCAGATGGAAGCCACTCCTCGGTAAAAGGCACATGACAGCCCACCTGGAGTTTGCCAAAAGGCACCTGAAGGACTCTCAGACCATGAGAAACAAAATTCTCTGGTCTGATGAAACAAAGATTGAACTCATTGGCCTGAATGGCAAGCGTCATGTCTGGAGGAAATCTCATCACCTGGACAATACCATCCCTACAGTGAAGCATGGTGGTGGCAGCATCATGCTGCGGGGATGTTTTTCAGCAGCAGGAACTGGGAGACTAGTCAGGATCGAGGGAAAGATGAATGCAGCAATGTACAGAGACATCCTTGATGAAAACCTGCTCCAGAGTGCTCTGAACCTCAGACTGGGGAGAAGGTTCATCTTCCAACAGGACAACGACCCTAAGCACACAGTCAAGATAACAAAGGAGTGGCTCGGGACAACTCTGTGAATGTCTTTGAGTGGCCCAGCCAGAGCCCAGACTTGAACCCGATTGAACATCTCTGGAGAGATCTGAAAATAGCTGTGCACCGATGCTCCCCATCCAACCTGATGGAGCTTGAGAGGTCCTGCAAAGATGAATGGGAGAAACTGCCCAAAAATAAGCTTGTAGCATCATACACAAAAATACTTGAGGCTGTAATTGGTGCCAAAGATGCTTCAACAAAATATTGAGCAAAGGCTGTGAATACTTATGTACATGTGATTTTATTTTATTTTTTTAAATTGTATTTATTTAATTTTTAATTTCAAACAAACTTCTTTAACGTTGTCATTATGGGGTATTGTTTTTAGAATTTTAAGGAAAATAATTTAATCCATTTTGGAATAAGGCTGTAACATAAAATGTGGAAAAAGTGAAGCGCTGTGAATACTTTCCGGATGCACTGTGTGTGCGTGTGTGTATGTATGTATATATATATGTGTGTGTGTGTGTGTGTGTGTGTGTGTGTGTGTGTGCAAATACAAATCTGTTATATACAGTGCCAGGGAATGTAATGGCAGAACAGGTTGGATGAATATAAAAGACTAAACTGTGTATTGCACATAATTATTGCTCAATGGGGCAGTTTTAACTGTTCATGAGATGGATAGCCTGAGGGAAAAAACTGTTCCTGTGCCTGACGGTTCTGGTGTTCAGTGCTCTGAAGCATCGGCCAGAAGGCAACAGTTCAAAGAGATAGTGGGCTGGGTGAGTGTGGTCCAGAGTGATTTTACCAGCTTTTTTCCTCACTCTGGAAGTGTATAGTTCTTGAAGGGTGGGCAGGGGGCAACCAATAATCCGCTCAGCAGTCCAAACTGTCCTTTGTAGTCTTCTGATGTCTGATTTCGTAGCTGAATCAGACCAGACAGTTATTGAAGTGCAGAGGACAGACTCAGTGAGTACTGAGTACAACTGTATCAGCAGTGCCTGTGGCAGGTTGAACTTGCTCAACTGGTGAACAAAGTACAACCTCTGCTGGGCCTTTTTTGGGTCTCTTACCTCAGGTCCTGTGAGATGGTAGTACCCATGAACCCGAATGACCCCTCTGCTGCCACAGTGCTGTTTAGAATGGTGAGCGGTGTCAAGATGGGTGTTCCTGAAATCCACAATCCTCTCCACTGTTTTAAGCGTGTTCAGCTCCAGGTTGTTTTGGCTGCACCAGACAGCCAGCCGTTCAACCTCTCTTCTGTATGCAGACTCGTCAACATCTTGGATGAGACAGATGACAGTGGTGTCATTTGCAGTCTTCAGGTGCTTGACAGAGGGGTCCTTGGTGGTGCAGTCATTGGTGTAGAGGGAGAATAGTAGTGGGGAGAGCACACATCCCTGGGGGCACCAGTGCTGATGGTACAGGTGGTGGAAGTGAATTTTCCCTGCCTCACAAGCTGCTGCCTGTCCGTCAGAAAGCTGGCGATCCACTGTCAGATAGAGGTGGGAACAGAGAGTTGGTTTAATTTAGTCTGGAGAATAGCTGGGATGATGGTGTTGAAAGCCAAACTGAAGTCCATAAAAAGGATGAATTGCAGAAAGGAGGATGAGTGTGGTTGCAGTTGGTGTTTGTGTGAACAAGGGCATAGCGAGTGTGGAGTGTGAGACTGGGCTTTACAAATCTACAGTAAAACACATTCAGGTCATCAGCCAGATGTTGGTTCCCTACAGTGTTGGGGGATGGTGGCTTGAAGTTAGTCTTTCAGGCCTCTCCACACTGATGCAGGGTCGTTTGCTTAACTTGTTTTTCAGCTTCTCAGAGTAGCTTCTTTTAGCCACTCTAATCTCCTTTGTCAGTGTTTTTCTGTCCCGAATTGTGCCTTTTATTAAGATTTGCACACAAGGCCATATTATGTCGTTCTCTTTCTACCAGCAACCTTTTCCTACCTTCATTTCTCTCAACACATGTCAACCACAAATGAGACCCCCTTCATCTGCTACCACAAGTGAAGGCAGTGTAATGTTATGAACACTGACTGAGTAAAGTACGCTTCACTCCACCTGTTTGTGATCATTCTCATTCGCTCAGCACCTCCGTTTGCACAATTCTTATTAATAATAATAAAAGGAAAATATAGCTGCAAGCAGCAATGCGATTCCTCCTCAAAATGGCAAATCATTTAAAATTGATCAGTAGAGGGTTGGGGTTAAACCCTCCCATTGAAGGAATCCAAAAAACATGTCTTTCTGTCTGAATCTTAAACTAAACATTTTCAGTGTACAGGAAAATCCATCATGCCGGACCTTATGGATCCTGTAGGGTTTTTTGTTTACAATGAGAAATGAGGTATGTTCACCAGGTTTCAGAAGAACTAAATAAATGGGGTGAAAATACAATCACTTTGAAAAAATGACATTTGGGCATGGCCTGTAGCGCCCCCTAAGGGTGAATGTGGACCATTCTTGGTTTGAGTGTTACTGTTGGCCTGTAGTATCAATGTACCAAATTAGTAAATTTTGGAACAGAAAATGAGAATTTTGGACATGGCCTATAGCGCCCCCTAAGGGTGAATGTGGGCCATTCTTGGTTTGTGGGTTCCTGTTGGCCTGTAGTATCAATATACCAAATTAGTACATTTTTGACAATAAAATGGGAAATTTGGGCATAGCCTGTAGCGCCCCCTAAGGGCGAATGTGGGCCATTCTTGGTTTGTGGATTCCTGTTGGCCTGTAGTATCAATATACGAAATTAGAACATTTTTGACCAGTATATGTTAATTTTGGGCATGGCCTGTAGCGAATATGGGCGAATGTGAGCCATTCTTTGTATAGTACTTCAGAACTAGAAAAAAAAGTCAAGACAAACTTTGATGTTGGCTTGAGAAAGACCGAACCTTGAACCAAGACTGGAACTCGATGATAACAATAAAACAAGATCACAGCAAAAATATTAAATAAATGCAATAAATTGAAAATTATTTAAGCTCTCCATGTCATTATACCACATACGTCATTCACTAAGATTTTCATTTTGTCCTAAGACTTCATTGCATGCTTTGTAAAAATAAGTGAATGTTAAAGGGATATTTGATCATTTCCTCACCCTCATGCAGTCCCAGATGTGTATGACTTTCTTTCTTCTGCTGAAATTGAATGAAGATGTTTAGAAGAATATCTCAGCTCTGTTGTAAGTAAATGAGAAGTGGTGAGAAACAGATCATTAATTAAGTCATTTTTTAACTATAAATCGCTACTTTGACTTTCAGAAGCGCACTTCTCTCTTAAGAGTTCTTTTTCTGTTTTTTTTTTTTTTTTTTTTTTTTTTTTTGATTTACATAACCAAATCATCCCTTCTGCGCAGGGAGGAGTATTTATAGTAAATAAAAGAAAAATGTTTTTTTTTTTTTTTTTAAATACAATTTTTTTTAATCATATATATTGGTCTGTTTCTAACCCACGCTTATAATATCACTTCTGAAGGCATGGATTAAACCACTGGAGTGGTATGGATTACTTTTATGCTGCATTTATGTGATTTTTATAGCTTCTGAGTTCTGATCACCATTCAAGTCATTGAAAGGTCCAACAGGGTTGAGACAATCTTCTAAAAAGCTTAATTTGTGTTCACCAGAAGAAAGAAAATAATACACATCTGGGATGGAATGAGGGTAAGTAAATGATGAGAGAAATTTATTTTGGGGGTAAATACCATTTGTACTTTTTATTTACTTGGAATGTCAATGTTCAGAACGAAAGCTCAATTGTTACTGTCTCTTTAAGAGATGGTTATCGCATGCATTCAAGGCACAGTTTGTTTCATTGAGTTTAATCTTTTGAGAACTGTGAAGTCTCATTATTTATTGCGTGAATGTTCAAACAGGAAAGTGTTAAAAACACATAGAACAGACAAACCTTCGTGAAGATGCGAGTAAAAATGAGATCGCCTCACGGAGCGCGTGCTGTAAGACACAATGCTGATAATCAATCTCGGAAGTGTTGATACTAGATTTAGATTCCCGATTTCTTCATCAACTGTTTATGTTCACTTGAGACAAAACAGACAACACAATATATCATGTATTTTGACATTTTGTTGCATGAAATTGTCCGTTCAAACGCAAGAAGAAGCGAATGCGATCTCTCATCGGGGCTCGTGAGTTAGACGTGATGCTGCTCGCTGTTTCACATAAACAGTTTTGCAATTTGTTGAGTTGAATGGTGTAAAATCGCTTGAAAGTTCAAACAGGAGAGTGTTAAAAACACATACAACAGACAAACATTGCTCGCATTGAAGATGTGTACATTGAAGAAAAGTGTTCGCGGAGTTTCACTTGATTTTTCTGACGTGGATCAGACCGCTAAGACAGATTCGGCGCACCCGGTTTATTTTCGTTATTTTACAAAAGCTCAAGGTTTTGTTGTTATTGTAAGTGTACACAAATAAAAGTAGACCTTTTATAGTTTGTAATGATCTTTTCCATGTATCTGAATTGGCAAAAATGATGCAGTATTTTGTTTAAGTTTTTTCCGCTGTTTAGAAAAATGCATCTAATTAAAGGGCATCACAGCGCCAGTGTTGACCCCCGTAATAATGCCAGAATTCAATATTCCCGATTTCAAACTGCTCGAAAAGATTTATTCGAGTTGTTTTGCCATTTGTTGAGTTGAATAGTGTAAAATCGCTTGAATATTCAAACTGGGAAGCAGTAAAACACATCTCACTGACCTTTGTGCGGTAATTCTCATCGGGGCTCGTGCGTTAGACGCGACGCATCTGTTTCACACAAAACTGCTCACAAACATGTATTTGAGATGTTTTGCCATTTGTTGAGATGAATAGCATAAAATCGCGTGAATGTTCCAAATGTCAAGCATTAAACACACAATTGACACCTTTGTGCAGACACAGGCTACATCCATCTGGCTTGGAGCTCCACCCACTAGTAGACAGAATTGCTCCATTAGAGAGATTTCTCCAGTAAAAGTGCATTTGGTAGACAGAGTTACACCAGCAGAGGAAGCCTCTTTGCTCAGCCAATGTAAGTGAATGGGATTTTACTTGTAGACCGTATTAATCCAGTAGAGGGGGCATTTTTGCTCAGCCATTGTAAATCAATGGGATTTTTTTACATTTTTGATCGTCATTTATATAAAAAGCTTAAGTCGCATCAGGTAAAAAAAGACATGCCAGCAAACTTCAGAACAGTCCCCAGGTCTGTGGCAAGTTGGGTACTTATAGCATTAAAGCTCTTGGAGGTAAGGTTGTTGAAATTTTAGTAAGTAAAATAGTATTAATAATATTAATAAATGTATGTAACATAACAATATGTTGGCTTTCTCAAGCACACATAGTTATGTCATCTTGAAGCATGTTAGGTTTGAAAAACCATCAATCAAAATTACATTTGGTTTATTGACACTAATATATTGAGGCAATGTGGTCATTTACATAAACACGCACCTTTCAGCCATTTTGTATTGTATTCATTTTTGCTAAGTAACAAATTGAAAGACATCAATTCTACACATGGGTACCAAATGGCAAGTCAATTGGATCTACGGTTCAAGAGAAGAAGACTTTTCAATGTTTCCCCAAATTTTCACAGTACAGGACAATCCATCACGCAGAACCTTATGGGTCCTTGAGGCTTTTTTGTTCCCAATGAGAAATGAGGCAAGTATACCAAGTTTTAGAATATTTGGAAAATTGGGGTGAAAATGCCATCATTTTGAAAATGTGACATTTGGGCGTGGCCTGTAGCGAACCGCTAAGGGCGAATGTGGGCAATTCTTTGCACAGTACTTCAAAGGGATGTTATCTTGAAGCATGTCAGGTTTTAAAATCCCTCAGTCAAAATTACATTTGATTTATTGACATATATATTGATTAAATGTGGACATTTACATAAACACGCCCCTTTCAGCCATTTTATATCGTATTCGTTTTTGCTAAGTGACGTTTTCAAAGACATCAATTCTACACACGCGTACCAAATTTCAAGTCAATTGGAGCTACGGTTCAGGAGAAGAAGAGTTTTGTAGGTTTTGGCAAATTTTCACTGTACAGGAAAATCCATCATGGCGGAAGTTATGGGTCCTTGAGGCTTTTTTGTTCCCCGTGAGAAATGAGGCATGTACACCAGGTTTGAGAATAACTGGACAAATGGCTTGGAAAGGCCATGACTTTGAAAATATTTTTTTGGGGCGTGGCCTGTTGCGCCACCTATGGGCGAATGTGGGCCATTCTTGGTTTGGGGGTACCCGTTCGCATGGACTATCAATGTGCCAATTTAGAAAATTTTTGACCAGTGACTTTTTGAGATATTGGGGCTCAAGGAGAATAATAATAATAATAATAATAATAATAAATATAGCTGCAAGCAGCAATGCGATTCCTCCTCAAAATGGCAAATCATTTAAAATTGTTCAGTAGAGGGTTGGAGTTAAACTCTCCCAATGAAGAATTTCAAAAAACGCGTCTTTCTGTCTGAATCCTAAACTAAACATTTTCAGTGTACAGGAAAATCCATGATGCCGGGATCTTATGGATCCTGGAGGCTTTTTTGTTTACAATGAGAAATGAGTTATGTACATTAAGTTTCAGAAGAACTGAAAAATGGGGTGGAAATGCCATCACTTTGAATGTGGGACATTGGGGCATAGCCTGTAGCGCCCCCTAATGGTGAATACGGGCAATTCTTGGTTTGTGAGTTCCTGTTGGCCTGTAGTATCAATGTACCAAATTAGATCATTTTTGACCAGAAAATGGGAATTTTGGACATGGCCTATAGCACCCCCTAAGGGTAAATGTCGGCCATTCTTGGTTTGTGGGTTCCCATTGGCCTGTAGTATCAATGTACCAAATTTGAAAATGTTTGACCAAAAAATAGGACTTTAAGGCATAGCCTGTAGCGCCCCCTAATGACGAATATGGGCAATTCTTGGTTTGTGGGTTCCTGTTGGCGTGCAGTATCAATGTACCAAATTAGAACATTTTTGACCAGAAAATGGGAATTTTTGACATGGCCTATAGCGCCCCCTAAGGGTGAATGTGGGCCAATCTTGGTTTGTGAGTTCCTGTTGGCCTGTAGTATCAATGTACCAAATTTGAAAATGTTTGACCAAAAAATAGGACTTTAATGCATAGCCTGTAGCGCCCCCTAAGGGCGAATGTGAGACATTCTTGGTTTGTGGATTTCTGTTGGCCTGTAGTGTCAATATACCAAATTAGAACATTTTTGACCATAAAATGGGAATTTTGGGCATAGCCTGTAGCGCCCCCTAATGGCGAATATGGGCAATTCTTTGTTTGTGGGTTCCTGTTGGCCTGTAGTATCAATGTACCAAATTAGAACATTTTTGACCAGCAAATGGGAATTTAGGGCGTGGCCTGTAGCGCCCCCTAAGGGCGAATGTGGGCCATTCTTGGTTTGTGGATTCCTGTTGGCCTGTAGTATCAATATACAAAATTAGAACATTTTTGACCAGAAAATGGGAATTTTGGGCATGGCCTGTAGCGCCCCCTAAGGGAGAATGTGGGATATTCTTTACGCAGTACTTCAGAGTGATGTCATCTTGAAGTATATATATATAGGTCTGTTTCTAACCCACACCTATAATATCACTTCTGAAGGCATGGATTAAACCACTGGAGTGGTATGGATTACTTTTATGCTGCATTTATGTGATTTTTGTAGCTTCTGAGTTCTGATCACCATTCAAGTCATTGAAAGGTCCAACAGGGTTGAGATAATCTTCTAAAAAGCTTCATTTGTGTTCACCAGAAGAAAGAAAATAATACACATCTGGGATGGAATGAGGGTGAGTATACGATGAGAGAAATGTATTTTTGGGGTAAAAACCATTTGTAGGCCTTCTTTTTATTTACTTGGAAAATTGTTACTGTCTCTTTAAGAGGATTTTAAACGCATTTCATTCAAGGCACAGTCTGTGCGGCTTGTTTCATTGAGTTTAATCTTTTGAGAACTGTGAAGTCTCATTATTTTCGTGCTGTTACATCTGTATTCATTTCAGAGATTAATTGATTGAGATTGTGAAACTACATACAACCGACAAACCTCCGTGAAGATGCGAGTAAAAATGAGATCGCCTCGCGCTGTCAGACACAACGCTGATAATCATTCTCGGAAGTGTTGATACTAGATTTAGATTCGCGATTTCTTCATCAACTGTTTATGTTCACTTGAGACAAAACAGAGTCCAAAATATATCATGTAATTTGACATTTTGTTGTATGAAATTGTCCGTTCAAACGCAAGAAGCAGCGAATGCGAGCTCTCATCGGGGCTCGTGAGTTAGACGTGACGCTGCTCGCTGTTTCACACAAATATTTATTTGAGTTGTTTTGCCATTTGTTGAGTTGAATGGTGTAAAATCGCTTGAAAGTTCAAACAGGAAAGTGTTAAAAACACATACAACAGACAAACATTGCTCGCATTGAAGATGTGTTCATTGAAGAAAAGTGTTCGCGGAGTTTCACTTGATTTTTCTGACGTGTATCAGACCGCTAAGACAGATTCGGCGCACTCGGTTTATTTTCGTTATTTTACAAAAGCTCAAGGTTTTGTTGATATTGTAAGTGTACACAAATAAAAGTAGACCTTTTATAGTTTGTAATGATCTCTTCCATGTATCTGAATTGGCAAAAATGACGCAGTATTTTAAGTTTTTTCCGCTGTTTAGAACAATGCATCTGAAAGGACATTACAGCGCCATTGTTGACCCCCGTAATAATGCCAGAATTCAATAATGATTCCCGATTTCAAACTCCTCGCAAAGATTTATTTGAGTTGTAATGCCATTTGTTGAGATGAATAGTGTAAAATCGCTTGAATATTCAAACTGGGAAGCAGTAAAACACATCTCACTGACCTTTGTGCGGTAATTCTCATCGGGGCTCGTGCGTTAGACGCGACGCTTATAGCTGTTTCACGTAAACTGCTCAAACATTTATTTGAGTTGTTTTACCATTTGTTGAGATGAATAGTATAAAATCGCGTGAATGTTCCAAATGTCAAGCATTAAACACACACAATTGACATACCTTTGTGCAAATGCATGCAAAATTCTTCTGGCTTAGAAAGTCGGGAGCTCCACCCACTAGTAGACAGAATTGCTCCATTAGAGAGATTTCTCCAGTAAAAGTGCATTTGGTAGACAGGGTTACACCAGCAGAGGGAGCCTCTTTGCTCAGCCAATGTAAGTGAATGGGATTTTACTTGTACACCGTATTAATCCAGTAGAGGGGGCATTTTTGCTCAGCCATTGTAAATCAATGGGATTTTTTACATCTTTGATCGTCATTTATATAAAAAGCTTAAGTCGCATCAGGTAAAAAAAGACATACCAGCAAACTTCAGAACAGTCCCCAGGTCTGTGGCAAGTTGTGGGTACTTATAGCATTAAAGCTCTTGGAGGTGAGGTTGTTGAAATTTTAGTAAGTAAAATAGTATTAATAATAATAATAAATGTATGTAACATAACAATATGTTGGCTTTCTCAAGCCAACATAGTTATGTCATCTTGAAGCATGTTAGGTTTGAAAAACCATGAGTCAAAATTACATTTGGTTTATTGACACTAATATATTGAGGCAATGTGGTCATTTACATAAACACGCACCTTTCAGCCATTTTGTATTGTATTCATTTTTGCTAAGTAACAAATTGAAAGACATCAATTCTACACATGGGTACCAAATGTCAAGTCAATTGGATCTACGGTTCAAGAGAAGAAGAGTTTTGAATGTTTCACCAAATTTTCACTGTACAGGACAATCCATCACGCAGAACCTTATGGGTCCTTGAGGCTTTTTTGTTCCCAATGATAAATGAGGCAAGTATACCAAGTTTTAGAATATTTGGAAAACTGGGGTGAAAGTGCCATCATTTTGAAAATGTGACATTTGGGCGTGGCCTGTAGCGAACCGCTAAGGGCGAATGTCGGCAATTCTTTGCACAGTACTTCAAAGGGTTGTTATCTTGAAGCGTGTCAGGTTTTAAAATCCCTCAGTCAAAATTGCATTTGATTTATTGACATATATATTGATTAAATGTGGACATTTACATAAACACGCCCCTTTCAGCCATTTTTAATCGTACCTTATGGGTCCTTGAGGCTTTTTTGTTCCCAATGAGAAATGAGGCAAGTATACCAAGTTTTAGAATATTTAGAAAATTGTGGTGAAAATGCCATCATTTTGAAAATGTGACATTTGGGCGTGGCCTGTAGCGAACCGCTAAGGGCGAATGTGGGCAATTCTTTGCACAGTACTTCAAAAGGATGTTATCTTGATGAATGTTAGGTTTGAAAAACCCTCAGTCAAAATTACATTTGATATATTGACATATATATTGATAAAATTTGGACATTTACATAAACACGCCCCTTTCAGCCATTTTATATCGTATTCATTTTTGCTAAGTAACGTTTTCAAAGACATCAATTCTACACATGCGTACGAAATTTCAAGTCAATTGGAGCTACTGTTCAGGAGAAGAAGAGTTTTGTAGGTTTTGGCAAATTTTCACTGTACAGGAAAATCTATTATGGCGGAAGTTATGGGTCCTTGAGGCTTTTTTGTTCCCCATGAGAAATGAGGCATGTACACCAGGTTTGAGAATAACTGGACAAATGGCTTGGAAATGCCATGACTTTGAAAATGTTTTTTTGGGGCGTGGCCTGTAGCGCCACCTATGGGCGAATGTGGGCCATTCTTGGTTTGGGGGTACCCGTTGGCATGGAGTATCAATGTGCCAATTTAGAAAATTTTTGACCAGTGACTTTTTGAGATATTGGGGCTCAAGGAGAAGAAGAATAATAATAAATATAGCTGCAAGCAGCAATGCGATTCCTCCTCAAAATGGCAAATCATTTAAAATTGATCAGTAGAGGGTTGGGGTTAAACCCTCCCATTGAAGGAATCCAAAAAACATGTCTTTCTGTCTGAATCTTAAACTAAACATTTTCAGTGTACAGGAAAATCCATCATGCCGGACCTTATGGATCCTGGAGGGTTTTTTGTTTACAATGAGAAATGAGGTATGTTCACCAGGTTTCAGAAGAACTAAATAAATGGGGTGAAAATACAATCACTCTGAAAAAATGACATTTGGGCATGGTCTGATGCGCCCCCTAAGGGTGAATGTGGACCATTCTTGGTTTGAGTGTTACTGTTGGCCTGTAGTATCGATGTACCAAATTAGTAAATTTTGGAACAGAAAATGAGAATTTTGGACATGGCCTATAGCGCCCCCTAAGGGTGAATGTGGGCCATTCTTGGTTTGTGGGTTCCTGTTGGCCTGTAGTATCAATATACCAAATTAGAAAATTTTTGACCAGAAAATGGGAATTTTGGGCGGAAATGTAGCGCCCCCTAAGGGCGAATGTGGGCCATTCTTGGTTTGTGGATTCCTGTTGGCCTGTAGTATCAATATACCAAATTAGAACATTTTTGACCAGTATATGTTAATTTTGGGCATGGCCTGTAGCGAATATGGGCGAATGTGAGCCATTCTTTGTGTAGTACTTCAGAACTAGAAAAAAAAGTCAAGACAAACTTTGATGTTGGCTTGAGAAAGACCGAACCTTGAACCAAGACTGGAACTCGATGATAACAATAAAACAAGATCACAGCAAAAATATTAAATAAATGCAATAAATTGAAAATTATTTAAGCTCTCCATGTCATTATACCACATACGTCATTCACTAAGATTTTCATTTTGTCCTAAGACTTCATTGCATGCTTTGTAAAAATAAGTGAATGTTAAAGGGATATTTGATCATTTCCTCACCCTCATGCAGTCCCAGATGTGTATGACTTTCTTTCTTCTGCTGAAATTGAATGAAGATGTTTAGAAGAATATCTCAGCTCTGTTGTAAGTAAATGAGAAGTGGTGAGAAACAGATCATTAAGTCATTTTTTAACTATAAATCGCTACTTTGACTTTCAGAAGCGCACTTCTCTCTTAAGAGTTCTTTTTCTGTTTTTTTTTTGTTTTTTTTGTGATTTACATAACCAAATCATCCCTTCTGGGCAGGGAGGAGTATTTATAGTAAATAAAAGAAAAATGTTTTTTTTTTTTTTTAAATACAATTTTTTTTAATCATATATATTGGTCTGTTTCTAACCCATGCTTATAATATCACTTCTGAAGGCATGGATTAAACCACTGGAGTGGCATGGATTACTTTTATGCTGCATTTATGTGATTTTTGTAGCTTCTGAGTTCTGATCACCATTCAAGTGCATTGAAAGGTCCAACAGTGTTGAGATAATCTTCTAAAAAGATTAATTTGTGTTCACCAGAAGAAAGAAAATAATACACATCTGGGATGGAATGAGGGTAAGTAAATGATGAGAGAAATTTATTTTGGGGGTAAATACCATTTGTACTTTTTATTTACTTGGAATGTCAATGTTCAGAACGAAAGCTCAATTGTTACTGTCTCTTTAAGAGATGGTTATCGCATGCATTCAAGGCACAGTTTGTTTCATTGAGTTTAATCTTTTGAGAACTGTGAAGTCTCATTATTTATTGCGTGAATGTTCAAACAGGAAAGTGTTAAAAACACATAGAACAGACAAACCTTCGTGAAGATGCGAGTAAAAATGAGATCGCCTCACGGAGCGCGTGCTGTAAGACACAATGCTGATAATCAATCTCGGAAGTGTTGATACTAGATTTAGATTCCCGATTTCTTCATCAACTGTTTATGTTCACTTGAGACAAAACAGACAACACAATATATCATGTATTTTGACATTTTGTTGCATGAAATTGTCCGTTCAAACGCAAGAAGAAGCGAATGCGATCTCTCATCGGGGCTCGTGAGTTAGACGTGATGCTGCTCGCTGTTTCACATAAACAGTTTTGCAATTTGTTGAGTTGAATGGTGTAAAATCGCTTGAAAGTTCAAACAGGAGAGTGTTAAAAACACATACAACAGACAAACATTGCTCGCATTGAAGATGTGTTCTTTGAAGAAAAGTGTTCGCGGAGTTTCACTTGATTTTTCTGACGTGTATCAGACCGCTAAGACAGATTCGGTTTACCCTGTTTATTTTCGTTATTTTACAAAAGCTCAAGGTTTTGTTGTTATTGTAAGTGTACACAAATAAAAGTAGACCTTTTACAGTTTGTAATGATCTCTTCCATGTATCTGAATGGGCAAAAATGACGCAGTATTTTGTTTAAGTTTTTTCCGCTGTTTAGAACAATGCATCTTGAAAGGACATTACAGCGCCATTGTTGACCCCCGTAATAATGCCAGAATTCAATAATGATTCCCGATTTCAAACTCCTCGCAAAGATTTATTTGAGTTGTATGCCATTTGTTGAGTTGAATAGTGTAAAATCGCTTGAATATTCAAACTGGGAAGCAGTAAAACACATCTCACTGTGACGCGTTAGACGCGACGATTATCGCTGTTTCACACAAACTGTTCGAAAACATTTATATGAGTTGTTTTACCATTTGTTGAGATGAATAGTATAAAATCGCGTGAATGTTCCAAATGTCAAGCATTAAACACACACAATTGACATACCTTAGTGCAAACGCAGGCAAAATTCTTCTGGCTGAGAAAGTCGGGAGCTCCACCCACTAGTAGACGGAATTGCTCCATTAGAGAGATTTCTCCAGTAAAAGTGCATTTGGTAGACAGTTACACCAGCAGAGGGAGCCTCTTTGCTCAGCCAATGTAAGTGAATGGGATTTTACTTGTAGACCGTATTAATCCAGTAGAGGGGGCATTTTTGCTCAGCCATTGTAAATCAATGGGATTTTTTACATTTTTGATCGTCATTTATATAAAAAGCTTAAGTCGCATCAGGTAAAAAAAGACATGCCAGCAAACTTCAGAACAGTCCCCAGGTCTGTGGCAAGTTGGGTACTTATAGCATTAAAGCTCTTGGAGGTGAGGTTGTTGAAATTTTAGTAAGTAAAATAGTATTAATAATAATAATAATAATAATAAATGTATGTAACATAACAATATGTTGGCTTTCTCAAGCCAACATAGTTATGTCATCTTGAAGCATGTTAGGTTTGAAAAACCATCAATCAAATTTACATTTGGTTTATTAACACTAATATATTGAGGCAATGTGGTCATTTACATAAACACGCACCTTTCAGCCATTTTGTATTGTATTCATTTTTGCTAAGTAACAAATTGAAAGACATCAATTCTACACATGGGTACCAAATGTCAAGTCAATTGGATCTACGGTTCAAGAGAAGAAGACTTTTGTAGGTTTTGGCAAATTTTCACTGTACAGGACAATCCATTAGGGCAGAACCTTATGGGTCCTTGAGGCTTTTTTGTTCCCAATGAGAAATGAGGCAAGTATACCAAGTTTTAGAATATTTGGAAAATTGGGATGAAAGTGCCATCATTTTGAAAATGTGACATTTGGGCGTGGCCTGTAGCGAACCGCTAAGGGCGAATGTGGGCAATTCTTTGCACAGTACTTCAAAGGGATGTTATCTTGAAGAATGTTAGGTTTAAAACCCTGGGTCAAAATTACATTTGATATATTGACTTATATATTGATTAAATGTGGACATTTACATAAACACGCCCCTTTCAGCCATTTTATATCGTATTCATTTTTGCTAAGTAACGTTTTCAAAGACATCAATTCTACACATGCGTACCAAATTTCAAGTATATTGGAGCTACGGTTCAGGAGAAGAAGAGTTTTGTAGGTTTTGGCAAATTTTCACTGTACAGGAAAATCCATTAGGGCAGAAGTTATGGGTCCTTGAGGCTTTTTTGTTCCCCATGAGAAATGAGGCATGTACACCAGGTTTGAGAATAATTGGACAAATGGCTTGGAAATGCCATGACTTTGAAAATATTTTTTTGGGGCGTGGGCTGTAGCGCCACCTATGGGCGAATGTGGGCCATTCTTGGTTTGGGGGTACCCGTTGGCATGGAGTATCAATGTGCCAATTTAGAAAATTTTTGACCAGTGACTTTTTGAGATATTGGGGCTCAAGGAGAATAATAATAATAATAATAATAATAATAATAATAATAATAATAAATATAGCTGCAAGCAGCAATGCGATTCCTCCTCAAAATGGCAAATCATTTAAAATTGTTCAGTAGAGGGTTGGGGTTAAACTCTCCCAATGAAGAAATTCAAAAAACGTGTCTTTCTGTCTGAATCCTAAACTAAACATTTTCAGTGTACAGGAAAATCCATGATGCCGGGATCTTGTGGATCCTGGAGGCTTTTTTGTTTACAATGAGAAATGAGTTATGTACATTAAGTTTCAGAAGAACTGAAAAAATGGGGTGGAAATGCCATCACTTTCAATGTGGGACATTGGGGCATAGCCTGTAGCGCCCCCTAATGGTGAATACGGGCAATTCTTGGTTTGTGAGTTCCTGTTGGCCTGTAGTATCAATTTACCAAATTAGAACATTATTGACCAGAAAATGGGAATTTTGGACATGGCCTATATCGCCCCCTAAGGGTGAATGTCGGCCATTCTTGGTTTGTGGGTTCCCGTTGGCCTGTAGTATCAATGTACCAAATTTGAAAATGTTTGACCAAAAAATAGGACTTTAAGGCATAGCCTGTAGCGCCCCCTAATGATGAATATGGGCAATTCTTGGTTTGTGGGTTCCTGTTGGCGTGCAGTATCAATGTACCACATTAGAACATTTTTGACCAGAAAATGGGAATTTTTGACATGGCCTATAGCGCCCCCTAAGGGTGAATGTGGGCCAATCTTGGTTTGTGAGTTCCTGTTGGCCTGTAGTATCAATGTACCAAATTTGAAAGTTTTTGACAAAAAAAAATTGTAATTTGGGAATGGCCTTTAGCGCCCCCTAAGGGCGAATGTGTGACATTCTTGGTTTGTGGATTTCTGTTGGCCTGTAGTGTCAATATACCAAATTAGAACATTTTTGACCATAAAATGGGAATTTTGGGCATAGCCTGTAGCGCCCCCTAATGGCGAATATGGGCAATTCTTTGTTTGTGGGTTCCTGTTGGCCTGTAGTATCAATGTACCAAATTAGAACATTTTTGACCAGCAAATGGGAATTTAGGGCGTCGCCTGTAGCGCCCCCTAAGGGCGAATGTGGGCCATTCTTGGTTTGTGGATTCCTGTTGGTCTGTAGTATCAATATACAAAATTAGAACATTTTTGACCAGAAAATGGGAATTTTGGGCTTGGCCTGTAGCGCCCCCTAAGGGAGAATGTGGGATATTCTTTACGCAGTACTTCAGAGTGATGTCATCTTGAAGTATATATATATATATAGGTCTGTTTCTAACCCACACCTATAATATCACTTCTGAAGGCATGGATTAAACCACTGGAGTGGTATGGATTACTTTTATGCTGCATTTGTGATTTTTGTAGCTTCTGAGTTCTGATCACCATTCAAGTCATTGAAAGGTCCAACAGGGTTGAGATAATCTTCTAAAAAGCTTAATTTGTGTTCACCAGAAGAAAGGAAATAATACGCATCTGGGATGGAATGAGGGTGAGTATACGATGAGAGAAATTTATTTTTGGGGTAAAAACCATTTGTAGGCTACTTTTTATTTACTTGGAAAATTGTTACTGTCTCTTTAAGAGGATTTTAAACGCATTTCATTCAAGGCACAGTCTGTGCGGCTTGTTTCATTGAGTTTAATCTTTTGAGAACTGTGAAGTCTCATTATTTTCGTGCTGTTACATCTGTATTCATTTCAGAGATTAATTGATTGAGATTGTGAAACTACATACAACCGACAAACCTCCATGAAGATGCGAGTAAAAATGAGATGCCTCGCGCTGTCAGACACAACGCTGATAATCATTCTCGGAAGTGTTGATACTAGATTTAGATTCGCGATTTCTTCATCAACTGTTTATGTTCATTTGAGACAAAACAGACAATATATCATGTATTTTGACATTTTGTTGTTATGAAATTGTCCGTTCAAACGCAAGAAGAAGCGAATGCGATCTCTCATCGGGGCTCGTGAGTTAGACGTGACGCTGCTCGCTGTTTCACACAAATATTTATTTGAGTTGTTTTGCCATTTGTTGAGTTGAATGGTGTAAAATCGCTTGAAAGTTCAAACAGGAAAGTGTTAAAAACACATACAACAGACAAACATTGCTCGCATTGAAGACGCGAGTAAAAATGAGATCGCGTCACTATCGCGTGCTGTCAGTGAACACGCAGATGAAACATCATTCTCGGAAGTATTGATACTTTAGGATCGATCCGTCCATCCCTTCTTTCTTTAGACATATGTTTCATGTTTGTGTGATAAGTGTTCGCGGAGTTTCACTTGATTTTTCTGACGTGTATCAGACAGATTATCGCAAAGACAGATTCGGTTTACCCTGTTTATTTTCGTTATTTTACAAAAGCTCAAGGTTTTGTTGTTATTGTAAGTGTAAACAAATAAAAGTAGACCTTTTACAGTTTGTAATGATCTCTTCCATGTATCTGAATGGGCAAAAATGACGCAGTATTTTGTTTAAGTTTTTTCCGCTGTTTAGAACAATGCATCTGAAAGGACATTACAGCGCCATTGTTGACCCCCGTAATAATGCCAGAATTCAATAATGGTTCCTGATTTCAAACTCCTCGCAAAGATTTATTTGAGTTGTATGCCATTTGTTGAGTTGAATAGTGTAAAATCGCTTGAATATTCAAACTGGGAAGTAGTAAAACACATCTCACTGACCTTATTTGTGCAGTAACTCTCATCGGGGCTCGTGCGTTAGACGCGACGCATCTCGCGGTTTCACACAAAACTGCTCACAAACATTTATTTGAGTTGTTTTGCCATTTGTTGAGTTGAATAGTGTAAAATCGCTTGAATATTCAAACTGGGAAGCAGTAAAATACATCTCACTGACCTTGTGCAGTAACTCTCATCGGGGCTCGTGCGTTAGACGCGACGATTATCGCTGTTTCACACAAACTGCTCGAAAACATTTATTTGAGTTGTTTTACCATTTGTTGAGATGAATAGTATAAAATCGCGTGAATGTTCCAAATGTCAAGCATTAAACACACACAATTGACATACCTTTGTGCAAACGCAGGCAAAATTCTTCTGGCTGAGAAAGTCGGGAGCTCCACCCACTAGTAGACAGAATTGCTCCATTAGAGAGATTTCTCCAGTAAAAGTGCATTTGGTAGACAGGGTTACACCAGCAGAGGGAGCCTCTTTGCTCAGCCAATGTAAGTGAATGGGATTTTACTTGTAGACCGTATTGATCCAGTAGAGGGGGCATTTTTGCTCAGCCATTGTAAATCAATGGGATTTTTTACATTTTTGATCGTCGTTTATATAAAAAGCTTAAGTCGCATCAGGTAAAAAAAGACATAGCAGCAAACTTCAGAACAGTCCCCAGGTCTGTGGCAAGTTGGGGTACTTATAGCATTAAAGCACTTAGAGGTGAGGTTGTTGAAATTTTAGTAAGTATATTAGTATTAATAATAATAATAATAATAAATGTATGTAACATAACAATATGTTGGCTTTCTCAAGCACACATAGTTATGTCATCTTGAAGCATGTTAGGTTTGAAAAACCATCAATCAAATTTACATTTGGTTTATTGACACTAATATATTGAAGCAATGTGGTCATTTACATAAACACGCACCTTTCAGCCATTTTGTATTGTATTCATTTTTGCTAAGTAACAAATTGAAAGACATCAATTCTACACATGGGTACCAAATGTCAAGTCAATTGGATCTACGGTTCAAGAGAAGAAGACTTTTGTAGGTTTTGGCAAATTTTCACTGTGCAGGACAATCCATTAGGGCAGAAGTTATGGGTCCTTGAGGCTTTTTTGTTCCCAATGAGAAATGAGGCAAGTATACCAAGTTTTAGAATATTTGGAAAATTGGGGTGAAAGTGCCATCATTTTGAAAATGTGACATTTGGGCGTGGCCTGTAGCGAACCGCTAAGGGCGAATGTCGGCAATTCTTTGCACAGTACTTCAAAGGGATGTTATCTTGAAGCATGTCAGGTTTTAAAATCCCTCAGTCAAAATTACATTTGATTTATTGACATATATATTGATTAAATGTGGACATTTACATAAACACGCCCCTTTCAGCCATTTTTAATCGTACCTTATGGGTCCTTGAGGCTTTTTTGTTCCCAATGAGAAATGAGGCAAGTATACCAAGTTTTAGAATATTTTGAAAATTGTGGTGAAAATGCCATCTTTTTGAAAATGTGACAGTTTGGCGTGGCCTGTAGCGAACCGCTAAGGGCGAATGTGGGCAATTCTTTGCACAGTACTTCAAAGGGATGTTATCTTGATGAATGTTAGGTTTGAAAAACCCTCGGTCAAAATTACATTTGATATATTGACATATATATTGATAAAATTTGGACATTTACATAAACACGCCCCTTTCAGCCATTTTATATCGTATTCATTTTTGCTAAGTAACGTTTTCAAAGACATCAATTCTACACATGCGTACCAAATTTCAAGTCAATTGGAGCTACGGTTCAGGAGAAGAAGAGTTTTGTAGGTTTTCGCAAATTTTCACTGTACAGGAAAATCTATTATGGCGGAAGTTATGGGTCCTTGAGGCTTTTTTGTTCCCCATGAGAAATGAGGCATGTACACCAGGTTTGAGAATAATTGGACAAATGGCTTGGAAATGCCATGACTTTGAAAATGTTTTTTTGGGGCGTGGCCTGTAGCGCCACCTATGGGCGAATGTGGGCCATTCTTGGTTTGGGGGTACCCGTTGGCATGGAGTATCAATGTGCCAATTTAGAAAATTTTTGACCAGTGACTTTTTGAGATATTGGGGCTCAAGGAGAAGAATAATAATAATAATAATAATAATAATAATAATAAAACTGTCAATAACAATAGATTCCCTCCTATCGGAGGAATCTAATAATAATAATAAAACTGTCAATAACAATAGATTCCCTCCTATCGGAGGAATCTAATAATAATAAAACTGTCAATAACAATAGATTCCCTCCTATCGGAGGAATCTAATAATAAAACTGTCAATAACAATAGATTCCCTCCTATCGGAGGAATCTAATAATAAAACTGTCAATAACAATAGATTCCCTCCTATCGGAGGAATCTAATAATAATACTGTCAATAACAATAGATTCCCTCCTATCGGAGGAATCTAATAAAACTGTCAATTACAATAGATTCCCTCCTATCGGAGGAATCTAATAATAATAATAATAATAATAATAATAATAAAGCTGTCAATAACAATAGATTTCCTCCTATCGGAGGAATCTAATAAAACTGTCAATTACAATAGATTCCCTCCTATCGGAGGAATCTAATAATAATAATAATAATAATAATAAAACTGTCAATAACAATAGATTCCCTCCTATCGGAGGAATCTAATAATAATAATAATAATAATACTGTCAATAACAGTAGATTCCCTCCTATCGGAGGAATCTAATAATAATAAAACTGTCAATTACAATAGATTCCCTCCTATCGGAGGAATCTAATAATAATAATAATAATAATACTGTCAATTACAATAGATTCCCTCCTATCGGAGGAATCTAATTATAATGTTAAAAATAATGTGTGTGGAACTTAGCCATCTTTGGAGTGTGATTTGTTGGGTTTTTTTTAGCAGCATTGCTGTTGGCCATTTATTCTGCTCTGTGAGCAGTCTATAATGGTCTTTCGCCCTATCTTTAGTCACATGTTACATAAGCAGTAGTGGGTTGCTTACTGGCAGCTCCTGTGAATCACAGCACTGCAGTGTTTCCAAACATGTTGTTCTGCTGTATTTCTGAGTGGTTGTTTTTGCACAGGCCGCTTCATCAGGAGATATTAAAGAGTCAAACTCACACAAGGATGATGGTGTGTTCAAAGCTCCGGCCCCTCCTCCCAAAGTCATCAAGTCTGTCACTATCCCCACAGAGCCTTACCAGGACATGGTCACAGCGCTCAAATGTAGGAAAGAACACAAGGAGGTGAGTGCAAACCCTTCACATTTGGTGCAGAAACCTGCTGCGTGACATCACATCAAAATATCTTCCTCACTACGCAGATTTAAAAGCGAAGTGTGTTACTTCTGTGCCACCAGGAGCTTCAAATAGAATTGCAAAACTAAAGGCTATATTTAGAATGAAATACTTCCTTACTACAATCTGAATAGTGTGCAATATATACATGTTTCCCAAACACTTTCTGCCATTCTTCAAACAAACATATAGTCCCATGACAAAGTTTGAGTCAGTGAGTACTTTTATGTGCACTATAAAATTAGTTTTCTTACTAAAACAATAATTAGTCTTTTTAAAGTGTCATGTAAACGCTTTAGTGGGGCTGAAATTGTACTAGTCTGATTTTTGCGAAGTCGAACTAACTGAACTAGATAATGCGATTGTAACTCTGCTTCGTCCAGCATGTATATATGTTAATCAGACCACAAATGGTCTCGCTGTTGTGTGCGTGCTTGCTACAAAAGACTAGGGCTTCTAACCAGCCATATAATGTGGGATTGTCCGCATTTAAGAGAACAGAACTGTGTTCAATAATAAATCCATACAGAAGAGTTTGTCTGGTATTTAAGCATCTCACACCCAAACAGTTGAAAACGTTTCAGTATTTGTATTTGAATCATTTTCACATTTAATTGTCAATGTTATAAATTGCAGATTAGACTGGAAAGCAAATCAAGAGAAAAGGACCTGAACACAGTACTACTAATACTATACTTGACAGTAGTGGGGAAAGATCAAGGAAGATCATTGACAATTTGCACACTTTTGACTGAAGAAAATAAAAAGGGGAAAAAAAAGGTTAATTAAAATTGCTGCAATTTTTCAGGAATAAAACATTTGAAAATATGATAAATTAGGGCTGAGTATAGTTTGCCACCTCACGGTGTCATGATCCGGTTCTGATTCACAAGCTTTCAATTCGCATTCATTTGGGTACATTTCAGTTATAATGTCCATTTTTCTTACATTTATCTAAAGTATCCATTACAATATGGTGAGAAAAATCAGTGTTTGATTATATCGACACTCCTATGATAAAAGTCCCAATAAAAATGACATTGCATTATATCAGTGCTAGTTCTGGAGGAAAGAGAGAGCTAAATGATGGCACTCAATACAAAATGACAGTATAGGTTAAACACTTAAAATGATCAAATCTTTTATGGCTTAATTTAGCTACTACAACAATCGGGATGACAAGCAAGGCATAATGAAAATGTTCTTTAAAGGATAGCAAGTTGTTTTCTAGTCATTGTAATCGTACATTAGGTCACGTTAAGCGTTTTAGAATGTCCCTTTAATGAAGCCAACACAAAATAAAATGTCCCATTGCTATTTGGTAGTAAGAAACTTGCCAACCCACATGTGACGTGTTTTTAATTGCGCTTATCCTTTCAAATATTCCATTACGCATTGTGTCATGAATACCTGGACTGACAAATGAAGACTGTCAATGATGCAAAAACCCGCTGCAACTATTTTTATGTAAACGCATTACTGTGTTGGGAAGGTCATGATGCTCATACAAAAACAGATCAATGTTTTGAAAGCACCCATAGAGCCTCAGTGTTTGAACGCTTCAGCATATCCACCTATAAATGGCAGGCATACAGTTATCTCTGCACATTAATCTTGGAGAAAGTATTATAACTTCTGGAAAATTAAGAAGCAACAATGTTTTTGGAAGTTTGATGAGTTCAATTTCAGCATATCAGACTGAAAAAGATTGAGGCACGTATGTGTTGTGATGTACAAACGAAGAAACATTCGGATTGAGAATGGCTTTACTGCTGAGATGAGAGATTTGTTACGCACTACACATTTGAATATTTGGCAACTTTATTCTAAAGAGCCAAGCTGGAGCCTATTAAATTTGGAAGTCAATGGCACGGAACCAGTAATAACGGCATAAAGCTTTATCTTAATATGCAGACAACTGTAGTGCAGCTGTTTTTGAATGGCAGCACGCTGGAAACTCTGGCATGATCATTAGTTTTTAATAAAGTAATACACAAAGACCTATTGATAGTGTCCAGAAAGCACTGTTATTTTATGGTGTGATCATGTTAAAAACCCACCTACATTACAACTCTCTGCCTACGGAGTTGGGCTCTGAAAAAAGTTGACATGTGTGAACAAAAGTGAGTAGGACTCAAGTCATTCACGTTTTTTTTTTTTTTTATAAAATCCTTTTACTCACACTCATGTTTTAAAAAACACTTTACAATAAGGTTAAATTCATTAATATTACTTTATTATTTTACATGAGAAATACTTTATTAATCTTTGTTAATGTTAATTTCAGCGTTTCAAATTTGAAACTTTTGTAAATGCATTATGAACTAGCATGCTTACCAGCAATGAATAGCTGTTTTTATGAATTAACATTAACAAAGATTAATAAATGCCATTAAAAATGTTGTTCACTAGTAGTTCATGATACCTAATGTTAACAAATACAACCATATTGTGAAGCATTTTTGGATTGTGATTTACATTGTCAAGTTCCAAAAAGTCTTCAGATGCCATCTAATTACTTTGTGTGAGTAACAGGCTGAAATTCAATCCATTATTCATTGAAAATCTTCCCCTCCGCCATCTCAAGTCTCATCTGCTTTGGCTCACTGTTAAATCTGTCACCGCAATACAAGCAAGAAGCAGCCAAATTGGTGCGCAGTCTTCAAGGCAAGATTTTAAAGTCGACACTTTATGTGCATATTCCTGTATAGACATTCTGTAAACAGGCCTTGAGTGCTACAGTTGCTTGGCAACACCAAAAGGCAAGATGATGTAGTATTAGACCTTTTCTTTGTAATAAAATGCATCACATTTTCTGGATGTTCTCTTCAAATTCTCAGTGCCTTTAACAATCTGCTCCGTTTAAGTGGCAGATTCAGTCTGCGTCTAATGCATAAGGATAATCGACAGCACCATTTCTTTCTCTTGCTCTGTAGTTATATACTGTTGTCCAGCATGTGAAGCACTTCAATGATGTGGTGGAGTTTGGGGAGAATCAGGAGTTCACTGACGACTTTGAGTATCTTGCCACTGGTCTGAAGACTGGTCAACCCCTCAACACACGCTGCCTTAGGTACTGTAATATCCTCTCAATGAATTCAACGTGGATCATCTTAAATTTGTTTAATTGTTTGCTGTTCTTGCAGTGTTTTCGCACTAAAGCATGTTTATGTGTCTTTGTGTGCAGTGTTATTAGTTTGGCCACGCGGTGTGCCATGCCCAGTTTCAGGATGCACTTGAGGGCTGCTGGGAAAGTGGCTAATGTCTTTAAAACTCTCAGTGATGCACCTCAACACACGGTAAGACGCGGCCTAATTCCCTTTTTAACAGTCTGGTTCCAGAAGTAAAAATCCCATTCATTTTCTCCATCAGAGATTGATTTTTATATATTTTTATATTTCTTTCAAGACAAACTTACCCGTGAGCTCCGGGATATGCTCAGTGATTATATCTGCTTCTTTAAAAGCCAAAAGTCAGTGTGATTTCTACTTCATATATATAACAAATCATATTTAATAGCTTCCTGGTAAAGAACTACACTACCCATAATACTGAAGAGAGATACACCAATCAGAGTAGTTGATATCATGCAAGCAACATCACGCTCTCCCATGAAGCATTATGTATCACATATTCAAATCGATTTACATGTCAAACTCTTTATTATATATATATTTTTTTAATCTCTATGCAAAAAATAAATGGAGGAAATACTTCCAAAACCAAGTGTGCGGCTATCAGGATGCACTTTTACCCCATGAGAAAAACGAAATTTAGCCCAGATATATTTTGATTCTTCAAACGTAGTAATTGACATCAAGTACTTTTTGGAAAGGTGAATTTTCATGTGGTGTGGCATGCTTTCCTCCCTCTAAAACTACTTCAGCATAGTGCAAATTATTTTATGCATGCAGTTTTCATGGCTTTATATTAATGGAGAGACTACATGGACAACTAATACTTTTAAAATTCATGTATTACATTGTAGGACTATTTAAAACTAGTGAAGGCAAATAGGTTTATTCAAAATGGCTTAAAACTTGAAAAAAAATTAACAAAAAGGTGACCAGTCACAGCACCTAAATCTCAACTGGGCGGTTTTTCCGATTAATACGAATTTGCGTTTACACACAATTTATTTTTATTTGATTTTTCAATCGAAAAATCAAGATTTTGCATACAAATATTGCACACGCTAAAGTTAGATAAGTTGTAAATCCACCAAAGGTTGAATAAGGAAGAGAAAAAGAATTCCGACTTGTCTTAATTCCACTCCCGATCGGATCAGCTGCACGTGTGTGGCGCGCTTCAAATGAACGTGACGGGTTAACAACACTGTAAGAAACTGAAAGACATCTTTAATATTCCCAGTATGATTGTACACAGTGGGATTGTAGCTCAGCTTCGTTCTTCATGCAGGTATACACCGGGTCGACCATAACTGGCCTCGGCATGCACATGTTGATGAGCGGTCTCCTTTCTTGTATTTGAACCCATAATCAAGCGTTAAATACCTGAAAGTTATTGCGCTTCATTTCAGATCATGAAGAGGCTATATATGGGAGAATCAAACATCAGCTCCGTTTGACATGATGATTAAGATAGACTGCTAATTATTGCTTTGTTCTGTGATGTGTTTTAAGTGTACTGCATATGCAGCTAACATTGGGCAAGCGTGAACCGCTAGAGGGTGCATCTCTATCTGCAGGCGTTAATGAATATACACACACATTGTTTGATATACAGTAGAAATAAAATGAATACCTACACTGGCTAAGAAGTATTTAGCAGTTTTCTTAATCTATTATTTCTGAACATCTGGGTTTATTTGAGTTGAATTTATTTTAGAATAACACTGTTTACAACTTCCCTCTGAGGTGCATTTGAACATTTTTCTTGCACCCCTTTGTTTCCTATAATGAAAAGAACTTGGATTTCTGTAACCATTTTGCTTTGCATTCAAATAAATATACAATTTTAATCATGTTGGGGGAAAAAAATAAATGAATCATGAATCGTCCATGAATTTTGATTAAAAATCGTGATTTTTATTTTTTAGCCATATCGACCAGCCCTACTAAGATGTACACTTTACGTTATATATTTATGGGTGTTTCTTCAATTTTAAGTGGACTAATAAATAAATAAATAAACATTTCCAGAAATCCACAGTCCCAAATGTTGAAGAAATAACCTCCATATACGTTTTCACCTGAAATCTTGATGTTGATTAAAAAATAAATCATCATGCACTTATGTGTGAACCTCCCAAATGTCTTCAGCTGGTGTTTTTCTTTCCTGTTTGTGACCCCAGAATCTAGCTCTGTGTACAGCCTCTCTGATGTACATTCTCAGCAGAGACCGCTTGAACATGGACCTGGATCGAGCCAGTCTTGATCTAATGATCCGGTTACTGGAGCTAGAACAGGACAAATACACAGCTGATCAGCTGACAGCGAAAGAGATGAACAAAGTGAAAGAAAAGATTCGCAAACTCTGCGAGACGGTTCACAATAAGCATCTGGACTTGGAGAACATCACGGTAAACTTCTCTTGCTTGTTTATTCAGCCTTGTATCTTCCTCCAGTGCAGCAGAGCTGTTTGTTTATACCCACAACCTCTCCGGTGCAGCAGGTTTTGAAATGCACTCTTGCATTTTTTTTCCTTTGTGGCTTTGTTCACTGCACACAAATCTGATATTCTGCAAGTGATGAAATCTGATACATTTTTCAGGCAGAATAGTCTATATCTGGTGTAGGTACATCGATTGCTACTGTAATGTCAAGTTCAATGCCAAGAGACCTCATATACAATAATTGAGAGTAGCTGTGAGTGTGGAAAGAGCTGATGTCTATCATGGATTCTCACCATTGTGCTGAAATCACAAGGCACATGAGAGGCATTTTACACATTCATATATATATATATATATATATATATATATATATATTAGGGCTGTCAATGGATTACAATTTTTAATCAAATTAATTACATGGTGTCCTGATTAATTAATCGCGATTAATCGCATATACAAATATTTGCTGAGAAATCCCCTCATATAACAATAATTCAATATATAAAGATTATACATATTTATATCAATATATAATTATACATAGTTATCTTTAAATATTTAAAAATGATATTTATATATAATAAAAAATATTCAGATATTAAAATGCATTACATTGTTGCGGTAGATGAGTTCATCATTGATAAGACAATATAAAAAGCGGCTTTATAATACAATGTATTGTTTACTATCATATTATTGATCATAAGTCAATCATTGGCACACAGTTCACAGCAATCCATTTCACAAGTGAATTAATCAATCAGTTGGAGATTTATTATGAGGGCTTGTTTAAGGACCCGTTAATGTACACCTGCGTCAGACATGCTTGTGTAGCGTCTCTGGTGCGTTGCATCATAAACATAAATTGTTTAGGTCACTGTGTCAAGTTAAATATAGTTTAATACTCAATCTTTAAACACATTTTGAGATCCCTTAGTTCGCATTTGCACTCCTTCAAGTGTTTTGAACACAAGATTGTAACACATGTTTGTGTTGTTCTGCTGTATGTTGTTTTCTTCACTCTGTAAACTGTGCGTTGCTCTTACAGCTGAAGTTTCACTTACTGCCCTCTGGAGTAAACAGCTGGTACTACTGTGGTACTAATCTTCCCTATTATGGTCTGGGGGCATGCGATTAATTGCGTTAATTATTTTAACGCGTTATTTCTTGTCAAATTAATCACTAAATTAACGTGTTAAATCGACAGCCCTAATATATATATATATATACACTGTGCTTAAAACCACTTACTCGTGCACTTGTTCACTATTCACTACATAGTGACTGTCACCTAGTTTGCTGAATGAGAGAAGAGCTAGTGACCATGAGAGAATTCAGACTCACTCCAGACGACATTGCACACTTTGTATGATGCCAGAAAAAAAAATATTTTTTTAAGTTGCAATAAAAGCTTGAAGCTAGAATGTATCTTCATGACACACTTGTGCTGGACAACTACAGTGTATATAAAAAGTGTACACACCCCTGTTAAAATGCAGGTTTTTGTGATGTAAAAGAATGAGACAAAGATAAATCATGTCAGAATTGTTTCCACTTTTAACGTGACTTATAATGTGAACAATTCAATTGAAAAACAAACTGAAATCTTTGTGGGGGAATTCCAATAATAATAATAATACATTTCCATGTTTGATTTCAGAACATTTTCTTTGACTTTATTAGAAACCGTATCACCACATTATGTCCAGTGTAAGATCTGGTTCCTGAATCAGTGATATTGGTAATGTCTTTTTAACGCTTTCTCAGACGGGACATTTAGCCATGGAGACGTTGTTATCACTGACGTCGAAGAGAGCGGGTGACTGGTTTAAAGAAGAACTCAGGCTTCTGGGAGGCCTGGATCACATTGTAGATAAAGGTATATAAAGAAGCTTCCGGAGAGTTGGAGTTCTGTTTACTATGCTATTTGCTCTTAAAGAGCAGGAGGATTGCTAGATAATTATACTAAGTGATGAGTACTTGTCTGCATTTTCAGAACATTCCGAGATACTTTTAGGATAAAATGCCTTTTACGAGTAATAGGTGTGTGTGTTTCCTCGCAGTGAAAGAGTGTGTGGAGAATCTGAGTCAAGAGGATGATAAGGAGAATCTAGTGGCGTCGTTATGGGGAGCTGAGAGATGTCTGCGTGTACTAGAGAGTGTGAGTTTCCTTTTTTCCACACTTCTGAGTTATGATTCTTTGATCAGGTGGAGTATAAGGGTTTTATTTAAGCAATAAGGCAAATCAATGATTAACTGAACCATTTACAATTTATGTAAATTAACTGTTTAAAATAAACTATTCCTTATATTTTGCGTTGGGTACTCCGATTCATTTTAGTGAGTCAGTTCTTTCAGATTGTTCATGTAAATGAACTTGTTCACATGAATGATTCACTTGAGCCTTAAAGCGCTGCCTTAAAGGGACTTTTTTTTGGAAGAACCCTATTCCTTTAACCCTTACCTAAATTAACCATGGTTTTACTATAGTAACATTGTAGTAACCATGACTGTATGAACTATGATTCATTTTGTAGGTACTATGGTTTTACTACATATACCAAGATTAAACCACTGTTACTGTAGTAATGTTTATATGGGAATGTTACCCTAATTAAATATACAAAGAAATAAATTATATCATCCAATTGTTATATCTAATAATATTTTCTTCTTTAAATGTATTTAATATAATAGCTTCTTGTTAGAAGTTTTTTTATGTTAAGCTAAATGTTTTAAGCTTTGTTTTTGCTATTTTAGTTGAGCTTTGCAGATCTTGTGCATAGCACTTATATTTATCTACAATGTTTTGCCCTATGTATACTTTTTCAATTGACACATATTATTAATAATTAATTCAAAATTCTGATCATTTTTGTGGATCTGTGCCAGATCATTTGAAAGTTTTTCACAACCCTTATTTCAACAAAAAGTTGCATATTTGGTCACCGCAATTAAAAATAAATCAACTGTATTTCAACTCTGATATGAATTTCATATTGCTGTTTTAAGCATTTTGTTTACATTTTGAATTGTTTTATTTCATTTAGACTCAAACCTAGTGTATCTCTGTTGGGCCAACTTTATAAAGGGTAGTTATCAAGTGTTAATGGTTTCATTGTAAAATAATTTCTTTGCTTTTTCAACTTGTTTTTATATGCAATATTTTGATTCAGGTATCTGTTCACAATCCAGAAAACCAGGGCTACTTGATCGCCTACAAGGACTCCCAACTCATAGTGTCATCAGCAAAGTAAGTGCCTTAAAAATAAGCACAGTTGTTAAGTAGTCTAGCTGTAGTTTTACAGTAATGCAGATGTTGACTTGTAATGCTCTCGTGACTTGAGCCGCTGCAGGCGTGTGTTCAGGCAGGGTGCAGGTTCAGAAAATGTACAAATTAGGTTTCCAAATGAAATGGCAGAGAGTGTAGAACACCTTTTAATTATCCATTTTGAAAATGTAGCTTATTCTTGTGTGTCTGAGGCAGTCTGGCTTTTCTTCCGCTGTTAATGACACTTCAGAGTGCACTGTGAAGTAGGCATGGGAGTTCAGGACTGTTGGGGGGGGTCTCAATGAGTCAACAATGCCATCTCAGCAAGGTTCAGCTGCCTCTAATTTAATTAGAGAGAACGGCAAGCTGCATTAAAAATGACCCCACTAATATATGAACCCATGAAGCTTTACATCCGCTTCCATCTCACACACTAATGACATCTCATAATGCTAAGTGCATTAGAGGCATTTGTATGAAGCTGATTGCGTTGTAGCTATCTCAGGCAAGTGACGGTGAGAAAACGAATGCAGAAGTAGCTAATACATATTGTGCAGTGTTATTAGTTGCCTTCATTTTTAGTTTGAAGGCAAAAAACATTACTGTTAACCATAGGTCTACTTTAATGCTGTGAAAGCATGATTAATACGTGTTAGGTGTTACTTTAAAAGTTATTCCAAAGTAAAAGGTCATGAATTGTCATTTTTAATGATCTCAATGAGCGTTTCACAAGCAGGACCGTATCAGAATTTCTACTAGCATATATGGGCTGCCCTGTGAAATGTGCTCAATGATTGACAGGCAGAAAGTCTGATGGTGGCTAAACAAACGATCTGGCCATGGGCTGCAAACATCTTTTTCCTCACTGTTTACTGAGCTTAGGGCTGTTACAGTGACAGCTGTAATTTTTCTTGGCATTTGTTTCAGTGATTTTTGACAGGTAATAGGGACGTCATTTCATTAAAAAAACAAAAACTTAGTGCCTTTATAATTAATAAACTTTATATACAATTTTTTTCACATTTGGGACTTTCCTTTTAAAACACATCATTAAGACTTTAACACATGTGAAAGGCTTAATGTGCAGTGATGAACCAAAACATTATAACCACCTGCCTAATATGCTGTTGGTCCTCCATGTGCCACCAAAACCACGTCGACATGCCAATGCATGGATTCTGCAAGACCTCTGAAGCTGTCCTGTGGTATCTGGCACCAAGACATTAGCAGCAGATCCTTTAAGTCCTGTAAATTGTGAGGTGGAGCTGCCATGCTCAATCGGATTGAGATCTGGGGAATTTGGAGGCCAGGGCAACACCTTGAACGCTTCATGTTCCTCAAACCATTTCTGAACAACATTTGCAGTGTGGCAGGATGCATTATCCTAATGAAAGAGGCCACTGCCATCAGGGAATACCATTGCCATGAAGGGGTGTACCTGGTCTGCAACAATGTTTAGGTAGGTGGGCAAATTGACGTCCACATGAATTGCCGGACCCAGGGTTTCCCAGCAGACCTTTGCCCAGAGCTTCACACTCCCTCCTCTGGCTTGTTATCTTCCCACAGTGCATCCTGGTTTCATCACTTCCCCAGGCCGGCCGTCCACTGGATGTAAAAGAAAACAGGATTCACTGGACCAGGTTACCTTCTTCCACTGCTCCGAGGTTCAGTTCTGATGCTCATATGTCCATTTTAAGTGCTTTCAGCAGTGGACAGTGGTCATCATGGGCACTCTGACCTGTAACCATCATTACAATTTTCTGTGACTTGTGCCACAGTAGACTTGTCAGTTCGGACCAGATGGGATAGCCTTCATTGCCCTTTCGCATCGATGAGCTTTGGATGCCCACACCCTGTTGTTTGTTTGTGGTTTGTTCCTTGGACAACTGTTGGTAGGTACTCACCACTGCTGACAGGGAGCACCCCACAAGCCCTGTCATTTCAGAGATACTCTGACCCAGTCATCTGGTCATAACAATTTGGCCTTTGTCAAAGTCACTCAGGTCTTTAGTCCCGCCCATTTCTCATGCATTCAACACTTTGACTACGAGAACTAATTGTTTGCTTACCATCTAATCTACCCAGACCTTGACATGTGACCTTGTTAGGAGTTGATCAAAGTTATTTGCTTCACCTGTGAGTGGTCATAATATTTTGGCTCATCGGTGTATGCATTGTTGTCAGTGGGACGACATCACCTTTCATTATTGGCGTGAGAAACCAGAAACAGCGCCACACACTAACCTCAACAATTCACAAAACGAGATAATGTTAACAATGAATGGATAATCTCTTGACAATAAACAGGTAATTTGGAGTAGAAATTAACTTTATATAAATGAACTGTAAATAAAACTGTCAAAAAGTGAAACAATGCATTCTAATTAAAGCATAGTGCATGCTGGGATAACCAGCTCAGAAAAGTTAAGTACAATTTACTTATTATATGTACCAGTGAAATTTACTCAAATGAGAGAATTACACATTACACATTTTTTTATTTTATGTTATGATTGATACTTGAGGAACCATTGTAAAGATAACAAACAATCTTAAATATTAAGCTAGAGCACTCTACATGATTCTTCACGTTTGTAATTTACTTTGTTACTTATTCAATGTAGACAGTGTTGGGGTGATTACTTCTGAGATGTAATCCGGTACTGATTTCATAAAACTGAAATTGTAATCAGTAAAGTAATCTTTTAGATTACACTATTTACTACATACACTGTCTTCAGTGATCAGTTAGAAGGTGTGCACTTCTCACTGTAGCTAATCTACACACTGTTTCCCATCTTGAGAGCTACTCAAAACACACATTGGTAAATTGCTGATGTAGCATTTAAAGTACCAGATTTAGTGTTAAAATGTCTAAATGTGACATCACTGTGCCAGGGGTTCACATTATATTGAACTAAAATCTGCATTTGTATTAGCACTGTAGTGCCCTGCACCCTGTAATAGACTGTAAATCCTGTACATTTATCAAGCATCGTTATGTTTGTGGTTTCTGTACTCTAGGGTAGTTTTCATCCAAAAATGAAAACACTGTTGTACCCTTCCCACCCTAAAGATTTTCAGTAAATTACCACGTCATTTTTGGTAAGACTGACTATAGAGTCACGTGGACTTTTTTTTTTTTTATGTGCTTAGGTCATTTTTGGAGCTTGACAGTATCTTTCACTGTATGGAAAAGCAGTTTGGCCCTAAAAATACTTTTTTGCAATCCATAGAAGAAAGACCAATCTCACTGTCTTTTGAAAGCCGTCTTTTGGTGGCAGAATGACAGAATATAAAATGTATTGTGTTGATACTAGTAATTTCTTTGATTAAACTAGACATGGGTTTAACTGTAGTTGAAGCAGCATGTTTTGTGTGTGTGTGTGTGTTTCAGGGCGTTGCGTCACTGTGAAGAGATGATTCAGAGGTACAGTCGTGAGGTAAACAGAGGTCTGTGTTCATCAGGAACACCACTGCCGTACTGCAGCAACAGTAATGTGGGGAAAGCTGTAGAAGACTGTATGAGAGCCATCATCGGAGTCCTGCTCAACCTCACACATGACAACGGTCAGTACGCTTGAATATTACACCAACTAGGGATGTGTAAAAGGGCTGGGCGATATACAATATATATTTTGGTTGCTTTGGAAGCCTGTCTGGAGTCACTTAGCACACCCTGGATTTGAACTCATTTATGAGCACAAATTAATTTATTGAAACATGATAAAATTAAACTAAAGATATTTTAAAATTCAAATTGCATCTCAAATAAAATGCAATTAAACAATGAAGTGGTCAAAAATCTTATCTTATACCTCACCAAATCCAAACATTTACTTTTTCCAACTTCCTCCACCAGCCATCATGCAAGGATCCATCTACAACAACAGGTGGAAAATTACTAATACAAATTAAGATCTAAAGACAATTCTAAATGTAAACACATTAATAAAAATAGCCACAAGCGGCAATCATTGGGGCCAAGCACATATGGAAAGATTACCAAAATTTTCCGATTTTACATAAAAGATCCTGTAGATGTCGCTGATATACAGTGCATCCGGAAAGTATTCACAGCGCTTCACTTTTTACACATTTTATGTTACAGCCTTATTCCAAAATTTATTAAATTAATTATTTTCCTCAAAATTCTACAAACAATACCCCATAATGACAACGTGAAAGAAGTTTGTTTGAAATCTTTGCAAATTAATAAAAAATAAAAAACGATACATAAGTACACACAGCCTTTGCCATGACACTCAAAATTGAGCTCATCCTGTTTCCACTGATCATCCTTGAGATGTTTCCACAACTTGATTGAAGTCCACCTGCGGTAAATTCAGTTGATTGGACATGATTGGGAAAGGCACACACCTGTCTATATAAGGTCCCACAGTTAACAGTGCATTTCAGAGCACAAACCAAGCCATGAAGTCCAAGGAATTGTCTGTAGACCTCTGAGACAGGATTGTATCGAGGCACAGATCTGGGGAAGGGTACAGAAAAATGTCTGCAGCATTGAAGGTCCCAATGAGCAGTGGCCTCCATCATCCGTAAATGGAAGAAGTTTGGAAGCACCAGGACTCTTCCTAGAGCTGGCCGCCCGGCCAAACTGAGCAATTGGGGGAGAAGGGCCTTAGACAGGGAGGTGACCAAGAACCTGATGGTCACCCTGACAGAGCTCCAGCGTTTCTCAGTGGAGAGAGGAGAACCTTCCAGAAGAACAACCATCTCTGCAGCACTCCACCAATCAGGCCTGTATGGTAGAGTGGCCAGATGGAAGCCACTCCTCGGTAAAAGGCACATGACAGCCCACCTGGAGTTTGCCAAAAGGCACCTGAAGGACTCTCAGACCATGAGAAACAAAATTCTCTGGTCTGATGAAACAAAGATTGAACTCATTGGCCTGAATGGCAAGCGTCATGTCTGGAGGAAATCTCATCACCTGGACAATACCATCCCTACAGTGAAGCATGGTGGTGGCAGCATCATGCTGCGGGGATGTTTTTCAGCAGCAGGAACTGGGAGACTAGTCAGGATCGAGGGAAAGATGAATGCAGCAATGTACAGAGACATCCTTGATGAAAACCTGCTCCAGAGTGCTCTGAACCTCAGACTGGGGAGAAGGTTCATCTTCCAACAGGACAACGACCCTAAGCACACAGTCAAGATAACAAAGGAGTGGCTACGGGACAACTCTGTGAATGTCCTTGAGTGGCCCAGCCAGAGCCCAGACTTGAACCCGATTGAACATCTCTGGAGAGATCTGAAAATAGCTGTGCACCGATGCTCCCCATCCAACCTGATGGAGCTTGAGAGGTCCTGCAAAGATGAATGGGAGAAACTGCCCAAAAATAAGCTTGTAGCATCATACACAAAAAGACTTGAGGCTGTAATTGGTGCCAAAGATGCTTCAACAAAGTATTGAGCAAAGGCTGTGAATACTTATGTACATGTGATTTTATTTTTTTATTTTTTTTTAATTTTTTATTTTTTTAATTTATTTATTTATTTTGCAAAGATTTCAAGCAAACTTCTTTCACTTTGTCATTATGGGGTATTGTTTGAAGAATTTTGAGGAAAATAATGTATTTAATCCATTTTGGAATAAGGCTGTAACATAAAATGTGGAAAAAGTGACGCGCTGTGAATACTTTCCAGATGCACTGTAGTTTTTTGTGTGTTAGGGATAGGTAAGCCTTTGGTAACCCTAATTCTAACTCTAACCCTGAAGGCCTGAGTATACTTCGGAGTTGCTGGTGGCCTGACCATGCGCCACCCAGATTTTCTCTACCCGTGGAGGCGATCGTTGTCTGTGACAAGTCATTGACCTTACCAAAAGATTATCACAAATAGTTGTAGTGGGCATACATCGAATGCTTTCATATTTGCACACAGTCTGAGATGTATACTTTGAAAATCAACTGAAGTATAGGTAAATTAAGTATAGCTGGGCCTCAACTCAAACCCTAACCCTAACTGACTGTTATAGTGCCCCCTAGCATCACAAATTGATGAAATTTTGCATATGACCTCAATGTTCTGTTTCCATGTGATACGTTTTATTAGGTTTGAAAATTGTGCTTACAAGATACAGACCAATTAGTCCAAAAACTATTGGCTTATATCTTCCGAATATGAAAACTTATAAAAAAAATTTGGGTAACTTTTTGTCTGGAGGGTCTGCAGATGCTGTATACCAAATTTTGTACAAATTGGACCAGTTAGAAAACGTAGGGTTCTAAAAAAATGTATACATTAGGAACGTTTTCTTATGGAAATTAAAATCTGTGTGACCATATGATTTCGGGGCACTGAAGGATTTGGAGAAACAACTAAAATCTTCTAGTTATCTGGCTCTGGATTTATTAACAAAAACGTGAATTTTCTTATAGTGCCACCGTGTTTATTAGGTGCTGAAATTTGATTGGCTGCTGGCCGCCATTTTTGTTGATTTGTTGAATCGATATTTTAAGAATATGTTAGCTCTTCAACTAAAGAAGGTGTATATTTAATTTGAACTTTGTCGATCACACGAATGCGGAGTTATGACAGTTTTTCCTTGTAGCACCCCCATTAACAGAATTGTACGAAACAGCGTGCAACCCCAAAATGTCCTGTGGACTAGGTATACTGAGTTTGGCCACCTAATAATTGAAATATAAATAAACCATTATCTCTAGAACGTTCAACACAACCCACATAAAATAGCATAAAATGGTGACAACAGTGTTACTTCACTTATTCTGTCCTTAAAATATAAAACAGCATTTTATCTATTTGTTGTAAGACTAATAAACACCAAATTAATGCTGCCTAATAATTTTCACTGTGCTCTTTTTGAATTTGTTTGTTTTGTTCCGTTAATGCAGTTATTGCTGCCTAAATAAATGAAACAAAACTCAATTTTAGGGTCAAGGTGACTGTGTTTTTGATTATTTTAGGATTGAATCACTTTCATCTTTGTTTCTGAAACGGAAAAGAATCTGAGATTCTGAATAAAACAATAATGCTTCATCTGAAAGGCTTTGTTTTGGTTTTGTTCCCTGTGTGGATTGAATTTCTGTTAGCAGTGCTGCATTGGCTAGCTGCTTGCTAACATCACTGCCAAAACCTTCAGCATAACACTGGACTATTCAGCCATACGGCTCCCAGAACAACAATCAGAGACAATACCTAAATTAATCTAGGAACTCGTATATGCAGTGGCTGAGCATGTTGTCAATCTGTGTCTAGAATGGGGCAGCACAAAGACGGGCGAGCAGGACGAGTTCCTCAACACGGCTCTGAACTGTGTGCTCAGGGTGCCGCAGTACCTGCCGCAGGAGCAGAGGTTTGACATCAGAGTCCTGGTGAGTACACACCTCTGCTAATGTTAGAATACACTCGATACATCACATAGGACCAGTACTACAAGTGCTTTCAGGTTATCTTAATTGGGGAAACCCACACAGTGGTGTTCAATTGTGCAAATAATTTGTTTATGACTGAAAATATTTCTCAAAATTTTCGACAGAAGTATTTCTTATAGTGCTGTGTTTCTGGAAGTTGATTTGATTTTAACCCTTTAATGCATGCCACATGTCTTAAGTGTCCCGGGACCTCATTCCACCCCTATACCCGTTTTTTAGTAATCCCCCACATCTTTAGTATTCCTCAAACTTTCTCTTATAAATAGTGGAACTATAACAAAAAAATAGCAACAATTGCCATTATCTCGAGTCGTTAGTGACTCGAGATATTTAATATTGTTGCAACACAATCTCTGTTTATTACAAGACAAATTAATACTTTATTCATACAAATGACTACTATATCACATTGATTTTTCACAACATCTATTATTTTATTATTTTCTAATATACTTCAAATTGCAGAAGGTATATTCATCCCAAACAGTGGTTGATTTAATGTCTAAACTGGGTTTTTAGCTCTGTTAGTGTCATGGTCTAAATGAGGTGTGTGTGTGTGTGTGTGTGTGTGTAGGGTCTGGGTCTGCTCATTAATCTGGTGGAGTACAGTGCGAGGAACAGACACTGTCTGGTGGAGCTGCAGATGGAGGGAACTGAAGTCTGGGACTCCATGTGTGTGTCTGATAAAGACGAGCTGAAGACTGAAGGTTCTCCCAGTGCCATCGCTGCTCTCGTGAAGGTAAATGACTGCTGTACAGACACTGGTCAATACTGATTTAATGACCATGCTCTTCATAAGTACAATTCTATTTGTTGTGATCTGTTCTTACTGGGTTGTTTGGTTGTTTGTAGGAAAGCCACTAGACTTTTTCGTGCCGGGATTCACACTTAAGAGGGTTATTACATTTAAATAAATGAATGTTCTGTCATTTACTCAACATCATGCTGTTCTAAACTTGAATGACTTTCTTGCCTCTGTTGAACACAAAGTGAGCTGTTAGGCAGAATTTTCATTTTTAGGGTTAACTGTCCCTTTAAAGATGTCCAGAACAAAATACGCCATCCAGCAGGAAAATCATGCCAAACAAAGAAATCAGAAAAATATGTTCTCGACTATTGATGAAAACATCTTGGCTTTCTAATGACATCTAGATTGAGCTTGTAGTCCACTCAGAGGCCGAGATATTCAATGAAATAATGAGGGTGGTGCTTGAACTGAAAACTAGTCTGAACGTCTATGGACGAGCGCATCTGTGAGGGCTAAAATGCGCTAGAGCGTCACCACATTTCATATCTGTATATTGTGATGGAAGGTGATAGAGAAACAATTCTTTCTTTTTGCCATCTAGTGGAATAAAATGAGACTTTTCAAAGTGAGGTAGAGTGAACAGAACCAAAAACAATTCTGTTTATCATAAGATTATAAATACATAAAATATTATTTATGAATAATTGGTCTTTTTATTTTATGTGGGGGGTTCTCTGAAAAGCGAGACCAATGTTTTACAATTAGTCTACAGTATGCGTGAATGGTGAGCTTTTAAATATGAGTGTGAAAAATTGCATACGGCAGCCCAAAAATGAGCTGGAGATTAAGGGGTTAACATATGACTGTTCAGTAATCAGTGTAACTTCATGGTGTTGTTGCATATTTCATATGTGATTAGGCCTGGCAATCCTATCTTATGGCATTTACAAATAGGGGTCTTAAAGGTTCTGTTTACTTTTAAGGATTAGAGATGGTGGAAAATGAAAATGTAAAGCTAAATGACAGATTTTGTTTTTTGGATTCAAATTAAAAAATCAAATGCTACAAAAGTGTAGAATATGATTTATACTCAAGTTGATCAGTTTTGAATAAATTCAAATGTTCTTTGACCGATTGCTTATAACTGAGGGGTAATGCCATGTCATATATTAGACTATATTATGTTAATCTTATGTGATTAATGAGAGCATTGATATGTTTTTCTGTTTGCACGCAAATAAAGCTTTTCCTGCAACGCGAGCACGCGGCCGTGTTGGCAGAGGCGGAGACTGATGACTTCATCAATGATGCACCCAAACCCCAGCTGGACCAAAGTGGAGAGTGGCAGGAGACCAATGAGGAGATCCAGTGGGTGGCAACAGAAAACAACAGCACAGAAGATAAGAAGAAAGAAGAGGAGGATGAAGAACTAGATCTTAATAAAGGTAGAGAGACCTGAGGCTGATACACTTTTACACTGTTTCATTCAGTGACCTTTTGCCTGCGGTGATGTTTTTAAAAAAAAAAATGTTTTATTGGATTTATTTGCCAATATTATTTCTTTTTTTCAGCTCTTCAGCATGCTGGCAAGCACATGGAGGACAGTATTGTGGCATCGTACACTGCACTGCTTTTGGGCTGTCTCTGCCAGGGGAGCCCTGTAAGTAACACACACAGACAAAATATTAGTGAGGACCGATCTCATAAACGGAAAGATCTTTATACGGAGGTGTTGATAATTGCTTAAACACAACCCAACTTTTAAACCCAACCTTTCATTTCCTGTGATGAATGAAGTGATATCAATAGAAACTTTTAACATCACCATGGCTTATTATTTGATCAGTCTGCCAAGAATTAATACATTTTTATATTATTTTTAAGATTATAACTGGGCACCTCATGCAACATGAGGATGTTATGTGACAACAGTGTAGCACAATTGTTTGAGATGTGAAATGTATTGTTGCATAATAAGGGTTCCCATGGTCATGGACAACCTGGAAATGTCTGGGAATTTAAAAATAATGTTTTCCAGGGAAATATCCATAGTCTATATATATTTGAGTATTTTCCCTCTGCTTTAAAATATGTCATTGGTTACAGATTGCCCTTGTTTAAAGTACAACATGCTTGCGAGTCATAGTGATGTCAGATTTGTCAGTGAATTGTTATTTTGAGTCTATAAACGGTTATGAAATTGGTCAGATTTGGCTAAATGATTAAGCATAAGTAATGGATAAAGTTCTGTCCGTCAGTCTGTTATCACAAAACAAACCCTGATAGGGTGATCAGGACCACAACACTTTTATCAGCCTGAAGGGGTTTATTTTGCCATAACAACTGGCTGACTGTATATTATCCTGCTTATTACACAGCTACTAACCAAATAAAGAAACACATGTGAATTAAATATTGATTTGCGCTGTAATAATGTGAGAAGAAAGAAATCTCTGAAGAGCTGAATTCCACCTCCGGTTTGTGTCAGAGATCTGTTGAGTATTTAGTAAATAATGACCGTCTGACTGCTCATTATCCAACTTATTACAAGACTACTTGCCAAATAAATGCAGATGAAACATCGATTTGAGTTGAAATGATTTTATTAGCTTACCTGTAGAGATCACAGTGATCAATAATTGAATCGAAAATGATAACAAATAATAATAATCTTTTCACTGAGAAAAAAAAGAAAGCTTTTAAAAGATTTAACTACATTTTCTTTCAACTTCATGTCACAACATTTGTTTTGTTTAATAATACAATGAAAATTGAAAGAAAAATGACTCTGCGCTGAATTCTGATCCTTTGTCACAGGTTGTTCTGTTATTTTGTGAATACTTTGTTACATAAATACATAAAAAGAACTATATATAAATGAATGAATAAAAAGTAATACTGCTGCTTGAGCAACCCTTAAGCATGAACAACAAAGACTATTGTTGTATTTCATGAGACAAAGTTTTTTTATCCATGAAACACAAGATTGAGGGATGAGAGGATCGTGACTGTGGTTGTCCAAGCTCCAAAAGCTCACATCAAACACCTTAAAGTAGTCCATTACACCTTTACATTCTTCTGAATCCATATGATAGTGTTATGAGTGGAACAGACCAAAATGTAAGAATTAATTCACCTCTTCACCCATTTAAAACTTGCTTGACATAAGCATTGCGAGCGCTGGTGACACCACGAACACTTTGGGCTGTCGAGAGTTGCAGGACGAGCTGCGGTGTATGCAAAAGTTTAGAAAACTTAGAACATTTTGTTATCATTAAGGTAAGAACATGATGACTCATCATAATTTTGAACATCAGTGCAACAGCAGTGTGTTTGGAAATCTTAAAATGTGTTTCATCTGCTGTTTGTGAATGTTATCTACCATGTCCCAACAAGGAAGATCAATTATGTCTGGATCAGTTTGGAAGTAACATCAAAAACAGTTGTTTCCCTAAACAACATTGGAGCAAAATTACTAGATGCACTGACATCATTAGTGGTATTTCCTAAGGCACACATTGTTCATACTTTGGGTTAGAGATTAGAGGCCCTCCCCTCCAATTCTGAACACAAGTGGTCACAGGAGATGCAATTAAGTGACCAGGTATAAACAGCGATGTGTCCTGACCACATGTGGTAGAGTCACCCAAGATGTATTGTAATACCAGGTGGAAATGGGGTCATAGAGAAGTCAGAAGGGGTGCAGGACTCTTGAATTTACCAGTAAACAACCATCCCGAACACTTACACCACATAGTGACACTAAACAACTCACAGAGAAAGACGCTTTTTCCTCCTTTAATAGTGTAGTTACGGCATCTACCTGCAGGGGTGAACCAGTCAAATCTTGACCCCTGGTAAACATTCCTTTTGTCATTGCAGTCTTTGTGTTTTGTTTGTCTAAATTGCAGTCTTAAAGTTTCAGGGTATCAGAAGAAAGCCCCCCGAGATGAGTTTGACAGTATTAATGGCTTTATTTTCAGGAAGTTAATAGTTGGGCTGTAAAATTGGTTGTAAATGGACTTTTCCTTTTTTCCTGCACACTGTTGCTTTCTGCCTGACACTGTCTTATCTGTCTAGCCAAAAAACACAAACACAGATGGCCGTTTATACTCTCGTTATTTCACAGCAATGGATTTGTCTTTGTTTACTTTGAAGCTCACTTTTGATTGTGTTTTTTGGAAAACGAGATTTGACACAACTAGGCTTTTCTTTTGGAAGACGTGAAGTAAAGTTGGACGTCTTCCTGTTTGCGGCTTCGATTCTCATTATAGGTGTCCGAGCATTTGGAAGGAGGCAAATTGAAATGTTTGATGATTCGGATGTGTTGTTGAAGACACTTGGAGATCACTGACAGAAATGAGATGCTTTGATCAACAGAGACTTGTGTTAGAAATCTCCAGACTCTCTTCATGCTGTCTACTGTAACCTCCAGGGACAAATGTGTTTCTAATGTTTTGTGTCTCTTCTAGATGAATGTGACTACTGTGAGGGAAAACCTGCCAAAAGGGGATTTTTCAGTCTTGACAGAAATGCTCAAGAAGTTCTTGAATTTCATGAACCTTACAGTAAGTGCACAAGACATTTCTGGTGGACTAATAAGGGTTTTCAGGGGCTGATGTTAGGGTTATCATGATACCACAATATCAGTAGCAGAGAAAGTACACAATTCTTGTTAACAATTTCAATACCACAGGAAAACAAATGTGATCATCACACACACTCCTTTCGTTCAATATTTATTGACATTTAAAATGAGTCATTTAGCAGATGATTTTATTCAAAAGCACATACAAAATAAGGAACATGAGCAATTCATCATGCAAAAGACAACAATCTGCCAGTTTTAATTGTAGATCAGGAAGTACAGAAGGTAGAGCAGAAGTGTGTATAGATTATATATGTGTATGTCTGTAGACTATTTAAATATTAACTAAATAAATGCCTTTATCAATATGTGGTAAACTTGTCATCGAAATTACTGACGAAAATGTTGTTGACAGGGTTTTTTCATTTTGTTTTTGCCATTTTGTCAGACGATACGCATCTTGACAATAATCAGTTTAAATGAAGACATACGGTTGACAAAAATGTGAGGAGAAAAAAACTGCAAGATATTAACAGTGCACTGACACCGTTTCTTACTAAAGAAAGGAAAATGTCAAAAGAAATCCGCTATATCTGCAACATAAACTTCATATTACAACTTACATGTGCGAAGACGATGAACAGGTGAACTTGAACTGAGTCATGCGCTAGTCAGAGTACAGCCTTGTCTTAAAAACACTCAATATCAGAAACTGTCTAAACGTGAGAAATCAAAACAGTCACTTCTAAAAGTAGTCAATACTTTCAGTACAATTCATATTATTTCACTACAGTTTTCTCATTGTTTAATCTTACATATTAAACATTTTTAATTATAATTAGATGTTAGAATTCAATTATAAAAAGTTATTGTTACTAGGTTATACATTTTTTTCCAAATGTTGATTTGATTCAAGTTTGAAACGTTTTTGTCATTTTACACAATGTCAACAAACATTTTTTTTGTTGAATAAAAGTTTGACTTATTCAGAGTAAAACTGATTCAAATAAGCAAATATGACAATGAAATGCTGACCAAATGTAAAGGGAATCTTTGTCAATAAAATTATGACCAAAATAATTTAAAAAAATAAATATGTTTTTCAACTAATTATTCAAGTAAACAGTAATAAAATAAAGAATAAGGAAACAAGTGATTGAACAAACACACAATAGAAGAACAATACAAATGATGGAATTGTGTCCGCTATTAAACAACAGTATCAAATGCTCAATTCAATTTCATAGAACTGCAGCTGAAAAAAGCAATCAAGTAAAATAGAAAACTTTGTATTATGAAATTATATTTGAAAAACGGTCTACAGTTATGACCATTAACAAGCTAAATAATGTGATATGTTCAAACTATAGAGCGCAACAGTCTGGTTCTAAAGTAAAAAAACAATCTCAATAGGCTCTTATTTTAAACAATAAACATTTTAAAAGAATAATTCACCCAAAAATGAAAATCCTCTCATTTACTCACCCTCATCAAATCAAATCAAATCAAATCACTTTATTGTCACACTACTGTGTACACGAGTGCAACAGTAGGTGAAATTCTTGAAATGGCATCTCATGCCATCCCAGATGTGTTTGACATTCTTTCTTCTGCTGAACACAAATGATGTTTTTAGAAGAATATTTCAGCTCTGTAGGTTCTCGCAATGCAAGTGAATGGTGACCAATGGTGGCATTTGAAGCTCCAAAAAGTACATAACCTCAGCATAAACATAATCCATCAGGCTCCAGTGGTTTAATCAGTGTCTTCTGAAGTGATCCTGTTGGTTTTGGGTGAGAACTGACCAAAATATAACTCCTTTTTCATTGTACATTTTGACAGCAGTCTCCTTGGGAATCAAGATTTCAAGCTTGATTACATTTCCTAGTGCTTGACACTTGCACAGTGTGTTAGGTCAGGGGTTCCCAAACTTTTCAGCCCACGACCCCCAAAATAAAGGTGCGAGTGACTCGCGACCCCTACTATCCTCGGAGGTGGTTAAAGTATACAAACATTGCGTGAAACTGTGCACACGCACTAATAGGCATACTTACAACACAAAAGAACACAACAGTCAAAACAACCATTATATTATTTTATATTAAATATTAACATCACCTAATGAGATTTGGACACAATGCCATTGCGCACAACTGCGCACACGCACAAATAGGCCTATCTAAACACGAGCATGTCGGATGTCAGATGATTTGCCCTTGTTACAGTGAATGGTGATCTTATCCAGTCATATTGTTCTGGAGCTGTTTCCTCTGGGAAATACTTGTTGAAATGTTCCAGTAGGGCTTGAAGGTAAGTAGTGATAGACTTCATCACTATGTTAACACTCAGTTCATTTTCCTCAATGAATTCGTCCAACTCAGAACAGTGGTTCCCAAATTAGGGGTCGCGCCCCCGGGGGGGGGGGGGGGGGGGGCGAGGCGAGATGATTTCCAGAAATATCAGGCTGTTTGCCACTCTCTGTCACGAACTGGGATCGGAGCATGAGTGCTTGCTGTCCCACACAGAAGTCAGGTGGCTTTCGCGAGGGAATGTGCTCAGCCACCTGTTTGAGCTGCGGGACGAAGTGCGCTTATTTCTGATAGAGCATGGGTCCCAGCTCGCTGACCACCTCACTGAACCTGACTGATTAACAAGGCTAGCGTATTTGTCTTGCATATTTGAAAAACTGAATGGCCTTAATATGGCATTGCAAGGTGAAAACACAAGCATCATGTCACTGAATGATAAAATCTACGCATTCACGAGAAAACTTGAGCTCTGGACTGAGCGAGTTGAAATGGGTAGAATTGACATGTTTAAAACATGCATCCTAACAGTTAGCTGGCGCTATAGGATGAATAATCAAACTTGATTGTCAAGGAGACTGCTGTCAAAATATACAGTGAAAAAGGAGATATATTTTGGTCTGTGATTTTTGGCGCTCAAAGTTCTGGTCACCATTCACTTGCATTGTAAGGACCTACAGAGCTGAAATATTCTTCTAAAAATCTTAATTTGTGTTCAGAAGAAGAAAAAGTCAAATACATCTGGGATGGAATGAGGGTGAATAAATGATGAGAATTTTCACTTTTTATTTATTTAAAGACAGACTGTGAGCTCTCAGGTTGTTATTCAGTGGTGTATGCTTCTGTGGAAGACATCAGTCTGTGTTATTTCAACTTCATTTTAAAAAGAATCACGTTTAATAACATCCTGCTGAAGACCTACACTACCCATAATCCTAAAGAGAGATCAACCAATCAGAGAAGAGCTCTGCAGCTCCACCCACTCACTTGATGCACTGCGAATGATGCAATCGAGAAAAATCGATAACATTTAAATATATTGTTTATATACTTCTAATAAACAACTTAATGAATAGTTCAAATCAGTCTGCTCTTCCTGGACAATAATAATTGATGTATGTCAGTATCAGCAAATCAATGACAGTAAAAGAGACACAAATTTGTGACATGAATGTAGCAAGATCATTTTCAAAGTATAGTTTTGTGTCAGTGCATTGTAATATCAATAGCCTCATGTGTTCAGGACATTTCATAAGAAAGCAGTTATGTGAATTGACTGATTGTGTTTAATTGTTCATTTCAGTGTGATGTGGGCACTGCGGGTCAGAAGTCAATCTCCAGAGTCATTGATTATCTGGAACACTGCTAGTGTGATCATGGAGATTCATACACAGACTTCAGCACACACACCATCATCGTCTTCATCATCATCATTGACCAGTATCTTCATTACTCGGACTCGACAGAATGAAGCGTCAAGCACATCATACACTGAACTTGATGAAAGAAGCTCTATTGATTTTGAGTTTCTTCTTCAAGTGTTCTTTATCGTTGCATTGAGTGATGGAGAATTGTTCACTTCTAAAGTCCTCCTTTATACCTCTTCTGAACTGTCGCCGTGTATTTTCACTTTCACAGAAATTGCAAGTAGCTTTGATCAAACTTTGTTAAAAGCTGCTCCCTCCCTTCTGTTTTTCTTGTTATTCTTCTATAAAGTCTGTCAGTTTCCGATTGCTCAACACTGACCCCAAAGATTGGAGGGTGAATCTAAAACACCATTCAAGATTCTGGTTCTCTTTGAAATACAGAAAGACCTGCCCTCCTGGTTCAGATCCATTCTCCATTTCAGTATGTGCTCCTTTTGTGTTGCAGAAGTTCATTTTTAATCCATAGTGCCGTGTCAGAGGTCTCCGAATGAATAAATTACGTCTCTCTTTATTTCACGAGTGAGGAGAGGGATGAAACTTTTTTAGAATGTTTTAGTAGTCGTGACACACAAGCGTTTGTGGCAATTGCCATAATGGTGGCAGTGGTAATTGTGGAGGTAAAGTCGTTAACAACTCTCATTTTCAAACCTTAGTGGCCCAAAACTGCCATTTAAAAACCATTTTGCAAATGCCTTTGAATAATGCGCGATACACAAGGATTCATTCTAATCTGTTCTGACTATAGTGAATCTGAATACATTAATGGGTGTTTTAAAGCCACGAAATCTTTTTGGTATGGGTCATGTTTAGATAGTAACCAAGATTATTTCAGTTAGGGTGAACACTGCGGCAGGACACCATTAAAGGTTGCACCAAACCTCACATCAAATGTTCACTCCACTTTTAGCTAGTCTCTGGAGTGTGTCAAACTAAATCTATACATGATCCATTTTGAGTGCAAGACCGAATTAAAGGAATGTTCCGGGTTCAGTACAAGTTATGTTCAATGGACAGCATCTGTCTCATAATATTAACACAAAATAATTTCTAGTCGTTCCTCCTTTTCTTTAATAAAAGCACAAATGTGTGTTCCAGTGAGACACTTTCAATGGAAGTCAATGGGGGTTTAATCTGACAACATTCAAATACTGTTTCAAAAGACACAAACAACATGAATCGTCTGTATCTTTCCACAGATGCGGTTAGTAAGTGATTTATTCACAGTAAAATCATGTTTACACACTTTTGAAGCAGTATTTGAATGTTGTCATTTAAACACTTGACTTACGCTGTTGAGGCCAGTAGATTTCAGTTTTGATCCCGATGTTTTCTTCATATGTTTGTTTTCATGAATGTTCTAATGAGTTTCATTTGGTGTCAAATGTTCAGACATTTGCTGCTGTTGGTAAAATCCTTAAATGTGCAAAGACTTAAGTAAAGGTTGCTGTTCTTCAATGTGCACAATGCTCATCACAAGGTGGTAAAACAAGCAGTTTTTTGTTGTTTTTTTTGTAATTCAGGCTTGTATGCATTTAACTTCGGATCATTTTTGGTCATTTTTTTCCTCACTGTTAAACGGCTGATTTTCACCCTGTCATACAAAACCTCAGTCATGTTGGGTATTTTCTCTGTGGGGTCATGTGCTGATTCAGGTCGCTGTGTGTGTGTGTGCGTGTGTGAGCTCCAAACGTTACTGCAGGATTGAATTCACACGGCTGGACATGAATGAAGCAACATGAACTGTAAATACTCATGTAAATATTGTGCTGTTGGAGAACTTGATAGACTACTTTTCTGAATCCAATCTTTTTTTATTTTATACTGCATTTTTCTCATTTTTCTCAGTTGTGTTCTTTGAGGTAAGATTAAAGAGTTATTGAAAAGCCAACTGCATTTGTACCAATTTCAGAAATAATGTCTTTGGTTACTTGTACATAATTTTAACTCAAATAAAAATGGCTACTTTCAGTACATGTTTAACTAATTGTTATCTTTGCAGTGTATTAGTGGTGTTGGGTAAGTTACTCTAAATAAGTAATCTGTTACAAATTATGTATTTTATAAAATATCAGATTACTTTTTAGATTAAGCAATCAGTTATCACATCTCTGATTATTTTACTTTTAAGTTTTCCGTTTAAACTGAAAATGTCAGTATTTCCTCATTCATTGTCCCACACTCTTCAGCCGTCACTGAAACTAACACACGTACATGTCAATTCATATTTAATATATATTACTTTAGCTCAAGTAATGTACAGTAATCTGATTACAAGATGTAAAATGCAATACCTTTTTGACTTAAAAGGTAATCAGATTAGAGTAACTAATTACTTTGTAATCGGATACACCGTCACTGGTGTTTAAGACAAGTGTCAGTGATGTACTGTTGCTTGGGGTCAATGTATGGTTTGTGTTAAACTTTGTGCCATTCTGGATGTCTGATTTTCATCTGGAGGATAAAACGAGTGGGAAAAAAACTCAAATGAAACGAATTAAATAATTTAAATAACTCTTAAAGAGACTTTGCTGTTGTGATCCAGTTCAAAGTGGACGATTATTAACATTTTTGAAACAAATTAAGCAATTTTTCCAAGTACTTGACTAGAAATCATTGTGTTACTCAGTTCCCTGTATGAAAACATCACCGGAAAATGTTAACTTTCATAAATTCAGAGTAGTGAAAATGCAACGGTGGGCTTTTAGTGGTCAAACTTTTTCTGTATTCACACAATGGAGCCAATTAATCTATTCCAAATGATGTTCACTTTTCAGCAAAAATATATTTTTTGTATTCATGGTATATTACACATGACACTATATTTTTTGTATTATTAAATAAGCAAATTTATCATCAGCATCAATAGTCCTCTAGATTTACATAGTCAAATATCCTCACTGTTTATGAATTTACATTTACTGCTTGTAATAAATGATAATTCATATAAACTGGGGTTAGTTGGCACACTTTTCATTCCTCAACGAGGTGCAAATGATCGTTTTCAGTCTTAGGTAAAAACCAAATGTATTCAATGTGTGTGTTGGGTTTGATTGGCACACTGATAAAACATTAAAGCAAAAGTTTATTTTAAACCAGGACAACATGATTAATACTAATAATCATGGAATTCATTTGAACGTTTATTATATCAACTTAAATATATACATTCAAAACATTTTAATCACATAAATGACAGGAACTAATTCCATCATTAACTTGGCTTGAATGTAATACTAAGCCTAATAACAAAGTGATTTATACATTACAAATGCTTATAAATAATTCATAGGTAAGTGTGTATGATGGTTCTGAATTATTATCCGTATAGTGAATTGAGAACTTCCTCTCAATGAAACGTTCATTTTTTAGTCACTCCAAAACAAAATATGCAAAGAAAATCACAGTTTTTTTTTTAAGAGACATTTTTTACCCAGAACACCTGAGCTTCATGATTCACTTAAACAATGACGTTTTTAACTCATTTAATGTGAATTTAGAAGGCGGCAAACTTTGTTTTCTTCAGAAAATATTTATTTGTAGCAAAAATCTCATGAATTGATTCCAAATATTTTATATTTGAATAATATTCCAGACGTATATTTATACAACAAATAATCAAACTCCAGTTATTTGGCCCCATTGCTTCTCTCCAGCAGGTTCGTCGGTAAGAGTTCGGGTGTTTCAGGGTCACAGCAGGTTGGACGCCCGAAATCCCCCGCGTATGAATTTGTCCTGCAAGTGGGAACAGTTTTCTGCTCTTGTTTGGTCTCTTGCCCCTCCATCATCAGTAATGTCGGGTCACCGTCTCTGTCCTCCAGCAGCTCGCTCAGAGTGCTGATGTAGATCTGCGCCATCTGAAGCGTCTCAGACTTGGACAGTTTCCGCTCGCTCTCCACGCTGGGAATGACGCTCCTCAGGCGGTCAAAGGCCACGTTTAAGCCGAGCATCCTCCTCCTCTCGCGGGCGTTAGCGGCCAGTCTGCGGCGTCTCCGCGCTCGGGCGATGGTGCTCTGGTCTTCAGCGGGATAGGCGAGTGCGGAGAGGCGGAGCTGGACGAGAGCACACGGGTCCTGTTGACGAGCTCTGCCGGTCTCTGTCCAGATGAACTGCGCGTCCGGACGGGACATGATGGACTGACGCTCCAGAGGACACAAGAGGCGATTTAAGGGGGACGTCCACGCGTGGTGACGGGTCGTGTGCGCGGAGAAATGAATTGAAATGAGTCTCTTTGATAATCGCCGCAGGGAGTCTATTAACACAGTTCATCAAAAGTGGATTAGATCCGTGTCAGTGATCAGTAACGGGCGTCCTGACACTCACGAAACAAATCTCTCCCGTTATAATCAATGACGGACGCCACTTTATTGTCTGAAAATAGGGGAAATGATCACGCGTTCATCTTTTTGCCCTGGACTTTATTTGTTGCAAATAACTTCTGACTGTTGCATTAAAGCTATCTCATGAACTTTCTGGTCAACTCATTTAACTAATATTTCTTTCCAACCGCATACGCACAAAACAACATAATAATGATGATTTAATAAGAGGTAAATGTGTATATCAGTGGATTGCCGTTTAAAATAAAGCAGGTTATTTATCCATTGAACCGTTGCTGAAGCCAACGAGCTCGCTGCTGATTGGTCCGTGCTTTCTGTACGTCATTTACAATGTTCACGTCGACGCATCCAGTCAAGCTGCATTCACACTGCCAGCGGCAAGCAGCGACAAAACGACCTCATTCTTCTTCAATGAGAGCTGGCGACTTCCGGCAACACGGGCACTGGCGACAAATTTGAGAAACGTTTAACTTTATGCAACTTAATAGCGACTTTCAGGAGCGACAGCCAATACGAGAGAAGATGGTTGAGCTCCCATGATCCTAATATTTTAATAATAATAGTAATTGTAAAGACACAGTGCTGTTTAGACCTAACATGCAGTGACAAAGCAGCTGGCAGTGTGAACGCAGCTTCGCTGATCTCAGCCTGCGTTTTCGCCTCAATGAGCCGGAGGTCGGATTTGTCGGCCGCATACATCATCGAGGCTCAGTCTGCGTTCGTGTCTAGAAAGTAACTCGTCAGTTAAAGTCTCGAGAGAGCTGTGCTGAATGTTCACACACTGTCTTTAATGTTTATTTAGAGTTCTACAGAAACCATAACCTTAAAGCCTACCACTAAATCTAACCCTAAACCTAACCTTAGTAACCTGCCGGGGTTTATCTTCCAGACACGGACGCTTCAGTATGTTGCGGCGCGTCGCGTGCGTCAACTGAGTCGTCCGTTTAGACTGTATGTGAGCCATAAATAAAGATTGCTCTTGCTTTTCTAGAGTAGCTTAAAATGTCAAATATTTAAACACTATATAATGTACAATACTAAAAGGATTTCTAAAGTATGAACACACGACTGAATTTGTTTAACGTTTATGTGACACACTTCATGTTTAGAAGTCATTTAAACTATGTGTGAATGTTGGAGATCCCAGCAATGCGGAGTCGTGATGTGTGCGGCGCTCATTCTGGATCAAGTCTAGAAGGGATCCCTCTCTCGCCAATCTCGCCAGATTCTTACACAGCATTAAGTTGAAATCGCACAGCAAGCACTCGTAAAAGAATATTTCAAATTGTCTGTTTTGATGAACAGTCAGTTTTGACGATCAATTCAAGCTGTAAAATACATTTTTCATATAATAAATGTATAACTTTAGCTCTGCCTCTGCTACCTTCGGTCATGAGATATTGTTGGTCAGAAGAACATCAATCAGTTCAGACGTTGAGAGTCTAACTGGCTGATAACATTTGTCCTCTCGTATAAGAAGCTCCGGGTTCCAATCGACTCAGATGCAAAGATGTGCCTACAGTATATCATGAGTGGGGACTCATTTGTTTGCATTTTCTTTGCGATTCAACTGAAAGGAGCGAGAGCTGCGGAACACAAACTATATCCACAAGATTTGTTTTACATTTCCCAGTTATAAAAGAGATTTAATTCATGAATTATTATTAATGTCAATTAAGTGACAATAACAGAATCTCAGATTTAAAATAATATGTGGCTTAACATGAACTTATGTCCAAATATTACTGTATCCAAATAGTGTTAGACAGATACTATTTACACCCCTGCATCACTGCAGTGTGTTTAGAGTTCCACAGACACCCTACACCAACCTATCACTACGAGGAAATCAAATCAAATCACTTTATTGTCACAATACCATGTACACAAGTGCAGCAGTGGGTGAAAGTCTTGTGTGCAGTTCTGAACATCATAGCTCTATGACAATTACAATAAACATCTGATTTACAGCCCATGACTCGGGTGGCTGGAGTCTCTGATGATCCTCCGAGATTTTTTCACACACCGTCTGTTATATATATCCTGGAGGGAGGGAAGCTCACCTCCGATGATGTGTCTGGCAGTTCGCACCACCCTTTGCAGGTCTTTGCGGTTGTGGGCGGTGCTATTGCCGTACCAATTGCTCTGGTAGCTGGAAATAGCGTACTTTTATTATGGAATTTACATACGGCTCTGGAGATGTGATAATCTTTATTTTATTAGTAGAATTATACTCTCTTTGAGGTAAGATTCACATCACCTGTACCTGTGCATACTGGCGTGTGACGCTAGGTGGCGATAGTGATCTTACAACGGGGTTTCACATTAATAGGAAGATACAATGTCAGTAATACTTCATTGTGCTGTGAAGCAGTGTTAACCAACGTTGTGTTTTATTGATTTCACAGGTAAACTGGGTGATGTGATATATAAACACTTGATGAACATGGTCTGTGATATGTAATCACTTTGTTTAACGTGTTAGCGTGTTAATTCTGTAAAAATAACCGCATCGGTGTTATTATTTATTACACGGCTCTCTGGAATACTCGATTCTGATTGGTCAGTGTGCAGTCTGATATGTGCGAGTAGTCGTGTAATAAGTGGGATTATGTGTAGTCACTCAATTATAATTGTAAAATAAACCCTTCAGGCACAAGAGTCATAGTCCTGATCACCCTGTCAGAGTTCATTTTGTGATAACCAGCTGACTGGACATTATCATTTCCATAATTAAATTGCACTAACCTAACATGTTAAATTGACAGCCCTTATATATATATATATATATATCAGATGGTAATGTCAATCTACTGAGGATTAACAAATGTTCATGTACCAGTGTACTTCATTACAATTGCTTCCTCTAGTACTAACAATGTGTTACAATAGTAATACTAATTACACGTGTTGTGCATTTGTATTACTCATTACTTACATTAAGTAGCTAGTTGACACACACAGTTTGCTGTTGTTGTTTAGTGTTGTTTTTGCAATGATGCATCGATGGCAGTGGTTTAATTGAAAGCTTTTTACTCAGTCTCATATAATCCACTCATTGTACTTGAAATATTCTCAGACAATAAAGAGCAGTTCATAAAGGTCTAATGGACATGCCACATCCGCAGCGTTCAGTCTAATCCAATTATGCAAGAGAACACACCACCAGCGCTCGAACCCCCCACACACACTGCACATACTGCAATATTCAAGAGCAACAAAAGCAGATTCAGCGTACCCATGTGTGGGTAGGGTATTCACACCCTGCCCGTGTTGTGGCCAGGCAGGTCTTGGCACACTTCACATATTAAAGCTAATGAAGCGCCTCATTGAGGCGAAAACGCAGGCTGAGATCAAACCAGCGTGGGGCGGGCATATTCGGGGAACCCCACGTAGATGGTAATTTGGGGTGGATTCACGCCTGTCAGAGCGAAACCAGGCCGAATGAAAGCAAATTCTCATTGAGGGGATTAGTGCCACAGGATGAATCAACACTAGCAGCTTCTTTTCACATGGTGCCAATAAAGCCACATTTTGCAGGGCTCACGAGCCAAAAATCTGAGCTGCCCATATTGCTGTAAAGCGATACTTGTCACAATTCATTAAATCTTACCATACACACTGAGATGAGCTGGATGTTTTGGCCAACAATATCCTATCAAGCAGGGGGTTTTCAATGCAATGCAAAATGTATGAAACGTTTGCCTTGTAACAGATGAAAAAGCACGGTCTTACAATGCATGCACGATTGCATTCTTTGATATACCATAAAGTACCATGCTAATGCAGTTCATGAGTGTGGTAATCATAAAGTGCCATTATCATCTTATGCCATCGCTGTACCATCCCAGATAGCACACGTACACCTCTGAGATGTCTGTTTTATATCGTTTCATGTGGAAGCATCGCAATCTAATTAAAATCCACCAAACGTCTTAAAAAGATCAGATTTACAAACTTTCTAAATCAAAAACGTCTCAAAGACATCTGCTGATTGTCTTATTGACATCCGAGAGGAAACATCTTAAAGGGGTCATGAAATGGAGAATAAAATGTTCCTTGATATTTAGACGTATAAGAGGTAAGTGTACTATAAAACATACTGTACATTTCAGAACTCAAAACTTCCTCCCCAGTCTAAAAAGAGCATTTATAGTTACCGCTCTGCTGAAACGTCTCATTTTGAAATCTGTTTGTGACGTCTAGACACAGTGTTCATTTGTATTTGCACATCCCACGAATATCATCACTGTTTGATAGTTTATGTGTGTTAACAGTTGTGCTTGAGATGAACAGTTTAATATATAGTGCCCATTCACTCATGTGCCCTCTGCAGTGAAAGTCATTCACGCATCTGCCCAAAGGAAGACACCTCTCTTATCATTCTTTTTTCTGTGTTCTGAATATCAACACTCTTTTATAAACATATCTTTGCTCTAGTATCAGTGTCATCATAAATTACATTAACAGAGTGTAAAAAATTCATATTATGGCCGTGTGTAGCATGTTAGCGCAGTAGCATCATGAATTTAGAATCCATACAAGATAAATTAAACATTATCTACTGCAAATATATTACTTTAAATCCTCATCAAGTGTTTAAAACAACTTCCTTTACTGACCTCATGTGCATTCTACTCTTAGAATGAGGCATAAAGTCATTTATAACACATTTTAATGTTTTTCATGTAGCATCCTCATATTTAAATGCTCCTCTAAACGCTTCTCATAGCGGTGTGGCGGGTGTCTGAATGTTCGTGTAACCCACTTCAGAGTATGTACACCCTAGGTTCGTAGGAGCTGATAAGTACAGTAATAACCAAGCAACACCAAGGTAACGTTTGAAATGTGTAACTTTTAGTTCAACAAAATATTTCAAACATTTCACAACAATTATGTGCACACTAGCTATGGGCCCAAATACATTTAGAATAAAATAAAATAAAATAAAATAAAATGTCCTTTTTGAAAATGTTCCTTGGAAATCGTCCTTAGGAATGCCAGAGTTCAATCCAGTGTTCGAGTCAGTTAGTCAAAGGGAAATAGTCAAAGTCAAGGGTAAGTAGTCTAAAGGAACAATCTCGTTGGTGCCAATGTGGTGAACTGACACAATCCTACCACAGGCTTCCGGAATGCTGTGGTGGAGGTTCACGGCTCATTGGGAAGGCTCGCCATCTATGGATCAATGGTTCACTTGGTATGATTCAAGGACTGGATCATCTGGAACTTCTGCTCGCCTCATGAAAAAGAAATAGACCTGACCAAGAGAGGATTTTCAGTATGAGAAGCCAGGACAGATAAAAGCGATTTTCTGGATGGCTCTCCAACTTCTTTTCTTATCGGTTTTCTTTCCAACTCGTGGGAGAACCCGAAGCAGCGCTCCATCTGATTTTAACAGTGTTATCCAACGGAAATATTTTTAGCGCGCTACTTCCAGTTTCCGCAAAATAAAATGTATTTTTCAAAATAAAACCCCCATTTCTCATAACGTAACGTATGGGTAAATAATGATAATAATTAATTACAATTTACTGGTTAACCCCTTTTTAGGCGGGTTACATCCTCCTCCTCTAAATTAACATGAGTCCCTTCATGTTTGTACTAGGACAGGAGCTCCTTCAAATGTTTCAACCAAAACTTTGTTAAACCCGTCTAGTATAGTTTGTGCAAATGAAATCAAAGGTTTACCAAGCTGTGGATAAGTAAACTTAGCAGGTGGCTTTCTCAACCGTTCAGATCTGCGTATTTGGTCAGCAGTCTGATTGTTTGGAGCATCAGGATCTGTTAACTCAAGAGAACTAGTATCTTGTTCAGCATTGTCCTTTTCAGTAGATTGTCTCTGTTCAATGTCTTTAGACTGTTCGACTTCCTCATGAATTTTTGTATGAGAGTAATTGTCCAGTGGGTCATGTTCCATTTCGGTAAGTACACTCTCTTGTTCATTTTCAGGTTTCAGTTCATTTTGTGTCACTTCCGCTAAGTTTCCATTTTGGTTTGTCCTCCGTTTTTCCACAGGTTGTTCCAAGTTTCCGGAAGGTAAGTCCATATGCAAATTTTCAGATTCCTCAACAGTGGGGAGATTCTCCTGGGTAGCATTTGTGTTGGAGTTCACATTGTTTGGTTGAATAACCCTTGTGGTTGTCCTGATTGTTGTGGGGTAATAGCTCTGAATATAGTCATCATCATTGTCAAAATCAAGGGTATTTTCCTCTGGAGAACCGAAAGTTTGCCTTGTTTTGGGTTTTGAGGCTTTCTTTGGCTTTGCCATTTTCTCATCCTCTTCAGACAGAAATCCGCAAGGGAGCAGTAAATCGCGGTGGAGTGTGCGCAAGGGTCCTTCCTGATCCTCAGGACAGACTATATACACAGGCATATCTCCAGCTTTCTTTTGTACAACATAAATCGTGGACTCCCACCGATCAGCGAGTTTATGTTTGCCACGAAAACGGAGATTTCGCACTAGAACTCTATCGCCTGTGTCAAGTGTTGACTCCCTTACTCGCATGTCAAATCTGCGTTTGTTTTTGTCAGCGATTTTCTTTGCATTAGCGGATGCTAACTGATAACTTTCTTTCAAGTATGTCTTAAGGTTTTTTACATACTGCGAGTGCGACATGCCCGGACTGTTCTTAAATGGTAAACCGAACGCAATGTCTATGGGCAGTCTAGGTTGGCGCCCAAACATTAACTCATAAGGCGAAAACCCAGTGACGTCACTCCTTGTGCAATTGTATGCATGAGTGAGGGGTCGGACGTATTCGCGCCACCTAGTTTTCTCTTTGTCCTTGAGCGTACCCAACATACTGAGCAATGTGCGGTTATACCGCTCGACGGGGTTGCCCCGAGGATGGTAGGGGCTCGTTCTTACTTTCTTAGTACCGACCAAAACGCACAACTCTTTGACGACCTGTGACTCGAAGTCGCGGCCTTGATCACTGTGAAGACGTTCAGGAAATCCGTAATGGACAAAGAACTGTTCCCAAAGGCATTTGGCTACCGTTAAGGCCTTTTGGTCTCGATAGCAGTTGGATATTTAGTATAGTGGTCAGTTATGACCAGAATGTCCTTATAATTATGACTGTCGGGTTCAATGGACAAAAAGTCCATGCAGACCAGTTCCATCGGCCGACTTGCCTGTATGTTGACTAATGGTGCGGCTTTGTCGGGTTGGCTTTTCCTTTTAATGCACCTTGGACAGCTTTTAATCTTGGACTCAACATCGGAAGACATTTTTGGCCAATAAAACCGAGATCTGGTTAGCTCAAGAGTTCTTTCGGCTCCTAAATGGCCCATTTCATCATGTAAGCTGTAGAGCACGGGATTTCTCAATGTTTTGGGTAAGACAAGCTGGTAGATGGTTTTGTTGTCACACTGTCTTTTCCGATACAACAGACTGTCTCTTATTTCAAATCGGCTCATTTCTTTGAGCATGAGTTGGAGTTCAGGACAGTTATTGCCAGCAGGGACAGGTTCTGCTGACTCACATGACTGTATGATTACACTGATTACCGGATCAGCTCGTTGCAACTCAGCTATCTCAGCATCATTGTACTTAGGGATGGTTGAAAGACCACTAAGATTTTCGTCATCAGAAAATGTTGAGGGAATAGCATCTGGATGCACGGCGAGTGACTCAATGTAACATGGAGACAGTTCAGTGTCATTTTGAAAAATAGTGTGGAGTTGACATGTGGCTTGGACAACGTTCACAGGTGCAAGATGGTATGAGGTAAAGTCATGTATTCTTTGACTCTCTTCTTGAGATGCACTGTCACTGATTAGTTCACCATGTGGCCTCCTTGACAGGCCATCGGCATCTTGATTTTGCTTGCCCGCGCGATATTTGATGTCGAAAGTGAACGTAGACAAGGCTGCTAACCATCGATAACTAGTAGCATCTAGTTTGGCTTTAGTTAGAACGTACCGCAAGGGATTATTGTCAGTAATGACTGTGAACACGTTACCATATAAATAGTCATGGAATTTTTCGGTAATGACACTTTAAAGCTAAAAATTCCAGCTTGTGAGCTGGATAGCGGGCTTCACACTGCGAGAGACCCCGACTCGCATACGCAATGACGCGGGTCTGGCCGTCCTGTTCTTGGTATAACGCTGTGCCCAGGCCTGTTGTGCTCGCATCAGTATGAACAACATAAGGCAATCTTGGATTTGCGTACCCTAAGAGAGGTGCAGATGTTAACTTTTCAATGATCTGATCAAAAGCATCTTGGCAGGATTGGGTCCACCTTTCCCCGAAAGGTTCTTTGGGATTATGGTACTGGGCGGCTACATTGGAAATCTTTGCACCTTTACGCACAGAAGGGTAGCCAGCTGTGAGGTTGTTCAAAGGCTTCACTAATTTAGAATACCCCTCCACGAACCTCCTATAGTATCCGGAGAACCCAAGAAATGACCTAAGGTCTTTTAAGATCTGAGGTCTTGGCCAGGTCTTAAGTGCTTCTGTCTATTGAGGATCAGTCTCAACTCCGTTGCGTGATACTATATGGCCTAAGTAACGAACCGAAGTTTGAAAGAAACGGCACTTCTCAGGAGATAACTTTAAACCGTTCTCTCGCAAGCGGGACAGGATGTTCGTGAGATGGGTTTCGTGCTCCTCTAGCGTTTTGGAAAAGACAATAATATCGTCTAAGAACACGAGCACTTCGCGCAAATTGATGTCCCCCATGCACTTTTCCATTAAACACTGGAAAGTGCTGGGCGCATTTGTGATCCTCTGTGGCATACGATTCCACTCCCAAAACCCAAGAGGGCACACGAACGCTGTCTTGTCTTTGTCACTCTTAATCATCTCAATCTGATAATAGCCGCTTTTCAGGTCCATTACTGAAAACCACTGAGATCCGTTCAGGGCTGAGAAGGATTCCTCAAGATTCGGTAGTGCATATGCATCTTTGATCGTTTGCATGTGTAATCGCCGGTAGTCTACACATAATCTGACATCACCGTTCTTCTTTTTGACTACGACTATTGGAGATGCAAAAGGAGACTGATTTGCGAATGATCCCTGCTTCAAGGAGAGACTGCAGGTGACGCCTCACTGCGTCAAAATCCTGAGGATGAATAGGACGTGGGCGTTGCTTGAAAGGTGTCTCATCCTTGAGTTTGATTGAATGTTTCACTTTTGTTGCATGTCCGTAGTCAAGATCGTGATGAGAGAAAATGTCTGAGAATGTGTTTAACTTATTTGTCACACAAACTTTCCACTCCTCGGGAAGTGATTCTCCAAAGTCGAAGGTTAGGTTTGAACTTGATGGCGTGTTTGTTTGGCTAGTGAGCTGCTGGTGGCTACTGCAACTAGCGGTGTTCTGAGTTGGAACAATCTCCTTAACAGCACTAAGTTCTCCAATGATACACCTAACAGGAAGACAAATGTTTCGATCAGTTTCATTCCTTACCACTACAGGTATTTTGTATGGGGTGTCTCTTGGGACATTTATGAGACAGCATTCAACAAAAATTCCCCCAGGTAAGGATGACACGGTAGGTTGCTCAAGTAAAACACATCTTTCATTGCTTACTTTGTCAATATTTGCATATCCCTCTAGCACTATCTTTTCACCAGCATAGATTACACTTGGCTCGTTATTTCTCAAGTTGAAGAGACCTAGTCTGCCATTTAAACTATGCTTGTGTCTAACTTGTAAAGTTCTCAGGACTTGGTGGTAGCCACAGTAAGCACTCTTTCGAAATGTATTATCATCACAAAACTGTTCGTACAGTGGATCGAGAGTGTTAGTCCCAATTAACAACAGGGTGAGGCTGTTGGACCTAACATCTGGCACTATGAGGGCAAGTGTCTCTAATTCAGGCTGACTAACAATGAACTCTTTGGGAAACTGGAGTGTAACTTTAACATACCCCAGGTAGGGCACTGACTGACCGTTCGCCCCTTCAGTCTCTAGTAAGTCAGCTACTGGATGAATGGTCTGATCTGAAAGGTAACGGTTGTAAAACGACAGTGACATAGTTGTCACCTGAGACCCGGTATCAAGTAGTGAATTGCACTCAAGCCCATTAACTTTTACGTCAGCGGTGCTCCGGCTACCAACTAGGCCTTTAGGTAATGTTCTAGTTTTTGTCACTTTGTGCTCTTTTAACTTGACTTTCCATTTGGTTTTTGGTTCAATTATGGGACTTTCAGATTGATTTGTTTCCATTTGTCCCTCAATAGAAACACTGTTCAGTTTAAATGTTTATCGTACATTTGATTGTCTTTTTCCCAAGCTTGTTGTTTCTCTTTTAGCAGAGTTCTTTTTGCAGACACTAAAGTGGGGTTGGGAGGATCATCACAGTTTATGGCAATATGCCCATCCTCGCCACAACTGAAACAGTACCATGGTTTTGGCTTTGATCTAACTGTTGCAGATGTGGCTTCTGAAGTAAGTTTTGATGTTGATGTCTTTTTGTTAACAGGTTTCTCTTGTCGTTTCTCCTTTTCCTTTTTCTTTTGTTTGTAGGTGGTGTCTGTTGTTTAGGACTCGATAGGGCAGCAATTTGAGCTTGCAGTTCGACAATTTGTTTTTGAAGTCGTTTCATAGCTGGTGGTTCGGAAGAGAAAGACTGAGGTGAATCATACGTGTCTCCCATATATGCCTTGCACTTGCGCTGCACCTTGAGCTTTTGGTTTTTGAAATCCCAGATGTTGCTTCATCCTGTTCGCTTTCACAGTTTGTTTGTCCTCCTCAGTGCATAAAAGGAGTAAAAGCTCTGGAAAAGTGGGTGGATTCTTTTTGCGTTGCTCAAGTTGAAGGTTATTAATCAGCACATTGTTCCAGCAGCCCCTACAGAACTGCTTCAAGAGCTGCTTGTCTGAATCTTGAGGCAGAATGGTTTTCATTTTCACGATTCTATTCAAAAGGGTCTGCAATCTCTGAAGATAGTTGGAAGGTTTCTCGCCTGAGTTCTGATTAACATTTAAAAACTGGGCGAAAAGTTCGTCCCCATCTTCCACTGTAGCATAAGCTGAGTCAAGTAGATCGAGGAAAGCTTTTGGATTTGCTTGGTAACCAAGCGACTTGACAACCGAAGCAGCAGGGGGAAGCAAACTATCAACAATGCGTCTTACCAGCTGTGCACTGGAAACAGTAGGATCAGCCAAGTGACATTCAATACTGTTCCTCCAGGTCTCATAATCGACTTCAAAGTTTGAGCAAGGAACTTTGCCGGAAAAAGGTCTAACTTTTACTGATGCATGTATTTGCGAAGAGAGGTCAGAACTTTTGACAATGTGTTCGACCACTACACGCTGCACCTCAGGCGGAGTAAGTTGTTCAGCAGTTTGCAAGAAGGAAGATACTGGCAGTTGAATGGGCATCGCATTTGCCATAGGTCTGAAAGGAGGGCTAAGGGGGTCAAGAGAACGTTGCTCATCATTGTCTGATTCCACTTGAGTGGCATCAGGGAAGACGGAATCTGTGGCTGTTTCAGCAGGTGCCACAACTGTACCCTGAGGTCTGCCAGACTCACCTCGCTCTTTCAGTAATCCAGTAATTCGTGCTAACTCGTCATGTAGCAGGTTTTCAAAAGATTTTCCACTTAGTTTTGCAATATTTTGGAGGTCAGACAGAAATGTTTTGGTAAGATCAGTACCCTTTTCACTTGAGTATAAACTGGATAAAGCTTCAACGTGGAAGACAACATTGTCATCTGTATCACTGGTTTTATCAAAAGGTAAATCCCTCTCAAGTGTCTCCACTGCAGCACCAGATGCATATTCTACAAAGGCTTTACCATAGAACTCAGATGTTTTGTCTAAAACCTTGACAATTCTGTTAACAGACCCAAATTGCTTTAAATCCTCATAAATCTCTTCGTCTAACTCAGTATTTGTCAAACCTGATACAATGACGGCATTGGGAACCTTAATACCTTCGTTCTTAATCACATCCATTTTCGGAAATAAACGATTTAAGGATACCTTTTTTTCTTTACCGTAAAAATACTTGGTTATTACTTACTCAAAGCTCCTGGCTGCTGGCTCGCCAAGTTTTACCGTGTAACCCACTTCAGAGTATGTACACCCTAGGTTCGTAGGAGCTGATAAGTACAGTAATAACCAAGCAACACCAAGGTATCGTTTGAAATGTGTAACTTTTAGTTCAACAAAATATTTCAAACATTTCACAACAATTATGTGCACACTAGCTATGGGCCCAAATACATTTAGAATAAAATAAAATAAAATAAAATGTCCTTTTTGAAAATGTTCCTTGGAAATCGTCCTTAGGAATGCCAGAGTTCAATCCAGTGTTCGAGTCAGTTAGTCAAAGGGAAATAGTCAAAGTCAAGGGTAAGTAGTCTAAAGGAACAATCTCGTTGGTGCCAATGTGGTGAACTGACACAATCCTACCACAGGCTTCCGGAATGCTGTGGTGGAGGTTCACGGCTCATTGGGAAGGCTCGCCATCTATGGATCAATGGTTCACTTGGTATGATTCAAGGACTGGATCATCTGGAACTTCTGCTCGCCTCATGAAAAAGAAATAGACCTGACCAAGAGAGGATTTTCAGTATGAGAAGCCAGGACATACAAAAGCGATTTTCTGGATGGCTCTCCAACTTCTTTTCTTATCGGTTTTCTTTCCAACTCGTGGGAGAACCCGAAGCAGCGCTCCATCTGATTTTAACAGTGTTATCCAACGGAAATATTTTTAGCGCGCTATTTCCAGTTTCCGCAAAATAAAATGTATTTTTCAAAATAAAACCCCCATTTCTCATAACGTAACGTATGGGTAAATAATGATAATAATTAATTACAATTTACTGGTTAACCCCTTTTTAAGCGGGTTACATCCACAAACAATATACCATTGCTCGACTGTTTAGAACTTCTTTTTGGCTCTGAATGTGAATGCAGAATAACTTCTCCCAAAGAATATTTGGGCCTTTATAGACATATTGCAGATGAGGAAATGATTTATAATAAATAATTATTATAATAATAAATATTATTATTGGGAAATGTTAATGACTCATAACTGATTTAAAAAGGTAAATAACTCAAATTGACATTTAATTGATTTCTTTTTACATTTTATGCATTTGGCAGAGAATTCTATCCAAAGCAACTTTCAGTGCATTGAACGTATACATTTTATCAGATGGTATGTTCCTCTGGAATCGAACCCATGATCTTGGTATTGCTATTGCTCTGCTCTACCAGATGAGCTACAGGAACAACTGGAACAAACAAACAAACATGACAATATTACACCCTGTAATAACAAGTGAAAAGCCATTTTAGTCAAAAAGTAGTGTAACACATTAGAAGGTACATTTATGTAATCACACAATCAGTTAATCACATTACTTAGGTTTCACATACTGTATTTCTAAAATAATATAATGCAAAATACATTCAAAACATGAAATACTGTATGCTCATATGTACATCTGTTTGTGTTTCCCCCTAATCAAGTCAATGTGAGAGAGAAACGTGCGGTACTGAGTGGAGGAAATATAGATGTCATTTTGAATTTGTTGAGTGGAAAAACAAACTTTTCTGTGAAAAGTGTATAAAAAATTACTTAAAAGTAATTAGTAATGCGATTGTAATTTGTTGTAGATTACTTTTTTGTGTAAATTACCACCACTGATCACAACCAATCAAAACATGTTTGATGTTTAAATGAGATTAGAGATTTCACTGTGGGCGGAGCAACCGAACACATCGCCACAGAAACTGAAACAAAATGATCAACAAATGGCTCTGTCGATTGTTGTGGTGGCTTAGTTCAAAAACATGGAAGAGGCAGCTTTTATTGCATCACACCTGGCAAAGATACAGTGTAAGCCACGGGTAATAAAAGTTCCCTGTCTGTCACTCACTCGACGTGACCGAATCGACTCCAGATCAGCTGGACCGCCTGAGGGTGGAGCCTCCACTCTCCTCTGGGCGTAACCTGCCATGACAGTGTGTCCGCTGTGCTGTTGAGGTGGATATGAGTGGCTCGCAGCGACTTGACTCCAAAGGAGGAGACGGCGGGCGAGTTGTGACATATGGCGAGAGCGTAGGCCGCCTTGGTGATTGATATACGCCACCATTGCTGTGTTGTCTGTCCAGAGCAACACGTGCTTTCCCTGGATCAATGGCAATAGCCTCCTCAGGGCAAGTAGTACCGCCAGCAACTCGAAGCAGTTGATGTGCCAACGCAGTCGCGGGCCGGTCCAAGGGCCGGCGACTGAGTGCCCATTGCATACGGTGCCCCAGCCCCATTAGGAGGCATCTGTCATAACCACGACATGCCTGGGGACCTGGCCTAGGGAAACTCCTGCCCGTAGGAATGCTAGGTCTGACCAGGGGCTGAGAAAATGGCTACAAGCCTGCATGACATGGTGCCACGGCACATGAGCATGTGCCGTGGCACCATGCTCATGTGGCACCTGGCCCACCAGGGTGGGACATCGCCTACCTGAGAGCCCGCGCCATGACCTACGTTGCCCGGAGGGCGAAGTCGGTCGCCAAGCACAGCTCCTGCATTAGACCCGGGTCAGGACCAGCTTGGTGGACCTGCAGGAGTGCCATGGCATGTAAGGTGGAGGTGGTGTGTCCAGCGGTGCTGTAGGCCTTAGGCCTTAGGAAGATTCCACTCCGCTGGAAAACACCGTAGTTCCAACAGTGTTGTGTAGAGATGAATGGAGGCGGCAGAGGAATTCAGCTCTGTGACTTGCTCACTTGGCTCCGAAGAAGATATCTGATGTGTGTTTGCAGCGTCACTCCTTTTATACCCGTATGTCCGGGGGAGTGGCATGCCAATTCCACACACCAATTTCCATTGGCCTTTTCTCAAGATCAGAGATGTCTGGGCTCTGCAGGAGCGACCCCTAGTGTCAACTCATCGACACAACATTGAGTGAGTGACAGATAGGGAACTCTGCTGTAACTGATGAAATTAAGCATGTTTCATCTTAACAAAAAACAGGTCTTTGATTGAACAGATAGATGTCTTTACCATACCAAGTGTAAAGCAATGAGTCTGACAAGGAGAAAGAAATTAATGATTAGCAATTACTGGGCCACGAATGGAGCATTTATGCCATTTGAAATGTCTTCTGATTTGGGAATAGATCTTAACTGAATGAGAAACAAAAGAAATTATAAAGGAAATGGTACAGGAGTGGATAATGCTGGGAAAATTAATCCCAGCCAAGATGAGGGGGAACACACATGATTTTCTGGCTCAGTCCAGTCAGTCGCCATCCTGAAAAGACCAGCTGCTGGTCACCAGCTTATGTTGTGTTTTGGGTGCTGGTCTCCCAGCTTGGGATGCTGGTGTCTGGTGGATCAGCACCAACCAGCATAAACCAGCCTAGACCTGCATGGGAATTGCATGCTGGTTAAGCAGTTAAGCAGGGTTAGTCCCTCCTGAAAATCTCAATGAGAGAGCCTTTACATTACATGATTAATAATAAAGCTGAAAGTGAGGCAATCTTCAAATAAGTTTCTGACCACATGTGTTTTTTTTAATATGATCACAAAACGTTTTAGAGCCCCTTGAGACTTGGGGCTGACCACATGTGACCAGATCATCCGAAACAAGCATCTTAATGCCAGGTGCAAATGGGGTCCTAGAGACTCTGAAACTTGTTTGAGCCTAAAGAGTAATATAAAAACTTAATGAGGTTTTTTACTAGATGTAGTTTTGATGTCGTTTTTCCCCAAAGACAAACTCGGCTGAGATCGGTGCCATGTTGTTTTGTCACTTGACTCAGTGTGTCAAAGGTTTAATCCTTTTCTGACAGCCTAGTTTGTACTGAACTGAGATCAGTTGGTTTAAATGAAATTAAATTATGCATTGCATATAGCGAAGGCAAAACATTATGTCCACACAGGAGGACAGGGGTTCCAACGAGGTTAATGTAATAAGCTTTAAAGAGAGTCACTATCCACTGCCATTTTATTGAACAGGTAAAGTACCATGATAGTCATTAAAACATCTCCTGTTGTGTTCTGAAAATAAAGTTATATTGTTTGGAATGAAAATGAATTTTTCATTTTGGGTAAACTATCCCTTTAAGGACACAGCACTCTCTCTCTCTCTCTCTCTCTCTCTCTCTCTCTCTCTTTGTTAATTGTGATCACCCATCACTTGTTCCTGCACTAAACATCTGGATATCTTGGGAATTGTATCAATAGCCAAATTCAGAGCATTTCCAAGAAGTGGGCGGATGAGAGAGTGAGATGGGACTTACCAGGAGCACTGACCCCCTGACCTCTGCTCCTCAGGGTCATCTGCTTCTAATCCCACCTCTCATTTGTTTAATTTCACACTGCCGGGAGGTGATAAAAAAAAAAATGTGTGTGTGAGAGTGAGTGTGTGTGTGTGGATGGGTGAGAGTGAGACTGTGTGTGTTTGCGTTAGGAGATCAATTAAGTCAATGTCAGAGATCAACGTCAGTTCAATGCTATGAGAGACATCGATTCTATCTTAACAAATTACAAAATCTACTAGTACAGTGAGATGTAATACACTTTATTCACGTAAATTGCATTCTTTGAAAAAAGCCTAAATATCTTATGCAGTGTTGCTTTTCATGTACATGTATTTATTGTTTACTTTTCATAATTTATCAAAGCATATTTCTTGATTTTTTCCACCTTCTCATGGAACACCAATTTATAATATTAGAGTTCACATGTCATTTTCCCTTTGTTCTCTGGTTAGCGCATCTATGGTCTCCCTTTTCAGAAGGGCCACATGCAATGCAATTATGAAGCCTTTTGTTATACTTCACCACAATTGCGGTGCTCCTGCTATTGGCTCTATTCATTTCCTAAACAGCGTAAATGTGCTGTCTAGGTGCTGCTACTGCGACATGGCTTTTGGGACATGATTCTAAGAGTTCCACAACACCACATATGCGGTTTATTTGAAGCATTAAAATGAGGACAGAAAAAATGAGGACAGAAAAATTAAAATGGCAAAGCATTGATTATCTTTGCAGTGGTGAAGTACAAATGCTCGTCCTTATACTCTAGTAGAAGTATATTGTCCCCATCTTCAGAAGACCTGGGGGCTGCATGTAAGGGCAAGAAATGTGTTTTAGCTTAACATAAATGAAAATGTTCACATGAAAGTTTACTCTAGGTTAACCATTTCTGCTGCTCCAAACTTACTTCAAAACTCAATGTGTACACAATAATATTTTCTTCCGATCATATGTGGATTCTAGACATAGAATGTGGCAGAAAATATATTATGTGTAGCTTTCTATACGACGCTAATGGCTACACTGGTTAGCCTTTCTCAACTTATTTAATGTAAACATACCAAAACCACATTGACAAACCATATATCATTGCAATTGTGTATTTATTGGTTTCATGTTTCATCTATCAAAGTGTTCTAATGGTTTTCAGTTAAACTGTAGTTTGTAGTTTCTCTATTAGTGCGTTCCAGACAACTGTGAGATCTGAACTTCTACTTGAAAATATTGACTGGAACGCCACTCAGAGTTGGACATCCGACTTGTTAAGTATGTTCAGCAACCATTTGATGCATGTTGTACATTTTTACACCATGAACATAACTTGTAGTTGACCAAAATCCCATTATCGCCAGCAAGCAGACACAGTAATATGTAGCATGGTGTCAAAATAAAAGTTACTCAAGAAATATTCATAACTGAACCTGTCGTCGTCCATGTTTCCTGTTCCTTCCAACAACAAAGCACTTGAACACAACCTGCTCATAATTACCACTTCAGAAGGGGGAAGAAGGATAATTCTGATAGCACATGAAGGCAGCGACTGTGCATACTATTATATATGACGTGTACATATGAATGTGACGTGTGACTGACTGGAACGCACTGAGGTCGGAAGTGGGAAATTTCAATTTGTATTTTCCACCTCTGGTGTCTGGAACACAGCAAAAGCACCCAAGAGGAAGACATATTCCCCTTTTCAAAAGTGTTCAAGCGGCCTCAGTCTACTCATACTGTATGAATGGAACACATCATATGAAAGTGTTTCATCGCTGTTCAAATGCTCCTCGGATCACACCATTTATGTGGAGAGATGTCATAATGATTCTCATTACTGTGATACAGTCATGCAAATATTTATGGCCCATTAATGGCTTCATTTTCTTAATGCATATGTTTGATATTTGAGATGAAATTTGACCTGTTCTTGCAGATTTGCTCAAAGAGAGTCTTAAAAACAGTCAATGGTTTTGTCATGTCATTTGAAATGGGACTGAACTTGTCTTTATCTGGGCTTTTGAAAGCCTTAGTGAGAGAAAACAATAAGTGCAAATGACATGATATTGTATTTCCTTTAAGGGCACTTCAAACAAAGCACTTGAAGACAGACAGCACTATAGAACATTTCACAAAGGCACACGACTATCACTGGAGCTGCAATATAGAGCTGTGCAAAAAGAAGAAACTGCATTAATGTATAGTCTTTACTGTATTCCATCACATTTACTTTATTAGTCAATATCAATATATTTGATCTGTTCTTACAATCCTTGAAACACCTCCAGTTGAAAGCTGTTACTGTATATCAAATCAAATATGACATGAAATATTGATAGGTTCTTAAACAGACCATAAGTATCCATTATAACTGTGTGAAGTAATATATATATGTGATTGATAGTCCATAGAAGCAATATTCATTATACTCTATCACATTTTTAATGTGAGTTAATGTTGGTCAATTAAAAAGACTCCAAACAGTCCATTTGGAGGTGTCCAAATGTTGTTTTATTGTCACTGAGGTGCTTATTGGCTCTGAGAAGACCTCAAATAATTAAGCACTTTTCAGTTTTCTCTTTTTACTCCACAAATAACCTGTAATAACAACGGCGGGTCTTTGATATGTTAGTGATTGAAAAAATTAAGAGGACATGTCTGCCTCTAAGCTTCCTTTGATTCACATATTTACAAAGAAAATGGATGGCTTTTGTTGTTTTGTTATAGTGCGATGCTTTATTAATGTAAGAGAGATAGATAAAGACAAAGCCTGATGCATGTTAATGAGATAAAGGATTTATTATCAAGAATGTTTTTTAAAGGAATAAATAGTTCACTCAAAAATGACAATACTCTCTATTTATTGTTTTTAACTCATGTGATTTGCTTTCTTCCACAGAACACTTAAGATGTTTGGAAGAAAGTCCGAGCGGCTCTATATTTTTATTCTCCACAAAAGAAAATTCACTCCAGTTTGGAATGACTTTTCATTTTTGGGGTGAACCATTTCTTTAACTATACTGGATTTTCAGCCAATCAAAATCAATATAGATTTTTTAATGTTAATCAAGTAATCTTGTTTATAATTCATATGCTTATGGAAAATAGATTTGTCTTTTTTTCTTGATGCACTGATGAATCTTCTCAAAAGTTGGTTATTTACCCACAGGATTAGTTTCCAAGCATGCATCACCATCACTAATGCATGTGATCATAAATTATTTCTAATGTCAATCAATGCTTGGTGAAACATGTCTACATGAGGCCAATTAGAAGCATCGGAATATCTCTCCAAAGATATTCTGTCCTCTAATATCCCTCCTTCAATGTAAGTCGATTGATTTTTCACCCATTTATCATCAGCATAATGACGAATACATCCCCAAAGTGACTTTTTGCCTGCATCATGAAAATGTCCTTGTATTGACAATTATTGGCATATTATTGCATGTGTTTATGTTTCATTATATATTAGTTTAGTTACATTATAGAACTGTATCATGCCGTATCATGTAGGTCCCCCAACCCCATTCCTGAAGCTAACCATTTAAAATATAAAACATAATAATACAATAATATAACAACAATATAAAACACGTAACAAGCAGATACAAGTAGTCACAATAATCTATTCTGGAAAAAAAAACAAAAAAAACAACAACCACTATAAAATTATTCCAGACTCTGTGAATGCGGATGTGTGAAAAGGGTCCATTGAATGCAGCATGAGTCAAAGCGGAAGTTGTCAAAATTGGCTAAAGTTGAATAGTGGTGAATGACAGACCACAGCAAATGTAATTTTTGCTTACCCGTTTGCTCCAACGGCTAAATAAATAATCTATGATTACACGTTCACAGATTTACCAAAGAAGATAAAAATATGCAGTGCTGAATTAATCTTTCAAAATTGGACATATAAAAACATTTGTTAAAAAAGGCGTCATAACAAGTCTGTGAAAAAGGTCCATAGTGCTCTGTGTGTGAAACCGATGGTTTAAATCACTGAAAATCTCACTCTCTATGAAGCTAGTTACATCTCAGTCAATAATACACATCTTAAAAATAGAATGCAGGAGCCAGTGGCATTAGACAGCACCAATGTCAAAGATTGTCGTGAGTTTAATGTTTCGACGGATGGGCGTGCGATTTCTCATACAAAACACAGAATCAGATGGCATCAGAAGATCTGGAATACAGCGCATGAATAGCATAGATCAGGGGATCAGGGGGACAGTGCGCCTCCCTTGCAACACAACGTACATGAGGCTCCCCAAACAAACAAATCTCAACAGATTGTCAGACAATTGTTTGACATAATTTAATCGTTTGTATTATTTAACAAGTAAAATGCAGAAGTTATTAACTGAATTATGACATACAACTTTTTCTAAAACATTTTTTGAATGTATAATTTTAACAATGGTGGAGAAAAAAAAATGCAAAAAAAAAAAAAGCCAGTTCCCCGTCTGTCGCTCACTTCGACGTTGTGTCAAAGAAGCGACACTAGGGGTCTCTCTTGAGTGCCGAATATGCCTCTGATCTATGAAAAAAGGCCAAGGCGAACAGTATTTGCATATCCCGGCTACGGGTATAAAGGCGAGGGAAATACGCTCGTTCATTCAGTAATTTTCTTCGGAGCCGATGGTCGTGTATGCAGCCAGCTACGTGTGACACACCAGTTTCCTCTGACGCTCCGCTTTGCTGTTGGATCTACAGCGCACTTCAGCGGCTTTTCTCTTCACTGCACAGCGTGCAGCTTTGCCCCTGGGTGCTTCGACAGTGCAGAGTTGAAAGAGTTTTCCCTATAAAGAGCAATTTTTCTCTGTAAAGAGTTTAATTCTCTAAAAGAGCAATACAAAACGTGTTGAATGTCCTTTGCAGGACGCGTCCTTTTAAAGATGCCATTCAACCCCTGTGTAGTTCCTGGATGCGGTAGAGTGCTCTCCGCTTCAGACAATCACAGGCGCTGTCTCGTGTGTCTGGGCGCCGATCACACCGAGGCAGCGTTTGTGGATGGTTCATGCTCTCACTGCGAGAGCATGACCATGGCAATGTTGCGGTCGCGGCGTGCTTTCAATAGAAAGCACGCCACGCCAGCCTCCCCCAGTATCGCTCCTCCTTCCCACGGGATTGAGGACAATGCGGCTGGCGGTGGAGGCGATTTGGGGAGGGCAGCGGGTGCAGTTCTGCCGGGTATGCCCCCTCGGACCACCCGCCCCCCCCCCCCCCCCCCCCCCGACACACTCGTTGACCCCCGTCCAGCCTCAAGGCAACGGTGACTCGCCTCCGGGCCGGTCTGCCTATCCTCTGGAGCTTAAGGAGGATGAGGTCACCGCTCCTTCGGAGAGCGCGCCGTCTGACGCTGATGCCTCCCCTGGGCTGCCGCCTTCAGGCCAGCACGCCCAGGTTGAGGTGGACGCGCAGATGTCCGACATGCTTGCCCAGGTCGCCGTCAGTGTGGGGTTGGATTGGAACCCTCCATCCTCCCCACACCCATCACGGTTGGATGACTGGTTCCTGGGGTCTGGGCGCCGCTCACAGCCACGTCCCCCTCCCGGTCCCGTTTTTCCCGGAAGTGCGTGAGGAGCTGATGTCTTCATGGAAAGCCCCGCTCTCCATTCGTCAAAAGCCTTGCTTGTCCGCTCTCGCTACCCTCGACAGCAGAACGGCCCACGGGTATACGGCGATTCCCCAGGTGGATAGGGCCGTTGCGCTCCATCTTTGTCCCGGTAACCCTACCACCTGGCGCGGATGCCCTATACTCCCTTCCAAGGCCTGTAGGACGACATCCTCGTTAAACAGAAAAGCCTACAGCACCGCGGGACAGTTCGCTTCCGCCTTGCACGCCATGGCCATCCTGCAAGTCCACCAGGCCAAGGCGCTCAGGGATCTGCATGAGGGTAGCCCTGACCCCGATGTGCTGCAGGAACTGCGCTCATTGACCAGCCTCGCCCTCAGAGCCACGAAGGTAACTGCGCAGGCACTCGGGCAGGCGATGGCCATCCTTGTGGTCCAGGAACGTCATCTCTGGCTCAACCTGGTCGAGATGCATGAGGCCGACAAAGTTCACTTCCTAGACGCCCCTGTCTCCCAGTTTGGGCTCTTCGGCGACACCGTTGAGGACTTCGCCCAGCAGTTCTCTGCAGTGAAAAAGCAGATGGAGGACATCTCACATATGCTGCCACGCCGCAAACCTGCCGCCACAGCCACTGCCCCATCTGCTCGCCGAGGGCGTCTCCCTGCGGCCAAGAAATCTGCTCCGCCTCAACCCGGGCCCAGCTCTCAGCCCCAGTGTCGAGCACACCGCAGGAAGCAGATGCCCCCCGTCTCTCAGACCCCCTCGAGGACCCATAAGGCTCCCAGGCGCTCCTGAGATGGACGACCCAGCGACAGAGATGTTAGCTCCGGAGTTTGTAAGACCGCTCCGTCCCCCGGTGGAGGGCCGGGAGGAGAATCTTTTGTTTTTAAACAATTTTCATTTGCCGCCCCCCTTAGATGGGGTTGCGGTACCCACATTCTCAATAAAAGAGCTATTTCCTATGTCTCTGGGTCACCTGGCCCGCAAATGCCGTTCTCACGGCACTTTGCCTCCAGATCTCAACAGTCTCACACGGACCACCCGTCTCCAGCTCCATGACTGTTCCCCGGCCGGCCAGTTCCGACGAGTCTAGAGGACTCCTACCCTGGACCTCCTCCTCAGTAGCCAACCCGCCCCCTGCCGGGTGTGCGGAGCAAGGTAATTGCTTTGAGTCTTTTCTCAGCACTCCAGCCTCGGGTCGCCCTGTCGCCGCCCGACGCTGCCCTACCTGCTCCGCCCTGCTGCGAAGCTCCGCCGGGTACGTCAAAATGAATCGTCCCTTTGGTGCCCCTAGCGTAGAGGTTGGACGTGTGGCTTTCACTTCCCAACCCGTCTCGCTGGCTCTCTAACCCGCTCTCACTCGGTTACGCAATTCAGTTTGCCAGGCCCCCGCCCCCTTCATGGGCGTCCGCTTTTCCACAGTACACGGCGAACATCCCCAGTCCCTGCGCGCGGAAATCGCTACTCTTTTGTTCAAAGATGCGATAGAGCCTGTCCCTCCAACCGAGATGAAGAAGGGTTTCTACAGCCCTTACTTCATCGTACCCAAGAAAGGTGGCGGCTTACGACCAATCTTGGACCTGCGAGTTCTCAACCAAGCGTTGCACAAACTCCTGTTTAAAATGCTCACGCAGAGACACATCTTAACCTGCGTCCGGCATCTAGATTGGTTCGCAGCGGTAGACCTGAAGGATGCGTACTTCCACGTCTCCATTCTGCTTCGACACCGCCCCTTCCTGCGGTTTGCGTTCGATGGCCAGGCATATCAGTACAAAGTCCTCCCCTTCGGCCTGTCTCTGTCCCCTCGCGTCTTCACTAAAGTCGCAGAGGCAGCTCTTGCCCGCTCCGAGAAGCCGGCATCCGCATACTCAATTACCTCGACGACTGGCTTATTCTGGCCCACACACTTATTATGCGCTCACAGAGACCAGGTGCTCAGGCACCTCAGCCGTTTGGAACTTCAGGTCAACTGGGAAAAGAGCAAGCTTACTCGAGTCCAGAGCATCTCTTTTCTTGGTGTGGAGTTAGATTCGGTCTCAATGTCAGCACGTTTCACCAATGAGCATGCCCAGTCAGTGTTGAGGTGCCTCGCAACTTCAGGCCAGGCACAACGGTCCCTTTAAAACTTTTCCAGAGGCTCCTGGGGCATATGGCGGGGTTGATGCATATGAGACCACTTCAACACTGGCTTCAGACCCGAGTCCCGAGACGAGCAAGGCGCCGTGGCACGCTCCGTGTGACAATCACCCCTGTCTGCCGCCAAACATTCAAACCCTGGACAGACCTCTGTTTCTTACGGGCAGGAGTACCCTTACAGCAGGTGTCCCAATGCGTCCTGGTCACGACCGACGCCTCCAGATCGGGTTGGGGCGCGAGCACGGGCACGCAGCAGCAGGCCCTTGGAAAGCAGCCCAGCTGCGTTGGCACATCAACTGCCTCGAGTTGTTGACCGTCCTTTTGGCCCTGCGGGAGTTTCTCCCGTTAGTTCGAGACAAACATATCCTGGTCAGGTCGGACAGCACCACTGCGGTGGCGTACATAAATCGCCAAGGCGGCGTACGCTCCCACCACATGCCTCAACTCGCCCGTCAACTCCTGTTGACTCAAGTCGCTGCGCGCCACTCACATCCCCGGCAACCTCAATGTAATAGCGGACGCGCTGTCACGACAACGCTAGCATGGCGGAGAGTGGAGGCTTCACCCCCACTCGGTCCAGCTGATCTGGGAACGGTTTGGCAAGGCCCAGGTAGACCTGTTTGCCTCCCGAGACACCTCCCACTGCCCGCTCTGGTACGCCCGCTCCGAGGCTCCCCTCGGGGCAGATGCACTGGCACACAGCTGGCCAGTGGGGCTGCGCAAGAACGGATTCCCCCCAGTGAGCCTTCTTGCACAGGTGCTGTGCAAGGTCAGGGAGGACGAGGAACAAGTCACTCTTGTGGCTCCTTACTGGCCCACCCGGGCCTGGTTCTCGGACCTTGTACTCCTCGCAGAAGACCCACAGATGTGCGCAGTTAGGTCGGTGCTCCTGTTCCTACAGGAGAGGTTGGAGGGGAGGCTGTCCCCTTCCACCTTGAAGGTGTATGTTGCCGCTATCGCAGCTCACCACGACCCAGTTGACGGCAAGTCCCTGGGTAAGCACAACTTAATCGTCAGGTTCCTAAGAGGTGCCCAGAGGCTAAATCCCTCCCAGCCAAACCTATTCCCCTCCTGGGATCTCTCGGTGGTCCTCGCCGGTCTTCAGAGATCCCCCTTCGAGCTGCTAGAATTAGCTGGACTCAGGGCCCTCTCCCTAAAGACGGCCCTGCTGATCACGCTCGCCTCCATCAAGAGGGTCAGGGACCTGCAAGCATTCTCTACTAATGACACTTGCCTGTGTGATCCTAAGACCTCGACCGGGCTACCATGCCCTTCAGAGATCAGGTATTGAACCTGCAAGTGCTGCCCAGGGAGGAGGCAGACCCAGCCCCCTCACTGCTGTGTCCGGTACGTGCTTTGCGTGCCTACCTGGAACGCACCCAGACCTTCAGACGCTTGAGCAGCTCTTTGTCTGCTTTGGGGGACAGCAGAAAAGGAACGCTGTCTCCAAACAGAGGCTGTCCCACTGGGTGGTGGATGCCATTCAGTTGGCCTATCACACCCAGGCCATGCCACCCCCCCTACGGGTCCGAGCCCACTCCACCAGGAGTGTGGGATCCTCATTGGCACTGGCTAGGGGCACCTCCCTAGCAGACATTTGCAGAGCTGCGGGCTGGGCAACACCTAACACCTTTGCGAGATTTTACAATCTCAGGGTTGAGTCAGTCTCGTCCCCTGTTTTCTCAGGTTTGAGCCCGTAGAACTCGGTACACTTCGACGGTCTGACCTGGTGAATCGCTTGCGTCCAGCGCCCTTTCCCTCTGTCGAGGTAAAACAGTGTGCCTTCTTCCCAGGAGACCCCTTTTAGGTTCCTGGTCAATTCCTCCCTAGCCCTCTTGGGTCCGCAGTTCAGCGGAGGAACTTGCCGACCCAGTCCACTACGGGTACCACAGATAGGTGCTCCACAGATCAGGCCTCCTACGCGGACTCCTCCTGTGTGTACTTACGCGGTACGGTCACCTCACGAGCTGACCCGCGTCTCCCTTAGGCAGTCCTTCGCTGCCCTCCGGTCGCCGTGTTGTAGCAACTCCACCCTCCTCGAGGCTGGATTCTTCCCACATGTGACCGAAGAGGCCATGTGATGTATTTTGCCATCTCTACCTCCCCTTTCGGGCGGGTGTGTCCTCCGCAGGGTCTTTTCCCCCTGAAAGAATAGGAATTCGGGTAAGACCCCCTTCCCCCTTCCCACGGTAACCAAAATAATCCCGATGACTTTTTGGGGGCATTGGGGAAGAGTACGTGCAGCCTGAACACAGTTGGTCGCTTGTGCACGTGAAATACCTGCTCGCTTCTGTGTCAGCAGCACACGTACACGGCTCAGCACATGGCGTGATTTGAAGTGGACCCCTAGTGTCGCTTCTTCGACACAACATCGGTTATGTATGTAACCTCCAATCCCTGATGGAGGGAACGAGACGTTGTGCCTTCCCGGCCACGTCGCCGAGCCGAGCCGCTGAGGTGTCCGGAACAATCCCGGCTCCTCAGAAAAATCCTGAATGAACAAGCGTATTTCCCTCACCTTTATATCCGTATCCGGGGGCGGGGTATGCAAATAATGTTCGCCAACTCTCATTGGCTTTTTTTTCATAGATCAGAGGCATATTCGGCACTCAAGAGAGACCCCTAGTGTCGCTTCTTCGACACGACGTCTCGTTCCCTCCATCAGGGAACGGAGGTTACATACCTAACCAAGACGTTCCATGCAAAAAAAATAGAAAAATAAAATAAAATATAAAATACAATTTGAAATTCCAATAATGGTTCATCTCAGTAAAACCAGTCAGAAGATCTGTAACAGAGAGGAGGAATGTGTGTGTGAGTGTATGCATATGAGTGTCTGTGTGTGTGTGGACATGTTTATGTGGTTTATGAGGACATTTCTAGTGTTTCTAGAAAGTCATTTCTAGTAAGTTTTCTGTGAGGGTTAGGTTTAGGGGTTGTGTTGGGTTTAGGGGTTGTGTTGGGTTTAGGGGTCGTGTTGGGTTTAGGGTTTAGGGGTCGTGTTGGGTTTAGGGGTCGTGTTGGGTTTAGGGAAAAAAAAAATCAGTGCGTGTGTGTGTGAATGTGCGTGTGTGTGCGCGTGTATGTGTGCGTGTGTGTATGTGAGTGAGTGAGTGTGTGTGTATGTTTGCGCATGAGTGTGTGAGTGTATGTGTGTGAGTGCGTGTATGTATGCGTGTGTGCATGTGTATGTGTACCCTTACAATCTCGTGGAAGGGCCCTTTAATAAAGATTAATTATCTCACCTTCATTGGAAAGAGCTTTCAAGTGGCATCCACTTCCTACAGCAGTGATCTTTGAGGTTATAAAATGCTGTTTGGAATTCATCCCAGAACATCAAAGTGTTGCCTCAGAGTGGACTTTCTATTGGACCAGTTACTCATCTATGTATTGTATTGTAAGTTCATCAAAAATAATAATACTTAATTACTTCTGCTTTTCCAACATCACATACTTGAAGTGTTGAAGCTTTATTAATTATAAAGGGAGTGGTCGTGTTGCTTTAGTGTAGATAAAAATGTAATATGTATTTTGTAGAATCCTGTCATGAATTGAAGGAGTCTGATTCAGCCAAAACCAGTTTAATTTGTTTAAACAAATAGACCATTAGACTAATCACTTTCAAATAAGTACCATGTTATTAAAACTTTGACATGTAGGCTACCACGGTAACCATTCAGAACACTTTCATTGTGCCACAGTATAAAATAGCATTACATTAATGTGAAAGTGTGGCATGGGGGTGGTCATGTGTCAGTCTGCGGGAGAGAGAGAGAGGAGTAAGACTCATCACCTGGGTCGTAATTATAGTGATGGAGGGAGACCTGAAAAGGTTCACCAGAGCATCAGAGAGGGGAGAGAGTGACCAGCAAGCACAGCAGCCACGGACTGAGAGAGTGCTTTCATTTACTTATAAACTATTTACTTGGTTTTGACGGTTACTGCCGGTTGTGTGTGTGTGAAGCTGAAGATTAAAAGACTGAACTTGAACCTGCTTCGTTGTCTTCTGACTCGTCCATTGCCCACAAACTAAGATCCTTTTACAGAAAGGAAATGAAGTGAAAGTACTATAGAAAGTGTCAGTCCTATAAAAAGGATGATGCAGTGGAAGCAGCAGAGGTTAGGATGACAGGATGAAGTGAGGGAGCAGAGATGAGGACGCTGCAGTGAAGAAAAAGGTAATGAGACAAGAAAAAGATTAGAGCCCTTTTTAAAAAAGAAAGAAAAAAAAGAAAGAAAGAAAAGCACTTTGCTGTAGGGTAATACCATGGTACGGAATGATTTCAGTCATGATCTATAGCAGTGACAAGGAGGGAGTCTATGCATGATACTATGGATGCATCCTAATTCAAAAGTAGCTACCTTGTTGCATTAAACAGACAGTGTTTACATAAAAAGACACCTCCAGAAACTGGTTTCGGACAGGCCTCTGATGCTCGGATACCAGTATTCATTCAGTCCAACCGAACTACAACAGACTATTAATCTAGAACAAAATCAAGAGGCTTTTGGTGATAAACAAGCATATATTTAATATCTACAATACTACTTTCTCGCTAGAAATGGATTCAAAAGTTGGAAAAAGTGGATAAAAAAATACATTTATATATAAACTGGCTATCAACTACCTCTTCAGCTGCCATTTTCTTTCATCAGCTCAACCTCTGTGGATCCGCACGCACAAGATTGTGAGATTTGATAGGCAGCAAAGGATACATCAATGCTGCATTTAAAAATCTATCAGATCTAGGTATCTCAGTAGACAGGAAGTGACATGAAAATTGGATTTGGACATGTCTTGGTCCCTTCCTACCTCCATATACAGCCTTTGGAAGCAGCATTTTCCTGGAAAACATCCTAGAAAATCTGGTGTAAATACTCCACAGCACCCTGGCTTGATACACACATAACTGTAAGCAAATAAATACTGCCAAATTTTGATCAAGGCAAAGAACCCACACAATCAATAATCTGGTGTTTAAATGTCTGACTAATGGCAGGAATTTCATACAATGGAACAGGTTTAATTTTGAAGTCATTCGTTTTTCTTACACCCAAATGACCAGCAATGTCACAATGAGCAGTCAGTAGAACCTGTATGAGGGATCCATTTCCTCAACCACATCCCATCCTGCAATAAGTAACCATGAAGTTAATTTCTAATTTGTTAAAAAGCCAAAACATAATCAAACAGTCCTGTGAGAGTAGAATCAGCTTTCGACAATCAAGTTACTCCTGGACACAGAAAGAGATTCAGGTAGGGAAAACTTTGGCTCCACATTTAATTTACTGTCTTCAGACCTGTAGGTACACAGGTTCACATTGGTTAGCATTCATAGATTGGCTCACGGCACAAGCTGTAAATACAGAATACTTTATCTGTGCACTCTCATCGGACTCTTCCGATGATAGCAGAACAAGAGGATCCACCAGAGTCAGAGGACCGTCATGCCAAACCCTCCAACATGCTCAGTTCTTACCCAAGATTACACCCATCCCCTCAATTGGCAATGTGGGATGCATGCAAACTACTACTTCTCCCTCAACTAAGACAGATGACAACACTATTTTATGCAGAGGAACAAAGTGTTTCACCTGATTCCCTGATTAAGGACACTTGTCCCAATATGACTTTCAATGGAAAACGATAAAGCATACTGAAAAACTAATAAGGCACCTCAGCCATCACACATAACACTGAAACACCTGTATCTCTAAAAATTTTAACTGAAATTTTGTCACACCTACCTACCAGTGACATATAACTGTCTTTATTAAATGGAGCATAATCTACCTCACCGGGAGTGTTCTCCTTAGAACTGTGCCCCTCATGGGCGGTGTTAATGGAGCTGACAAACAGTGAGAATCGCAAGCTTAACATGCACTTGAGTATTTAAAGTCCTATCTCTGGAAGCAAGCAAAGGAACAATCTTTTTTTTCCAATGTCACATCTTTTAGTAAAAGAAACATTGAAAAGCCTGCAGCATATTTTGAAAGATTCACAAAAGGGTAAGCTATAAAATGTGTTGAACAAACAAGTAATTGCGCAATGTAACGATCAGACACATCGTTAAAAATAAACTTAAGCTATATATTCTGAATACTGGGATCCCTCAGTGCAGTTTCTCCACATCCAGGCACACAACAACGTCTGACGACACGCAATCAATTTAAAGATCTAATGACTCTTTAGTTTTACGAGGCTCCCCAAAACCGATCTTATGAGATAAAACGTACTCATCAGCCAGCACAGCAGCTTCAGCGATAATTAAAGTACATTAATTTATTGTGGCAGATGAGTAAAGCATTGATAAGACAATAATAAAAAATGGCTTTCGAAGGCAATATCTTTTTTATTTCCATATTATTGAACATTAGCCTATCATTGGCCAACAGGCCAATTGGCAATCCATTTTGCAATTGAATTCATCAGTCTGTCCAAGATAGATATATTATAAGGGCTCGCCTAAAGATGCGTCAATGCACACATGCATCAGATACAAGACTTTCACCTACTGATACACTTGTGTACATGGTCGTGTGACAAAGTGATTTTATTTTATTTGGACACCTTTGAAGAGTGTCACTTTGGCTGTGTCGCATCATAAACACTGCGTTTTTAGGTCACTTTGTTAAGATAAACGTAGTTAAGTTACACTTTTTGTGATATCATTCATGTCTGTAGCAGTCTGTAGCAGTTGCATGCTCTTCACTGAATCCTTTGTCCTTGGCAACCAATCACACAACATTTGAAAAAACCTTATTAGTAAAATGACGCCACAACTGAGGGACAGTTTAATTTAAGTAAAAAGTGAGATCATTAACACACAATTAATATTGAAATAGCTTTTCACTTTTTATATCAATATCTGCTGATAATGGTCCCCAAATAAAGATAATTTAAACATAAATATTAATTCAAATAATATATACAGTACACACACACACACACACACACACACACACACACACAGGTTATAAAATTCTACACACTCCTGTTAAAACTGCAGGTTTTTGTCATGTAAAAAATTAAACAAAGATAAATCATGTTAGAATTTTTTTCACCTTTAATGTAAAAATTACAACCTATGCAATTCCACTGAAAACCAAAGTGACACATTTCAGAAAAAAAACAAAAACGTCATGGTTACTATTGTAACCTCTATTCCCTGAGGGAGGGAATGAGATATTGTGTCGAATGAAGTGACTCAAGGGTCTTCCTTGGGAGCCTCATATACCTCTGAACTTGAGAAAAGGACAATGAGAAATTGGCAGACAGGATTTGCATGTCCCACCCCGGACATAGGGGTATAAAGGGAAGCGGGCATGTGTCTGTCAGTCAGGTTTTTGCACTGAGGAGCTGAGAATAAGGTACTGCCGTTTACAGTGGTAGGTCCAGTGTCGTGGCAGAAGGGACACAACGTCTCGTTCCCTCCCTCAGGAGGACCGTGTTACGTGAACTGCTGACACAGGTGCAAGCAGGCTGCTGCTTGCAAGAAGCAATTATATCGGCCGCACATAACCTTCTCCAAAAAAGGTGTTATATACACAGACCTTAGGTTTCCAGCACCCCTGAGGAGGGAAACAGGTGCTACATGACCAGCATCGGAGCAAGCCTGGCAGCCGCGGCCTTCTCTCTCTCCATGTCTCTCTCATAGAGTGTAAAGTGGCTGGGGCTATCTTAACGCTATGAAATGTGTCGGGGAAGGTGGTCTTTCCCACGAATATTGTGGTGTGATATTAGTTTATATGAATAAAACGAATGAACACTTAAATACATACCTCAGGTCTTTAGAGACCCAGGACCTCATTCCACCCCCTGTATCTCATCCATATATGCCTGTGGAGCCCTACCCCAGTACAGAACACTTGTGGCTCATAGTGGGTCTGGTTGCAAATTCCTTTGCTTAATTCACAGACCAGAAGGCTAGGTAAGAAGAACTCCAGGCAAGTTTTGCTGACAGAGAACACTTGCAGGTCCCCAACCCTCTTGATGGAAGCTAGAGCTATCAGGAGGGCCGTCTTCAAGGAAAGGGCCTTGAGCTCAACTGAGTCAAGCGGCTCGAAGGGGGGTCTCTGAAGGCCCGAGAGGAGGGGCACAGGCTTGGCTGGGGAGGATTCAGCCTCTGGTGCCTCTAGGGAACCTGATAATCAAGTCATGCTTATCAAAGGACTTGCCGTACACTGCGTCATGGTGGGCCGTAATAGCAGCTACATACACCTCCCCTCCAGCCTCTCTTGAAGGAATGAGATCACTGACCGAAATGCGCATCTCTGTGGGTCTACAGATCGGCAAGAACTCCAATTCATGAACAAGCACCACTTCAGGGCGTAAAGTTGCCTGGTGGAGGAAGCTCTGGCTTGGTTGATTGTGTCTACGACTGCAAGTGATAGGTCACTCAGATTTTCCACGTCCCGTCCAGGGGCCAGACGTGGAGGTTCCAGAAGTCTGGGCGCAGGTGCCAGAGGTAGAAAGAAGGTCCTTCCTCAGGGGAATTTGCCAGGGAGGTACTGTCGCGAGGAGCGTGAGATCCGAGAACCAAGTCTGAGTGGGCCAATAAGGAGCCACTAAGGTGAATTGTTCCCCGTTCTCCCTGATCTTGCACAGCACCAGTGCAAGAAGGCTCACTGGGGGAAATGCGTATTTGCACAACTGTGGGGCCAGCAGTGTGCCAACGCATCTGTGCCGAGAGGGGCTTCTGTCAGGGAGTACCAGAGCGGGCAGTGAGTGTTGTCCTGGGAGGCTAAGAGATCTACCTGTGCCATGCCAAATCAGCCCCAAATCAGATGGACCACATGGGGGTGGATCCTCTACTCTCCACTGGGCAAAACCTGTTGTGACAACGAGTCCGCCATCATGTTGTGGTTGCCAGGGATATGAGTTGCACGCAGCAACCTGAATCACTGGTGACTCCAAAGGAGGAGATGGCGGGTGAGTTGTGACATATGACAAGAGCGCACGCCGCCTTGGTGATTTATGTACACTACCATCACAGTGCTGTCTGAATGGATCAAGACGTGCTTGCCTCGAATCAGCGGGAGAAACCTCCGCAGGGCAAGGAATACAGCCATCAACTCTAGACAGTTGATGTGCCAATGCAGCCGGGGCCAAGTCCAGGAGCCAGCGGCAGCGTGCCAGCCCAGTTGAGAGACGTCTGTGGTGACCACGACTTGTCTGGACATCTGCTGTAGGGGGACTCCGGTCCGCAGAAAACAGAGGTTTGTCCAAGAGTTAAAAGTCTGATGGCAGGAGGGGGTGATTAACACACGGTATGTGCCGTGGCGCCATGCCCATCTCGAGACTTGAGTCTGAAGTGGTCTCATATGCATAAACCAGAGCGGTGTGACCGTGGCTGAGGATGCCATATGCCCCAGGAGCCTCTGAAAATGTTTTAGAGGAACCGCCGTGCCAGGCTTGAAGAGAGCGAGACACCTGAGCACTGACTGCGTGCGCGATCGCTCGTGAGGCGGGCTGTCATTGAGACCGAGTCTAACTCCATGCCGAGCTTGCTCTTTTCCCAGTTGACCTGAAGCCCTAGATGTCTGAGGTGCCTGAGCACCTGGTCCCTGTGAGTGCATAGTAAATCTCAAGAATGAGCTAGAATGAGCCAGTCGTCGAGGTAATTGAGTATGTTTCTCAATTAGTTTCCCACTTCCCGTAGCGGGGCAAGGGCTGCCTCTGCGACCTTGGTGAAGAAGTGAGGGGACAGGGATGGGCCAAAGGGGGTCTTACACTTATCTGTATGCCCCAAAATGACGAAGAATTTTATGTTGTTTCTGCGGTAATGCCGAAAAAATCCAGCAGGACGCGCCGGCGTGTCTGTTGACCCCAGAGGGTTAAACACTGTCCCTTAACACTTACTTAGTTTAATAATTTTAAATCATGACTTGCACTAAACATAAGTAATACTGGCATTATTTTCATGATGTTAGCCAGAGGGGAACTGGCCCCCACAGTGAGTCTGGATTCTCCCAAGGTTATTTTTCTCCATTAATCAACATCTTATGGAGGTTTGTGTTCCTTGCCACAATCGCCTTTGGCTTGCTCACTGGGGTTATAAATAAAATGATTATTTAATCACTTATTTTTAAACAAAATTCACAATCGTATTTTATCTAATTACTCAAAGATGACTCATATACTTAATAGACATTAGATTTGGGAGACTGGATATAGGTTTTTGTCGGTTTTGATGTTTTTTCTCATCAGAAAAGGCTTGGTCTTGCCAACCTGCCCCATAGCCCAGACAAATTAAGAATATGGTAGATAATTGTCACATGTAGGGAGCAACCAGTACTTACCAGAAAGAGCTGCAGCTCCTTTAATGTTGCTTTGGGCCTCTTGACAGCCTCCCTGACCAGCTTTCTCATTGTCTTCTCAACAATTTTGGAGGGGATGTCCTGTTCTTGATAATGTGACTGTTGTGCCATACTTTCTCCACTTGTTGATCACTGTCTTCACTGTGTTCCATGGTATATCTAATGCCCTCACCTGAGTGATACCTTTCAACAATGAGATCCTGTTAATGCTATGTAAACTCTTTGTGGCCCATGGCTCTTATAGTAGCATGCAACCAAGAAGATTCTACAAGAACAGCTGAGATTTATTAGAGTTAATCAGAGTCTCTTCAGGTGAAGACAGGTGTGTACTATTTCACATGAGCTTGATGATTGGTTAATTCTGAACACAGTCACAAGTTGTTGTTTTTTTCTCTAAAATGTGTCACTTTGGTTTTCAGTGACATTGCCCTTACATGTTTACATTAAAAGTTACATAATGTCTGATATGATTTATCTTTGTATAATTTTTTAAATCACAAAAACCTGCTGTTTTAACAGGGGTATGTAGACTTTTTACATCCACTGTATATATATATATATATATATATATATATATATATATATATATAATTTTTTTTTTTTTTCTTTTCTTTTTTGTATTTATTAAGGATGTCCGGATACTGATACAGGTATCTGAATTGTGTTCAATACCGTGCTCATGTACACGTAAAAATGCTCCGATACCAAAAACCAATACCATCTGATGTACGAATTCAGTGCACAGATTAAAATCACTTCATGTACCAGTGAGACTATTTAACAGCAAAAGCTGCAATTTAATGAGATAAATATATTGTTTGCATGTGCAGCGTTTTAAATGTGAGTGCTTGTGAATGTGCATAAAGACACAAACTGCTCATATCTTTAAGAGATACATGAAAAACACTATTATGAGCATCGTATGCTCTGTTTGTAGCAGGTGACAGCTGGCATAGCGCTAATACAATTTTTAGCACGAATCATATAGAGACTACATATTTATTTATATAGTAGTCTTTTATGGATTAATATTCAATTTGAGTCAGGTAGAGACTGGCTTTTCCGGATTGTGAAGCTACAGTTCCCTATCGGTCACTCACTCGACGTTGTGTCGATGTAGTGACACTAGGGGTCGCTCTTGGGAGCCCCAAACACCTCTGATCTGTGAGAAAAGGCCAATGGGAATTGGCAAGTGGAATTTGCATGCCACTCCCCCGGACAGACGGGTATAAAAAGAGCTGGCTCGCAATCACTCATTCAGATTTTCTTCTTAGGAGCCGACTGGTGTCGAGCAGCGAGTTCCATTACCGTTCCATTCATCTCATTGAGAAGCATATGATCTTGGATATATGGCACATTTCAGAGGCTTTCTCCCCCTCTGCACGATTGATGCAGAGTAAGCCCCTGGGTTTCGACAGCTAGAAGAATATATATTTGTAAAGCAGTTCAATGGAAAGGAGGAGGCAAGAACCGGCTTTTGACAATATAAATAATATTTGAATGATAAACTTAAACAAAAGACAAAACACACACATGAAGGACATGCTCGTAAACAATCTCTCTCTCCTGCACTGACTTCCGCAGTCAGCCTTTATCCCTCTGTAAATTGAGCCTGATGTAAATTCCACCCCTCTTTCCCTGGGGGGTGCGTGCCTTCCGCCCCGTCTGCTGGCAGGTCATCCCCATCTACCTGGATGAGGGAGGGGACAAGGGGAGGGAAACAGATATAATTAAAATAGGGGGGGGGGGGGTACTTCCTGTAACAGTGTAGTACCCCCCAAAAAACACTGTAAAATTTAAAAGAGAGGGAAAAGGCCAACACGTAGCGTTGAGGAGAGAGAGAGATGAAAAAAACAAAAAACACTTACTCGGCAGTTCTCCAATACACCGTCGCATGGTCCTCGATCCCTCCTCCACCCTCTCAGGCGGACGAAAGCCATTCCTCCATGGGCGCACCGGAGTCAGACCCACGACGGACAGAATGCCCATCCACATTCCCGGCGACTCGTGGGGACACTCCTCCGCCCCTGGCAGTGGCCCTACCGCTGCAGGCTGTCGGGGAGTCACTTCCCTCCTCCCCTCGTGGACGGCGGTCTTCTTTTGACCCCTCTGCGTTTCTGGGGGATGGCAGGGCTCTCCTCTGCCCCTGGCAGTGGTTCCATCGCTCCAGGCAGTCGGGGAGTCCAGTCTCCACTTGCCTCGCGGACGGTGGCCGTTCACCTCATCTGGGCGGTCAGGCTACTCCATCCCCCGGCAGATGGCAACGATGCTCCCCCGGGTGGACAGCAGTGTCGAGGATTCCGCGACGGGCATCCATCCTCCCTCCCGGAATTTCGGCACCAGTGTAAAGCAGTTCAATGGAAAGGAGGAGGCGAGAACCGGCTTGACAATATAAATAATATTTGAATGATAAACTTAAACAAAAGACAAAACAAACACATGATGGATATGCCCGTAAACGATCTCTCTCTCCCGCACCATCTTCCACAGTCAGCCTTTATCCCTCTCGGAGGCTTGATTAGCCTGATAAGGGACGGGGTGTGTAGAATCACGACCTGGCCCCACCCTCTGCCCTGCCACAATATTCATGCAGTAAAAGAGTCCACTCCAGCCGCTCCACTCCAGTCGCTCCCCACCCTGGGCCTTCTACCTATGTGTAAGATGCTGGGTTGGTTAGTGCACACGGACCCCCCATTCTCAAGCACGCTTGTTTACCCCGGTCGAGTTCTGGACACTCTGAGCAGCTCTTTGTCTACTTTGGCAGACAGCAGAAAGAGAACACTTTCTCCAAACAGAGGCTTGCCCACTGTATCGTGGATGCCATCGTGTTGGCATACCAGGCCCAGGGCGTGCCCACCCCTTTGGGATTACGAACACACTCCACAAGGTGTGTGGCGTTCTCTTGGGCACTAGCCAATGGTACCTCTCTAGCAGACATCTGCAGGGTGAGATGGTTTCATCCAGTGTGTTATCTGCAGGTTGAGACGGTTTCGTCCTGTGTGTTGTCAGGTATGAACAGGTAAGTATGTGGGGAATGTCCTTCCTCCCTAGTCCTGTGGACGGTGAATTTGGCGAAGGAATTCATAGCCGAGACCGGTACGTGTACTAGGATGCCCTGTACTGGGGTAGGCGCTCCACATGTGCTGGTTACCTGTGGTAATCCCCTGAGTTGTATTTTCCACGGTACGGTTTCCCTGTTGTAAGATCTGCGTCTCCCTTGGGAAGAGCTCCCTTTACCACCAGTCGCTCTGTTTGTAGAGCTCCTCCTCTCTGGGTAGGACCTACTACGGCGCCTCTTCCACATGCGGCTGGTAAGCACATGCAACATATCTACCACATTAACCTCCTCTTCAGGCAGGATGTGGTCTCCAATGTGTCTTTTCCTCCTGGGAAAGGACACCTTCCCCAACTCAAATACATTTGGAGTGGCTTGCTTGCACCTGCAGTTCACATTACACAGTTCAGCTAGTCACTACATCAACACAACGTGAAGTAAGTGACAGATAGGGAACATCTCGATTACTGTTGTAACCTCCGTTCCCTGATGGAGGAAACGAGACGTTGTGTCCCTCTTGCAACAATGCTGTACTACCCGCTGAAATGTCCGGGACCCGGTCTTGGCTCCTCAGCGCAAAACCCGAATGAGTGGTTGCGAGCCAGCTCCTTTTATACCATATGGGCATGGAAATTCCACTCGCCAGTTCCCATTTGCCTTGTTTGGGGCTCCCATCAGTAACCCAGATGTCATTACGTCAGAGCTCCTTGATCTAACAACACACAGAAACACTTAAAAATAAAAGCTCTGCCAAAATAAAAGCTCGATTTAAATGAAAATGTATGACAGAAATACTTACTACTACTACTAATAATAATATAAATCAATCATATCTGTATTATATTTAAGCAATATCTAATATCTTTGTTGCTTTGTTATGCAGCACTTTATTTGACAAAAATATCTCCAAAGTTGTATTTTGGATTGTGCTGTAAGGTTCTGTATATAATCACTTAATTTGATAAAAAATAATACAATATCATGTTATATATTAATTATTACATTAATTGTTATTCTTTCATTTGATTAAAGTTTTTATTTATTTATTTAAACACCGTTTTGATGATAAAATGTATAAAATTGCTGATATGGAGTAAAAAAAAAATTGTATTCTAAAAAAGTATCAGTGCTCATACTCGTATGTATATATATATATATATATATATATATATACATATATATATATATATATATATATATATATATATATATATATATATATATATATACACAGTATATAAAACTATTGATTTAAAGTTGTTGATTATAAATATAGAAACAATATATTTTTAGTTTATTGCAAAATATTCAGATATATACATGTATACAATATAAGCAGTTTAAGAGTGTAGGGAGAGTGACTAGACTGCATCATACACAGTGCGTCATGAGAGTGAGCAGAGCTACAGAGCTCTTTTGGTGCACTTTGCTTGCTGTGATTCTCTGATTGGTAGAGCTTTCTCTTCAGGATCATAGGTAGTGCAGTTCTTCACCAGGAATTTGTCTATTAAATGCAATTTCAAACGTGTAATGCAAGTAATGCAAATCGATTAACAACTCTTAGTGTTCACAGTTGTCTAGAAGTTTTAAAGCATTTCTATTCCATTTGCATTCTGAAAGTATTAAATTGTGTGGCAAAATCATGTGTAAATATTTCTGACAGGGAACATCTGATGTTCAATAGCTTCTGACTTTGTGCGAAGGCAGCGGCTCTTTGGCTTGTATAGATGACATTGAAGTAAGTTCAAAATTACCAATATTTTTGTGCCCTAACCCTTCAAACCTCTGAAGCTCTCACTCTGGAGAGTAAACCCTTTGAGGGGATTAAGGCGTAGAGATGAGCCCTTCGGAATGGAACACACCCTGTGAATTGCTCAGAGATTAGAAAAATAGTTAATTTGATGATGGAAATTATGTACGGCTCAGGAAACACGATTAATTGGGTTCATTTTTTAACACATAATTTTTCATATAATAAAACACACTAAATTAACACAGCCCTACTTTAAAAAATGTTCATTTTATTTTTTTATCTATTGTATTGAACAATACAAGTGCATCTGCATCATTCTTTCTCAAAAGAAATGTTATGGTGTCTTGTGGTTACGTAAGCTTTCCAGGACATTGAGTCAACATTATTCCTGTAAATGCTGTAATGATGTTTGGCAGTGGGGTACAGGGGCATTTATCTCCAGCAATAAATGAAAGTGGCTCAGTATCGCTCTCTTGAGATGACTGTAAAATGAATGAAGAGCCGTTTCATATACAAGGTCACATCATCTCTCCCCAGTGCAGATTAGCATTTTTATTCACAGTGTCACAGAAGAGCTCCTGCTCTCAGTCTCTGCACACATTTCTCAGAGGACATCTATGGTGATACATTATGATAAGATATTTATCCACATAACGAAGTAATACATCGTCAATTTATTGCTGAAAAGTGTAACTTGCCTCTGTGTATCTCTCTGTTCCACTCCAAGAGAATATGATCTTTATTCATGCAACTTAAAAATATATAAAGTCAAACTGATGGGATCAATAAAACTAAACAAAACTGCTGGCCAACAAACCACACCAAACAAAAGCTGCATTATAGGGCAAAACCTACATGGTTGGTGAGATAGTCTGCATTTTTTTTTTTTTTTAAATGCTAAAGAGTCATGGACCCAATAATGAAAATTCTGTATGACCTGCATGACTTTCTTTCTTTTTCTATGGAACACAAAAGGTGAGGAACGGCAGCATGTTCATTTTCTTTTCCATATAATGAAAGTGAATGGGGCTGTCAGGCACCAAAGACAATAAAATATAAATAAAAAAAAAACACCATAAAAGTAGCCTTCTGAAGCCATATGAACAGAATGAAAGTTAATTTCCCCACTGCAAAAGGCATCTCTCAAATCTCATTGCATATATACAAATGCATCACAGAACCAAGGCATTTGGCATAACTGACAACCAACCTGCTGCAATGTGTTTTCAAATGCCATATTTAAATGTGCAACTGTGATTGAGATATGAGAACTGCGACGGAGATGAAGATCTTAAGCTTTTTGGAAGATTTTGGTCTATTTCTTAGCCAAATCTAATTACTTCAGAAGACTTTAATATAGCTCATGAGATTACATGTGGACTTTATGGTGCTTTTTCCCATTTTGGATATTGACAGAGTCCCATTCCCGTTACCTTTAGTTTATGGAAAAGAGTTGCATGAACATTCTGCTAAACATTTTGTGTCTTATAAAAGAACGTAAGAAATTCAGGTTTGCAGTGTCATGAGGGTGAAAAAAGTTATTTTCATTTTTCGGTGAACTAACATTTATACAACTAGATTCACAGTTTACTCGTTAATTAAGGGAAAATTCACCAAATTTTCTCATCATTTACTCATCCTTATGTTTATTATCTTAAACTCATATGACTTTCTTCTGTGGAACACAAACAAAGACATTTTGATGGAGATTTTTTAGAAAATATATTGGAATTTGTCAATTGCTTTAAAAAACCTTGTCCCTTTTATTTGGTACAGCAATTCTAAGACATTTACAAATATTTATGTTTATTTTTTACTCATTTTATTTTCTCAGGTCAAGCACTACTGCTAACAAGTGTGCAAAAAAGCTAAACAAAATAAGTAATTAATAATGTAAATAAATGAAAAAGAATGTTTATCGCATGTGGCGCCATGTGAGGATCGGAAGTGTGAATGGTGAGCTCTGTGCACTTTGCTTTTTTTAATACTTTTAATGACATAAACTGGTGATATCCGATACACTATGTTCCATAACTGTTCTAGGAGGACAATATGTCTAAGAATTCCAAATCCTCGGGCTCTGGAGACATTAAAAGACATTTGCTTGCTCAAGCTGACGCCCCCTGATCAGGCTACAAGCCTGGGAGTCGACTTAGATGCAGAGGTGCAGGAAATGTGGCGAGAGATGTTGAACATGTCAGCAATGCTGATGAAGGTTGTTACTGACTTGGAGGATCTTGCTGTGATCGATCAATCGATCACTGCCATTAAACCGCTCTGATGTGGTTACAAGAGTGGGGAGTGTGGTTACCTGGAGTCATCTGAGAGGGAATTATCTGCTAATCCCTAACAACCAAGGTGGATTTAGAGTGTGTCTGGGAGAAGTTGGAGGACATGAAAAACAGTCCCTGAAGGAGAAGAGGGACACTATATGGTGAAATTCCTGGATGGGCTCTTTCTGAATCTGCTAGATATAGAAGGACATGAGCTGAAAATCGAGCGAGCTCACAGGGTTCCACTCGATCAATTCAAGCCAAATTTCTGAGATCATCAGATAAAGATCTTGTGTTACATGAGGCAAGAAGTAAAGGAAGGCTTTCTTGGAAGAACCACAGCGTTCGTGAGAAACGTGATCGATTCAAGGAATGCAAGAAACTTTTACATCAGCGGAAGGTCACTTTTGCATTGATATTTTCGGCCAAGCGATATCCTTCATAAAGTCGATGAATAAGTCATCTTGTTGTACTCATGTTGCAAGCATGAGTGGACCGGCTCACTATATATTCACTTGACTGTTTGTGGAGTCTGTGCACTCTTTTTATGCTGGTTCCTCCAAGTGGCTGGAGTTTGTTTTGTAGAGTAATGGTGCATTCACATACAATGTGAAGAAAATTTTCTCCTCGCTTTGCTTGCTTAAGTTTGACCGCTGGATTATAATTTTGTGTTTAAACTCGCGTTTGCGTGAGTAACACGAACCCGTTAGTATTCCCACTTCTCTTCCGGAAGAGGAGCGGAGGAGGGGCTTCTATTACTTGGTTCATAGTAAAGTACAACCAATAGCTGGCATCAAGTTGACGCGCATATTTTCAGAACTTACCAGGTAGTCCAACTTCCTCACTTTCCTCCAAGCGATGTCTTTTTTCGTCCGGTCTCTGTACATGTATGACTTGTCATCCAATTCCGGGTGCCCACACACCGCTACAACAATTTTTTCATTAATTTTCCAGATTTCTTCTTTTACTACATCAAAACGTTAGAACTTTGGTGATATCCGGACAATCTCAACGCATCATGCGGACTTTGCATCAATATGCAAACGAAGCGAGTTTGAGTCACGCCATTCCATTCATTCACGCAACTTGGTGCGAATTCGCGTCTATTTGCATTGGCTTTGTATGTAATCACACTGTGCGAAACGCTCGCCTTCGCATTGTATGTGAACACACCATCAGGACAGTTTTATGGATGAATCTACATGCTCTTTGTGCTTATTCCACCAATTGGCTGGATTCTTTAGGTATTTACAGCTGCACGTCAAGTCTACATGTAGAGATGCTGGGGTGTACCTTATGCAATTTAAGATTTAGATCGATTCTATTGGACCCCCTCTTGATTATATAGGCTTGGTCTTAAAGACACACCCACCTGCTGGTGACACCAATCAGAAGATGGGAACACAACCCATGTTTTTTGGGGGGGGGGGGGGGGGGGTGTATTAAGATCCAAGAATTTTAGTTGAGGGTTCATAGTTTTATATGTGCTGTATTGGGCCCTAAAATTTTATTTTGCCCCAGACTCTGTGTTTAGGGCGATAAGCCAGTCATTAATATAGGGGATAATTACATAAAAAAATTGGGTCTTAGCCAGTGTTAAAATCATCAGACAGGTCAATCTTAGGCTCTCGGGAAGGGGCAGTGGATAGAGATTTGTATTTTTTGTTTTGTCTGTATACTCAGGCTCTGACCACAGGGATATTTGTTGAGGATCAGGGTGGGGGAAAGGGAATAAGGTTGGTTAAAAGTTGATTCTGTGTATATATGTTTTTCTTTTCAGTTTCATTTGTGAGAATCAATTAAAAGTGTTAATATAAAAAAAAGAATGTTTATCCCTTGATTTCGTGTCACTGGTCCAGTGTTCAAAAATTTTATTTTGAAAACAATTGTGGAAAGGAACCTCCAAGATCAAAGTTCAGAGAAAGTAGAGGCTGCTCAAACACCCATTAATGTTCAACAGAGACCTATACTTGCTCAAATGTGCAGATTTTCCCTCCATGTTGAACAAGTTAGTAATTTTTTTTTTCCAACAATATGTTTATTTGTCTTTTTTTTTTTTTTGAATGACATACAACAGAACCCCCCCTCCCAGACACAAAATACAATGTTACCATATATAAAATGTTATATCCATAATGTCCTTTGACACAAGTTAACAGAGACCAACCATCTCCCAACGAGCAGATCGCTGACTGTAAAAAATTATTCATGAGCGTCGTCCTCCTCTTGATTTTCTGTTAAGTCTGTGCCTTCTGCAAAAAGCATGAAAGGTCTCCAAATACTTTCAAACAAGTCCTTTTTTCCTTTTAGCAAGTAAGTGATGCGTTACAAACGAAGAGTAGCCAACATCTGCTTAACCCATTGTCCAATACTAGGTCCTCTTATGTTTTTCCAGTGCAGTGGAATCAACATTTTAGCTTGTAATAAACATATATCAATGAACAGCTTCTCGCTTTTTGTATATCTTGTGTGCTTGGGATATAAGCCTAAAATTATAATAGAAGGTTCCAGAGGAAGGTCTTTAGAAATAATATCCTTCACAGTTTGCTTTATTGCACCCCAAAATGTCCTAATTTCTCTGCATTCCCAAATACAATGGAACAGTGTTCCCTTTTCTTCTCCACACTTTGTACATATGTCTGGGATATTTGGATTGTATTGGTTTAATTTAGCAGGAGTGACATAAACACGCATAAGCCACTTGTATTGTAATAATCTTTCTTCCAGGCCTCTAATTTTAAGGTTGAGTTATCTGGGGAGTGTGATAACAGTAGTTTATAAAGTTGTGAGATTGCTCCCTTTTTAAAGCTATTTTCACTTATCATTTCTTCTAACTTAGATTTGGGTGGTTTCCATAAATTGCTTTGTTTTGTTCCTATATAACTTCTGAGTTGGAGATACTTGAAAAAATATTTCCTTTGAATGTTGAATGTATGTCTAAGCATGTCAAATGACATCATGTTGTCTGAGTCTGTTGGATATAGATCTTGAATTTTCTCCAATCCATTTAAGGCCCATTGCTTAAACACTGCATCGGCTCTCCCCGGGGAGAAGTTCTGGTTTCCCCAAATTGGGGTTAGCAGTGATAAAATAACTGGTTCTTTAATATATCTTTTAACATTATACCACACCTTAACCATGTTTTTAACTATTGGATTTTTAGTTTTCTTCAACAAATTAGCTTCTGTATCAGAAAAAAGGTACAAAGGCAACAGAGGGCTCAAGCTGTTACTTTCCATTTCTGTCCATTGGGGGGCGTCATTTTTGCTAAAATAGTACCCTATAGATCTAAGCTGAGCTGCCCAGTAGTACCATACTACGTTTGGGCACATCAGGCCTCCTTCATGGTAGGGCAAATGGAGTAACGACAGTCTTATTCTAGCACGTTTGTTTGACCATATAAAATCGAGAAGCAGTTTCTTAAATGTTTTAAATCAGTCAGCAGGGGGTGGCAAGGGAATATTCTGAAAAACATACAACAGTTTTGGAAGTATATTAATTTTGTAAATATTAATTCGACCAATAAGAGACATGGGAAGAAGAATCCACCTGTTGACACAATCTCTAATTTCGTTAGTAATCGATTCATAATTATGCTGAACAATTAAATCTAAATTTGGAAGGATATGTATTCCTAAGTAAGTAAATTTAGAAACTGATTTGAATTGTGAAACAACTATAGGTGGATTTTCTCTCTCTCCTTTATCTAGCAACAAGATAGATGATTTTAATCTGTTAATTACATATCCTGAAATATGACCAAACTCCTTAATTAGTTTTAACAAAGCAGGAATAGATGAATTTAGTTGTGAAAGGAATACAATTATATCATCTGCATATAACGACAGTCTGTGTTCTACCTGATCAATTGTAATTCCGGTTATGTGTAAGTGTGACCGTATTGCTATAGCCAAGGGCTCAATTGCTAAAGTGAAGAGCAACGGAGATAACGGACACCCCTGCCGACATCCTCGTTTAACTAAAATTGGTTTAGACACGTTTTTATTTGTTAAAATCTCTGCAGTTGGATGTAAATATAATAACTGTATCCATTTTTGAATTTTTGGTCCAAATCCAAAGCGTCCTAACACCTCAAAAAGATAGGCCCACTCTACCCTGTCAAATGCTTTTTCGGCATCCAGGGAGAGAAGGGCCGTATCCTTAGTGTCGATTAATGCTTGAATGACATTGAGAACCCTCCTAACATTGTGCAGACCTTGCCGACCCAAAACAAAGCCGTTTTGGTCCCTGTGGATGATCAATTGAAGGGTTTCCTGTAAACGAGTTGCTAGTAATTTGCTGATTATCTTAAGATCTGAGTTAAGCAGGCTTATTGGCCTCATATTCTCACATTTATCTCTAGATTTTCCAGGCTTAGGTAATAAGATAATTAGTGCACTGACCACTGAGTTAGGGAGGTCCCCATCTATAAAAGCTTCCTGTAACATTTCCAATATTAGCTTTACCAACTTTCCCTTAAACTTTTTATAAAAGTCGATTGGAAACCCATCAGGTCCAGCTTTTTTACCTGTGCTCATATTATCAATTATTTTGACTATTTCATTTTCACTAATGTCACGGTCTAATTGTTGGCTAAGGTCTTCTGCAATAGTTGGTATGTTTAACTTGTCTAAGAATATTTTTTGTGTGTTTAGATCTGTATGGCCCTGAGAATCATAAAGTTTTTCATAATAATTTCTAAATTCTTTATTTATCTCTATTGGATCCACAATTGTCTCTCCTTTTGTATTTATTATTGACGTTATATTTTTTTGTGCTTCCAATTGTTTAATTTGCCATGCTAAAATCTTACCGGGCTTCTCCCCCTGTTCATAAAAAGACTGATTTAACCTTAGTATGTTGGAGGCTGCCCTATCCGCTGTAGCTTTATTATACTGTGCTTTTAACAGCTCTTTTTCTGCTTGTGAATTCTTATCTCTAAACAACTGCTTCTCCAAATTCTTTATTTTTTGTCTTTTCTTGCGCAGTTCTTTAGATTTTGAGGAAGTATAAGAAATTATATAACCCCTTATACAGGCCTTAAAGGCATCCCATTTGACATGAGCAGTGGTTTGTGTTGTGTTTATACTAAAATATTCATCAATTTTATTCCCTACATATCCTACAAAAGATTCATCCTTGAGCCATTTTTGATGTAAACACCATCTAGGAGGGTCTATCAATAAATCTTTATGAGTATATTTTATGTTACATGAAGCATGGTCTGATATTGTAATACTATCATAGGAACATTCTCCCATATTAGGCAACAAGTCTGCCGAGATCAGAAAGTAATCTAAGTGAGTATATGTATTAAATGTTTTAGAGTGACAAGAGTATGTAATATCGATTGGATTATAATGTTGCCAAATATCTACCAACTGCAACTCCTTCATAAGGTTCTGGATGATTTCTCTGCTTTTATGATGAGTCTGGTCAATTCCAGTGGATCGGTCTAGAATTGGATTTAAAACGCAGTTCCAATCTCCACCAATAATATTTTTCCCTGAGAGAGAAGAAATGGTTAGAAATAAATTTATAAAGAATCGATCATCACCTATATTAGGTCCATATACATTCACTAAGTTGAAATTTTCATGTAAAATAGATCCTTGAATAATCAAGTATCTTCCAAATTTATCTTTTATAACATTTGTGACATGCAATGGTACCGATTTATGAATTAGTGTAATTACACCTCGAGCTCTAGATGTAAATGAGGATGCATACATCGATCCCTGCCACCTCCTGCTTATTCTGATATTTTCCTCCCCAAGAGTGTGGGTCTCCTGCAGGAAAACTATTTTAGAGCCTAGATCTTTTATTTTATTCATAACCTGCTTGATCTTTTTAGGTCTACTTAAGCCCCTGCAATTCCAGGAAGTAAATTTAATTTCTAATTTTTGTGTCATCTAAGCAAACATACAATAGCATTATTTTTACACAATATAAATGTGTCTGAGAGTTAACACACACTAGAACCCTGCAACACGAACTAAAAGCTGCGAACAACACAAACATCACAAAGACAAACCCCCCCCTTCCCAGCTAACTGGGTAAACCCCTGAAATACACTACTTCCAACCGCTAACATCGTCAGATTCCTGAGATCTGAACTGTTGTCAGTGTAGAAACATCTCAACGTTCACCTGCAACTGTATTCAAATACTGTATCCTTTTTGAACAATGCTTGCATTTACAACTTCAAAAATGCTTGATCAAAAATACCTACAATATGTGGTTGTTACGGCAGTGGCAGTACCTATAGACACAAGTCATTCTGTTTCTTCTGTATCCATTTGGATCTTCTGGACAAATATCTTGGCCTCCGCTGGGGAGGTGAACTTGTGAACTTTCTCCTTGTATGTCAGTACCAACGTGGATGGGGAAAGAATGCCATGCCGCACCCCTAGTTTACGCAGCTGGTTGCGAACAACATCGAACTGCTTCCGCTGCCTGTGCACCTCCGTAGCGATATCAGCAAACAGCTTAACACATGGTTCTTGTAGAAGATATCCTTCTTTGTTTTGGCAGCTCTTATTACCGTTCTCGGCGAGGCATCGGTGTCTCTCTTTGGCCCGACGCGGTGAGCCCTTTCCAGGACTAAAGGGTGACGCATTGGGTTTAACTCCAGCCCGTCTGGCAGCCAGCTCTCCAAAAACCCGCACATGTCGGAACCCTCACAATTTTCAGGGAGACCCACCAGCCTAAGATTGTTCACACGCGATCTTGTTTCCATATCAACCATTTTGTCCTCAAGATGTTTATTTCGTTTCTGTAAACTCTCGACCACCGCTTTCAAGTCGACCTGCTCGTCTTCCACGTTAGACAAACGCACCTCTGCCTCGGCCATCCGCTCTGTACATCCAGACATATCCTTTCTTGTTTCTTCTATAGCTTTCAGTACACCATCAAATCTTCCCGCGAACTCTGTTTTCAAATTGCGTATCTCTCCCAATATCTCATCTTTAGCCATATTTAACAGCTGTTGGTCTTTGCCGAGTGGAATCATCACGTTATTGTTCACATCACCTTCGTTAGTTTCTTTGCTGGCAGCGTTAGCATCATTCGTAATGTTAGCTTCCTTGCTAGCTGGCTGCTCCATGCCATGTGATCCAAAGCCTGTTAATTTGGATTGCGTTGTTGATTTAGGCTTATCTCTACTCCCTCTTCCAGCGCCAGGCATTTCTGCGCCAGTTTCACAGTTTCAGAAAGTTTTTGGCTCAACTAAAAGGATTAGTCAGGATTGTAGTAGAGAGCAGGCTCGAACGTGACCTTCTAGCTTGCGGCCATAACCGGAAGTCCCAGTAATTTACATTTTAACTGCAATTATCTATGTATTCAGTTTTAAAACTCTAGTTCATCCTTTGACCAAGGTGATGCAGGGAGAGGTCAGTAAGTTGCAGTTCGACTGTAAGCTTGTGGCAGTTTATTTCTGGTGGAGTCCATCTTAAAGGTGTCATGAATTTATTTAATTTTTTTTAAGATGTTTCTTGAGGTCCACATATAATGTTAGTGTGATTTTTTTCATTAAAATAGAAATAATTGGTCATTTTCTATACAGTTTTTGTGCCTCTGATACAAATGCTCTGTTTTTTGGGGCATGTGTTCTCGAAAACTTCAGTGTAAATGCCCATTGCTGTGATTGGGTAACATCTTTACATGTGGATATGTGTAAACGTCCCGGCCATTACGCATGTGTGGGTTTGTTTTGAAAACTTAGGATGGTTAAAAAAAATGACAACCGGGGGAATTCATCCATACATGTTGAGCCAGAGTCTGATCCCGAATTAACCCCCTCCACAAACACCACGGATACTGCAGTCTGTGACAGCATGGTACATAATCACTGTAATTTAATTGTCTATTTGTCTAATTGGTATTACTTTTATTGTTGTGGTAAACCAAGACATGACACAACGGTGTGTATCTTGTAACATAGTTCTGGCATTTTCCAACGTTGAAACATTTCCGTGTTTTACAAATGCTTTGTAATGCATGACAGTGCCAACTAAAGTTTAAATACTTTGTACTAGCACATTTATAACTGTCAAAGGATATACTTGCAGTGCAACATGTAAACGTATACAGGATAAAACTTACTGGTGTCATTCTTCATATATTCATCATTCATCATATTTTCAGTGTAGTGACAAACACATATGTTGTTCATTACAATGAGTCATGTTTTAATTAAAAAGGAAAGAGATTGTCTAAATATATTGCTATCAATACTTTTTGGTGAATCTGAGGCAATTGTGCCATCATGCCAAAAGAACAAAAAATATATGCTGCTTAGAGATCCATTAAAACTAATTCACGAGCATCTAAAATCACTAGAATTAAATCAAATACTCAGTACACATCTAACCGTCTGTAACATACGTAGCAAAATGGATACTCACACTTGTTTGTTGCGACATTACAGTCAGATCCAATATAGTTGGCACTGCATCAACTTTTAATTTAAGTCTCTGCAAAGCCTGCTTCAAACTGTGTCTTGTTTGTGAAAGAATCATCAGTAAAATGAAGCGAACAAACAAACACGTTCTTACCCAAGCGATCCGGGACTTCATTAAAAATAAACATCAGCCACTCTAATGTTGGGTTCCCTTATCAAAAGTTATTGGTAACATCATCAGAATGCGCGAGTAGCAGGGCTATAAATAGATGTGCCACAGGTGCATCATCAGGTCTTTTGTCAGAAGACCACTCTGTGATGTGTTGTGCTTCTCAAGCCTCTCAAACTCTGTATTTTCCTCTGTTAGGAGTTAGATTTGTCAGTCAGTTTGCAGAAATGTTGTTTTTTGTTCTATCACTTAAGTGTGAAAGACAAAGAGAAAATGAGTGATAAAGCAAACGGTGTGTGTTTTGTTTTGTTTGTTTGAGGGAAGAGCATGCTGCTCTTGCGTTAGAGCGAGGCGAGTGTGAGCATTGTGAGCTGCTCACAGTGAAGATGCTGCGCGCTCGTCTCGCTTATTTCCAAGAGCAAGCCCCCACCATTTCATCGTGGGGCTCACGTATGGATCTGGCTGAGGAGTGTGAGACGGGTTCGTCCCTATCACTCGCTCTCTCTCCAGATCCAACCGGTCCCTCGCATGATCTCGAAGCACGCCTTGGCGCCTCTTCAGTTCAGGAGAGGGATGATGAGTCTCTTGGGACTGCGGATTCTGAGTTGCTCTGAGCATTCCTTGCATAATAATAAAGCGGTCGAGGAATTGCTCAAGGTTGTTACTCGTGCGGTGGCCAGACTACAGTTAGACTGGCCGCATGAACAAGAGACCCCCAAACAATCAATATTAGAGGATAGATTTCTGTCTGGTGGCCGGGGAGAGGGAACTCAAAGTCAGTCTCTCCCCTTCTATGATGATATCCATGACGAGTTGACTCGTTCATGGAAGACACCTTATACTTCCCGTGTCTTTGTGCCCTCAACGTCGGCATATTCGACTATCGTGGGTGCTAAGTATCGGGGGTATACGACGATACCATGGGTAGAAGAGACGCTTACGGGATGTCTCTTGCCTGGTATGGCATCATCATTAAAAGGACCAACTCTCCCCACAAAGTGGTGTAGAACCACCTCAACGCTTGAGGGGAAGGCTTATCAAGGTCAGGCTGGTGCCGCTCTACACACCATAGCGGTGTTACAAGCACACCAGGCTGATCTATTGAAGGACCTGAGTGCGGGGAGTACTATCGACGAGGAAGCGTTTTCAGAGCTTCATTGAGCCACGGATTTATCTCTCTGTGCGACCAAGCAGATGGCTTGCGCTATCGGCCGTTCAATGGAACCTCTCTATTCCCGCCACCTCCGGTGATTCGGTAGCTAGAGGTTTCCAGAGAAATGTTGGGTGTTCTGTTGCTTCTTATTGTCACCCAGGATGCGGAACATCTAACATTCCCTCAACGGGAAGTATCAAAACTAGCACCCAGTTTAGAGAACCTGGCAGCTTGGAAGCTGCCGCCAAGTTTTTCTACATGGGTCCTAAAGACAGTAGAAAAGGCTAAAGAATTCTATTCGTTTTCCATCCTTCGCATTTCAATGGCGTGTTTCCCACTATCGTGGAACCGGAACAAACACATTTACTGTTACAAGAGCTGTAATATCCTCTGGTCAGAGAGGCCATAGAACATGTTCCCCTTCTAGGGAGAGAGTCAGGTTACTACAGCAGATAATTCCTGGTTTCCAAGAAGGATGAGGTATTGTGTCCGATCTTAGATCTTCGAGGCTTGAACTGTTTGGTCAAGGAACTCATGTTCAAGATGTTAACTGTCAGAATGGTAGTGTCACAAATACAACATCATGATTGGTTAGTCTCGATCGATCTCATAGACACATTTTCATTTTGCCACAACAGCTTTTGTGGGTGAAGCTTTCCAATATTGGGTTCTTCCATTCAGCCAAGCCTTATCACCTCGCACATTCACAAAGTGCATGGATGTAGTACTGGCTCCATTATGACTCTGGGGCATCCGCATTTTGAATTATTTAGATGAATGGCTGATTCTAGCACAGTCACGAGAACTGGCATTACAGCACAGGAATATTGTCTTAGCTCACCTGGTTGCCAACGCCAAGAAAAGCATTTTCTCCTACCCAGAGAATGACGTATTTAGGGATCATATGGAATTCGGTCATGATGCGGGCACAGGTATCTCCCGCTAGAATCAAGACCATTCAGTATACCCTGAGCAAATTCAGGCTAGGCCAAATTTGTTTTACTTAGATCTCATGGCGTCTGCTTCCTCTGTGATTCCTATGGTCCATCTGCATATGAGACCATTTCAGTTGTGGCTCAAAGCCAGGGGTTTCACCCAAGGGCCAATCCCCGAAGGCAGATAAGGTTTACGCGCCGTGAGCTACGTACACTTTCTATGTGTTTCAGACCCCGGCTCCACGCTTTGGGTCCCACTCTAGGTGCGTCTTGCTGTCACAGATTGCTAACGACAGACACCTCCCTGTCGGGCTGGGGAGCGGTCTTAAGTGGTCATCCAGCTCAAAGGGTATGGGAGGCCCATCAGCTCGATTGGCACATCAACTGTGTCGAAGTTGATGGGTGTATTTCTGGCCCTGAAATACTTCCTCCAGCATTTGAGAGGCTGCCATGTCCTGGTGTGAGTGGACAACACAGCAGCAGTCTCTTACATAAACCATCAAGCAGGTCTACGGTCACGCCAGTTAAACAGACTGGTAAGACAGATTCTCCTTTTGGCCCAGGGCAAGCTCCTGTCAATCAGAGCAGTATATATCCCTGGATGCCTGAATGTGGGAGCAGACTTATTGTCCAGACAAAAAATACTGATGGGAAAATGGAAAGTCCACCCCGAGGTAGTGAAACAAATCTAGCTAAGATTTTATGAAGCAGAAGTAGACCTCTTTGCCTCCTAACAGACAGCGCAATGTCCCATTTACTTCTATCTGAGTCATCCAGCCCCCCTGGGTCTGGACGCATTAACACATACATGGCCCAAAATACGCCTGTATGCATTCACTACGGTTTCTCTGCTCTCGGGAGTTCTAGCAAGAGTATGTCAACAAGGTTCATGCCTCCTACCGATGGCGCCGCGATGGCTGAACAGAGTATGGTTCTTGGAGATAATAGCTCTCCTCGACGGTCCGCCTTGGGCGATACTGTTAAGGAGGGACCTCCTGTCTCGAGTGCAGGGGACAATATTTCATCCCCTGCCTGAGTTGTGGAACCTTCATGTTTGGCCCCTGAAGGCTACCAACTGAGGTATACTGGGTTTTCACCTGAAGCTATTGAGACCCTTCTGAGTGCTAGGGCTCTTTCTACTAGAGGAACTTATGCCAATAAATGGGGTGTCTTTGAAAGGTGGTGTACTACACGTAATGCAGATCTGTTTAACTGCCAGATTGCTTCAGTTCTGCCCTTTCTGCAGGAAAAATTACCAGCAGGCACATGTTCCGCCACTCTCAGGGTTTATGTGGCCGTCCTATCGGCTTGCCATGCCTTGATCGACGAAGTGCCACTAGGGAAACATCCTTTGCCTACTCGCTTTGGTCATGGAGCTAGGCAACAGAGGCCTCCCGTTAGGACCAGGATCCCTTCATGGGACTTAGCTATAGTCCTTGAGGGTCTGGTTGAGACCCCCTTTGAACCTCTAGAGTCGGTGTCTGACAAGCTCCTTACTCTAAAGATGTTTTTACCTTATGCTATTTGCAGGCTCTGTGCTTGCCATCCTGCTTAGACTTTGCCACAGGAATGCCGAAAGCAATATTGCATCCTGACTACCTGCCCAAGGTTCCTTTTCGATGCTGGATCAGAAGAAATAATGCTGGATCAGAAGAAATTTCACAGACTGTGTCCAGTCCGTGCTCTTCAGGCCTAAGTCCACCGCACTAGCCAGTCACGTAAATCAGGGCAACTATTCATCTGACATTGGGGCCATAACAAGGGGACGACCTCCACAAAACAGACAATATCACACTGGGTGAGGGATGCTATTGCCCTGGCCTATGAGGCGCGTGGTCAAGCTTCGCCAGCAGGCATCAGGGCTCATTTTACCAGAGGGTTTGCTTCTTCTAAAGCTTTAGCTGGGGGTGTCCCTCTACATCATGTTTGTGATGCGGCAGGCTGGTCCTCTCCGCATACATTCAAAAGATTTTATAGTTTGGATTTTCATGCCACTACGGGCTCTTATGTCCTTGAGTCAACATCAAAAACTCATGTCTGAGACCTCTCGCTCTCTTGTGCACACACACAACACAACCGTAAAGGTTCCAGACACCCACATTGCGGCGGTGTGGGTATTCTCATTCCCAAAGCACTGAATCAGCGCAGCATTAAATGCAGCTTTTAATAAGGGAATGCTTCATTGCCGCACTGAGGATGTCCCAGGACTGCTCTTCAGACAAAAGACCTGACGATGCACTTGTGGCACATCTATTTATAGCCCTGCTACTGGCGCATTCAGATGATGTCAGCAATAGAGGCTATAAATTCTAGTAAATTTTATTGACGTGTTGCACACATATTCACAGCTGGTCACTCCTAAAAGACGTTTCCTAAAGCACTGAATCAGCACAGCATCTCGTTCCGCTTTTTCAGGGAACAAGGGTTACATCAAAGTAACCGAGACGATCCTTGCGAAGCAAATGCAAGAGATCTAGTTTCCCACAACCTGGCACTGCACATCTTGACATCTTCGTGGCCACAGGTGGGCGGGCCTTAGCAGTGTCGATGATAAAGTAGGCATTGATTTGTTTATACAGAGGCTGGCCTGTGCTGGTGTAATACCTCACTATTACGCATAAGTGAGAAGGAAGTAGAGAACAAGCCATTTTGGCACCTTGGTTTCAATAAAGTCTTTTTTGGTTCTGAATTTTACAGTATGTTATAAAGTGCAATGAACTCTTATATGTCAAGATATCATGGCAAGTTTGATTTTCCACTACACGACCCCTTTAAGTCCAAGTTTCAGGCAGTTTCCAGTGAAATATCCCATGTCTGTCAGTCTCTGTGAAGTCCATTGTAGTAGACTGAAGTGATATCTGGCTGGCACAGGCTGCAGATCATCGTCATCACTCAGCAAAACGTAGCAGTGGGAGTTGGACATCAGACGGGACCAGAGCTGGATCTGGCAGGCTCTGGTAACCTCAGGATATATATCTTGAGGTTAAGACAGGGAAACACATTGAATAATATAAGCGTAGATGCCATTAACTTTAAAGCATGATTATAAATATTAAAAGTGTTTCAGGTTCCGGCATACCTAAGTAATGCAGCATAACTATGAGTTGATGGATAAATTAGGTGTATATCTGGCTGAAAATAAAAGTCATGAACCATGTTAGGAAGACAATTCTATAGTTTAGGATCTACGTCCTTTTGTGGATTTTGATATTCTAGGAGCTATTAACAGGCCAGAATTTTGCAATCTTAGTGAATGTGATGGAATATAGCATGGTAGAAGGTCACATAATACTGTGGAACTAGACCACTTAAAGCTTTTTTAAGTAGTAAGAAGTATTTTAAAATGAATACAGAATTTCTCGTTTACACATTCAAAGTGGTAGTGGTCTGATAAATAGAATCTAAACCATGATATAAATGCCAACACAATTCTCAAGCCAATTCAAGTTAAGTCAAGAATGTCACAATCAATGGTGTTGAAGGCAGCACTAAGATCTAAAAGCACTAGAAGATTATTGCAGCCATGATCAGATGTTATGAGCAAGTCATTTGTAACTGTGATGGGTGCTAAACACCAATCTGTGGTTTCTTTATAGGCAGTTTAATAACTGCTATCATAACATTTCTGTTGCTACAGACACTATCCTTCCATGCACCGCAAAATACCTCTAATTTTGTATTCATCCACTTGCATTCCATTTTTCTGAGCTGCTCTCTTGAGAGCATGATTGTGATCATTGTACCAAGGTGCGTGGTCTTTGTCTTTAGCATAAAGAAAGTGATGTGAGTTTGAGACAGCATAAGAGTGAATAAATGATGAGAGAATTATCCTTTTTGATTGAAGTAGACAGTTTTATCCAAAGCATCTTGCAAATGAGAATAAAACCAGCAGAAGCGATTAATCCAAGGGAGAACACAATACAATAGTGCTACTTACCAAATTCCCATGAGCACCAGAGCAGAACGCTAGAGCAGAAGTTCAAGTGCATTTTTAATAAATGTGAAAGGGCTGGTTAGTCTAATAGTGTCTGATAATGGGAGGGTTACTGAGATAAAGTGAGTAGTATTCAGTTGGTCATGTGATCTCATCATGGCAGCCACTGTAAAATGGTGTGCCACTACATATATAACTGGAGTTTTTATCTCATGTGAGCCCAGAAGAAAATGCAGACATGGCATACTCGGATGCCATATAATATTTATTTAGCAGATTACATTTACAACAATTAGGTTATTAAATATTACTTCAAGTAATTGTTTTTGTATAGTGCTTTTCACAATCCATATCCTTTCAGAGCATCTTAACAGAAAAATCGTATTATGTCTTATAGTCCCAATTTAGCCGTTTCAATGAAAAAATGTAATTGAATGTAATGCCTTAAAATTATTTGTCTTTAGGCCCCATGCCAAAGTTGATTGTGGCAAGGAACAAAAAATCCATAAGATGCTATTTATTGAAGAGAGAGTGAGAGAGAGAGAGAGAGAGAGAAAACCTTAGGAGAAACCAGGCTAACCTTGGGGAACCAGTTTCCCTTTAGCTATACGGCATGAATATAATGCCAAAATCAGTTATCTATGCACTGATGAGCCAAAACATTATTACCACCTGCCTAATATTATGTTGGTCCTCTGTGTGCTGCCAAAATAGCACTGACCCGACGAGACATGGACTCTACAAGACCCCTGAAGTTGTCCTGTGGTATCTGGCACCAAGATTGTGACTTGTGCCACTGTAGATGTTCTGTCTGTTCGGACCAGACGGAATAGCCTTTGTTGCCCTTGTGCATTGATGAGCCTTGGACGCCCATTACTCTGTTGCCGTTTTGTGGTTTGTCCCTCCTAGGACCACTGTTGGTAGGTATTCACCACTGCTGGCTAAGAGCACCCCACAAGCCTTGCCATTTCAGAGATACTCTGACCAGTCATTTGGCCATTCAATTTGGCCCTTGTCAAAGTCACTCAGGTCTTTACTCCCGCCCATTTCTCATGCATTCATGATTGTTTGCTTAAAATGTAATCTAATCTACCCAGACCTTGACATGTGGCCTTGTTAGGAGTTGATCAGCGTTATTCGCTTCACCTGTGTGTGGTCATATTGTTTTGGCTCATCAGTGTATGTGCACTGACAGTAAACTAAAAGTTGATCCTGAAATGGCTGCTGAAGTCCATGTAGATCCACTGTTTTGTGGTGTTTGGCTGATAAAGGCAAACTGATTAGTTTGTAGTAATTTATTGTCTATGTATTTCATAACAAAAAAAGAAATCAAGATGCAAGCAGTGTTACTCGCTGTTCAACTGGATTGCGGTTAGCAGTTTATTCTCTATAGAGGCCATCCTAAGATCGAGGTTTATATGGCTGGAGTTGGCAGCAGTTCATCCTCGGTGAATTCCATTGGTGTATACTGAAGTGATGCAGACAGTGATCTTAGAAGCACCACTTATTGTCTGAATGGCACTTGTTAGGTTTGTTAGAGGTTAAATCCATATCTTCAAAAGTGATGTGATAAGTGTGTGTGAGAAACAGATTCAATCTAATTTTTGTAAAAAAAAAAAATGTTTTAACCTTCAAAGGCCTGGTCAGCATTCACTTGTATTGTATGGACCCACAGAGCTGAAATATTCTTCTAAAAACCTTCATTTGTGTTCAGCAGATGAAAGAAAGTCAAACACATCTGGGATGGAATGAGGGTGAGTTAATGATGACAGAATCTTCATTTTAGCAGCTGCAGAAGATTTGAAAGCCCCGGATCACGGTAGGCCCCTAGGCTGCAATCTAGGTTAGCCTGTGCATAAATCTGCCCCTGAGAGAGTCTACAGCTTGTATTTAGACACTGTAATGATGCACAATCTATAAATTAAAAACACACTCATCTATAAATTATTACCTTAATTTATTAACTAAATGGCTTCTATAGTAGCATTTTAACTGGAAAGAGTGCCACCTATTTGTGAGTTGTTGTCCTACACATGTACAATAGATACACAGTAAATCTTTAGCATTACTGCAAGGATTTAAAGTACTTAAAATAAGATGATGCTTATATTACTTACAAATGTAATTTGTCTGAAAGAAAAAAAATCATGGTTTATATTCTGCAACATTACAATCAAAGGAATATTGCAAATAAATAACATTATTGTACAGCAAATACATTGTCAGTATTGTCAAATCAATATTGTGCAGATGAGCAACTATATATAACTAAGTGTGTGTGTGTGTGTGTGTGTGTGTGTGTGTGAGCACTACACACAGTTTTGGAAGTATGTGTAGGTCTCTGTATAATATCTGCAAATATTAACCCTATAAATCTGTGCATATTATATTTCTAAAAACTTTACAACATGATTAATATATATATATATATATATATTTTTTTTTTTTTTTTGGCTCCCAGTGAAAGTTTCTAAACTTCTGGAAGTAAAATACTTTGAAAAAAGTTTGCCTAAAAAGGATCCCCTTCACAATGTCTTTTTTAGGTGAGATATTTGCTGCTTTTGATAAAGTAAAAGAAACAATAATGTTAATTATCTTTTTAAAAGCCAGAGAGAGAGATCTTGTTACACTCTTGACTCAAGAGAAACTTCACAGCTGCATTGAAAAGCAGCAGTATTTAACTCCGGGTCAGATTTGACCCGCGCATAATAGGTGTAGGCAAAAACTTTGACATTGGATAAATATAAACAAATATTTTAAAAACCTAAACTTTTTTTTCAATGTTGAGGATAACCCAAAAGCATTTTGACCAAACTTTAGGTTAAGTCTAGTTTTTCACTATTTTTAACACTTAAACAACTAAAAAAAAACAACCCGAAAAAAACAGGAGGGTTAAACAAAAAAATAATAAAATACAAATAAATTTGCAACAACGTTACAAGAACAAATTTTCTACAAGATGTCAACAAATTAGAACAAATCATTCTATTTATCATCACCCAATAAGCGATCAAGCATGGGTGGTGCTATGAAGGGGCTTGCAGGTGCTTCAGCCTCCCCAAGAAAGTCCACAGCACCCCCGCAGCAACCCCAACAAATTTTTGTTAGCCTATTCATAAAGATGAGGGAATTACTCAAGAATATGTAGAAATGCTATTTCCAAGTCATCAGAATTGAAAGCTTTAGTTTAGTTATTGCAAAAAAAAACAAACAAAAAAAACAATCCTGTGGGAGCATGTCCCCGGACCCCCTTTGACAATAATACTACACTATTATCTTTATGTAGGATATCTTCCTCTGGAAATGCGTTGGCTTTTATACTGAGTGACAGCAGGTAGTGCCAGAGCGATTTATAGATTTATAGTCACGGCTTGCAAACAGATATTAAAACATATTTCTGTGCCTAGTTTAGTTTCCGCATATTAGTATAGTTTAGTGATTTTAGCTAAGCTCCCCGTCAATGATCTGGCACCCCATAGTACCAGCAAACAAAATTCTCTGGCATGCCACCCCTGCGCTCCAGCCACCTGTGACCTCATTATACATCGTACCTACGTAACTTGAGTTTTTGCATAGCAGAATTTCACACAAGTGACCACGCTACTATGACAGACAGAGAACATGGACAAGTTCTTGAAAAGGAAAACTAACAACCCTGAACCTGGACCCTCTTGAAGTGGAGAACTAAAAAGAAAGCAAAAACAGTGAGCTTGGGACAATACAGTGACTGTTATCTGTCAGATGAGTTCACTTTCACCAGCGATCCCTCAGCAGCACTACCCTTATGTCTGGTCTGTGGGGAGAAACTACCCTGCAGCGGTTCCTATATATATATATATATATATTCTGATCTTAAACTTTCAACTTTCTCAGTGCAAGCCGTTGTCATCCTATCATCACTGCTGAAAACAACATTTACGAGTGCATGGTCACATGATACATCTTATATTTCTCAGCACTGGCCTCAAGATGAACTGGAAAGACCAATCATAATCGTTTGTGATACTGGATAAAGAATTGTATTAATTAAAACATTTTAAAATGATTTATTTTTTAAAGTAAATTGTTTCTCTGTTTAATGTCTTTAACAAACAAAATAGTTGAAGTATGTGTCAGTGAGTGGTGTTTTGTTTGTAAATGGTGTTTAAGCTTGCTATCTCAGCAGTCTTACATACCACAATGTGATTTGTTCATTTTGGATATTCTGTTCTAGAAATGATTGGTTCTGCACGATCCCATTGCTGTTTCACAACTCAATTTATCTGAATTCATTAACAGACTCTTTCTGTTTGGGTCAGAAATCTGAGTCCCTAATGGTCCAAGTGAAGATAAAATGCTGGAAGTACATTTTGATAATGTATATCAAATATTTCCCTTCAGACGAGGGGTAAAACTGGACTAAAGTCCATCTGGAGGAAAAGGCACTTTTTAGTAGATTTTTTCTGAAAACACTATAAATAACAAAAAACCACCACAGCACTTTCCTCAACACCAGTTTGTCTCTATGCACTGCAAAATTTTCTGAACCATGAAGTTATCACATACAATGACAAAAGGTCATCTTAAGACCTATTCACACCAAAAGCATTGCAAAAAACCTAGAGGCCCATTAACATTAAAAGGAGAGCTAATATTGTCTTTAAAATTGGTGGAGCTAAATTACTTTCAATTTTACTTCAGTACGGTAAGTGGCACAATGCACCTTTCAGCTGGTTATTCAGACCTTTCAGCTATTACGAATAAGAAGAACTACTTGACAAGTTGCTAAACAACCAGGTAATCCAAATTTGAAAAAACAAGCGAGTTCTCTAGCAAGCTGATCGGAAAAAGAAACTGGATTTCTCTAGAAGAGTTGTTGATTTGCTCAACGAGGAAGAAAACATTCAAGACACTTTCATAATCTATTTTCAGTCACTTGCTGGACAATGTGACTGACAGTATGAACATGTACACCAGAGTCTGAGGGGTGCCCTTACAAAAATCATGTTCACATGCAAATGAGCTTTGCGGCAAACTCTATTGTTGCCGAAGGTTTGCTGCAGGTTCACCACTACTGGTGAAGATCTGCAAACTTCTGGCAAACATTTGTGGTGAATGACAAGCTCTTTTGCATGTGAAAATACTGAGTGGGAAATTTGCAAGATTTTTTGCAAGGGTGATTAGACAGAATCGAGTGTAAAAATAATAAATTCGAACAATACTGATAATATGCCATTGACATGCACATCTACTTGCCTTATGTAGTCTATATTGGTTAAAAATCACTGCATAATGCACATGTAATGACTGTTGTCTATTGAAACAACACGGATAACATGTATTTTTTCAAAAGCTTGATTGTTATGAATTAAATGTGACATCTAAACCCTCCAAGACTACAACTACTGTTGTAACCAAGACATTGGAGGGAATGGGACGTTGTGTCCCTCTTGCCACAATTCTGAACTACCCGCTGAAATGGCTGGAACCTGTCTCGGCTCCTCAGCGCAAAACCTGAATGGTTGGTTGCAAGCCAGCTCCTTTTATACCATATGTCCGGGGGAGTGACATGCAAATTCCACTCGCCAATTCCCATTGGCCTTTTCTCAAAGATCAGAGGTGTTTGGGACTCTCTAGTGTCACTACATCAACACATTGTCTCGTTCCCTCCATCAGGTAATGGAGGATACAGCAGTAATAAAGACGTGTTCTTTGCTTCAGTGCCACCAATTGCACTGGTTTTGGTAAACGCAGCAGCTCCTGACATGTGATCCAAAGGAATTTCATCACCAGCCGATGTTGTTCCATCTGTATCTTTTCTTAAAGGGACAGGTCACCCCAAAATTTTTAATTATGTCACCATTTACTCACCCTCAAGTAGTTCCAATCCATTATGACTTTCTTTTGTGGAACATAAAAGATGTTTGGCAGAATATAATTCTCAGCATCCATTCTTTCTTTGTATGAAAAAAAGAAGCAATGAAAATAAATGGTGACTGAGGCCACAGCCACACCAATCCTAGTTTGAAACCTCCATTTTTAGATTCCTAACATCACAGTTTACAAAGTTTGCAGCTATATAGAGCGTTTTTGAAAGTCTACTTTTGGGTTAAGGAAAATGTTGTTCTAGTGTGGATGTGTACAAAAAAATGAAATAATGTGGACGTGGCTTGAGTCCAACACTCTGAATAACATTTCCTTTTTTTTCACAGAAGAGAGTCTGGTTTTAAATAGTCTCAGCTTCATACAGCACACCCACAGCTAACCATCTGACACTTATAGCACAAAAAATTGGAAACGCTATCTCAGTCCAGTCAGACCAAATCTGATTGGCAGACTTCTACAGAATTTCTGAGAGCCTAGTTTGCGCTGGTATGGGTAGAAGACGAGTGCACAAGGTTCTGTGTTGATACAATGAGCGTTTTTGAGTACTAAATAAATCACAGAATTTGCCCAAGTTTGCTAGGTTAGTCACATACACTCTTTTAAAGATATTCAGTGTTTGGTTTGAGGCACATAGAAGTAATTAAAGCAGATATCCATGAGCAGAGTTGTTTATTCTGCTTTGTTTACTTGGTTATGTCTTTGAAATACTCTGTAATGAGGTTCTGTACTGTACTTACACTCGTTACACATTTTCCACTATTTTCCTGTGTGCTTCCTGTGCAATCGCTCACGGAGACTCGCATGCCGTTATATACATTTTACGGGATGGGTGGCAACCCTATGGTTAATAAATAATTAAAGCCTTTTAATTTTTATGTGAACTATCCCTATAAGATGGGCATTTAGCTGCATTATGTGCCGTGTAACCTAGTCATGACAGTTGAGTAGTAATTCTTTGTCATGAACTGACAAAAAAACAAAACACAAACACCCACTCTTGTTGGTGGTGGTAAATTATTTATAGACATGTTTAAGTAATTTAACATGTTTCATATTGAGAATAAAAAATAACAAACATAGGTAGAATTTCTGATGCTTTAATTTCAATAATGACTATGACTTTAAGCATTTGCATTCTTTTATGATAAAATTTTAATGTGCCCTGTGGTTACTGATTGCATTGTTAGTTTCAGGCGACCATACGGTTTGAATATTTGACAATGTTTTGCCTAGCAAAAGAGGATTTCAGACTTTGTGGTTAAAGGAAATCTCATCAGATTCAATCTGAAGCATTTCAATCTGTTTTGAACCATAAAGGTAGATTAATGTTTAAACACCAGCTTTGTCTCTCAGATCCCAGATCTCAGCAGTCAGGGCAGGTTTGAAGAGGACATGCACATCTTTTCTCCTTTGACACGCGGATGCTGTCATGCACATTACATTTTCTCCAAGAGGTATTGATGTTAAAGGTGACATTTTCAAGTTTCTCTTGTTGCACGATTTCTGCTGCAATTATGTATTTTAAAAGGCACATTTTAAAAGTCTTATCTCATCTCCACTCTGACTGTGCCTTTTGAAACTGTAATTACAATTATAGTTGTCACTGGAGTTGAAAGTTCAGTTACAGCTTCCTAGACATGTCATATCTAATTACACAATCTACCCTTGAGAAGTCACCTCACAGATGTAATTTCAGACAGGCTCCCTGATGCTTTTCCTGTTAACCGTGTATTGGTTCAAGAACAGTTCCCAAGTTATTTAGTGAACCTGTAATAACATTTCCCTTCATTAAAGACTTTTCTGATAATGGCATGATATGTTAAACGTAACAAAAGTCTGAATACATAAAAAAAAAATACAGCATTCACTGATTTGCTCTGAAAACTACTTTGAAAATGTAATGGTTTTAAGAAGTGTGTAATTACCGTAGAATTGGATGTCCCCTCTCTAATTGTACTGTAATTACAGACAGCGCCTGCTTAACGAGTCTCACATTAGGCCAACTCTTAGAATAACTGATTCCAGATCAGCCAACAGTAGAAGGGAAATCTATACATGTGAACTTTTGACTTGAGTTGAAGTCAGATGCAACTTTTTCATATTCAAGTTGGGACTTTGACTTAAATTAGCTAAAATTAGAATATTTGTAGCCAGCCATTTACTTTATTGTAATTATGTAAGGTGCAGAAGAGCAGATGTCTTGAGATACACAGATGAGTCAGAACATTATGACCACTCACAGGTGAAGCGAATAACGTTGATCATCTCCTAACAAGGTCACATGTCACGGTTTGGGTAGACGAGATGGTAAGGGAACAATCAGTTCTTGTAGTCAAAGTGTTGAATGCATGAGAAATGGGCAGGAGTAAAAACCTGAGTGACTTTGACAAGGGCCAAATTGTTATGGCCAGATGAATGGGTCAGAGCATCTCTGAAATATCAAGTCACAGAAAATGTTAATAATGGCTATGGGAGTAATATGGGGCTGCATAGCCGCAGACCAGACAGTGTGCCTATGATGACCACTGTCCTCCATTGAAAGTGTCTACAATGGGCGCTGGAACTGGACCTTGGAGCAGTGGAAGGAGGTCGCCTGGTCCTATATGTCCTGTTTTCTTTTACATCACGTAGACAGCCATGTACGTGTGCACCATTTATCTGGGGAAATGATGGCACCTGGATGCACTGTGTGAAGATGACAGTGGGAGTGTGGGAGTGTGATGCTCTGGGCAATGTTCTGCTGGGAAACCCTGTGTCCGGCCATTCATGTGGACGTCAATTTGACACCTGCCACCTACCTAAACAATTCAATGGTATTCCCTGATGGTAGTGGCCTCTTTCAGCTGGATACTGCGCTCTGCCACACTGTACACATTGTTTGGGAATGGTTTGAGGAAAATTATGAAGGGTTCATGGTGTTGCCCTGGCCTTCAAATTCCCCAGATCTCAGTCCGATTGAGCATCTGTGGGATGTGCTGGACCAATATGTCCAATCCATGGCAGCTCCACCTCACAACTGAATGGACTTGAAGGATCTGCTGCTAATGTGTTAGTGTCAGATAACACAGGACACCTTCAGTTGTCTTGTAGAGTCCATGCCTCGGCAGGTATGTGCTGTTTTGCGGCACACAAAGACCAACAGCATATTAGGCAGGTGGTCATAATGTTTTGGCTCATCAGTGTATATAAGATCTTTGAGTGGCAATGCACATTAATTTGTAAAGAAAACCTGAAACGTTTGGGAAAAAGATGACTGAGTTGTTCTAAAAAAAATGTATTTGTCATCTACTGTGTATACACTGTATATTAGATTTGCAATCTTTTGCAATAAAAGGCTTTTTACAGCAACATAAAATATTGGATAGAACTACTCACCAGTTGACTTAATAAAGACTGCCTGGCCAAAAAAAGTTGCCGTTTGGATTTAAATAAGCAAAACTGAAGCAGATTTTCTATGATTGGATGATTAGATCATTATTGCAGTGATTAATATGTTTCAACTGGCAACAATTATTTTAATCCCAACTGATGCACTGTGTAGCTTATTTCTTAAACAACCTTGTCTGAAGACATATCCCGTGGTCGTGGAAAAAATGTTACTGTGTTTCAGAAGGGCCAAATTATTGGCCTGCATCAACCAAAAAAAAAACGTCTAGGTTACTGTTGTAACCTCCGTTCCCTGATGGAGGGAACGAGACGTTGTGTCGAAGAAGCGACACTAGGGGTCTCTCTTGAGATCCTCGCGCATCTCTGAACTTGATAAAAGGCCAATGAGAAATTGGCAGACAGAATTTGCATGTCCTGCCCTTGGACGTACGATTATAAAGGGAGGGAAATGCATCTGTTCATTCAGGATTTTGCCTGAGGAGCCGATACACAACGTCTCGTTCCCTCCAGCAGGGACTGGAGGTTACAACAGTACCCTTCCCCGATGCCCCATAGCCTTCCGGTTCCCTACGCCCCGATATGGGGGGAACAAGGTGACCTACCAAGCATGGGCGCCTTTTCTCTCTCTGTTTCTCGCATAGAGTTAAAGCTGGGGCCATCTTAACGCTATCACATGCATCGGGGAAGGCGTTCTTTCCCAATTCCTATTCTTTCAGGGGGGAAAGACCCTGCGGAGACCACACCTGCCCTGGCTGGGGGAGGTAAAGAGTGGTGGAATACATCACATGGGATTCTAAGTTGCATGTGGAGAATGGCGCGGTGGTAGATCCTACATCATTGAGAGGGAGGAGTTGCTACAAACACGGCGACCGGGGGGCAGTGAGGATTGCCAAGGGAGATGTGGGTCCGCTCGTAAGGGGAACGTACCGTGGAAAATACACACAGGGGGACAAGTCCACATGGGGGCCTGACCTGTGGAGCACCTATTCCAGTACAGAGTAATTTGAGTACACGCATTGGGTTTGATCGGAGAATTCCTCCGCTGATTTCGTGGACCAGAGGGCTTGGAAGGAGTCATTCAGGGAGCCGAGTTAGTGGGATCTCCTGGGATAAGAGCGCATGATATTACCTCAGCGGAGGGAAAGGGCGCTAGGTGCAAATGGTACACCTGGTCAGTTCTTACCACATCACCGAGTACTACCGGCTCGGACCTGAGAAAACACGGGATTAAACCAACTCAACCCTGAGATTGTAAATCTCGTAAAGGTATTGGGTGTTGCCCACCCCGCTGCTCTGCATATGTCTGCTAAGGAGGTGACTTTGGATGAGGATGCCACACTTCTTGTTGAGTGTGCTCGAACCCGCAAGGGGCAGGCACGGCCTGTGTGTGATAGGCCAATGCTATTGTATCAACCACCCAGTGGGAAAGCCTCTGTTTGGAGACAGCATTCCCTTTCCGCTGTCCACCAAAGCAGACAATGAGCTGTTCAGAACGTCTAAAGCTCTGTGTGCGGTCCAAATAGATTCGAAAAGTTAAGATGTGTCTTTGCGTGAGCATTTTGAACAGGATTTTGTGCAAGGCCCGGTTGAAAACACGCAAGTCCAAGATCGGTCGAAAGCCGCTACCATTCTTGGGTACGATGAAGTAAGGGCTGTAGAAACCCTTCATCTCGGCTGGAGAGACAGGCTCTATCGTGTTTTTGAGTAAGAGAGTCACAATTTCCACATGCAGGGACATCTGGCATCTTCGCCATGCACCGTGGTAAAGTGGGCGCCCCCAAAGAGGGGCGGAGGCCTGGCAAACTGAATTGCATAACCGAGTCGGATGGTCCTGGCCAGCCAGTGTGACTGATTGGGAAGTGAAAGCAACGATCCAAGCTCCGTGCTAGGGGCACTAAGGGGACAATTGTTTTTGACATACCAGGTGGGGCTTCACAGCGAGGCGGAGCAGGTAATACGGCATCGGGGGGCAAAAGTGTGTCCCGAGGCTCTGGTGCTTAGAGAAGACTCGAAGGACTTATCTCCCTCTGCACACCCGGCAGGGGGCGGTTTAGTGACTGAGGAGGAGATCCCATGAAAGCATCCTCTAGACTTATCAGAACCGGCCGGCCGGGGAGAAACAGTCGTGGATTCGGAGGCGTGAGGTCCACGTCCGATGTGCCGGGACTGTTAAGGTGTGGCACTGGGATGCCGTGAGAACGCCATTTACGGGCCAGTTGACCCAGAGAAAGAGGAAATTGCTCCTTTATTGAGAATGTGGGTACCGTGGCTGTGAGCGGCACGCAGACCCAAGGAACCAATCATCTAGCCACGAAGGCTGTGGGGAGGATGGAGGGTTCCAGTCCAACCCCACGCTGACGGCAGCCTGGGCAAGCATGTTGGCCATCTGGGTGCCAGCCTCTGACTGGGCGTGCTGATCCGTGGGTGGTTGCCCAGTCGAGTCTTCCGCGTCAGACACCGGAACACTCTCCGATGCAGCGGCGAGCTCATCATCCAGCTCAGGGGGCTCAAGTGGATAGGCAGACTGGCCGTGAGGCGAGCCGCTGTCACCCCGAGCCCAGGCAGAAGTCAACGAGCGTGTCAGGGGGGTGGGTGGTTCGTGGGGATATACCCGGTGAAACCGAGCCTGCTGCCATCCCCAAATCGCCTCCATCGCCAGCCGGGTTGTCCTCAATCCCATGGGAAGAAGGAGCAACACGGGGGGCAGCTGGAGTGGCGTTCCATTTTAGGAAGGAAAGCCGCAACCGCAACGTTGCCATGGTAAGGTTCTCGTAGTGAGAACACAAACCATCCACAAATGCTCCTGGAACTACATAGGGGCAGAAGGGCATCTTTATGAAGACGCATCCTAAAAAGGACGTTCAATGCCGCTGTGTATCTTTTAGAGAACGCTGTCGAAGCACCCAGGGGCAAAGCTGCACTGCCATGCAGAGAAGGAGAAAGCCGCTGATATGCGGCATAGATCCAACAGCATACGCTCTGAGAGATGAGATGAACCTTCTTGTGAACCGATTGGCTCCGAAGAAAATTTCTGAATGAACAGATGCATTTCCCTCCCTTTATACCCGTATGTCTGGGGGCGAGACATGCAAATTCTGTCTGCCAATTTCTCATTGGCCTTTTCTCAAGTTCAGAGATGCACAAGGTTCTCAAGAGAGACCCCAAGTGTCGCTTCTTCGACAAAACGTGGAAGTGAGCAACAGACGGGGAATAACTAAGGAGATTGCTGAAATCACTGAAATTGGGTTGAGAACTGTCCAATACATTAAAACTGGAAGGATAGTGGTGAACCATCAGCTTTGCGGAAGATATATGGTCTGAAAAAAATCTTGAGTGATTGTGATTTGAGATCACTAAAACGCTTGGTAAAATCACATTGTAAAAAATGGACAGTAGAACTAACGGCTATGTTTAATATTGAAAGTAAAAGCATTTCCACATGCACAATGTGACAAGAACTTACACGATTGGGACTAAACAGTTGTGTGGCCGCAAGAAAGCCACTTGTTAGTGAGGCTAATCAGAAAAAAAATCTTTAATTTGCTAGGGAGCATAAAGACTGGACTGTGGAGCAATGGAAAAAGAACATGTGGTCTGATGAGTCCAGATTTACCCTATTCCAAAGTGATGGGCACGTCAGGGTAAGAAGGGAAGCACATGAAGCGTTGCACCCATCATGTTTAGTGCCCACTGTACAAGCCTCTGGAGGCAGTGTTATGACCTGGGGTTGCTTCAGTTGGTCAGGTCTAGGCTCAGCAACGTTATGCGGCAATAAAATGAAGTCAGCTGACTACCTGAATGTACTGAATGACCAGGTTATCACATCAATGGATTTTTTTTCTTCACTGATGGCGCGGTATATTCCAGGACGACAATGCCAAGATTCGTCGGGCTCAAATTGTGAAAGAGTGGTTCAGGGAGCATGAGGAATCATTTTCACACATGAATTGGCCACCACTGATTCCTGACCTTAACCCAACAGCAACATCCTTTGGGATGTGCTGGAGAAGACATTATGGAGTGGTTCGACACTCCCGTCATCAATACAAGATCTTGGCCAAACTCTGGATGGAAATAAATGTTGTGATATTGTTGTGAAAGGTTGTCGAAACAATGCCACAACGAATGTGTGCCGTAATCAAAGCTAAAGGTGGTCCAACAATTATTAGTGTGCAGCTTTTTTTTGGCCAGACAGTGTATGTCGATCTTAATGCAAGTTGAACACAACACTTTCTATTCAGTAAATCTGACTTAATCAAATTGAGTGTTTGGGTTATGTTCTGTGTAAATTAATTACTATTTGGATGTAAATGTAAATTAAATTTCACGAATAGTTCTCAATCCCCCACTCCCGATAAACATTTTGACATCTATTACAGGAAAAACTCAATGTAGTAACCCAATAAATCACTTTAATCTCTGTGAAAAGCTGCAACTCTACCAGAGATACACTGTCTGCTGCTGAAGTCATGCAGCAGCGCTGCTCGCTCCTCATGCACACAGTATATGTGACACAGGTGATACTCCTTGGATACTCTGTTGGTTTTATGTTACTTCTGTTAAAGGAGTTGGACAATTAGTGCAATCCTCTGATTAGCAGCTACATGTTTGTTCACCTATGGTTGCTGCTGACTCAATGAGTCTTTCTCATTGGTTTGTGCATCAAACACGTAGTGTTTATCAGCATATGTGCATGCAGCCTTCTGTAAAATATAATTTAAATTAATACATTTAAGAAATGCTTGTATTGTATTTTCTAGGACTGTCAATCGATTAAAATTGTAAATCGAAAAAATTACATGACATGCCGATTTATTAATAAAATTAATCATTGCATACTTCATTATATGCTGAGAAAGGCCCCCAAATAAAGATAATTCATGTAAAAGATGCATATTAATTCAAATATTTATAAATATGGGGTTACACACCATGCGAGGAGCAGATGTGTGAATGACAGCTCTGCGCACTTTGCAATTTTTTTTAAATTATTTTCATGTTATAATACGGTGAGATTTGATACACCCAGTTATATATTTGTTCTTTGAGGTAAACATGGCAAGGAATTAAAGATCCACAGGCTCTGGAGACATTAAAAGACACTTACATGCTCAAGATGAAAACTCTGTCTGGCCTGATGACCGGGGACTCGATTTGGATGGTGCGGCACGAGAAGAAATTCAGCGTCAACTGTCATAAATAATGCCTTGATCTTTATAGTTCCACATCTTCGTCTACTGATGAAGATATTAGAACATTCATGGAACCATTACATCTTCATAATCTGACGACTGAGCAAAAAAATTCTCTTGATTCTGAGATAACCTTGGAGGAGCTTGACGAGTTAATTAAGGCCTTACCTCACTTCAAGGCTCTGAGGCCAGATGGATTTGCTACTGAATTTTTTTAGATCTTATTCTACAGAATTGGCTCCACTTTTGTTAGAAGTTTATATGGGAACATTAAAGAATGGAAAGCTTCCCCCAACCATGACACAAGCCCGGATCAGTCTGATTCTTAAAAAGGACAAAGATCCAAGCGAGTGTAAAAGTTACCGCCCAATTTCCATGATCCAGCTCGATGTACAAATTTTGGCTAAACGGTTAAGTAATGTTATTATATCTCTTATACATATAGATCAGGTGGGGTTTATTCTTGGCTGCAGCTCTTCTGATAACATTAGGCATTTCATCAATATCATGTAGTCAGTGGCGAATGATCAGACAGATTGACCCTTCAATAAAAATGTGTTAGAGCGATGCGGAGAGGTGGGCTAAATTACATTTCTAGATGATTGGGATGGTTAATGTTATTAAAATGAATTGTATTCCAAAATTCATCTACTTGCTACAGTCACTCCCTATAGATGTCCCCCTTTCTTATTTTAAGCAATTTGGTAAACATCCTAGACTACATTTCAACAAATTACATAGGTGATTGACAAAGGTGGGCTAGGCCTACCTAAGATTTTGTTTTATCATTATGCATTTAGTATCAGGCTCCCTGGTTGCTTCCACCTGAAAGAGCCCCTCCCTGGTTTTATATTGAACAGGAAGTCCTTGCCCCTATTTCAGTATTGCAAAGCCTTTCTATCAAGTTAACAAGAGAAGTTAAGTCACACCCCATTATTTGACATTTGCAGGTTATTTGGACAAGGGTGGCCAGACTATTTATTTTGGATTTTTTTTTAAATGTTGCCTTTAGCATATGGCTGAACCCAAAATTATGTATCAACAAGTCCCCTTTTTCTGGTCAGAGTGGATTGGGAGTGGGGTTACTACACTTGGTGACCTATATGAGTGTGGAGTGTTGAGATCCTTTCCAAGTTTGGTTCAACTTTTTGGGATTCCTGAATCCCAAGTATTTACAGCTGCACCACCTGCTCTGTACTTTTTTTGGGAGTAGTTTACACCCCCTAAAGCAGCAAATACTCTGTTAGTGGTGATTACTGCTTTTGTAAAAGGTCATGAGGCATCAGTGTATTACTCCCTGCTGATTCAGATTCTGGGGGATGGAAGTTCAACTTCTCTCAAGAGGTTGTATGAGAGAGATCTAGACTTGGTGTTGGAAGAGGGAGTGTGGGCTAGGATTCTAAAAAATGTCAAGTCTAAATCTAGAGATGCAAGGGTTCTCCTTATGCAATTTAAGATTTTACTTAGAGTCTACTGGAACCCACTAGATTACATTGGCTTGGTCTTAAAGACACATCCACCTGCTGGTGATGTCTGTCAGAAGATGGAGAAACAACCTGTGTCTTTTGGGGATGTGTTAAGATTCAAGAATGTTGGTTGAGGATTCAGAGATTTATGTGCTGTAGGAGATTATGTGATTAGGAGAAGGGCAGTCATTTGGAGAATAAGCATGTGAATACTTGGTCCTGACTAGAATTATGATTGCCATACAGATTATTTTAAAGTTTTGGAAGTCAGCTGGAGTGCCCCCATTTCAGGAGTGGGGTTCAAAGATGGCCAGAGTGGCAGCTTTTGAGGAGGGGGTATCCAGAAGACCGGGGAGTGTAGACCTGTTTGTGGAGAAATGGGCAAATATCTTTCTTTTTTGGAGGGCTCTCGGGGAGGGACTGTGGAGAGAGATGTAGTGGATTTGTGTGATTAGTGTATATATATATATATATATATATATATATATATATATATATATAGTGAGGGTTAAAAATTCTGTATGTATATGTTTTGCTGTTCTTTACTTAATAGATGAATCAATAAAATGTTAATCGGAGAATATTTATAAATATAATATGTTTATATACAGCACTCATACAGTTGACAGCAATCTGTTTTTCAATGAGTTTGTCAATGTGTCCAGTTCTCACAGTGCACGTTCTTGCGCTCTGTCTGCGATATTTTACATGTGCGTGCCACAGACGGAGATGTTTGGACCATCTCACTGGTATTCAGCATCATAAACACTGCATTTTTAGTATGCTGTGTCAAGTTAAAAGTAGTGGAATCCTTGAAAATCACATCTGAATTTTCCTGTAGTGTGTTATGTTTCGCCCAACTGTTGTGCTTCTTCAGTGAGCGGTTATCATTTTGTGGCTGCACAGCTTGTGAGGTTTGTTGAGGTTCGCAGCTTGTAAAAACAGATGTACTTAAAGCTTGAAATTGTGAGTGATCTTGTTTTCTGACATCGCCTCTACAACCATCTCACGAATGTAATGAACATTGGAAGATCTCTCTGCCCACGTGTGGCTCATATGGTAGGAAAATCTATACTTTTATTACTGAATTTACGTACATGTCTGGGGGTGAGATTAATTGTGTTCATTTTTGAATGTGCTATTTGTTATATAAATAATCACACTTAATTAACGTGTTAAATTGACAGCCCAAGTATTATCCTCTTAATCATTTTCAGTTCAGCGCAGTTTAATACTTTTTGGCTATCTTTATTATGAAGTTGTGAATTGTTTACTGTTAATGCATTATTGTTAATAATAACTAATATAAAAGGTATAGATTTGAATTTATTAAAACTGATTGTGGATTCTGGGATATTTCAGGCCTTACTTCATCTTACCTTGCTGTTTTAAGTGAGTAACTTTATGTTGTTAAAATACTTTCTCCTATCCCATCTTAATATGTAGAGACAACTATAAGTATGTGTGCCTGTTGTGCTATGGAAATTTCTTTGTTTGTTTTGAGTAACCCATCCAGCAACACTGCGACCAATGGTTTGAGTTGGGGGCAGGACTATATATTTGTTTGATCGACAGCAGACTGATTTCAGATGAATATATCTGCATGCTCTCCTGGCGAGAACTGACATGATTGTCAATTGGGCTGTTAAAGGGAGAATGGCAGGTCAACACTGCTTGTCGTCAAGTTGTACTTAAACACATTATCACAGTGTATGTAGTAAACAATGTTCATTTAGAGAGCAATGCTCCAACATGGATTACGTTGAGCCTGCTCCATCAACAGGATGTGACATGCAGTGCACAAGGGTAGTGTGCCCTCCACCGGCGGATGACTGTATAGGCCAGGGGTACTCAATAGACAGACTCCGGGCCGGATCCGGACCGAAGGACAATTAAATCCGGACCGAACTCTGAATATTTGTGCGAGTTATCTGACACCTGGCTAAGTGATTGTGTAAGCATAGGTGTATACGTGCGCAGAGCAGGAATAAATAGCATTCAGTGCTAGAGAGAAATATTTCTCACTAGATTGGGAATATAGTGCGTCCAGCGCTACGCACTATATTCTCTGGCATTGAACACGCTTGCTTTATTCCCGCTTCGCGTGGGTTGCCTCTCTCCCCACTATGGACATGAGGCATTACTGTATGTACGAGTTACAGGTTTGGCTATTTTAACAACAGTAGTGGAGACACCGCTACAGATACTGGCATTTTTTGCTTAAACACACAGCAGAAAAAAATAAGCAAAGTGAATCAATCTCCATCTATCTGATTTGTGATTCAGACAGTTCAGCTAAGCCAGGTTTGTGTTAGGACAAGTTAACGTGCCACCTTTAGACTCAATTTTTTTCCCCATCTAGATTTAGCTTTATTAATTAGCATGTTACGAGCCTTTCATAATAAACAAATCATTTTTGTGAAAATTAATCAGAGATGTCATCATGGCATGATGGCAAGGAAAACCTATTTATACTTAAATTAAGCAAACAGCTATATAATGCTTCACTGTTGTTATGTAAATTGTTTGTTTGTTGTTAGTAGATTCTCACTTTAAAGAAAATATTAAAATGGTCCATTCAGACTTTTACCTTTTTATAAATTTTCTCTCAGGGGATACCACTGAACCCACAGTATTATTTTGTCTGTCAAAAGGCCTCCTATGTCCCATGGATAGGTGTAGATTCTTAAGTGTAAAAATATCTCTACACAAAAACCGGACTGCTGTCATTTATCTTTAAAATTAACTAATGATCTTATCTTTTAATATTCATTTCCAAGTGCCCTCGACTGATGAAGTCTTGGTGAAATATTTAAATCTTTTGGTAGAAAAGATCACTCAGACCCCACTACTTCAGCTGCACACACACCCAATAGGATTTATTTTTCTTTCTTTCTTTTTTTTTTTTTTTTTTTTTTTTACAAACTACCATTGCTGCCAATGTGGCAAGTTATAAAAACTATTCAAAAAAAGATACATGATTTCCTAGCCTATAACTACTGACACCATGTACGCCACATATTATTATCCGGACCTTTGCTCGGAAGAAAATATAGAGACCGGATCTCTTGGAACTTTAATTGAGTACCCCTGATATAGACAATCTTCATCACCTTCTGCCATGATTACTGAATGCACTTGTGGTGAAATTTATGAATCCACATTCAATAAGCTTTATTGATGAAATTATTATTGATAATTCATCAGTTATCAATGAATCATTAACATCTCTAAGAGGAACTGCAGTTCCTTATGTGTGATCACAACAAAAACTGTTCGAAAACTGAACATGGTAATTACTTTATATATTGACATGCACAGTTTACTCAACAGAATAGGCCTAGAAAACATTTTAAAATTGCCCAAAAAATTTTAGTAAAATTGACATTACTCAAAAGACTTGAAGCTAACTTCAGAAGTTGACGTAAATGCTGTAACTTCAGATGCAACATCCGTTTTTCGTTTTTTTTTTTTTTTTTCTTTTTCCCATCATTACCTGAGACTCACTTCAGGACTTAACCAAAAGTGACATAACCATGTCTGGTTTATAGATCGTTCTCTGGCCAAAAGAGGAGAAGTGACATTTTAAAGGTAATTTTAAAAAAGCAATTTTTTTCCTTATTAAAACATTTTGAATTATAAATATATTAATTGTAATTATGCAATATATGTAGGAAATTCTGAGCACTCACATTAAAATGAAGACTCCAGTCAGTAACCTTATAAAAACTGTTTTATTCTACATGTAGAGGGTATGCACACAGGGGCTGCCATGTTAGAATCACATGACCAGCTGAACACTACTCGCTTAATCTCAGTAACCATCCTGTTATTGACACTTTCATTCATTGATTAAAGTAATCATGACTGACTGTGAATGTCAGTGTACACAAGATGTCAGTGTAAGTCCAAGATGACACAAAGACAAAAGTTACTGAGTGCACCTTTCGAGTTAATTTACTAGAGGTCCACTAGAGGTTACTAGAGGTTACTAGAGGTTACTAGAGATCCCCCCCACTCTAAAGCCCCATACACATTGTCAGTGATTTTGTCACTTGTCTCTGTATTTCTTGTTGCTAGTGCGCGTTCCTTCTGATGTCACTCTAACATTATTAGTTTTCTGCACAATTGGCCATAGCATTAGAAAATCTGATTACAGTTGAGCTAGATATCCAATAATAAAAAATAATAAAAAAATATTTTTTGACAAGAAATCATTTATTTTGCATCTAATATTGAACATTATACAGGGCATCCTTTAGAACCCAAACTCACAATGTCAACCATTTCTGGTACATTATTCAATTAGATAATAAATCTAAAAAATTAGCATTCTGGATGGGAAAGTGTTATAAATTGCAGCAATACTCAATGCATGTTATCAACACAAAGATCGATCTTTCAATGTATCAATCAAACTCACTCAGAATACTGACCATTTCTGACACGTTTTTTCACTGTGGTGAAAAATCAGACCAAATGACCTTTCAGGAGCCAGTTTATGGCAGAGCCCATCTCTAACTGTCATGGCAAAGAAGAGTGGCTCCATTTTAATTGGATCATGGCAAGACCAACACAAACAAATGCCAAGCACAGCCATCAGATAAGCTGCTCTGACAACTACCAGATACTTCAGAAGGTAAGACCACAGACCTTCCAACACAGTAGAAAAGACTTCTCATTGGTCTATGCGTGGTTTCTTAGCAACCTATCAAACCTCCCATCCTAAGGTTTGCCCTAAGAGGTGATAAAGAACATAAATATCTTCAAGACCCCTCAAAGCAGCATTAATTTACCATTAAAAGATTAAAAGAAGCCACAAAACAAATCTTACACTCAAAGTTTACTCCTAACATGGATATCAACTGCAACACATCCACTCCATGTTTCTTCATAGAACTGTCAGTGTAAATTTCAATTGTTCAATTAGCACAATAGTTCACACAAACTGAACTATGGTGCTATAAATTAATGGATGTATCATGTTTGTTCTCTATATCTTCAAAAAAATGCCAAGAGTATTTTGAAGAGGTTTGTAAAAGGAACATAGATTCACCTTTCAAGACATTGTTTTAACTGTGTACTCACAATATGCAAATGTTCCATACAGAGAAGGGAGGTGAGCCACACTGTGTGGACCCATCCGATACCAGCAGCCAATCATAATGTGAAGTTAAAGGGTTACTTCAGGATTTAGCATTAAGCTTTGTATCAGTAGAAAACCAGTAGTATTTTCGAATTACCGAGCTCCCCCCCCTCATATCCCCCTGAGACAAGAGATTTATTTATTTTTAGTCTGGAAAAAATCCTCCGATGACGCAAAAATCGTCATTTTGCGTCATCGGAGGATTTTTGGTCCAGAGGCTTAAAACTACAGCCAGTATTCCGCATGTTTTCACCACGCCCATATGGGGCGGGATCTCACTCACAGAATGTGAAGATAGTGTCAGCCATCTTTCTGTAGAAGCTAAGAAAACAGGCTCTTGCTCTGTGTAGAAAGTTTGTATACAAGTAGACTAATCACGATGGCGGAAGGTAGTTTTGAAGTTGAAATGGCAGAAGGGGATTACGAAGATCTGTTGCGAGAATCTGATGCTCGCGGCAACCTGTACGAGCCGCAATACAGCGAAGAACAGAGGCTGGAGCAGCTGCTGTAGCAGGGGAGCAAAACCTGCTTGTCAGGCAGGAGGAAGAGAGTGTTAAATTATATTCAGACTCGAGTTGGGGCGGACTGGTGGTGTCAGTGCTCTCGCTGTGCGCCTATGGAAACGGATAGAGAGTCCTATTGCTGTCGCGAATTTCAGCGATGCCGTTTTCTTCTGGACGAGATCGCTGAATCCGCTGATGAAACTGCACCGATAACATGAGCATGTATAACTGAGCACCCAAGTTTTGTACCACACATGGACAGGGGAGTCCTGGAAACTTATTTTAGGATCCCGAAGATTAATTGGAAACACCAGCCAAAGCCCGCAGGGACAAACGGACGGCTTAGTGTAAAGTGAGTATTTTGTTTATTTTTCTTTATTGTTACTAAGACGTCATGTACAGAGTTTGGACACCCAGAATTATCATAATGTTCTTCCCGCATAGTCAGTCAATTTATCAACTAACTCACGATTTATAGAGTCACGATGTATCAATACAAGCCTAGTTGTATCATATTTTCAGATACTGCCGCCTGTACCCGGTAGGCGTGGTTTGGGAGTGGCCTCGTAAGGGCAGCAAAGCAAGTGCATTCTGGGAGTTGTTGTCTTTCAGCCACATGTGTAAAAAATACATTTTCTGCCTTTTCTCAGTCTAGAATGCTTCAAATTCAAAAATAATTTCACATTTATACTATATAAATGACCAATTTTAAATACACATTCATCTTCCCAGAGGTGAAGTATCCCTTTAAACACAGTTTAAGGGATAAATACAGTTTAAAAAAAAGAAAAAAAAAATGAGAGAAGCAACGGGCGGAAAGTGACGAAATGCAACGGAAACAGCCGAGAGTTTACGGAAGTAAAAGTAAATCCTCACATAGTGGATGCGAGCAGAGGAGAGAACTGAGTGCAGAGAGAGGGATAAGCGATCGCTTGAGAGATCAGTATCCAGTGGCACAAGTATCTTCTGTGTGGAGATGTATCAGGGCTTAAAGGCTGATGTGAGTGAAACACGGAAAGAAGGGGAAAGCGCACCAGCGAACGGTCATCCCATGGACGCTGATGGTAGGATCAAACACTTTCTTGGGAAAGGGCTGATTATCTCTCTAATCTAAGCTATTTGAAGATCATCATGGACTATTTAGAAATTAATTGACTCATATAATGAAATATTAGCATTTGGAGGTAATGTACATATTGTTCATGTGTGTGTTTACACTAAGCAACAGTGAATTGTTAGCACAGATAGTTTGTTTGTTAACTCAATGTGTATTGGGTTTATTATGCTTAAAGGTCCCCTGACATGAAATTTTCACTTTCTGAGGTTTTTTAACATTAATATTAGTTCCCCTAGCCTGTATTTGGTCCCCTCGTGTCTAGAAATTTCAATCGGTGTAAACCGAATCTTTCTCTGCCTGTGAGAAAATGAAGCTCAGACGGGCTGATCTTGAATCTCCTCCATATGACGTCATACGGAGGAAAGGTTACCTCCCTTTTCTCTGCTTTGCCCGCCCAGAGAATTTGGCCCGCCCATGAGAAAACGAGCTAGGAAGTACGAACGCGCGCAATTTTAGTTTTTCCTAGAGAAATATCATGGCATGTGAACGAGCGAAGCACAACAGTTGCTCAATAATTGGATGCACAAATGCTAGTATTTTTGAAGTATTTTGAAGTATTTTTTTACTTCCTTCATCCAATCCCCAGAAGGATCAATGGATTAATTTCATTTACTCTGGAAATGCACCGACACAACACACCAAAGATTTGCATGTCTGCGCCAAACATTTCACAGACAACTGTTTCCAGAACATGGGTCAATTCAGAGCTGGGCATGCTGAACGTCTGAATCTAAAGTCTGGATCAGTACCAACTCTCTTTGGCTCAGCTACAAACCTCAGACAAGTAAGTCAACTAATGATATATAATTGTGTTGCTTTACTATTTATGGTTACCTAGCTTGTTACACGTAGAATGTGGCTGTAACATTAGCTATGCAGCTAACAGCCGAGTTACTGTCGCTAATGTAAAGGTAGATAGCATCAGGTATGTGTGTGAATACACACACTGTAACGCGAGTGTTGTACACTTCTTTGTTATTTGGATAACCGTTCTCCTGTTGGTGATATGGCGCGCGCAATATCCGCATTTCAAAATCGCAGAGCTTGATGTAATTGTAATAAGATAAATTACAGACGTTACAGATCTCTGCATACTAGAACATCTAGGCACAAAAACAGTTTTTCCCCCATGCTATCTGCGCACACTTGGCTAATAAAGCTCATTCTGATTCTGATTCAAATAAATTTTAAGGTATATGAAATGTAAAATATGTAAATAAATAAATTATGTAATATCATTTTATCATTGATATAGATGCTAATACAGCGTTAGCTGTATATCCTAGTGTTAGCTACACAATAATAACTGTAACCGCATACGTAAAACATCCGAATATGGTCAAGGCCACACCCACCCTACACCTTGCCCCGCCTTTCTCCTTCTCATTAGCATTTAAAGCTACAGACACCGAAACGGCACGTCTGAAGGAAAGCTCATTGTGGGTTGGCTTGTAATGGCTATAATTCTGTACCAAGGCTGAATTTTGGAAAAGAGATTTCAGATACAGTACTAGGGACCACTAAGGCCTATATCAAAGCCTACAAAAAGAAGCATGTCAGGGGACCTTTAAACATATTATGCTTATTATGCTCAGACTTAGAAATAAGTGAATGTTGAGACAGTTGTGCATAAGAACATTTTATTCACATTGTATTTTGTCTATATTGAAGCAAATGTTAATAGTAATGTTAGTGTTTATTTTTTGTTTCTGTAAGGTTATCAACCTAACAAAAATCTAACAAGAAGCTAACAAAAATCTATCTAAAACTAATAAAATCCAACAAAAGCTAGGAAAAGCTAACAAGTAAGAAGGATTCATCAAAGTGGTTGAGAAAGCAACTTAACAAGCAAATTCACGAAGGAAGCTAAATGAACAAACTGATGTGTTTATCTGGATTTGTGTACCACTGAATTGAACTGAAACTGAGTTTAATTGGACAATCTGTATTTTGGATCTGACTACTGTTTAATCTGATGTGGAATCTGTTGATAAATTAATACAAGTTTTGGAAAGTCCATTTGGAGTTGTTCCCTGTGTCTTTGTGAATGACTGATGCTCATTTTCGAGTTAGAGGCAGATGCTGATGTGTAAAATTCCCTGGATAACTCGACACATAATCCTTAAACAGGAAGGTGCCAAACCGAAATCTTCTCCTCATCAAGAAGGTATAAAACTATCATTCGGATGACCACACCTTTGTTCTGGTCTCACTCTACAGGAGCAATAACAGAATAATAATCAACATTCTTATTCTCCATCCGAGAGATGGAAGAAGATCAACCAATTGCCAAGTCTCACTAAAAGAGACTATTGCAACGGCAAGTTTGGAGTCCCTATAACTTCAAAGTTTGGCTCTGTTGAGAAAACCTTCTCTTCAGTTTTGTGCATCTGCGTGTTCCAGATGACAAATCGCGTGCTGACATAAGTGCTGTATATCTGTGGGTTCCAGATTGCAAGAACCCTCTCAGTGCTTCCAGGAGATCAGCATTCCTCAGCTCCTTTGTGTCCAAGGCTGTTTATTTTGAAAATAAAACACATTTTATTAAAACTGTGTGTTTCTTGTTTTGATGTTACAGAAGAGCTCTAAAGGGTTGGCCGAAACTCATGAATCCTTCAGATTAATCAGATGACCAGCTTCCGCCAATTTATAATTTATTGAGTGGTCCATTTAGATAATTCTTTTACTGTTAAGGTGAAACTCTTTAGCTGGTGCCCCAAAGATGGAGGGAGGCCAGTCTGATTTTAACAATCACACACACACATACACCTTAAGTGAAGTGTGATAAAAAAAAATCACCACATATTCTGGTTTCTTGTGTGAGGCCCAGTTCATTTCAATCGGTGCCAGGGTGATTATCACTGCACCATGCATCACTGTTTTATTAAATCCATAAGTGGTTAGAGAAGCATGATATAGAACTGTGAAATTGATGACAACAACTTCTCTGTCTTTCCTGCACTCGTCTACATTATCTCACAGGAAACAGATGATGTGAGCATCACTTTCTTTTCTCATTGGCTATCGCTGCATGATATTGCTCTGCATTTGCATAAAGTTGAACTTTTCTCAACTTTGTCATGTCTGTTGACACGCTCACATCCTTTTGCCAATGGTCGCTGTTGCTTGTGTCGCCGGAAGTCGCCAGCTCTCATTAAAAATCAATGGTCACTTGTCGCATCCAGTGACAAAATCACTGACTATGTGAAAGGGGCTTAACTCATCCTCATGCAGTATTAACAGCACTCTTTTGCACTCTAATCACCTTCTTCATCATGGCTGCTCTTTCACTTTGGGCTTCTCAGTAAAATGCCAGAACTCAGGCAGTCTCCCCACGGTCTACATGGGTAAATTTAGCTCCTCATCAGCTGCTGTAGCCAGAGGCAGTGACAACTAACCAGAGCGCTTTGCCAGAGTATTGTTGGATTGTTTCATCAATTAGCTGTTGGCTAGTCCTACGGTCATTAGAGAAAGTCCATAAAACACAGCCACTCACCCATCAGTCATGTTTCAGTACTGTGTTGGGTTTCAACTTGATGTCCAAATCTGGGCTTTAACATGTTGCTACGCACTCCCGTTTTGAGCACATACCTGAACTTAAATGGTTGTATTTACTGGACCCTTTGGAGTATGGACAAAGTTGTAGTATCTTTTGAAAGAAGACATTTTATTTATTGGGCTTTATTTCCCAACTTTCAGAATTAATATAGGTTGTTACTTTTTAAAGTTAGAGAAGCTGAAGTTTATAGTAATGGAAATATTTTGTGCTGAACATGTTTTTTATAATCTAAAATAAACAATAATAAAAGTGCCAAGACAACCCAGAAATATAATGTTCTCAAAGCCACAAGTCTAAAGAAGTTATGTTTCAAATTTGAAGATGATCTAACAAAAAATGAGCTCCTGCAAGCTTTTTTCTCTGAAAATTGCTGCCGGTATACAGATTAAAATTAAGGCATTTTTAAAAATAGACTTTGAAGACAGGCTCATTTTGTTTACGAGACTCTAATATATAAGATAATATACAGTTTTACAACATGAATGCTGCTCTGATTGCATAGTTTGTTGAAGAACGACGACGAAGGGTAATTCTTTCAGGCGAGATCTCATGTAAACAATGGAGAATATATCAATATATCTCAGATTTATCACTTTTATGGACAAAAAGTGCTATTGGATGTTTTTCAATGAACACTTGTCATGGACAATTGACCCAAGTGTGTTGAACTGTATTCATCTGGCGATCGTGTCCTGTTTTGATATTGCATGTTTTCATTTGTACTCCTGGCACAAATAACTGAATCGCTGTTTCTGGAGCATTGCTATCGTGAAACAGAGATCAGATATCAATGTTGAACCCTTAGACCTTTGAATAGATGTATAATTTGTTAACATTAACTACATTTATAGACAGTAAATTATATATTAAACGTAAGCAGAGTGACGTCACTACCGCATGCGAGGGGATTGCGTATCAACAGGTTAAAGTGAAGCAAGCTAAAAACCACTGTGCTAGGTGATGTGATCTGGCACTTTACTGGGACTGTAAGCATCACTCCACCACTGCGATCCAGACACCTGTATCAACTCTTTAAAATGCAGAAAGTGTGCTTGAATACACAGCACTTCTGGATACATGCCTGTTTATACTGATCATTTGATGAATTGCTGCTGTAATGCTCTATAGAAAATGTGCACAAACAACTTTTTTTAAACTAAATTTCTTAACAGTGTTGCTGCAGAGTTTTTTACTTTTTAAGACCTTTTCTTAGACCTGGGCCCATATTAATAGAAAATGTAAGGCTAAAAGTAGCTCCTAACATGGAAATTTTAGGGCAATTCTTAAATATTAGGGGCGTATCACTCCTAATTTTAGGACTTTTAACATTTTAATCTAAGAGTAATTCATGAAACATTTTAACGATAAAAGTAGGTCCTAAACCCACAATAGCTTAGAAGTCATCCTGAGGACTTCTAAATCCATAAGAGTGACTCACAAATGCAGCATGACTGCTGTTGTCAATCCACAATGAAAACGATGTATTAGAATATTATTATGACATTGACCATTTCAAAAGATATCGCCTGAATCACAACTGTGTCAATGTATTTGAATGATATAATATTATAAATATTAAAAGATATCGCCTGAATCGCGAGGGTGTTATCATTATTATAAACCAAGTTAGATGCAGTTACCTCTCCCACAAACCGAAACAACCCAATAACCCAGGAGATAAAGGCTTTGACAACACTGCTCTTTGAGGCCTCTCCACCAGGTTATACATTTCTACAAAAGTTTCACCAAGGCAAGGGTGGTGGGATAGCCGATATTTATAACCAGTCTTAGTTGTGCAAGGAAGTTGTTTTTGGTGATTTTAGTTCCTTTGAGTTCCTAGAGTTGGAATTGTCAGTAAATCAATCAATAATGTTATTAACTATCCTGTATATTGCCCTCCTAAGAATAATTCCTGGGTATTTTTCAGAATATTCTGAACTTTTAACTTTGTGTTTCACTAATTATGACAAGATTCTTATTATTGGTGATTTTAATATGCATGTTGATGACTGCGCTAACCGCAAAACTTTTAAACTTGATTGATTTTATTCAACATATCAGTGGAGCAACACACAATCTAGGGGGCATCCGTTAGATCTTCAAATGGGATTACTATTGTTGTAAATGATATAATTGACTTTTCAGTCTTAGATCATTACTGCTTATTTTTTTATTTTTTTTCATTTTAGCTGATAATGTAAAGGCCCCCACAGAGAGGATGATTAAGAAGCATTATCTTTATACATACACTTCAGAAATGTTTGTGAATATGGTTCAACATCAGTCAATATAAAATGAAATGCTTACAGTACATGAAAAAGTGAATAGATTCAATATTTTGATTAAATCAACTTACTTAATCTTTAGATGCTGTAGCTCCAGTAAAAATGAAAATGAAAAGTTTAACTAAAGAAATGCCTTGGAGAAATGAGCGCACCTGTCACTTTAAGAGAGAATGCAGCAGAGCGGAGCATCTCTGGTGGAAAACTAAGTTAACCACTCACCGCAAAATTTAATGAATCACATTCAGGACTACACCAGTGGTATAAAATAATAATTTTATTCAAATATTATTAATGAGAAGAGTAACAGTCCCAGAGTGCTTTTCACCACACCTGTGATTTTTTTCTTCTTCAGCCCTCTGTATCTAATTGTGATGAATTTGATCTATTTTTCGATCAGAAAATAGCTCAAATCAGATCCAGTATTACACACTGTAGTAAAATTGTACACGGGAAAAAAAGAAAATCCACCGCAATTTACAATAAATGTCTTCAGGGCAATTAATAAAGAGCAGCTTTTGCAAATAATATCACTGTTACAGTGCTCTCTAGTGGAATAATTTATGTGTCCCATTACCTCACATGTGGGCACGGGTGGCTCTGAGCTACGGCTGGATAGGATGTGTTTCTTCGACTGACAGCGAGTTCTATTTGAAGTATATGATTGAAGCCTGCCAGCAGCGGGCCGGGAGAGGGGGATGTTTTTTGAAAGGCTGAGCTGGAATGATTTGAACTGGAAAGGGGCTGTGGGATCGCTCCAGAGACCAGCCGCAGTAGAAGACAATGATGTGCTGTCATTACATGCTCAGTATCCCTTCTCTCTTTTTTGTCAGCATACTTGCTGACTTTGTATCCTACAATTCAGTTTCACGATTAAGGTTGCCCTCAAACTACGTGATTTTGTATCAGAATTTGTTGTCAAGTCTTTTAAAGTCATATGATAGAATTGTGTGAAGAGACCACACTTTTAAAGGGATAATTCACCCACTCCAGTACTCCAGGTCATACAAATAATGGTTGTAGAAATGCATCTCTTCTTCACCTTCAAACTCTTCAGAAATGTTTAGTATGTTGTGGTCTCTGGTTTGTGTGCAGCTGTTGAGTTTTCTGTTATTAACATCTCTGTGGTGGTCTGGGTTTAGCAAAACAAAGCGGTTTCCTGCTTGAACAGTTCATCTTGCGAGTGGGGACAGTATGAAATGCTGCTCTTGTGCACTCTCATGAACACACAGAGGGGAGCAACAGGCTTACAAAAATTTAATTAAATAATTATTTAGATTTCAGTTTGTTTCTCACCAAAATGTTTTGTATTCCTTCAGAACAAGGACTGAGTCACATGGAATATTTTATTAGATTTCTGAATTATACTTTTTATCCTTTTGAAACAAACTTTTGAAGTGGTAGTCACCATCTACTGCCATTTTATGGCATAATTGAGCGGAATTGTTTTTTTTTTCACAATTTCTTTGTGTACTGAAAAATAAAGAGTTATATTGTCTTAGAACAACACATGTGTGAGTAAATAATGACTGCATTTTCAGTTATGGGTGAACTTTCCCTTTAAGTCGGTCACTAAAAAACCTTCTCCTCTGCCATAGCTTTTAAATATGGGGTAAATTCCAATCAAAAGTGATCATCCCTATGCCCTACACACTATGAAGGACAGAGCTCTTGATGTGGGCACTCTGAAGGGAGCATCCAGTTTGTTGTTCATTTCTACACATCACATAAAAAAAACTGCATTTTTGGCATCATTGATGTCACCTTTGATGCAAATCTTAATGTGGGTATAAATGAGATTTCAGGGCTTTGTTGGAATGAAAAATGATCAGTGAATAACAAAATTTAGGTATGTTCCTCACAAAAAGCTACTGTATCACATGGCTTTAGAATACTTGAAATATATAAGTTGTATATAAATGTTTTATTGTACTTTTAACCCTTAAAATACATATTTCCAAAACACTCATATATTTGGGTCTTTACAGACCCAGCAATTACAGTATATCTATCAAACATTGATGAACAAAATGCCCAAATAATGTCAAATTTTCAAAATATTTTCAAGATAATTAGAAAATAATAAAATATATTTTGATGTTTTATTTTTCATAAATTAAAGAAATAATGCAACAAATCAGGACAAATCTAGAACAGGATAAATTATTTTCATACTGAAATTTATTGAGATGCAACTGACTGTTAAACACTTATTGAGATATGCATAATCTACACATAAATATTTTCTCAGGCACTTACTTGGTCTAAATAGATGAACAACGTACATTATTTCAGTAATACACCGAAATGACAATAGTCATATCTAGTGATCAAACAGGTTTTTTATTGGCCGATGCCAATATCCAGAGAGCAGGGTGGCCTATAGGCCGATACAATGCCGATATATCACACAATTTAATATAATAAATAACAAACATAAAATTCCTAAAGAAATTAATAAACTCTTATTAAGAATTATATTTACTCAATTTTATGTAAAAAATGTACTTTGTAGAAAAATTATCTAAAAATGTATATTGTCAGTCATTTAAATGGTAGATAGCAGTTTCTTCTGATTTCTGTTTAGTCATCAAATTTTAGTAATTTATTTGCATATGAAGATATTGTTAATATATTAAGAAGGAAATAACAGTACACACAGTAGTCCAGCAACCATGGATGGCATGTCCACTTTAGCAATTACATTTGATAAAAAAATACTGAATCTAAATAATTGTACATACAGTGCTGTAAAGGTTGGAAGGGAAGGAGGACAGGGAAGGCAGGTTGCTCCACTCAGGTAATGCTTCTTTCTGAACACACTACAGCGCTCACAGCTTCACAATAATGTCTCAGAATAACAACTCTTCAGCTTCACAATAACAACTCTACAGTTTCACAATAACAACTCTACAGTTTCACAATAGCAACTCTACAGCTTCACAATCACATCTGTTCATGACCCAGACTCTCTCTGCATTCTGCTATTGGCATGGGTGGTTTTATCTGCTCTCCCCGTGCTCACTGGAATTAGAGACAGGTGTTAGTCATAATTTAGCTCAGGTTTATGTGCCCTTACCACTTTCTCTCTCTCTCCAGACGGGCACTTGACTACACCCCAGTGCCACATACCCCCACCTCCCGACTCAGGCCGGGAAGCCATCCGGCCTGCCTACCACTCCCCCCCCCCATTTCTGGAAAGGAAGTCGGCGGCAGCCATCTGCGCCCTCGGTCTGTGGACCACCTTGAATTTAAAGGGCTGGAGAGCCAGATACCACCGGGTGATCCGCGCGTTGGTATCCTTCATGCGGTGAAGGCATTGGAACGGGGCGTGATCCGAGCAGAGGGTGAAGGCCCGCCCCAGCAGGTAGTACCGGAGGGTGAGGACCACCCACTTGATGGCCAGACACTCCTTTTCCACGGTGCTGTACTTTGATTCCCTCAGGGAGAGTTTACGGCTGATGTACAGCACTGGATGCTCCTCCCCCTCTACCACCTGTGAGAGCATGGTCCCCAGCCATCTGTCTGAAGCGTCTGTCTGTAATAGAACAGGGAGACAGAAATTAGGTGTATGCAAAAGCGGCCCCTGACAAAGTGCGGCTTTAACCTCTGTGAACGTCTGTTTGCACTGCTCCGTCCACTGGACCGAGTCTGGAGCCCTCGGGCAGATCGCAATCGCCGCAGTCTTGTCAATTTGTGGATGCACCTGCCTGTGACCCAAGTGGAACCCCAGATACCATACCCCCCACCCGCCCAATCGTGCACTTTTTGGGGTTGGTTGTGAGCCCTGCCTGCTGCAGCGATCTCAGAGCTGCCCTCAGATGCTACATGTGCCGCTGCCAATCATTGCTATAAATGATGATATCATCTAAATAGGCCACGGCGTAAGCTGTATGTGGTCTGAGGATTCGGTCCATGAGACACTGAAACGTGTCTAGGGCCCCAAACAAACCGAACTGAAGTGTCACAAATTGGTGCAAACCAAACGGCGTGGAGAAGGCTGTTTTTTGCGGGACATTGGTGTAAAGGGGATCTGCCAATAACCCTTTGTAAAATCCAATGTCGAATAAAATCGAGCAGTACCTAATTGATCAAGCAACTCCTCAACACGGGGCATCGGGTACACATCAAATTTAGGCACCACATTGACTTTTCTATAATCCACACAGAACCGTACAGACCCATTTCTCTTAGGAACTAGAACAACCGGACTGGACCAATTGCTGTGAGATTCCTCTATTACCCCAAAATCAAGCATTGCATCCAATTCTTCCAACCATTTTCTTTTTTGTGCTCGGGCAAGTGATAGGGATGGCTACGTACCACCACTCCCGGTTCGGTCTCGATGTGGTGCTGGATGAGGTTTGTACGACCCGGTAGAGGGGAGAACATATCTGCAAATTCTTGTTGCAACATGGCAATTCCTGCAAGCTGATATGGTGAGAGGTGGTCTCCACACGTGACCAGGGTGACAGGATTAGGCTTTGTGTTTACCTCCGGGACGAGCTCTGCCCTCTCCGGAACTACTGTAGGCAACATCACAGGGACCGCCTCCCTCCATAATTTCAGGAGGTTGAGGTGATATATTTGACATGGCTTCCCTCTATCGGGTCGCTTTACCTCATAATCGAGTCCCCCCAATTGTTGTGTGACCTCAAAGGGTTCTTGCCACTTGCTATTAATTTAGAGCTCGATGTGGGGAGTAATATGAGTACCTTATCTCCCAGTGCAAATTCCCATAGTCGAGTTCCTCTGTTATACAGTCAGCTCTGCAATTCTTGAGAATGAAGCAAATTCTCCTGTGTTAGTTGCCTCAAGGTGTGGAGTTCTCTAAGATCAAGAACGTACTGAATTTCATTCTTGCTATCTGAAGTTCTCTCCTCCCAAGCTTCATGGATGATGTCAAGCACCCCACGTGGGCACCGCCCATACAGCAGCTCGAACGAGGAAAAGCCAGTGGAGGCTTGCGGGATCTCTCGTACTGCAAATAACAGGGGGTCGAGCCATTTTTCCCAATTCCTAGCAGCCTTGTGCACAAACTTACAAATCATATTTTTGAGGGTTTTATTAAATCACTCCACCAGGCCATCTGTCTGTGGATGGTAAACTCTGGTGTAAATCGATTTAATACCCAATACCAATTAATACCCATGCCAATTCTCTCAAAGGGGACCTCGATCAGTGGAAGGGGGTGCCACAGCGCTTTTCCGGTGGCCAGCGGATTCACCAGCGGAATGAATCCATACTTTCTTTGCCCTAGGTGACCTGCCATCAGATTATAATGAGCCACCTGGAAAACCATTTCCCGGCAGGAGGTATCAAGAGCGGAGTTGTATCTTCCTTTGTTTGAGTGTCCTGCATCACTTGATACAACCGCTTGTTTATAATTGCAAAATAGGGGTATGAAAGTGCGACATTCGGAGGGAGTTGTTGACCATCGATTACTCTCACTTGGTCGAAGGCGTGCTTGAGGGTTTCGTCTCGCGACTGCTCCAAAGGGAAATCGCCTACGGGAAATCCCCTGAGGATGGGAGGGGCCCAGCCTCTCCCCCCCTCATGTCATCATAACATGGAGCTGACGAAGATGCCCCCAGCTCCGCCTTCCCTTCCAGAGCATCACACATATATCACATCATTTTTACACAGGACCCATCCGCACACATTCCCCTTAATACATTTCTAAATTCCAGCCAATTAGTCTCCAAAATCAGCGGATGGGTGAAGTGGGAACTAACCGTGGCCTCCACCCTATGTTTTGTTCCCCTGAAATTTAATCACAAGGGTCACCACAGGGTATTTGTGAATATCCCCATGCACACACTTCACCCTCACCATTTTAGCTGTGCCCAATGCCTCAGGTTGAATGAAGTGTTGATGTATCGTGGTTTGATTACAACCCGTGTCCACCAATGCTTGGTGATTACCCCCCTTGGCCCTTACCGGTATCCGGTACGCTCCGGCTTGGTCGGGGGCAGCCTGCGGGGTGTTGGGGATCCGGACTACAGTCCCCAGCTCCATCACAGCGCATTGATCCCGGAAGTGTCCCGGATCCCCGCAACTCCAGTAGGCCGGCCCAGACGCCACATCTGCACCTGTGTCAGCGGACACTTCCACCTGAGGGGGAGAGCAGCGGCGCTGTAGAGGCAGGGGGGTGTGTCCACCACCTTGCGCAGGAAACTGGCCTCCGCGGAGCAGGAATGGGCTCTGGGGAGAGAGCAGAGTGAGAGGGAGGAGGGGAACACACAGGGGGAGGGGGAAGAGAGAGAGATAGAAGAGGGCCCTTCTGCCCTTCGGGTACGCCACCAAATGGTCCTCTTTAAGCTGAACAGCTTCCATTTCCGGCATGGTTCTCGGAGCCGTTGGGAGAAAGCAAATGGGTGGTAATTTTTCCCAGCTTCAGTGACCAGAAAAGCTGATAATATTGTTCCAGGCTACGACCCACCCGCTGAAGGATAGCCTTCTTCAGGTCCGCGTATGCCAAGAGATTAGCTGCCAGCAACTGTTGGGCAGCAAGCTGGGCTTCCCCAGACAGTAATGGAAGGAGCCTGGCCACCCACTGATCACGCAGCCAGCCCCAGATCTCCGCTGTTTTTTCAAACAGATCTATGAAGGTCTCGCCATCATCTTCCACCCCTTTCCTATTCTTTCAGGGGGGAAAGACCCCATGGAGACCACATCCTGTTCCAAAGGGTGGGTTGACATGTGGTAAATATGTCACATGGGCTCAGGGCTGCACATGGAAGGGGCACGGCGGTAGGTACTGCCATTGAAGGCATTAGCACACGTACTGGGTCAGACTATGAATTTCTCAGCTGATTTTCGTGAGCCAGATTGCTAGAGGAAGGACATCGAGGGTTCATGGTTCATGAACTCGCATGGGAGAAAAGAGGACACGACTTCACATCCTGGAGGGGAATGCCCTGCATTATGAAACTTACTTGTTCGTACCTGATAGAACACGGGACAAACTGGCTCAACCTGGAGCTTTTAAATTCTTGCAAAAGTATTGGGTGACACTGCAGATGTCTGCTAGAGAGGTACAATTGGCCAGTACCCATGAGGATGCCAGTCTTGGGCACAGCCTGGGGCTGGTAAGCCAGCATGATAGCATTCATGACCCAGTGGGCTAGCCTCTGTTTGGAGACAGTGTTCCTCTTCCGCTGTGTGCCAAAGCAGGCAAAGAGCTGCTCAGAGCATCTAGAGCTCTGCGTGCGATCCAAATAGATGTGCGCACCAGACACAGCAATGAAAAGGCTGGGTCTGGCTCCTCTGGGCAACTTCGCTTGCAGGCTCACCACCTGGTCCCTAAAGGGGCCATGGGAACCTTGGGCACATAGGTCTAAGGATCATGTTTCGCTGACAGAAAACGCTTGTAGGTCCCTGACCCTCTTGATGGAAGTAAGTGTGGTCAGGAGGGCGGTCTTCAATGAGATATCCTTCAAATCGACTGACTCAAGGGCTTGAACGAGGCTCTCCAAAGGACCACAGAGAGGTCCCATGAGGGAAGAGGCATGGCCAAGGCAGATTCAACCTCCTCGTGCCTCTCAGGAACCTGATGATCAAGTCGTGCTTCCCTAAATACTTACCGTATACTGCATCGTGGGGCGCTGATATAGAGGCTACAAACACCTTCAAGGTGGAGGGGGACAGCCGCTCTCCAGCCTCTCCTGCAGGAAGGAAAGCACTGATCCGAATGCACATCTCTGGAGGTCTTAACATTGGGAAGAACACCACTTAGCGAACACATACCACTTCAGGGTATACAACTGCCTTGTGGAAAGATCCCTGGCCTGAGTGAACGTGTTTACCACTGTGGGCGGTAGACTATTTAAGCCTTCCTCCTCCTGTCCAGGGACCAGACGTGGAGGTTCCAAAGGTCTGGGCTTGGGAGCCAGATGGTGCCACATCCCTGAGAAAGAAGGCCCTTCCTCTGAGGAATTCGCCAGGGAGGTGCTGTTGCGTGGAGTGCGAGGTGAGCTGCCTGTCTCATCCCATAAATGGACGGGAACAGATGAGCGTGCTGGGCAATGAGGGGTCTGCGGGGTATTACCCGGCAGAACCGAACCCGAAAAGTTGGGACTGCAACGTTGGCATGGTCATGTTCTCGCAATGAGAACATGAACCATCCATGAATGCTTCCTCAACGTATTTATGGCCCAGACATGTGAGACAACGATTGTGGCCGTCAGAGGTGGAGAGATAACGACCGCACCCAGAAACTACACAAAGATGGAAAGTCATCTTTAAAAAGACGTTCACGTCAATGTGTTTGCTCTAATAGAGGAAAATATACCGTTTTGCTCAGGATATACACACTTTTATCACTGTCGAAGCGCCCAGGGGCATAATCCGCACTTCATGTCATGCAGGGAGAGAGAAAGCCGCTGGAATGTGCCATAAATCAAACCGCATATGCTTCTTGTTAGAGGTGACTGGACCGGCAGTGGAATTCAGCTCGTTGACACACAACCGCTCGGCTCCGAATTAAAAATCTGAATGAATGGATTCATTCCAGCTCCTTTTATACCCACATGTCCAGGGGAGTGGCATGAAAATTCCACTCGCCAATTTTCATTGGCCTTTTCTCAAAGATCTGAGGTGTTTTGGGGCTCCCAAGAGCGACCCTTAGTGTTACTACATCGACATAAAGTCGAGTGTGTATATATAATGGTATAGAAGCCATTATAACTTTCATGTACACATTAATTTAAGCCATGACTGTTTTATAGAAATGCATTGGAAGTGGAAATATTTCTAAATCTTTGTTATTGGGATTAGACAGGTACTTGAGTCATGTTGATTTGAAATGTCCAGCTCAAATAAGGTGTGTTCAAACTATGAGCACAACATGCACAGCAATGCTGGTCATTTCAGCAGGGTAGCTGCTGTAGGTATAGAGACTAAGGGTACATCTCAATCAGCTCCCTATTTCAGTAGTCAGGGCACTGATCAGGGAGTCAGCCATTTCTAGGGCTTGTCTCAATCGCAAAATCTTTCCAGTGCACTGAAACATTTGCTCCCTTTAAATGCCCAAAATGCACCATAAAAAAACAGGTAGCATTGTTGCTCACTATGTTTCCTTACTGGAAAATTTGCCATGAAAATTTTTTATGTCTTTCAAGTCATTACGAGCACAAGTGAAAAACTATGAATTTAAAGCCTTATTTTCTCTTTAAAAGATATGTTTTTTGTTATGTCTTGCATCCCTAACGTCCATGAATAGGAAACAATCTTCTGAATATTAGTGTTGTTAGAAGAATGTTAAAAATACATTCCTTTATATTTTTTATTTCTTTATTTCATTTATCTTTCATAATAACACTATATGTTTGAATATCTACAATGAAAATTCAAAGCAACATTATTTATACAGCGAAGCTGTTGATTAATAGCAGCTGCATTTAAAAGTTTGACCCTCGTACTTGTCACAGATGATTCAAAAGTGTCCTAATGCTCAGAGGATTATCACCATCGCGAGTGCCCGAATTCATGTTCACGATATACTGATTCATGATATAGGGAGTAAGGTAGCTGACTGAGACACACCATAAGTGTGCATGTGTTTGGCAGCAGTAATTTTGTCAGACGAGAGACTTGCAGGGAGGTGCAGGAGCCGTAATAGACAGATGAACTGAAAGAGAGATGAAGGAAAGGAGAGATGGACAGATCAAGTCAAGTCAAGTGGTTTTTATTGTCGTTTCAACCATATACAGTTAGTACAGTACACAGCGAAACGAGACAACATTCCACCAGGACCATGGTGCTACATAAAACAACACAGGACAAACACAGAACCACATGAGACTACACAGACAAAATAAAATACCTATATAAAGTGCACGTGCAAATGTGTGCAAAAAGTACGGGACAGTACAATAAGATACTAGCAATGAACAGGACAATAGGCACAGTGAGAGACAGTGCAGCGCTGACCAGTACACAGTAGTGCAAAAAGATGACAGATTCTAAAAATGCCAAATGTAAATATAACATACTATGAGACAGTGTTCTATTGACATAGCAGTTATTGAGGTAGCAGACAGTTATAAAGTGACTGTAATTAAAGTGCAACTCAGGATATGTGTGTGTGTGTGTGTGTGTGTGTGTGTGTGTCAAACCAGTCTCTTAAGTATTGAGGATACTTTCCTCAGCCTTTGAAGAAAGTAGAGACTCTGCTGGGCTTTCTTGGTAATAGAGCTGGTGTTGAGGGACCAGGTGAGGTTCTCCACCAGGTGAACACCAAGGAATTTGGTGCTCTTGACGATCTCCACAGAGGAGCCGTCAATGTTCAGCGGAGAGCATTCACCTTGTGCTCTCCTAAAGTCAACAACCATCTCTTTTGTTTTGTCGGCATTCAAGGACAGGTTGTTGGCTCTACACCAGTCCGTTAGCCGCTGCACCTCCTCTCTGTACGCTGACTCGTCGTTCTTGCTGATGAGACCCACCACGGTCGTGTCATCGGCAAACTTGATGATGTGATTCAAGCTGTGCATTGCTGCACAGTCGTAAGTCAGCAGAGTGAACAGCAGTGGACTGAGCACACAACCCTGGGGGGCCCCAGTGCTCATTGTGGTGGAGATGCTGTTCCCGATCCAGACTGACTGAGGTCTCCCAGTCAGGAAGTCCAGGATCCAGTTGCAGAGGGAGGTGTCCAAGCCCAGCAGTTTCAGCTTTCCAATCAGGTGCTGGGGAATGATTGTGTTGAATGCTGAGCTGAAGTCTATGAACAGCATTCGAACGTATGAGTCCTTTTTATCTAGGTGGGTGAGGGCCATATGGAGGGTGGTGGCGATGGCGTCATCTGTTGAACGGTTTGGACGATACGCGAACTGCAGCTGAGTCTTAATGTGCATCATGACGAGCCTCTCGAAGCACTTCATGATGATGGGTGTGAGTGCGACAGGATGGTAGTTTTTGAGGCAGGACACTGAAGACTACTTTTTGGGGACGATGGTGGTGGCCTTGAAGCACGTTGGAACGACGGCGCTGCTCAGAGAGATGTTGAAGATGTCGGTAAGAACATCTGCCAGCTGGTCTGCACATCCTCTGAGCACTCTGCCAGGAATGTTGTCTGGTCCATCAGCCTTCCGTGGGTTGACTCTACGTAGAGTATTCCTCACATCCGCCGTGGTAAGACAGAGCCCCTGGTCGTTGGGAGGAGGGGTGGTCTTCCTCGCCACCACCTCATTCTGCAATTCAAATCGAGCATAGAAGTTGTTCAGCGAATCTGGAAGGGAGGCATCTTTGTCACAGGCAATTGATGTTGTCCTATAGTTCGTGATGGCCTGGATTCCCTGCCACATGCGCCGCGTGTCACCGCTGTCCTGGAAGTGAAATGCCTCTCTGATGGCCTGGGACAATTTGGCCCTCGCTGTTCTTTGGGCTGCCTTGTCACCTGCTCTGAAGGCGGAGTCTTGGGTCCTCAGTAGCGCGCGCACCTCCGCAGTCATCCACGGCTTCTGGTTAGAGCATGTGGTGATGGTCTTGGAGTAAGTGACATCATCAATGCACTTGCTGATGTAGCTGGTCACTGATGCTGTTTATTGCTCCAAGTTGGTAGAATCGCCATATGTTGCAGCCTCCCTGAACATGTGCCAGTCAGTACACTCAAAACAGTCCTGAAGAAGTCCTGAGTAGCCGAGGTGGGGGCAGGGCTCCGCCCATTATGCGCCTGGGATGTTTGTGTAAACAAGATCAAGCGCGTTCGCCCCTCTCGTTGCAAAGTCCACATACTGATGTCTGCATAGTGCACTGTCTTGAGATTCGCATGGTTGAAATCTCCGTCGACAATAAACAGTCCATTGGGTTGAGCGTTCTGCAGTTCGCTCGTAGCCCCATACAGTTCACAGAGCGCTTCCTTAGCGTTAGCGCTGGGGGGAATGTAAACTCCGGTTATGATAACAATGGTGAATTCCCATGGTAAATAAAAAGGTCTGCATTTAACAGTCACAAGCACCACCAGCAATGAGCAGTAGCTAGAGACTAGCATAGAGTTCTTGCACCATTCCGTGTTGATGTAAACACACAAGCCACCACCTCGAGTCTTAACGTAGAGAGCTGCATTTCTGTTGGCACGAAATGAGGCGAGCCCGTCTAGCTGAATGGCGGCATCCGGAACTCTGTTGCTGAGCCACGTCTCCATGAAAACAAAGATGCAGCAGTCTCTAAACTCACGCTGCGTAGCCTGCTGGAGTCTGATGTAGTCCAGTTTATTGTCCAAGGAGCAAACATTTGCGCTTCCGCTTTCTCGCACACCGCTTACGACGTCCTCTCCCCCGGCCACCGGCATCAGGTGACGCCGAGGACTGGAGGCCTGGTCTCCGCAGCAAGCAGAGTACACGTAGCGCCCAGGCCCGCATTAACCTGCCGTCAGGCCCTGGGGCTGAGAGGTTTTGTAGGCCCACAATAAAAAAAGTCTAATGACCACGTTTGTCTATATACAACAAAAGCAGAAATAAGTTTCTCTCGGGGAGATATAGCCTAACGAAGACAGTATTCCATAAAAAAATCCACAACAATAAAAGTATTAATTTCTTTCCCAACATGTTTTTTTTAACATAAATTCTTACTAACCGCAAGCTTTTGAATGGTAGTGTATAATGCTACAAAAGTTTCTATTTCAGATAAATTTAGTTCTTTTGAACTTTCCATTCATCAGAGTCAAAAAAAATAATAATTTACACAACTGTTTTCAACATTGATAATAATCATAAATGTTTGTTAAGCATCAAATCATATGAGAATGATTTCTGAAGGATCATGTGATGAAGACTGAAGTAATGATGGTGAAAATTCAGCTTTAATCGCAGAAATAAATGATATTTTATTGTATTATTACTTTAAATTGTAATAATATTTCATAGTATTACTGTTTTAGTATATTTTTGATCAAATCAATGCAGGCTTGGTGAGCAGAAGATACTTATGAACTTTTGAACATCCAACAGAATGATTCTAGCTTTATTTACCGATGTAGAATTTACCCTAAAAACAACTGGATGATTAATGTGACACTGTGATAATAATGTTTGTTGCAACAGACTTAATTAAATGCATGAAACTAGTTTATTAGATATTAAACATATAAATTGTGACAAAACAGTCTGTGTGTTGGTGGGGATTTTTCAACGATTTTAGTGCATATGATTTGTACATAACGTTAGTTACGTCCAGTTGGAGGCGGGAAAGGACTGTTATGAGTGAGCAAGTCAGTCAGCAGACTATTCAACCATTTCAGTGAAAAAGGCTGCTTTATTCAGGAACAAACAATGCTATGGCTATCAATGTCAATCATTGCTATTTCAAGAGTGAATCCCGCATAAATACGGCGCTCTTTAGATGTGGGGCGGGGCGTTTACATTTTGAAGAGACATGGCAACTAGCCTATAAACAAACTTAATATAAATTATTGTAAATAATTAATTCACGAAATTTACCGTATCCATTTCATGCATTTAATCAACTAATCAGCTAAAATATCTGAGGGACCCCCCTAAGTCTATTTTTTACTTCTTATGGGGGGTCCCGGATCCTCTTTTCCAGGTAAGCGAGGTAAAGGTCCTCCGGTCTGTCCGTCCCCGGTTGGCTCTGCTCCATGCAGCCAGTCCTCGTCTTCTGCAGCGCGAGTTAACGGTCTCCCGCCTGTTTGCTTGTCCTCTGCACTGTTCATCGGTGCTCCGCTTAATGAGCTCGACTCGCCTTCATTTGCAGGTTTAAAAAATCCTGTCAGCTTTGGAATCTTTTTTAACAATTCCTTCTCACATTTTTCTTTCTGTCGCAATATTTTTCGCTTATGAGCACCACTCTCAAACTTTTTCTTTCCCGACATTTTGATTTAGCTATCCGCTATCTTCTGTCAGTGACTATAAGCATAAATTTGAATAGACTACTAGAGTAGACTACAACAAATGCTACAATTCTCTACATTCTGATAGGCTGTCATATCATGCTCCCACTTGTAAAATGGATCAATCAGCAGCCAAAAACATGAATATCAAGTGATTGACAGAAAATTTGACAAACTACAAAACAATGTGATTTTTTTATTGACTTATGATAGGCCCCTTGTCTTCATAGGCCCTGGGGCTTCAGCCCCAGTAAGCCCGTGCATTAATGCGGGCCTGGTAGCGCCTCCTGTAGGTCATCATGCAGCAGGATGTCCTCCATCTAATGCCCTGCGTTGAGATTGCCTGCAATGACATCAAGCTCAGTTCGATGATGCTGTGACACATCTCCCCAGATCATGACGGACCCTCCACCTCCAAATCGATCCTGCTCCATAGTACAGGCCTCGGTGTAATGCTCATTCCTTCAATGATAAACTTGAGTCTGACCATCACCCCTGGTAAGACAAAACCATGACTCATCAGTGAAAAGCACTTTTTGCCAGTCCTGTCTGGTCCAGCTAAGGTGGGTTTTTGCCCATAGGTGATGTTGTTGTCGGTGATGTCTGATAAGGACCTGCCTTACAACAGGCCTACAAACCTCTCTCAGCCTATTGCGGACATTCTGAGCACTAATGGAGGTATTGTGCATTCCTGGTGTAACAGTTGTAGTTGTTGTTGCCATCCTGTACCTGTCCAGCAGGTATGATATTCGGATGTACCGATCCTGTGCAGGTGTTGTTACATTTGGTCTGCCACTGTGAGGATGATCAGCTGCCCTTCCCGTCTCCCTGTAGCACTGTCTTAGGCATCTCACAGAACCAGAACGAACATTGCAATTTATTACCCTGGCCACATCTGCAGTCCTCATACCTCCATGCAGCATGCCTAAGGCACATTCACGCAGATGAGCAGGGAACCTGGGCATCTTTCTTTTGGTGTTTTTCAGAGTCAGTAGAAAGGTCTCTTATCGACTGTTCCACAGGTGCATGTTCATTAATTGTTTTTTGGTTAATTGAAAAAGCATGGAAAACATTGTTTAAAACCTTTAAAATAAAGACCTGTCAAGTTATTTGCATTTTTACAAAATTACCTTTAAAATACAGTGTCCTGAAAAAGGGATGTTTCTTTTTTGCTGAGTTTGTCAAATACATATACTTAGCTATTACTCACCATAGGTTTGTCTATGAGTAAAACAAATAGGCTGGCTGTATTCTAATCTTTGAGAGTATTCCAGTGACATATGACACATGGCTATTTAATTTAACCCTTTCCAGCCTGAGCCCAAAATTCCAAAAATTCCATATCCAAATTCAAATTATATTCATATTCATATAACATCTCACAACTGAACTCTATATACAATTTTGAAGAGAAGAACTAGGGATTTCAAATGATATAAATATATGTACAACTATTTAAGGCTAATCATCCTTTATCAATAAGATTTCACACAGCAATTTTTACAAAAATTTCTCCAGCCGCCATACTTCATCAGACAACTGCATTTTCAACCATTTTATTACAAGCTACAGGGAAACTTAGAGTGTATGAAATATACATAATTTTGTGGGCAATGTAGAATAGCAGACAGATTAGAAATATAATTATTGTATAAAAGCAATACTTCCTTGTGCAACGAGGCAACACTTGAGAGCAGTGATGACTGCCTCTATGCACGGCGAGCAAAGTCACTGGAAGCAAGGTACAGAACGATTTTCGAGGTATTTCTACTCCTGATGACATCATAGTTCGTTCTGTTGACTCCCTCATCCAATAGGAGTTGAGAGTTCGATCCTTTGGAATTTCACACAGTTGTAAAGTGAACAAGGCCTCTTGGGATTTGTAGTTGGTTTTGTACTCCTTGTTTGATTTTGGCATGGTTTTTATCAGTAAGATTCATGACTTTGTTTTTGTGGGCCTCAGTCAGGCTTTATGTTAGGCCTGCCTTTGTCTTGTATCTGAATACATGATGCCCAACACTAACAAACAGGAAGCTACTCACAATCGAAAGTCAAAGAAATTTACTAAACAAAATGTATTTCTATGTAAAATGGGTGATTCTCACTAAACATGTCAAAGATATGTTATATTTAACCCAAAATAATACATACATATACACTCACCTAAAGGATTATTAGGAACACCATACTAATACTGTGTTTGACCCCCTTTCACCTTCAGAACTGCCTTAATTCTACGTGGTATTGATTCAACAAGGTGCTGAAAGCATTCTTTAGAAATGTTGGCCCATATTGATAGGATAGCATCTTGCAGTTGATGGAGATTTGTGGGATGCACATCCAGGGCACGAAGCTCCCATTCCACCACATCCCAAAGATGCTCTATTGGGTTGAGATCTGGTTACTGTGGGGGCCATTTTAGTACAGTGAACTCATTGTCATGTTCAAGAAACCAATTTGAAATGATTCGAGTTTTGTGACATGGTGCATTATCCTGCTGGAAGTAGCCATCAGAGGATGGGTACATGGTGGCCATAAAGGGATGGACATGGTCAGAAACAATGCTCAGGTAGGCCGTGGCATTTAAACGATGCCCAATTGGCACTAAGGGGCCTAAAGTGTGCCAAGAAAACATCCCCCACACCATTACACCACCACCACCAGCCTGCACAGTGGTAACAAGGCATGATGGATCCATGTTCTCATTCTGTTTACGCCAAATTCTGACTCTAGCATCTGAATGTCTCAACAGAAATCGAGACTCATCAGACCAGGCAACATTTTTCCAGTCTTCAACTGTCCAATTTTGGTGAGCTCTTGCAAATTGTAGCCTCTTTTTCCTATTTGTAGTGGAGATGAGTGGTACCCGGTGGGGTCTTCTGCTGTTGTAGCCCATCCGCCTCAAGGTTGTGCGTGTTGTGGCTTCACAAATGCTTTGCTGCATACCTCGGTTGTAACGAGTGGTTATTTCAGTCAAAGTTGCTCTTCTATCAGCTTGAATCAGTCGGCCCATTCTCCTCTGACCTCTAGCATCAACAAGGCATTTTCGCCCACAGGACTGCCACATACTGGATGTTTTTCCCTTTTCACACCATTCTTTGTAAACCCTAGATATGGTTGTGCCTGAAAATCCCAGTAACTGAGCAGATTGTGAAATACTCAGACCGGCCCGTCTGGCACCAACAACCATGCCACACTCAAAATTGCTTAAATCACCTTTCTTTCCCATTCTGACATTCAGTTTGGAGTTCAGGAGATTGTCTTGACCAGGACCACACCCCTAAATGCACTGAAGCAACTGCCATGTGATTGGTTGATTGATAATTGCATTCATGAGAAATTGAACAGGTGTTCCTAATAATCCTTTAGGTGAGTGTGTATATATATATATATATATATATATATATATATATATATATATTGGATATAGAAAATGAAGCCTACTTTTAGGACAATTAATGCCATTATTTATGAGAAGATGGCGGCGGCGCGAACACATCGCAACGCTCAGTGTCTCTCCAGATTCTGCAAGTTAGTGGTTTTATGCTTGTTTATCTCAAAACAGTTTTAACTCCACATCGACTCGCTCTTCCAAGCCTTTTCCTCACCATTGTTCGCTCACTGGTGAACAAAATGTATGAACTGCGGCTGTGGATCACCACAAAATCATAGTTTAATGGAGAACTCAAAATACAAACACATAAGACAACGGACATGTCCTTAATGATCTCTCTCTCACGTACATCCTCCGCAGTCAGCCTTTAACCCTCTCGGAGGCTTGATTAGCCTAATATGGGACCGGGCATGTTGAGTCACGAACCGGCCCCGCCCTCCACCGTGCCACAGAGACCATTCCAGCACTGGCTTCAGATACTAGTCCCGAGATGGAGACGTAAAGTCTAGTATAGTGTTTATAATTTGGTATAAACTATTAAGTTTATTTACGTTTGAACAGTGGTGAAACACTTTCTTATGATGTGTTACAGTCATACGAGCAGACAGAGAAGTAAGTTTGAAGTAAGCTTGGAGCACAAGAAATAGAAATATACCTTTAAAAATGGTCAGCTTTACTTTAAGCCATTTTACCTGCACATGTTACCAGACACCATAATTTTTATTATCAAGAAAATTCATGTTGAATCGTAATTTCATTTTTCTAGAAAGACCATTGATATTAGGGCAAAAATCTTATTCTTGATTATAATTTTTGTATTGTTTTCCTGTTCAAATATCTACAAATCCTTAAAACAATATACATTTGATTGATCTTGTTCTAGAAACAATAAAGCACAAGATATTTGGATTTTTCAGAGAATGTATTTTTAATGTGTATTTTGTCTTACTGTACTGGCAGAGTTTTTATACTCAAAACAAGTCAAAAAATCTACTAGTGCTGAAGAAGTCATCCAAAGTATTTAGACTACATTACTGACTTTGAGTAATCGGAAAACATTACAAATTACATTTTACAGCATGCATTCTGTAATCTGTAGTGGAATACATTTCAAAAGTAACCCTCCCAACCCTGATTATGAGTAGTACGAGTATGCGTTTCACACAGCTAGTGACATCAGACTGGACCAAACCACTCATCACCTGGGTTGTGGTACATACTCATCACCTGGGTTGTGGATTGTGGTTGTGCTTTGTGGCTGTGTCTCGACAGAAGAGGCTGGCACACTGGTTAGAGTATACTGTAGCTCTTAGACAAACACAAAATGGTTTGTGCTGGACAACTCAGACTAGGGCAAAAGATTCAGCTAAAAGCCAGGACAAAGTTCTCCAGTGGCCCAGCCAAAGCCTGGATGTGAACTCCATAGAAATCTGTTGCTAGACCTCAGGACTGCAGCTCATAGACGAGTGAATCTGAAGAGAAGAATGTGAGAAGCTGCCAGTTTCAGGTGGACAGGTAAGCTGCATATATCACAGTTCTTCGAAGTATTGAAAAAGTGGCTGTATAATACAAACGAGAGGCAATTCACATTAAAAACACATTATTCTATATTTTGCTAAATGTTGTATTCCAAACAATGTGCAAACTTAAGTCAATAAAAACAATCGTTAATGTACATTTTAATTCTTTACATTGTGTACAAAAAGAAATGTTACAATTTAAATAGTAAAATTCATGCACTTTTTTCTGAAGCAACTTAACAATGAAGTTTACATTTTTCTTAAAAAAAATGTCTAAGTTTTTTCATATAAATATGTTCACCGTCTGTCGCTCACTTCAGTGTTGTGTCGAAGAAGCGAAACAGTTGGCAGACAGTATTTGCATACTCCGCCCCCGGATACGGATATAAAGGCGAGGGAAATACGCTCGTTCATTCAGTAATTTTCTTCGGAGCCGATGGTCGTGTATGCAGTCAGCTGCGAGTGACACACCAGTTTCCTGCTTCTATCCTCTGACGCTCTGCTTTGCTGTTGGATCTACGGCGCACTTCAGCAGCTTTTCTCTTCTCTGCATGGCGTGCAGTTTGCCCCTGGGCGCTTCGACAGCGCAGAGTTAAAAGAGTTTCCTTCTCTGAAAGAGCAATACACAGCGGCATTGAAGGTCCTTTTCAGGGCGCATCTTTATAAAGATGCCATTCAACCCCTGTGTAGTTCCTGGATGCGGTAGAGTGCTCTCCGCTTCAGACGGCCACAGGCGCTGTCTCGTGTGTCTGGGCACCGATCACACCGAGGCAGCGTTTGTGGATGGTTCATGCTCTCACTGTGAGAGCATGACCATGGCAACGTTGCGGTCGCGGCATGCTTTCAATAGAAAGCACGCCACTCCAGCCGCCCCCCATGTCGCTCCTTCTTCCCACAGGATTGAGGATGATGCGGCTGTGATGGAGGCGATTTGGGGAGGGCAGCGGGTGCAGTTCCGCCGGGTACGCCCCCTCTGACCACCTGCCCCCCCGACACGCTCGTTGACCCCCGTCCGTGCTCGAGGCAATGGCGACTCGCCTCCGGGCCGGTCTGCCTATCCTCTGGAGCTCGAGGTGGATGAGCTCGCTGCTCCATCGCAGAGCGCGGCGTCTTTCACTGACGCCTCCCCAGGGCTGCCGCCTTTGGGCCAGCATGCCCAGGCTGAGGCTGATGCGCAGATGTCCGGACATGCTTGCCTGGGCTGCCGTCAGTGTGGGGTTTGATTGGAACCCTCCATCCTCCCCACACCCATCACGGCTGGATGACTGGTTCCTGGGGTCTGGGCATGCTCACAGCCACAGCCACGCCCCCTCTGGTCCCGTTTTTCCCGGAAGTGCATGACGAGCTGACGTCGTCATGGAGAGCCCCGCTTTCCCTTCGTCAAAAGCCCTGCTCGTCTACTCTCGCTACCCTCGACGGCGGAACGGCCCACGGGTATACTGCGATTTCCCAGGTGGATAGGGCCATTGCGCTCCATCTATGTCCCGGTAACCCTACCACCTGGCTGGGCGCCCTATACTCCCTTCCAAGGCCTGTAGGACGACATCCTAGTTGAATACCAATGCCTACAGCGCCGCGGGACAGGCCGCTTCTGCCTTGCACGCCATGGCCATCCTGCAAGTCCACCAGGCCAAGGCGCTCAGGGATCTGCACAAGGGAAGCCCTGACCCCGATGTGCTGGAGGAACTGCGCTCAACGACCGACCTCGTCCTCAGAGCCACGAAGGTCACCGTGCAGGCACACGGGCAGGTGATGGCCACCCTTGTGGTCCAGGAATGTCATCTATGGCTCAACCTTGTCGAGATGCGTGAGGCTGACAAAGCTCGCTTCCTTGACGCCAGTTTCCCAGTTTGGCCTCTTTGGCGACACCGTTGAGGACTTCGCCCAGCAGTTCTCTGCGGTGAAAAAGCAGACGGATGTCATCTCACATATCCCACCGCGCCGCAAACCTGCTGCCACAGCCACTGCCCGTCTGCTCGCTGAGGGCGTCCCCCTGCGGCCAATAAATCTGCTCCGCCTCAAACCGGGCCCAGCTCTCAGCCCCAGTGTCGAGCACACCGCAGGAAGCAGACCCCCCCCCCATCTCTCGGACCTGTAAGGCTCCCAGGCGCTCCTGAGACGGACGACCCAGTGACAGAGACGTTAGCTCTGGAGGTGGTAAGACCGGGAGGAGAATCTTGTTTTTAAACAATTTTCATTTGCCGCCCCCTTAGATGGGGTTGCGGAACCCACATTCTCAATATAAGAGCTATTTCCTATGTCTCTGGGTCACCTGGCCACAAATGCCTCCAGATCTCAACAGTCCCGGCTTCCTGGACATGGACCACCCGTCTCCAGCCCCACGACTGTTCCCCGGCCGGCCGGTTCCGACGAGTCTAGAGGATGCCTACCCTGGAACTCCTCCTCAGTCGCCAACCCGCCCCCTGCCGGGTGTGCGCAGCAAGGTAAGTGATTTGAGTCTTTTCTCATCGCCGCACGATGCTGCCTTACCTGCTCCGCCCCGCTGTGAAGCTCCGCCAGGTACATCAAAATTAATCGTCCCTTTGGTGCCCCTAGCACAGAGGTTGGACACGTGGCTTTCACTTCCCAACCCGTCTCGCTGGCTGGCCCGGACCATTCGACTTGGTTACGCAATTCAGTTTGCAAGGCCCCTGCCCCCTTTCATGGGTGTCCGCTTTTCCGCAGTACACGGCGAACATGCCCAGTCCCTGCACGCGGAAATAGCTACTCTTTTGTTCAAAGACGCGATAGAGCCTGTCCCTCCAACCGAGATGAAGAAGGGTTTCTACCGGAGTTAGACTCGGTCTTAATGTCAGCACGTCTCACCAACGAGCATGCCCAGTCAGTGTTGAGGTACCTCACTGCCTTCAGGCCAGGCACAACGGTCCCTTTAAAACTTTTCCAGAGGCTCCTGGGGCATATGGCGTCCTCCACGGCGGTCGCGCCGCTGGGGTTGATGCATATGAGATCGCTTCAACACTGGCTTCAGACCCGAGTCCCGAGATGAGCATGGCACCGCGGCACGCACCGTGTGACAATCACCCCCTGCCTGCCACCAAATGTTCAAACCCTGGACAGACCTCTGTTTCTTACGGGCAGGAGGACCCTTACAGCAGGTGTCCCGACGCGTCCTGGTCACGACCGACACCTCCAGATTGGGTTGCCATTTGCAATGGGTACGCAGCAGCAGGCCGTTGGAAAGGGGCCCAGCTGCGTTGGCACATCAACTGCCTCGAGTTGTTGACTGTACTTTTGACCCTGCGGAAGTTTCTCCCGTTAGTTCGAGACAAACATATCCTGGTCAGGTCGGACAGCACCACTGCGGTGGCATCCATAAATCGCCATGGTGGTGTACACTCCCGCCACATGTAGATCACGGAAGATCTAGCTGGTCTACCACCCACGGTCGTAGCCACGATCAACCAAGCCAGAGCCCCTTCTACCAGGCAACTCTATGCCCTGAAATGGCGTCTGTTCGTGAATTGGTGTTCTTCCCGGGCAGAAGACCCACGGAGGTGCGCAGTTAGGTCAGTGCTCCTGTTCCTACAGGAGAGGTTGGAGAGGAGGCTGTCCCCATCCACCTTGAAGGTGTATGTTGCCGCTATCGCAGCTCACCACGACCCAGTAGACGGCAAGTCCCTGGGTAAGCTTGTTATAATCGTCAGGTTCCTAAGAGGTGCCTGAAGGCTAAATCCCTCCCGGCCAAACCTATTCCCCTCCTGGGATCTCTTGGTGGTCCTCACCAGTCTTCAGAGATCCCCCTTCGAGCCGCTAGAATCAGCTGGACTCAGGGCCCTCTCCCTAAAGATGGCCCTGCTGATCACGCTCGCCTCCATCAAGAGGGTCGGGGACCTGCAAGCATTTTCTACTAACGACACTTACCTGGAGTTCAGTCCGGCAGACACATATGTGATCCTAAGACCTCGACCGGGCTATGTGCCCAAGGTTCCTACCACGCCCTTCGGAGATCAGGTAGTGAACCTGCAAGCGCTACCCCGGGAGGAGGCAGACCCAGCCCCCTCACTGCTGTGTCCGGTACGTGCTTTGCGTGCCTATCTGGAACACACCCAGATCTTCAGACACTGAGCAGCTCTTTGTCTGCTTTGGGGGACAGCAGAAAGGGAACGCTGTCTCCAAACAGAGGCTGTCCCACTGGGTGGTGGACGCCATTCTGTTGGCCTATCACACCCAGGCCGTGCCACCCCCCCTACGGGTCCGAGCCCACTCTACCAGGAGTGTGGCATCCTCATGGGCACTGGCTAGGGGCACCTCCCTAGCAGACATTTGCAGAGCTGCGGGCTGGGCAACACCTAACACCTTTGCAAGATTTTACAATCTCAGGGTTGAGTCAGTCTCGTTCCGTGTTTTCTCAGGTCCGAGCCCGTAGAACTCGGTACACGTCGACGGTCTGACTGGGTGAATTGCTTGCGTCCAGTGCCCTTTCCCTCTGCCGAGGTGCGCCTTCTTCCCAGGAGACCCCTTTTAGGTTCCTGGTCGATTCCTCCCTAGCCCTCTTGGGTCCGCAGTCCAGTGGAGGAACTAGCCGACCCAGTCCACTACGGGTACCCCAGGCTACCCCTACTGGAATAGGTGCTCCACAGATCAGGCCTCCTACGCGGACTCCTCCTGTGTGTACTTCTGCGGTACAGTCACCTTACGAGCTGACCCGCGTCTCCCTTAGCTAGTCCTTCGCTGCCCTCCGGTCGCCGTGTTGTAGCAACTCCCCCCTCCTCGAGGCTGGATCTACCACTGCGCCATTCTTCCCACATGTGACCGAAGAGGCCATGTGATGTATTTTGCCACCTCTACCTCCCCGTTCGGGCAGGTGTGGCCTCCGCAGGGTCTTTTCCCCCTGAAAGAATAGGAATTCGGGTAAGACCCCCTTCCCACGATGCAGTAAGGGCCCTGGCTGCTCTTGCTCTATGCCGAGAAAACATAGTGAGAAAAGAGGCCCGGCCAGGCTTGGCCCGTTCCCTAGTTGGAAGCGTCGCCTTGTTCCCCTCTAGGGTAACCAAAAGGATTCTGACAACTTTTTTGGGGCATTGGGGAAGAGTACGTGCAGCCTGAACACAGTTGGTCACTTGTGCACGTGAAATACCTGCCCGCTTCTGTGTCAGCAGCACACGTACACGGCTCAGCGCATGGCATGATTTGAAGTGGACCCCTAGTTTTGCTTTCGTGTCTTCCCGAGCCGCTGAGGTGGCCGGAACACTCCCGGCTCCTCAGAAAAATCCTGAACGATCGAGCGTATTACCCTCACCTTTATATCCAGATCTGGGGGTGGGGTATGCAAATACTGTTCGCCAACTCTCATTGGCCTTTTTTCATAGATCAGAGGCATATTCGGCGCTCAAGAGAGACCCCTAGTGTCGCTTCTAGTGACGTCTCATTCCCTCCATCAGGGAACGGAGGTTACATACGTAACCAAGACGTTTTTCACTACAGTCAATGAGGTCACTGATGAAGGTTCTCAATGCCGCAACTTACAAACAGAACTTATTGATAATGAAATTCATTGTCGACTATTTACATTGTCAAATTTTGTTCATTTTATAGCTTAGTTGTTGCAGCTCTAGACTTAAAATTGTTTAAAGTAAATACATTGGCCTTGTTCAGACCATCCAACCAATATGGTCTTCATTCATTTGATTTCTTTGGAGGTCACACTTGTTTGTTTGTCTCTTCTGGAGATTCAATTGATTATATTTTGTGTTGTTTGATTTAGTATAATGCTAAGCACACTATGCATATTTCATGTCTTAACTAGCAAATCACAAGCTTTCTCCTTAAACAGTTATTTTTATGGGATCACATTGTTTTATTTACTTTAAAATTTAATTTACTATTTTTTTTTCTTCTGTAGTGTTTTCTATGGTGGATAGTAAAATGAAAGGTCAGTACATGCTTGATTTTGTCCTGAAAAACAGTGGAAACAAAACCTTGGTTGAAGTGCCTTGTTAGCAAACAGAGTGAACATAGTTTTTTTATACAAAGGAAGGCAGGCCATTAATTTTGTGCCATTCTCAATAATAAATGCTTTTACAACCTTCCACAAGCAGAAATGGCCATACTTAGAGCACTGATTAATTCTTTGTGGCACTGTTCCAAAACAAACCAGTCCCCATTTGTGCAGAAGCATTGTACAAGTACTAGGCCCTAAACTTAAACTCTACATATTATATCTTTGCTAACAATTAACAAATCTAGCCGTTTCAGTTTTAAGACAGTGCTAGTCTGCTAAAGGAATGTTTCCTTTTTAAATGCATTTTTTAGCAGAACAGGGTCAGCATCAGGAGGCTCTAACAGCCTACCAACAGTACACTATAACTAGACACTCGAGAACAGATGATCATGACCCCGAATTTCTTTAAAGTCAGAATTGTCTCTCATTCCATGATTGCTCGCATTATTACTACACTATAGCTGAGATATAGAATTAAACTAGCAGCTTCAGCATTAGAGAGTCACAACACAGAGAGTAATCAAACATGCTCAGGGTGCCTACCTGATACCCAAAATGTCAGAGTTGGGAGAAGTTTTAACCTTTCAACATGGTGGAGGAGTGAACAGGGTATTGTCTTTGGCAAAATAAGAGTTCACCAAGAATTATAAAGAATGAAAGTGGAGTCTTCCATGTTTTCTCTCCAAAAACAAAACACTTTAACAGACAGGTAATCATGCTCTGGCAGTCTCTCTCTCTCTCATATACACACATACACGTCATTGTTTCTCCAATAACTTGTTAAAAACAGCCCGAGCTGTCGCTACTATTTCTAAAATGTTGTTTTCAAATTAGTAACAAAGGCTTTGGCACATCTTTTGAATTGGCAACAGCAGATCCTGAATCTGTGGCGAGAACTGTAATGGGATCCGCAGTGAAAATCGCTCTGTTTGTTTTGAGAGACCCACTTAGATCCAACTCAACAACGTTAGTCAACCAGTGCTGTGATTTGGGGGTGGGGGTATAATCAAATTTTTTGTGGACAAAAGAAGAAAAAAAAAAGTTTATTTTTGCAATTGACTATATACTTGACACCTAGTCTCCATATTTCCAGTACAATCTTGGGGCAATGACACCAGGGGCGTATCCACAGGAAGGGCAGGGTGGGCAGCCACCCAAGGGCCTGAGATGAGAGGGGTCCTGCAACGGTTGATTAAAAGGAACAATAAAAACAACTGTGTGCCTGAAGGGCATTGAAAAATGACCAAGGCCCCCCTACTGAATGACATTCTTCCGGTACTGTATCCAGCCATAGTGAAAGTGTCAAGAGAGTTGCAGCAAACTACCCTTCTTTCTAAAATGAAACAACTGATCACAACAAATGTGATATTATTTAGTAAAAGTATAAGAATGATCTCAGTAATGAGCTCCAAAAAGTATAAATACATACGATATGAATCTTCAAGAATGTCAGAGCACTGCTGACCCTTTGTGTGCGGCGTCCCCATGTATGTAAAGTAATTTACATTACATCTAGTGATTGTACAGCAATGTACAAGTGAGGAATACTACAACAGAAGTGATTAATATTAAAGAGAGCACAAAAACACAAAAAAGTGGCTAGGGAGACAGCTCAGTAGAACAGCTGATTAAACAGATTTTTATACATATATGTAACTTAGGTGTAGATGATGTGTATCTAATGTGTAGATTATGTGTTATGTGTAGCTCAATAAGTGTTTAACAGTCAGTTGCATCTGTTAGTGTGAAAAAAACAACACTCTTACATACATCGGGTCTCTAAAGACCCTATCCACTTTTGGTACTTTTGTTGCAATAATTATTTTTTTTTTACACTATTTATAAGAGGTAGATTGAGGAGTATTAAAGATGTGTGGGCACAAATAAAAAAAAATGGATGAGTTACAGGGGGTGGATTGAGGTCCTGTGTCTCTTACGTCATTTATGACCTTATGCCAATAAAGGAACAGTGTATATTGCGTTTACATGACTACACGCGTTGTTGGCTTATTAAGAATAATTGGTGTTAAGAATGTGCATGTACACTACCGTTCAAAAGTTTGGGGTCACCCAAACAATTTTGTGTTTTCCTGAAAAGTCACACTTATTCACCACCATACGTTGTGAAATGAATAGAAAATAGAGTCAAGACATTGACAAGGTTAGAAATAATGATTTGTATTTGAAATAAGATTTTTTTTACATCAAACTTTGCTTTCGTCAAAGAATCCTCCATTTGCAGCAATTACAGCATTGCAGACCTTTGGCATTCTAGCTGTTAATTTGTTGAGGTAATCTGGAGAAATTGCACCCCACGCTTCCAGAAGCAGCTCCCACAAGTTGGATTGGTTGGATGGGCACTTCTTGCGTACCATACGGTCAAGCTGCTCCCACAACAGCTCAATGGGGTTCAGATCTGGTGACTGCGCTGGCCACTCCATTACCAATAGAATACCAGCTGCCTGCTTCTGCTCTAAATAGTTCTTGCACAATTTGGAGGTGTGTTTAGGGTCATTGTCCTGTTGTAGGATGAAATTGGCTCCAATCAAGCGCTGTCCACTGGGTATGGCATGGCGTTGCAAAATGGAGTGATAGCCTTCCTTATTCAGAATCCCTTTTACCCTGTACAAATCTCCCACCTTACCAGCACCAAAGCAACCCCAGACCATTATATTACCTCCACCATGCTTAACAGATGGCGTCAGGCATTCTTCCAGCATCTTTTCATTTGTTCTGCGTCTCACAAACGTTCTTCTTTGTGATCCAAACACCTCAAACTTGGATTCATCTGTCCACAACACTTTTTTCCAGTCTTCCTCTGTCCAATGTCTGTGTTCTTTTGCCCATCTTAATCTTTTTCTTTTATTGGCCAGTCTCAGATATGGCTTTTTCTTTGCCACTCTGCCCTGAAGCCCAGAATCCCGCAGCCGCCTCTTCACTGTACATGTTGACACTGGTGTTTTGCGGGTACTATTTAATGAAGATGCCAGTTGGGGACCTGTGAGGCGTCTGTTTCTCAAACTAGAGACTCTAATGTACTTATCTTCTTGCTCAGTTGTGCAACGCGGCCTCCCACTTCTTTTTCTACTCTGGTTAGAGCCTGTTTGTGCTGTCCTCTGAAGGGAGTAGTACACACCGTTGTAGGAAATCTTCAATTTCTTAGCAATGTCTCGCATGGAATAGCCTTCATTTCTAAGGACAAGAATAGACTGTCGAGTTTCAGATGAAAGTTCTCTTTTTCTGGCCATTTTGAGCGTTTAATTGACCCCACAAATGTGATGCTCCAGAAACTCAATCTGCTCAAAGGAAGGTCAGTTTTGTAGCTTCTGTAACGACCTAAACTGTTTTCAGATGTGTGAACATGATTGCACAAGGGTTTTCTAATCATCAATTAGCCTTCTGAGCCAATGAGCAAACACATTGTACCATTAGAACACTGGAGTGATAGTTGCTGGAAATGGGCCTCTATACACCTATGTACATATTGCACCAAAAACCAGACATTTGCAGCTAGAATAGTCATTTACCACATTAGCAATGTATAGAGTGTATTTCTTCAAAGTTAAGACTAGTTTAAAGTTGTCTTCATTGAAAAGTACAGTGCTTTTCCTTCAAAAATAAGGACATTTCAATGTGACCCCAAACTTTTGAACGGTAGTGTATCTCACTCATTACTAATGGTCACCTTTTGCATTTCTGCAAATAAAAGGAAAAGATAGAGGATAAAAAGTTCCCTTCTCATATCCTCCATCATAAGCTCTCACTCTCTCCTCTGTGCAGCTGATCCCTCCCAACTCATATGACAAATTCTCTCGGAAACGGGATGACATTTATTAACACAATACATTACACAGCATCACTCTGGTCATTTATAGAGGGTGGGCTTGACGTCACTTCCTGTTGCTGCTGGTGTCTGAGCTCGAGTCTGTGTTTATAGCCTGCTAGCTCTTTTTTTTTAACATCGCTTATCTATCTATTTTCAGCTTTTATTCTTTAATATCTACTATTTTACAGTGCACATCAGGTTTCCCCCTGCATTATTCTCTTATCGTGATTCAACTGCATGCATTTTTCCAAGTACATGCATTTTTCCAAGTACATGCATTTTTATTGCAATTAAACTGCATGCATTTTACAGCTTGTGTGCATTTTACCATGCACACCTGTTTTCTCTTCTGTATTACATGGATTATTGCATCGATCTCAAAGCTCCGCTTATCAAGAACAACCATAACAACAAACAATTGCGTGATGGATTCATATCGATCTCAAACCCTCGCTGCTCAGGAACAACCAACAACAACAAACAATTGTGGTAAGGCGTGGCACCTGCTCATATTATTGCTTCCTGCATTACATGCCACATGTTTACTATAGCTTTTTCCATCAGCAGTGAGGGATTCACATGTGATAAATGTAAGGAATTAGTCTGGCTGATGGAGAAGGTTAATGAGTTAGAGAGCTGCTTCCGAAAGCTAGTGGAGGTCAGTGAGAAAGAGAAGCCGGTAGATACTCTTTCGGAGGCGGGTAGTACAACGAGCAACACACACACTTTGGTTCCGGCTGTAGAGCCCCCGCAGCAGAACATTTGGGTGACATCTCGACAGCATACTTGCTCAGAAAAGTGACACCACTCTCCCATTCCTGATAGGGTTTCCAATCGGTTCTCTCCACTCAGTGATGCAACCACTGAGAATCATGTTGAAAGAGCCTTGGACATAGGTGATTCTATTGTAAGGAACGGGGTAATAGAGACTCCAGCCACCATCGTTAAAAGCATTTCGGGTGTCAGAGCATCTGACATCAAATAAAATATACAAGTGCTGGCTAATGCTAAATGTACATTTTCTAAACTTTATTTTCATATTGGCACTAACGATATCTGGCTTCGCCAGTTGGAGATCATTAGAGATAATGTTAAAGGAGGAGTGTGAACTTGCATAAACGATGTCAACTTGTCACCAAGTTGGGGGGTGGGGGAGGATAAAGGACCCAAAGCAGCGATTACAAATAAATTGAATTTATTGACAGAGAATTTGAAGTAAGTGAATGTCATTCCTGGTGCCGGCTGCTGATGGCTGATCCAAGAACCGCACTAGTAGAATGAGAGTCACAGGAAGGCTCTTCCAGCGCTGGCCACAGATGACTGATCCAAGAAGCCAAACTAGTAGAATGACAGTCACAGAAAGGCGCTTCCAGCGACGTGAAGCCCAGAGGAATCTCCCGAGTCGTGGGCAGATACAGAGGAATCCTCCTCCACAGAACTGGGCACCAACTGGTGAGCGCGACCACAAGCAGGCAGGTAACCACTCCTCTATAGACAGGCAACCAACAGATACATGGGCACGCTCCACTTACACAAGAGAGAAATGTTAGACATGACAGCAAACAATAAACTGGCAAAGGAGGAGGGGAAACCTAATTAAAGGAATAATTAGGGAGTGCAATCAGAGGAAGCAGGTGGAATCATGCATGTTATTCATCACCATGATCAGTGTCTCCCGGGATCGATCAGCATTCCCATGGATCACACATGCCGGCTCCAACTGTGAGACATGAAAAAAACAAGCAAAAGCTTGTGCTGGCACACATGCCGGAACTGTGACAGTTTATGATGTAATGATTTCATAGCACGTTTATATAAATTTGTTTAGTGTGTAATCATCTCTATTATAACCATACTTACAAAAAGAAAAATTAAGGAAACTTTTAATTATTGTAATTTTTATATTGCATAATTCTGCATATAAATTTCATATTTAATAAAGTATATTTCATCCCCATCATTATTTAATCCTAGATTTGTTTTTATATTTCGGTCTTATTGTTTACAAAACATAGACCTACTATTGAGGCTGTAGATTGTAATATAAAAATAAACAGTCTTCAATGGAACTCAGCCATGTCACTTCCTTAAAGCAAGTAATATCTTGGTGATAAATGTTTAAACTAATAATCATAAACATAATAACAACATGAAAATAGCACGTCATGACTCCAGCTCTGCATGTGAATATCTATGAGTGATCACAGGCAAAGCAGAAAACCTCAAACCATGAGATTCATCTGCGCAGAAGAGTAGTGCCGAAACACAACTAATAAAATGTACCTTTGCAAGTTGCTTGCATTTTAAGATTTCAACCACAGATGTCGCTAGAGAGCCCATAGTTCTGTGGTGCAACTTTAAAGGGTTATGAAACCCTAAATAACATTTTCGGAGATGTTACCAGATTTGTATTTGTTACACATGATAGAAGAAAATGTAAGCATCCATTAATTTTAAAATAGAAGTGGTTAATGTTTTGAATTATTTGCACTATTTTCATCTTCCGGGCTTAAAATCAACATTGAGTTAATGTCACACTATTTGACAGTCCGAAAAATTTGGTGCAAGCATTGCAGCAGGTTTTCTGAATGACTCTTCCCATAGAAACCATCATTAAGTACAGAACATATCAAGCAATTATTCAATACTTAAGTCTTCAATTTTCTTTGTCTTTTCTTAAACTATAAAGTATTTTGTTGTTTTTGAACCAACAACAAGCCTTCTATAGATGTGTGCAATTTGCTAACCACATAGCTAAATCTAGAAAATAGAACAAAGAATACCAAACATAAGCAAAGCAGCCTATTTAAAATGTAAAATTTTCATATAAGTGAAGGCGCATTACTCTGTCTCCACTCTCTGCTGTCACATCCTAGCTCCCTCACCAATGTGAGGGAGTGTTACCATAGCATGTATGGTTTATGTCGAAGCTGACATTACCTTTGAAGTCAGAAGTTTACATACACCTTAGCCAAATACATTTAAATTCAGCTTTTCCCAATTCCTGACATTTAATCTTCGAAAGCATTCCTGGTCTTAGGTCAGTTAGGATCACTACTTTATTTTAAGAATGTGAAATGTCAGAATAATAGTAGAGAAAATGATTTATTTCAGCTTTTATTTCTTTCTATTTTTTTTTCTCGATGTGCACTTAGTCAAGAATGGAGTGATCAGCTCCCTTTCTGCAGCCTAGCAGAGCAATAACTTTCCCTTTGAGGGAGTCCACCAATTGCACACACTATACGGCTCAGAGATACCCCAACAAACAGGTCAACATAAGTTTGTCAAAAAAATTGACCTTGGATCTCATTGTAGTCTAGAATACGACACTTCTGCCGTCAATAATTCCTCGGTCCCTTTCAGTACATGCCCAGTTAAATGCAGTCAGGAGTCCGTGCCTCTGAAGACTTCATGAAGGGAGGAGAAAGAACGACAACAAACAGAGTGCTTCTATTCAATCTACTCAAAGTTTATTACAGCAAGCATAATATTTATATCTTACAAAGAACAACCAATAGAACAGTGACAGCAAGGCCAAGGACAAGGAATTATTGATGCCGAAATAGAACAGGAACAATATCAGATAAGGCAGTCCTAGATATTTGTTACGTCTATAACTGAGATATTTAGCTCACGAAAAGAGTACTTGCTCGTTGGAGCACCGAACATTCCAAAAGAGGATAAGACAAGATAAACTAACAGCATCTCCGGAAGGTCATGGACTCTTCGAGTGTGTGGTGTGCTTCTGTGGTTAGCTAAGCACACATACATACAGAGTTAGATGTCAAACGAGGACAGCATGTACAATTAATTTCTCACAATCATATTCCCAGTGGGTCAGAAGTTTACATACACTTTGTTATTATTTGGTAGCATTGCCTTTAAATTGTTCAACTTTGGTAAAATGTTTTGGATATACTTCCACAAGCTTCTCACAATAAGTTGCTGGAATTTTGGAATTCCTCCAGACAGAACTGGTGTAACAGGAGTCATGTTTGTAGGCCTCCTTGCTCGCACATGCTTTTTCAGTTCTGCACACAAATATACTATCAGATTGAGGTCAGGGCATTGTGATGGCCACTCCAAAACCTTGACTTTGTTGTGCTTAAGCCATTTTACCATGATTTTGGTTTAGACCCATTTGCGATGTCTTTTACATTTATCCAAAGCGACTTACAAAAGAGGAATAATAATTCATAAGCGATTCATCTTAATGAGACAGCAGTACGAAAAATGCTGCATTACAAAGTTTCACTAGCATCAGAATTGTAGTATCCAATTAGATTGCAACAAGAATATATATATATATATATATACACACACTCAGCAAAAAAAGAAACGTCCCTTTATCAGGACACTGTATTTTAAAGATATTTAAAAAAAAAAAAAATCAAAATAACTTTACAGATCGTTTTTGTTAAGGATTTAAACAATGTTAGAGGTACGAGACCTTTCTACTGACTCTGAAAAACACCACAAGAAAGATACCCAGGGTCCCTGCTCATCTGCGTGAACATGCCTTAGGCATGCTGCATGGAGGCCAGGGCATATATTGCAATTTCCGGACTGTGAGACACCTAAGTGCTACAAGGAGACAGAAAGGAGAGCTGATCATCCTCGCAGTGGCAAACCACATGTAACAACACCTGCACATGATCGGTACATCCGAATATCACACCTGCGGGACAGGTACAGGATGGCAACAACAACTGCCCGAGTTACACCAGGAATGCACAATCCCTCCATCCGTGCTCAGACTGTCCGCTTTAGGCTGAAAGAGACTGGACTGAGGGCTTGTAGGCCTGTTGTAAGGCAGGTCCTTACCAGACATCACCGGCAACAACGTCGCCTATGGTTATAAACCAACCTTTGCTGGACCAAACAGGACTGACAAAAAGTGCTCTTCACTGATGAGTCCCGGATTTGTCTCACCAGGGGTGATGGTCAGACTCGCATTTATCATCGAAGGAATGAGCGTTACACCGAGGCCTGTACTCTGGAGCGGGATTGATTTGAAGGTGGAGGATCCATAACAGGGAAGACATCCTCCCTCATGTGCTACCCTTCCTGCAGGCTTATCCTGACATGACCCTCCAGCATAACAATGTCACCAGCCATACTGCTCATTCTGTACATGATTTCCTGCAAGACAGGAATGTCAGTGTTCTGCCATGGATCTCAATAGCCTGGATCACAATCCCATTGAGCACGTCTGGGACCTGTTCAATCTATTCACCCCAGTAATGTCCGGGAACTTGCAAGTGCCTTGGTGGAAGAGTGGGGTAACATCTCACAGCAAGAACTATGTCAAATGTCTAAGTCATTTTACTTTTTTATTTATATCAAAAATGTACACACTGGTGACCAAATGTTTAGAATAAATGTACAGAAATGGAAAGAAATTGGTACTTTTATTCACCAAAGTTGCATTCAACTGATCACAATGTAAAGTCAGGACATTAGTAAGGTGAAAAAGTACTATTACAATTTTCTTTTTTCAATTCTTAAACTATTTCAAAGAGTTCGCATCAAAAATCCTTTTCAGCTTTGAGGGTCCTTGACATTCTAGCTGTCAGTTTGTCCAGAAACCCACACTTCCTGTAGCACTTGCCATAGATGTGGTTGTCTTGTCGGGCACTTCCTTACAGTCTAGCTGATCCCACAACCAATGTGGTTCAGATCCATAACAATCTTTTCCAATTATCTGTTGTCCAATGTCTGTTTCTTTGTCCACTCTAACATTTTCTTTTTGTTTTTCTGTTTCAAAAGTGTATTTTTCTTTGCAATCCTTCCCATAAGAGTCTTCCCTTTACTGTTGTACATGAAACTGGTGTTGAGCGGGTATAACTCAATGAAGCTGTCAGCTGAGGACATGTGAGGTGTCTATTTCTCAAACTATAGACTCTGATGTACTTATACTCTTGTTTAGTTGTACAAGGCCAGATGTACAACATCTCTTTCTGTCCTTGTTAGAGACAGTTGTCCTTTGTCTTTAAAGACTGTAGTGTACACCTTTGTATGAAATCTTAAATTTTCTCATTGTTAAGCTTCATTTAACAAACCAAATCTTTCAACTGTGTTTGATATAATGGCAAGTGATTTTCTAGTTCCAAATTAGCAATTTAGCATGATTACGCAAGGATAAGGTGTTGGAGTGATGTATGCTGGAAATGGGGCCTGTCTAGATTTGATCAAAAATGCCTTTTTTTAAATAGTTATGGTGCATTTATTTTTATTTTATTTTTTATTACATTAGTAATGTCCTAACTAAACTATGTGATACAACTTTTTCTGAATGGCACTTAATGGTGAATTAAAGTACCAATTTCCTCCCAAAACAGCTAAATCTGTACATTATTCTGTGTGTGTGTGTGTGTGTCATAAACATGCAACGATGAATGACATAATCCTATGGTTTACACCAAATAAAACCCGACAGCTAAAAATAAAAATGGTAAAGGCTAGTACTGTAGTGAATCAGGGTAAGACAATGTCAGGATTTTGAACACAGATTTTTTTTTTTTATGTACTCCTTTAGGGAGTCCTTTTATTTATTGTAACCAAAGAATCATACGTAGTATTGCTTTAACACTCCTTTGGTATTGAAAAAGGGTACCTCTCTTTGGTTTTCACCATCCTTTTTGACCAGAATTGTCAGATTTTTTTTGATGATGATAGTGATACCATTTCTTCTTCCCTGAAGTAGAAACAATAAAATTATGCATTTCTTTTGGAATTTTATCCTATTTTGATCTTATTTACATGTACATTTCTAAATTTTACCATTCATTTGCATACAAAAATAAGATAATTTGGATTTAGTTTTTAATTCAGAACCTACACGTCTATAAATTAAAACATGTAGCAAATATGAGAATGTGACATACAGATTGCTGCCATCTGGTGAACAAAATATAAATAACATGACTTGTCGTGCCAGTAACAGCCAGTAGATAACTGTAGCCACCTACTGTGTAGTCTGATGGTTTATTGTAACCTGATTTTATACTTTATCACAAGATATGCATTTGAATATAGATTTACACATGATTAAACTATTATTTGTCAAAGTTTAGCATTTTAAATTAATTTGAAGTGTCAGTTTTTGCAGTTAATGTCATTGTCAAACATGACCATGGTATACACAGAATAAGCATTTTTCTACCAATAATGTATTAAAAAATACAATTTTAGAACTCAAAGTAAATCCATAATAATGTCAATAAAATGAACATCAAGAAACAGAAATGAACAGCCAAATTCTTAAATTCAATTAAAGTATAAAACAGAAGAATCAAAGAAAACACTTTGCAATTTTAAACTTTTTATTGTAAAAAAAAATATTTAGCAAACGTGTGTGTGTCAGATTGCTGTCATCAGCTGGAAAACATCTAGGTTACTATTGTATCCTAGGTGTAACAGAGGTAGGTAGATCCTACCTCTGTTCCCTGATGGTGGGAACGAGACGTTGTGTCAAAGAAGCGACACTAGGGGTCTCTCTTGAGAGCCTCGCGCATCTCTGAACTTGAGAAAAGGCCAATGAGAAATTGGCAGATAGACTTGCAGGTCCCGCCCCCGGATATACGGGTATAAAGGGAGGGAAATGCGACTGTCCATTCAGGATTTTGCCCTGAGGAGCCAAGAATGAGGTTCGACTGTAACAGTGGCTCGGTTCAGTGATGTGGCCGGGAGGACACAACGTCTTGTTCCCTCCATCAGGGAACAGAGGTTACAACAGTGACCTAGACATTCCCCGTCTGTCGCTCACTTCGACGTTGTGTCGAAAAAGCGACACTAGGGGGGGGTCCATATTTAATCACGCCATGCGCTGAACCGTGTACGTACGCTGCTGACGCAGGTGCGGGCAGGCAGTTGCGTGCCAAGGGGACAGGCCGCGTCAGACTTCACGTACCCTTCCCCAACGCCCCATAAGATCGTCATTTCCTTCTGTTCCCTATACCCCAAGGGGGGAACAAGGTGACATGCCAAGCATGGGAGCAAGCCGCACCAGATCCGCATTTTCTCTCTCTATGTTTCTCACATAGAGTTTAAAGCGGCTGGGCGGGCACGGCCTTGGTGTGATAGGCCAATGCTATGGCATCAACTACCCAGTGGTAAAGCCTCTGTTTGGAGACAGCGTTCCATTTCCGCTGTCCACCAAAGCAGACAAAGAGCTGCTCAGAATGTGTAAAGCTCTACGTGCGGTCCACATAATTAAGCACACTGGACACAGCAACGAAGGGGCTGGGAATGCCTCCTCCCGGGGCAGCGCTTGCAGGTTCACTACCTGGTCTCTGAAGGGAGTCGTAGGAACCTTGGGCATATAGCCCGGTTACGGTCTTAGGATGACTTGAGTGTCTGCCGGATCGAACTCCAGGCAAGTGTCGCTGACAGAGAACACTTACAGGTCTCCGACCCTCTTGATGGAAGCGAGTACAATCAGGAAGGCGGTCTTCAGGGGGCCTTGAGCTCAACTGATTCTAGCAGCTCGAAGGGGGATCTCTGAAGGCTCGAGAGGACCACTGAGAGATCCCAGGAGGGGAATAGGCTTGGCTGGGGAGGGTTCAACCTCTGGGCGCCTATAAGGAACCTGATAATCAAATTGTGCTTACACAAAGACTTCTGGGTCATGCTGGCAGCAACATACACCTTCAAGGTGGAGGGGGACAGCCTCCCCTCCAACCTCTCCTGCAGGAATGAGAGCACTGACCCAACTGTGTACCTCTGTGGGTCTTCAGACCAGAAAGAACACCAATTCGCGAACATGCACTTCAGGGTGTAAAGTTGCATGGTAGAGGGAGCTCTTGCTTGATTGATCCTGTCTACGACAGCAGGTGGTAGGCCAATTAGATATTCTGCATCTGTCCAGGGGCCAGACGTGGTGGTTCCATATGTCTGGGCGCAGATGCCAGAGGGTGCCCCGTCCCTGAGAAAGAAGGTCCTTCTTCAGGGGAATTCACCAAGGAGGGGCTGTCGCGAGGAGCACAAGATCAGAGAACCAAGTCCGAGTGGGCCAGTAGGGGGCCACCAGAATGACTTGTTCTTCGTCCTCCCTGACCTTGCACAGCACCTGTGCAAGAAGTTTTACTGGGGGAAATGCGTACTTGTGCAGCCCCAGAGGCCAGCTGTGTGCCAGCGCGGGCAGTGGAAGGTCTCTTGGGAGGCGAACAGGTCTACCTTGACGAACCTTTCCCAAATCAGGTGGACCAACTGGGGGTGAAACCTCCACTCTCCGCTGGGCGTACCTGATGTCGCAACAGCACATCCACTGCCACGTTGAATCGCCGCCTTGGCGATTTATGTACACTACCGTCGAGGTGCTGTCTGAATGGATCAAGATGTGCTTGCCCTGAACTAGTGGGAGGAATCTCCGAAGGGCAAGAAGCACAGCGAGCAACTCTAGGCAGTTGATGTGCCAAAGCAGCAGGGGCCCTTTCCAGAGGCCAGCAGCTGCGTGCCCATTGCACACGGCACCCCAACCCTGTTTGGAGGCGTCTGTGGTGACCAGAATGCATCGGGACACCTGCTGTAAAGGGACTCCTGTCCGTTGAAAACAGAGGTCTGTCAAGGGTTTGAAAGTCTGGCGGCAGGCGGGGTTGATGAATACACGGTGCGTGCCGCGGCGCCATGCCCATCTCGGGAATCAAGTTTGGAGCCAGTTCTGAAGCGGTCTTATATGCATCAACCCCAGCGATGCGCGACTGCCGCGGAGGATGCCATATGCCCTAGGAGCCTCTGGAAATGTTTTGAGGAACCTTGAGTCTAACTCGAGAAAAGAGATGCTCTGAACCGGGGCAAACTTGCTCTTTTCCCAATTGATCTGAAGCCCTAGGCGGCTGAGGTGCCTGAGCACCCGGCCCCTGTGGACGCATAGTAACTCTCGTGAGTGGGCCAGGATGAGCCAGTAGTTGAGGTAGTTGAGTATGCAAATGCCCACTTCCCTTAGCGGGGCAAGAGCTGCCTCTGTGACCTTCGTAAAGACATGAGGGGACATGAACATGCTGAATTAGAAGACCGTGTACTGACCTTGGACCTTGTACTGATAATGCCAGACACAAGTTAAGATGTGTCTTTGCGTGATCATTTTGAACTGGAGTTTGTGCAAGGCCTGGATGAAAACTTGCAAGTCCAAGATTGGTTGTAAGCCACCGCTGCCTTTCTTGGGTACGATGAAGTAAGCGCTGTAGAAACCCTTCTTCATATCGGCTGGAGGAACATGCTCTATCACCTCTTTGAGTAAAAGGGTCGCGATCTCCACACACAGGGTATTGGCGTCTTCGCCGTGCACCCCGGTAAAGCAGACGCCGCCGAAAGGGGGCAGGGGCCTGGCAAACTGGATCGCATAACTGAGTCGGATGGTCCTGGCCAGCCAGCGTGACGGATTCAGTAGAGAAAGCCACGCATCCAAGCTCAGTGCTAGGGGCACTAAGGGGGTGATCGTTTTTGACATACCCGGTGGGGCTTCGCAGACAATATGGCGTTGGGAGGCAAAAGTGCGTCCCGAGGCTCTGATGCTGAGGGAAGTCTCGAAGGGACATCTGAAGGGACAGATTGTAAAGCAGGGGGCGGGTTAGTGACTGAGGAGGATGTCCTATGAAGGCGTCCTCTGGACTCATCAGAACCAGAATCAGTTTTTAGTGTATGTTTAGCATTATGACTGATTTTCTATATATATTAATGTAAAAAAAAAAAAAAGTCTGTGTTGTTGACTAACCAGTTCATTTTGGTGTATGTGTTTGTTTTGTACTGAGGATGTTTTAGAGTCTCACCATGTAATTTTTTGTTCTACATTGTGACTGATTCATTGATTGTATTTGACAGATGAAAACAAAACAAAAAATTTTGTCTTTCCCATTCATTTTCAATTGGATCAATTTTCGCAAATACCAAAGATGTTGCTTTATTTTAATGACCATTTAGACTTATCGGATCAAAATGTGAAAATGTTTTTATTGTATGTTCAGATGGCAAATGGAGGGAAATTATTGTACATCGTATTGACTGCTCCACCCCGCTGCTAAAAAGTCTTGTACTGCTTAGTTAAAGGAAACCACTTTTATTAAATGAGGAAAATTTATTTTGGTCAAAAATTACATATTATAGGAGGGTTAAGACATTGGCTTGTCCCCACAATGTCAGAGATTTCAGGTTTCACTATCCTTTGTTGAGGCATTTGGTCCCCAGAATGCAGGCAAAACCTGACCCGCACACACACACGAGCTGTGACAATCAATGTTGATGCTAAGAGCCCACGCAAGCATTAGTTGTAATGAAACTGGCAGAATGTCTTTTCTCAGCTGTGAGGTACAACACACACACAGTAATTTACTTTGCAGTGTGGACAAAGCAAACGGAGGGTGTTTAAGTATTCAACAACAAACTTACCCATCCCCATAAACACACATTTCATCCTTAGACAGTGTATCTGGAAGACACAAACACATGCTAAACAGACCACAGATCCTTGTAGTTTCAAACACCTATGACTTTCTTTCTTCTGTGAAACACAAAGAAAGAAAGAAAAAGTATACAATTGTTATGAATGATATATACTCTATATTTCATATTACGAGACATGTTTTATACCAAGGAGGGAGAGAGCATAAACACATTGGCAGCAGTTGCCACAGCAGAACAGGCCAGTTAGAGTAGGATCTTTGGACAGATAATCAATGGTACAGTGAAATATTCATATAGGGCATTTTAAATCTCAAGCCATGCAAACTGCATTTACTAATATATCGAAGAGTAATGCACCTGTCATAACTTACCCTTAACATGCCCTTAAGTGAGTTTAACTACACCTCACATCTGGCAATATGCCATCAACGTTTCGTTATCTGTTGAAATACTACATGAACGATAGAAAATGTAGACAAACATCTCTTTTTAATAAAATTTTGTTTACTGCCTGCTTTCATCTGGTGGTGATGTAAATTGCAGCAGGCGATTTTTGTGAATGAAGTGCAATCTATCATGTGCCAGAAAGCGAGACATAGACCCAAGAGCAGAGGAACAGTTCAAAGGATTTATTTACAGTTTAAATAATCATTTCAGCAGAGGAATCCTCTGTGAAGAGTGCTCCCACAAACGAACGCAGGCGCTTTGATGGTGAAGAGCAGAGTCACGAGGGAACCTCCTCTGAAGCCTCTTGCGTACAGCAAACTGGAAGGCAACGACTCTCCCAACACATGGACAGAGAAAAAGAATCCTCTGTTGAAGATTAGTGAGCACAGAGAAGCAGCATGCAGCAAACTGAAAGGCAACCACACACCTATCATGTGGGCAGAGACAGGCAACCAAACCGATACACGAGACAGGACCAACAAGTCAAGTCAAGTCAATTTTATTTGTATAGCGCCTTTCACAACACACATCGTTTCAAAGCAGCTTTACAGAAGTTCAGCATTAACAGACGATAAAAATGTAATGTCTATAAAGTCGATAAATCATCATCATTGTGCAGGGCTCCAAACTGCGACTAAAAAATGGTCGCATTTGCGACCAAATAAATTTATTTGCGAGTGTAATTTCTGTCAAGGTCGCCATTGGCGACAGTAAAAATTTACTCCCTTTGATTTTAAAATTTGCATTACATTTCCCGAAATACATTACAAAAGTTTATATCAAAGTTCATTGCAGGAACTAACCATTTCAAAAAAGAGACTGTGAGAAAACACGGTGACAGTAACAAGCATAAAAAATGCACGTGATCACATAATTGCGAAGAATGCTCCACAGACTACACTGTTAGCACGTGCAGTTTTTCTTGCATGCGAGCTGCGGGACGAAAAGGAATGGAAGGAGTTAAAAATGAAAATATTTGGCGCCTGTTTTTCCCCCTATAGGAGCCAGTGGCTCCTTAATTGATTTTTTGTTTGGAGCCCTGTTGTGGAATTAGATAAGATATGATTCTTTATCGTGTTTAAAAATAATTAAATAATAATTGTATTAATAAACCCCAGTGAGCAAGCCGAAGGCGACTGTGGCAAGGAACACAAAACTCCAAAAGATGATGGTTAATGGAGAAAAATAACCTTGGGAGAAACCAGACTCACTGTGGGGGGCCAGTTCCCCTCTGGCTAACATCATGAATAATGTAAATAAGAATTATTTATAGTTAAAAAACATGATTTAAAAAATTATTAAACTTATTAAGTGTTAAGGGTCAGTATTTAGACAGTGATTGTGTTTGAACTGCAAGATTAGTGACCAGTGTCTTTGAAGTCCATCCTTGATTAAATTCCAGAAGTTCACTTAGATGCAATTGTCCTTGTTTGGCTGATGAAGGCTTTTGTTGGCAATAGTTAGTCTATGTATCCCATTTCAAGATCGTAGTCCATGGTGATGGGGCATCTGAAGTCTCCGTGAGAGGCTGGATACAAACTGGAGCTGACGAACGCTATTTACGCTATTTACGCTGGCGTCCCGAGATAACAGCAGAAAAGCAGATGGGAAATAATTAGCATAGCTGATGTTCATAATATTAATGCATTATAACTGATTCAGCAGTAGTATAAAAAGTAAGCATTATGTGAATGCTTGGTTAAAGAGATGCGTCTTTAATCTAGTTTTAAACTGGGACAGCGAGTCTGAGCCTCGAACAATATCAGGAAGGCTATTCCAGAGTTTAGGAGCTAAATGTGAGAACGCCCTCCCTCCATTAGTGGACTTAGATATCCTAGGTATGACCAGAAGCCTCGAATTTAGTGATCTTAAAGAGCGCGATGGATTGTATGGCGATAGAAGATCCGTTAAATACACAGGAGCTAAACCATTTAGGGCTTTATAGGTCAGTAGTAATACTTTGTAATTGATACGGAACTTAATAGGTAGCCAGTGTAGAGATGATAAAATCGGTGTTATATGATCATATTTTCTTGACCTAGTAAGAACTCTAGCGGCTGCATTTTGGACTAACTGTAGCTTGTTTACTGAGGATGCAGGGCAACCAGCTAATAAAGCATTACAGTAATCTAGTCTCGAGGTCATGAATGCATGAACTAACTTTTCTGCATCAGAAACAGATAGCATGTTACGTAGCTTAGCAATGTTTCTAAGGTTGAAAAAGGCTGTTCTCGTAACAGATGAAATAAGATTTTCGAAAGTCAAGTTGCGGTCTAGTATAACACCCAGGTCTTTTACTGTAGTGGATAATGTAACAGGACATCCTTCTAAATTAAAGTTGTATTGTAAGGGATTTTGTGGGTAGTTTTTTGGACCAATAATAATACCTCCGTTTTATCGGAATTTAATAACAGGAAATTACGCGTCATCCAGCATTTTATATCTTTAAGACACTCTGTCAAGTTAGATAAGTTAGTGTTTTCATCTGGTTGTGATGAGATATATAATTGAGTGTCATCAGCATAACAGTGGAAATTAATTCCATGTTTTCTTATAATTTTACCAAGTGGCAGCATATATATTGAGAATAATAGAGGGCCTAACACAGATCCTTGTGGCACTCCATAGTCTACTGACGTTATCTTCGATTTTTCCCCATTTAAACAGACAAAATGGTAACGGTCTGATAAGTACGATCTAAACCAGCTTAATGCCTGTCCCTGAACACCAGTGTAGTTTTGTAGTCGATCCAAGAGTATTTTATGATCTATAGTGTCGAACGCAGCGCTAAGATCGAGTAGAACTAATATTGAGATGCAGCCTTGGTCAGAAGCTAAAAGTAAATCATTTGTAATTTTAACTAGCGCAGTTTCTGTGCTATGATGCGGTCTGAATCCTGACTGAAATTTTTCATAGATATCATTTTCTTGCAAGAAAGAGCACAATTGAGCGGACACAACTTTTTCTAATATTTTAGACATAAATGGAAGATTTGAGATGGGTCTGTAATTTGCTAGGTTATTTGGATCTAATTGTGGTTTCTTAATGAGAGGTTTTATAACTGCCAGCTTAAATATTCTTGGAACATGACCTAAAAATAAGGTTAATAATATTGTGAAGAGGCTCTTCCACTACAGGTAACACTTCTTTCAGTAGTTTAGTGGGTATTGGATCTAGTAAACATGTTGTTGTTTTAGATGCAATGATAAGTTTATTTAGCTCTTCCTGTCCTATAGTTGTAAAGCGGTTTAGTTGTTCTTGAGGGGCGATAATTGAGGCTGAATCATAAGACACCATAAAAGATTGTACATTAACAATTGTGTTTGCAATTGTGTTTCTGATGTTTTCTATTTTCTCAGTGAAGAAATTCATAAAATCATTACTACTAAACTGTAACGGAATATTTTGCTCAGGTGATCTCTGTTTATTTGTTAGTCTAGCCACGGTGTTAAATAAGAACCTTGGATTATTTTGGTTATTTTCTATTAGTTTGCGGAGGTGCTCAGCCCTGGCTGTTTTTAGAGCCTTTTTGTAACGTGACATACTGTCTTTCCATGCGATTCTAAAGACCTCTAAATTAGTTTGTTTCCATTTACGCTCCAAGTTACGAGTTTCTCTCTTGATAGCATGCGTAGCACTGTTCTACCATGGTGCTCTAGTTTTTTCTCTAAACTTTTTTAATCTAATTGGTGCAACAATTTCTAATGTACCAGAGAAAATGGTGCTCAAACTGCTAGTCATTTCCTCTAATTCATCTGTTTGTTTGGGTTCACTGAGCAGCTGAGATAGATCAGGTAAGCTATTTGAGAATCTATATATTGTGGTTGGAAGGATTGTTCTGCTTGGTCGATAACGTGGCGCAATATGACAGATTTCAGTGGTACGTAGTATGCAAGTTACCATGTAATGATCAGTGACATCATCATTTTGCAGTATAATATCTATATCGGTTGGATTGGTTCCATATGATATAATTAAATCTAGCGTATGATTTAGGCGATGAGTGGGACCACTGACGTTTTGCGTGACCCCGAAGGTGTTTAACAAATCTGTAAACGCAGCCCCTAACGCATCATTTGTGTTATCTACGTGTATGTTAAAATCTCCAACAATTATTGCTTTATCGACATTGACCAATAGATCTGATAGAAAGTCTGCAAACTCTTTTAGGAAATCAGCGTAAGGCCCTGGAGGTCTATATACGGTAGCCAAGGCTAGAGATAATAGGGATTTTTTTCTTACATCTGAGAGTGTAACATTTAGCACAAGTACTTCAAACGAATTAAACCTGTGACCTATTTTCTGAGTAACATTAAGAATATCTCTATAGATTGTTGCAACACCGCCGCCACGACCAATCAGACGGGGCTCATGCTTATAACAGTATCCTGGCGGAGTAGACTCATTTAGACCGAAATAATCATTTGGTTTAAGCCAGGTTTCAGTAAGGCAAAATACATCAAAACTATTATCTGAGACCATTTCATTTACAATAACCGCCTTAGGTGTGAGCGATCTAATGTTTAGAAGACCTAGCTTTAGAAATTGTTTTTTTTCACTGATATTGAGATTTTCTGGTTTAATTACAATTAGATTTTTCCTAGATCCTACAGTAGATGTATTGTTTGGCTTTACTAAACGAGGAATAGACACAGTTTCTATATAATGTTCTACATTGGTACTTATATCAATTAAGTTGGGACAGCAAATACTGTGATTTGGACTTTGACTTACTAGTCATATGGTGTGTAGCGTCTTGGAGATGTTGTCCGACAGAACAGCCGCTCCGACTCTGCTGGGGTGAAGGCCCAACAAGGCAGAGTGAGTGAGGTAAGTTACCTCACACTGAACACAATTCAACACTAAACACATTCAACAATCCAGACATGAAAACAACACACAAGGGGATTAAAATAAGCAGGAACAAACAAGGGACAGGTGCTGCTCACCTGCTGAAAGTTGGCATGATCATGATTCTGTGTGCCAGCGGCACCTGAAACACATGAGAGAACCGCCAACACAATTAGACCAAAACAAATAGAACATGGAACATGAGTGTCCAGATGCTGACACAGACCGAAACATACATAAAGTCAAGATCCAGAAACTAGGCTCTGGACATGAAACAAGACTGACCAAAGAGCGTACTGTGGTAACTCACAACCGAACCTGTGCGCACACACAAAGAAGATACACGAAATACAAGACATGGGATGATGACATCACAGTCCTGTCAGACAAAACCTCAACCTGACACAGTGACAGGACCGTGACATTACTGTAGAACACAAGGTGGTAACTCACCCGGACCTGTATGCTCAACATACAGACAGAACACGAAACACAAGACAGAACATGGGGCGATGATGTCACTTCCCATCAGACAAACACTCAACCTGAACAGGACCTTGACATAATGAGCCTAATTAAAATTTACATTACATGTTTGCAAGGAAAGATATGATGATGACATAATTGAAATGCTCAGGATGCAGCGCCATTTCAGTACTGATTGCGCCTGGGTAAAGTAGATTGCAGGTGGTTGGTAAACATACATGTTTTTGCTCTTTAATACTACATGCAAAAGTGGCACAGCTGTATAGTGAAATTCGTCCTACAGTGGTGTCAAACATGCTGTCTTATGACTCGAAGTGCTGAAAACATGTGAAATGTGATGCAACCACAGTGAGATGCACCGAAGTGTATTTCTGACACATGTGTACAGATGTAATGCAAGAAGGCGTCCTGTGAGAATGTGTAGCTCGGCAGATTGATGAACTCAATTGTAAAATGGATCGCTGTGGACTGTAGGCCATTGATAGGCTTATATTAAATTAACCAAACAATCTTCAAAAAGACTTCTAAAGCCCCTTTTATGTATTGTCTAATTCTCAAACTTTTTAAAGCCCGGGACCTCAATCAAGGACCCCCTCCCCACCACACCATCACAGACATTTTAACCTAACATAATTTTCTACATACAGGTTGCTAATTAATGACATTGGAAATAGATTTTTTTCATCAGTGTTTATAGTCTCAAAAACAAAAACTGTATGGCTTTACATTTATTTACCATTAACAACAATAAATTTACCTAATATTAATTTACTAGTACACATCAATTCATTTAAAAATCTTATAGTCATCTAGCGTTTCTATTTTTGACATGATGCACAGCAAATCCAGCAACTTTATTTTCACCACTTTTATAAAATAAATGTACTTATTTCATGACAACTGATTGATATAAAATGTTTTAGTTATGCATTTAAATAGCTTTTGACAGTTACATCAAAGACAACTCGTGATGTTTCGTGTCTCTGGCCTATTATTTCAAGTAATCTTTCATTTTAAAACAAATACACAGTTGCTCAAATACTTACATAAATGGTTATGTAAATTCAGTATTAATAAGCTTAACAATAGATTTCTGTTGCAAATAAAGCAGTAAACTTTTTACTGCCTGTTGTTGAAGTTTAGCCTACTGTTAGTGAATGTTCTGTGCAGATGCAATGTTACTTCAATAACATGAATAACTATAATATCCAATACGTGATCATGCAAAAACTTCCCTGTGAATTGTCCAGTTTTCCATGTGAGTGTTGGGGTTCATGTTTGATACAAGAGACGACCTGATGCTGACTTGATGTTGCACCACCCAGATATGCGCAGCATAGACAATTAAACACGTGCTCAGTGGAAAAGTTTATATTAAACATTCACAATTTGTAAAATGTTCTCACCCTTGAAGTAAATCTCTCCAATTACAATCTATAAAGCTGTCAATTAAAACTGTGCATGATGCGCCTTCAGCTGATGGATGTCCCATTATTTCTGACACTTTACTATCCTGTACTTCTGAAATAAATTGGTTATTTATCTTACAAATATTATTTGTGTCAATTATTTTTTTGAATAATGCTTTACTTATCTTACACAATAATTGAATGTCTTTGAATTATCTGTATATTATTATTAAGGCAAGGCACGTTTATTTTCACATTTCATACACAATAGCAATTAAAAGTGCTTTACAAAAATTCTAGAGAAAATACAATATGCAAAAAATACAATTAAAACATTAAGAACATGAAATAAGAATAAATAGTTAAAATGATTCAAATCAATAAGAAATAAAAAGAATACAGAAACGTAAGCGCAGCGAAGTTCTAGCAGGAAGACTAGCAGCTGTACATCATCACACCATTAGCTGGGTAATTCCTAGCCAATTGCATGTAAGCCATTGCTTTATAAGTCTGCTCACATGGCAACCTACACCACCCCACCACCACCAGTTGAGCCCCAGGGGTAGGCTCCTCACTCATGTCTCCTATCTCCGGCAGGATATGACGGTTCCGAGTCAACTGCCTTGGACTGCCTGATGGGGCCTATGCCAAAGAGATTACTTTTCTGTTTTACAGAATGCATCAAATAAATAGCATCTTAAACTTCACTCAAGCCTGCGTGTCTTCCCGATAGAAATAAAATGATGCAGTGCAATCAAATTAGTACATGTTATATTTATTATTTGTTTAGCCATTTATATATTTGTAACAAAGACGGACAACTGCAGCTGGATTCTTCCAACACAGGTAGATACGTTTTAATTTACCACTTCCCTAGTTTACAGCTTCACAATAACTTAACAGCTTCACAGGCACGTAGTCACTAAAATACATTAGTTTCACAGTAAGGCTCTTGACCCAGTATCCCTATCGCTGCGGGTGGCGTGGCTGTTTATATATTGCTCTCCCCGTGCTCATTGGAATTATAAACAGGTATAAATATAATTTAGCTTAAGTGTAAGAGCCCTCAACACTTTCTTTCTCTGGTCGGACGCTTGACCACGCTCCCCGCTGCCAAATACTCCCACCGCCCGACTCAGGCCTGGGAGGCATCCAGCCTGTCTACCACCCCCCCCCCCCCCCCCCCCCCCCATTTCTGGAAAGGAAGTCGGCGGGCAGCCATTTGCGCTGGACTGCGGTCTATGGACCACCTTGAACTTAAACAGCTGAAGCACCAGATACAAACGGGTAATATGCACGTTGGTATCCTTCTTGTGGTGGAGCCAATGGAGTGGAGCGTGATCCGAGCAGAGGGTTAAGGCCTGCCCCAGCAGGTAGTACCGGAGTGTGAGGACCGCAAACTTGATGGTGAGACACTCCTTGTCCACGGTGCTGTACTTAGTCTCCATCAGGAAGATTGTTGGTGTCAAGGGGATCTGCCAATAACCCATAGTCAAATCCAATGTTGAATAAAATCGAGCAGTGCCCAAACAATCGAGCATCTTATCAACGTGAGGCATTGGGTATGTGTCAAATTAATACACTGTGTTGACTTTTCTATAATTCACACAGAACCGTACAGACCCATCGCCATTAGGAACCAGAACAACTGTGCTGGACCAATCACTGTGGGATTCCTCTATTACCCCCATATCGAGCATTGCATCTAAATCTTCCTGGACAATTTTCTTTTTGTGCTCGGGCAATCGTAAGGACGGCTATGTACCACTACCCCGGCTCAGTCTTGATGAGGTGCTGGATGAGGTTCGTACGACCTGGTAGAGGGGAAAACACATCTGTAAATTCCTGTTGCAACCTGGCAACCTCTGCGAGTTGAAACGGTGAAAGGTGGTCTTCGCAAGTGACTGGCGTGAAATGATTGAGTTTTGTATTCACCTCCAGCCCGAGCTCCACCCTCTCCGTAACTACCATAGCCAACGTCACAGGGACTGCCTCCCTCCACAATTTCAGGAGGTTGAGGTGATATATTTGACGTGTGCCCCATCTATTGGTTCACTTTACCTCATAATCGAGATCCCCCCACTTGTCGTGTGACCTCAAAGGGTCCTTGCCACTTGGCGAGTAATTTGGAGCTCGATGTGTGGAGTAATACAAATACCTTATCTGCCAGTGCAAATTCCCTTCGCTGATTTCCCCTGTTATAGTCGGCTCTGTCGTTCTTGAGCTTGGAGCAAATTCTCATGTGTTAGTCGTCCCAGGGTGTGGAGTTTTGCTCTAAGATCAAGAACATATTGAATCTCATTCTTACTGTTTGAAGGACCCTCCTCCCAAGCTTCACGGATGACGCCAAGCACCCCACGTGGGCGCCGCCCATAGAGCAGCTTGAATGGGGAAAAGCCGGTAGAGGCTTGCGGGACCAGTCATACTGCAAATAACAGGGGATCGAACCATTTGTCCCAATTTCAAGCATCCTCATGCACGAACTTATGAATCATGTTCTTAAGGGTTTTATTAAATCGCTCCACCAGTAAGGCACTTGACCCAGTCTCCCTCTTGCTGGTGGTGGCGTGGCTGCTTATATATCGCTCTCCCTGTGCTCACTGAAATTATAAACAGGTGTTAAACATAATTTATCTCAGGTGCAAGTGCCCTTACCGCTTTCTCTCTCTCCGGACGGACGCTTGACCACGTCCCTGCTGCCACAATATTGAATCATTTTTATTTGTGGACCTTTTTTAGCAAACATTGATATTATTTTTTTATCAAATATAAATTTAATTAATTTTGCTTGTCCTTTTGCTTGTCCCAGAATGCTGCTGGAACAAAAGAATGCTTTGCTTCGAGTTTCAGTGTCGAAGCTGGTGCCTTTAGAAAAGGTAGTTCTTGTTTTGCAATCTAAGGGTGCTTTCACTCTAGCAATTTTGGTGTGCACCCAGGGTTGAAAGACATCAAAGTTCGGTTCGTTTGGATAATGTGAACACTGTTTGTCGTACTCGGGTGTGCTCCAGCAAACCATACCCAGGTCTGCTTGAAAAGGTGGTTTGGGGTACGGTTTGCAATCATACCATATCGCGGATGTGAACCACTTGTGATGTAAATTTAGCAATTTTGCAGGCTCTCAATCACAATTAAGGTATATGGTATAATGGCTGATTTATACTTCAGCGTTGAACCTACGGCATAGCCTCCGTGTAGTAGCCAATGTGTTGGTTTGCATTTATAGTTCTGCACTGTTGTCTGTGTTGTTCTGTGATTAAACAGTCAAAGTTCTAATTATACATTCATAAATTAAAAAAAGCAATGTAATGCGTGGATTCAAAAGTATTTATTAAATTATTGTAGCATTTAAAATGAGTTCAAATTATGTGAATGTTGAAATTTAGAAAGGTACATATGATTTATTATCAGTGTTTTGGATAACACGATAAAAGTAACATGTTATGTAATCAGATTAATTTTTCCAGTAATGAGTAATGTAATGTAATATTTTTATTTAACGTTTTAAATAAAGTAACGCGTTGCATTTGCACATCTCTACTGTACCTGTGTTGTGAGAAATCGTCTCGAGTAAAACTGTCTAAATTTCGGCAGGGAAATGTAGTGCATAATGGCCATTTTTGTTCTATAGAGTGTGAGGCCAGAGTCTATTTAGCAGAGAGTCACTTACATTTAAATGAATGGGAGAAATTGGAACACCCAACCAAGAAGCTCTAGCATCCAACACTCAATGGATTTAGAAAGGAAGTCCCACCTTGCAGGTAAATGAGCCAATCACCTTTTAGATACAGACATCGCCTGTTTTAGAGCAATATGAGATCAACATTTGGTTGAGTGAAGTGCGGTTGATTCTTGTGTTAATACACACTGCATTAAAAAGCAGTAAATGTGTTTAGGCAGAGGGATAATAAGAGTAGTCTTCCACTGGCCACAACATGATACACGGGGTGAAATACTCGCCCAATTCACTGACTTATGCAGCCGAACTGCTCCATGTTAGAGCTCCCTTTAACTGGGAGAATGGGATGAGAAAAGCTGAATCTGGGCCAGTGACTAGTTCTACATGGTTTGTGCATGCAGAGAAAATGTCTTAGTTTCTAAAAATATTCTACAGTTTTGTTTTATATTAAACAAGTAGTTTGATTCATGAAACAAACTGTTTATATTACATTTTGGTAGCGCTAACAATTGCAGCATAAATTATTCCATTCTAGATGTATCAACATGTGCCTTTGAAGTTGTGGCATCTGTCATCATGGATCAACTCAAAACAAGTGTGCACTGAGATGATTTAAGTGAAAAATATTAATTTATTCATCAGATTTTTTCCTTGAGCATTCACCACTGAATTTTGTCCTGACTTCTGGAGAACATCTCAAGTTGACTCTGGCATTGTCAGTGGGCACCGCAAGCAATCAAACTGAGTGTGAATACACCAAAGGCTGTGTTGGTGTGCTGTTTGTTCTCTGTGCTTAATAAAGAAAACGTGCCATGGTAGCTTAGACTTGGGTCTGTATTTCCTACTACACAGACATAATTTCAATATAATCCTTTTAATTGAAAATAGTATTGTGGTTACAATATAAAGGAAAATAATTGGCAGTAATATGCAGACCTATTTCACAGACATAACCACTGTAAATAAACAAAGCAGAATATGAAGTTCTGCTCTATGATATTCAACGTACTTGCTATTACAAACCTCAAACAAAACTCTGAATGTCTTCAAACAATTTGACAATAACCTGGCAAAACTGAACTCAATTAGATTAGCACTTTTTGGATCGAAAGGGCAGTGTCCAGTTTTGTGTGTGACATGCATCAGATGTCAGTGTTGGGAAGTAATGAAATTCATGTACAGTAACCGCATTATGTATAAAAAATACAACATATTAGTAGTTGTATTCATTACAATTACAAACATTGGTAATCAGAATACAGTATAAACTGTATTTTGATCACTTAAGAGATTACTATGAATTTTGTTGTAGCTTGATCAGAGATAAAGATGAGACCAATGATGCATTAGAGCTTTATTGAGTTTGATGGAGATACATACAGCACAGCCGGGTCTATGTCAAAGAAAACTTAGTAGTTGCAAACGCAGACTTTATAGCCATGAGACACCTGCAGAAGATAAGCAAACCTAACAAAGTACATTCTAGAAACTTACAGCATAACAGAAATATGTGATAAGCATAACAGTAGAATCAGAAATAACAGCTGCTTTGTACTTCATGAACAACAAGCATAGGATTATTCATTGAAGGACACTCTGGGGCACAAAGAGACTTCAAGGTCATATCAGTTCCATCCTTCTGTCTGCCTAGGCTTGCCCAAATCAAGGGCACTGGTTGCCCGTACAGGGAATGTGTGCAGAACACTGCTCGCTGTATAATGTGTATTGTCCAATTTAATTTTTGTCATTTCATATTTAGATTATTCAGCTGGAAAACATCTATCCATAAAAATGATGCGATCTGAAGAGCATTTTAACAGCGCAGAAATACTTTCTTTTGACGTGTTACATTCATATGAGCAGATGGAGTGCACAGTTTTCCCTCGGCCAAGGGAAAGGGTGCTAGGTGCAAGCAATCCACCCGGTCAGTCTGTCAGCATGTACTGAGTTCTACCGGCTCGGACCTGAGAGAACACAGGTCGAAACTGACTCAACCCTGAGATTGTAAAATCTTGCAAAGGTATTAGGTGTTGCCCAACCCGCTGCTCTACATATGTCTGTTAGGGAGGTGCCTCTGGCCAGTGCCCATGAGTACGCAACACTCCTTGTTGCATGTGCTCAGACCCGCAAGGGGGGGCATGGCCTAGGTGTGATAGGCCATTGAAATGGCATCCACCACCCAGTGGGAAAGCCTCTGTTTGGAGACAGCGTTCCCTTTCCGCTGTCCACCAAAGCAGACAAAGAGCTGCTCAGAATGTCTAAAGCTCTGCGTGCAGTCCAAGTAGGTACGCAAAGCACATACCGGACACAGCCACGAAGGGGCTGGGTCTGCCTCCTCCCGGGGCAGCGCTTGCAGGTTCACTACCTGGTCTCTAATGGGCGTGGTAGGACCCTTGGGCATGTAGCCTGGTCTTGGTCTTAGGATCACATATGTGTCTGCCGGACCGAACTCCAGGCAAGTGTCGCTGACAGAGAACGCTTGCAGGTCCCCGACCCTCTTGATGGGAGGTGAGCGCGATCAGCAGGGATGTCTTTAAAGAGAGGGCCCTGAGTCCAACTGATTCTAGCGGCTTGAAGGGGGGTCTCTGAAAGCCCGAGAGGACCACCAAGAGATCCCAGGAGGGGAACAGGCCTGGCCGGGAAGGATTTAACCTCCTGGCACCTCTTAGGAAACTGATGATTAAGTCGTGCTTACCCAAAGACTTGCCGTCTAATGTGTCGTGGTGGGCCACGATAGCAGCAACATACACCTTCAAGGTTGAAGGGGACAGCCTCCCCTCCAGCCTATCCTGCAGAAATAGGAGCACTGACCTAACTGCGCACCTCTGTGGGTCTTCAGCCCGGGAAGAGCACCAATTTGCGAACAAGCGCCACTTCAGGGCATAAAGTTGCCTGGTAGAGGGGGCTCTGGCTTGGTTGATCGGCAGGTGGTAGACCAGCTAGATCTTCCGTGTCCCATCCAGGGGCCAGACGTGGAGGTTCCAGAGGTCTGGGTACGGATGCCAGAGCGTGCCCTGTCCCTGAGAAAGAAGGTCTTACCTCAGGGGAATTCACCAGGGAGGGGCTGTTGCGAGGTGTATGAGGTCCGAGAACCAGGCCCGGGTGGGTCAGTAGGGAGCCACTAGGGTGACTTGTTCCTCGTCCTCCCTGACCTTGCACAGCACCTGTGCAAAAAGGCTTAATGGGGGAAATGCGTACTTGCGCAGCCCTGAGGGCCAGCTGTGTGCCAGTGCGTCTGCCCCGAGGGGAGCCTCAGTTTGGGCATACCAGAGTGGGCAGTGGGAGGTCTCTCGGGAGGCAAACAGGTCTACCTGGGCCTTGCCGAACCGTTCCCAAATCAGCTGGACCGACTGGGGGTGAAGCCTCCACTTTCCACTGGGCAAGCATTGTCGTGACAGCGCGTCCACTACCACATTGAGGTTGCCGGGGATGTGAGTGGCACGCAGCGACTTGAGTCACTGGCTCCACAGGAGGAGATGTTGGGCGAGTCGTGACATGTGGCGGGAGCGTACGCCGACTTGGCGATTTATGTGCGCTACCGCGGTGGTGCTGTCTGACCTGATCAGGACTTGTCTTAGGACGGTCGTCGCCATATGCCCCAGGAGCCTCTCAAAGTTTTAAGGGGACCGTTGTGCCCGGCCTGAAGGTGGTGAGGTATTCCAGCACCAACTGTGCATGCTCGTTGTCAGCAATGTGCTGACATTGAGACCGAGTCTAACTCCATGCTGAGAAAAGAGATGCTCTGAACCGGGGTGAGCTTGCTCTTTTCCCAGTTGACCTGAAGCCCCAAACGGCTGAGGTGCCTGAGCACCTGGTCTCTGTGAGTGCATAGTAACTCTCGGGAGTTGGCCAGAATGAGCCAGTCATCGAGGTAATTGAGTATGCGAATGCCGGCTTCTCGGAGCAGGGCAATGGCTGCCTCTGCGACTTTTGAAGGGGAAGACTTTGTACTGATACGCCTGGCCGTCGAATGCAAATTGTAGGAAGGGTCGGTATCGAGGCAGAATTGAGACGAGGAAGTACGCGTCCTTCAGGTCTACCGCTGCGAACCAATCTTGATGCCGGACGCAAGTTAAGATGTGTTTTTGTGTGAGCATTTTGAATGGGAGTTTGTGCAAAGCCCGGTTGAAAACTCGCAAGTCCAAGATTGGACATAAGCCGGCGCCTCTCTTGGGTACGATGAAGTAAGGGCTGTAGAAACCCTTCTTCATCTCGGTTGGAGGGACAGGCTCAATCACGTCTTTAAATAAGAAAGTAGCGATTTCCACACGCAGGGATTTGGCATGGTCACCGTGTACTGCGGTAAAGCGGACACCCGCGAAGGGGGGTGGAGGCCTGGCTTATCTGAATTATTTGAAGAACTACACCTTGGGTGTAAGTGCTAGCCTAACCTCTCCCCAAAGGGTGACCCTTTTCGATGTGCAAAGTATCTGGGTTGAAGTCATCTACACTACAAGCAAGAGCTCTTAAAATTATGATGAGGCGTGAAGGTGTGACTCTGAAAGTCACAGAGGGGGATATGTGGTGTATTTTTAAGTATAAATTAATCAAGTGTAAATATAGACATTTTATTCTACAATTAAGTCTGATGGTCAAGTATGTATTTTACTGTGTGTGTGTGTGTGTGTGAGTATAGAGGCCTGTGAAAATTAGGCCCCTCAGAATGCAATGCGTGATCACATATGGTACTCGTATATGGTAAACTTAAGTCTCGTGGTTTGACACTAGAGAAAATATATGATAAGGCCCCTTAAAGAGGTTCCAGATGTTTCCTTCTTAAAAATAACAGACTGAAGACACAGAACAAAAAGTATGGACGGTTTTAGCCACGCCTTGTGAGACCTATGTAAGCGAGTGCAAACTCAAGACACATCAGTTGTTTCTGCAGGGGCAACTCGGCTCTATTGTCTGATAATAAAGTCTAATCTTCTGAAACCAAATATTAAGAAGCTTCCTTGTATAAAAAAATGATTTCTCCCTGGAGTGAAACCTGTCTGATCATGGGAGATTAAAGTCGGCAGCACCACCTGAAGCCGAGAAAATAAAACTTTGGCCAAAATTTTTAACTCAACATTTAGGAGTGATATTGGCCTATAACTACCACAAGAAGTGGGGTCATTCTCTTTTTTAAGGAGCAGAGAAATAGAAGCCTTAGATAAGGTTGAGGGGATGCGGCCTGTCGTAAAAGAATAATTGTATAGCCTTGTCAAGGTAGGAGTTAACAAGGAGGCAAAAGATTTGTAAAACTCAGCTGTAAAGCCATCAGAGCCAGGGGACTTTCCAGATTGCACAGATTTAATGACCTCTTGTATTTCTAGCTCAAATATTGGATCACCTAAACTTCCAGCAAGACTTCCATCAATTTTAGGGAAGGTTAATACATTATGAAGATCAAAGCTTGCTGAAGCATTTGGGGAGATCTCTGAAGTATAAAAAGTAACATAGTATTCTGAAAAGATTGAATTGATCCCAACTTGATCTGATATCAGTTCACCTGCTGGGGACCGAACTCTTGAAATCCACCTTGAAGCGCTAACCATACAAGCTTGGTGAGCCAGGAGCTTCTCCACTTTGTCGCCATATTCAAAGAACTGTTGCCTACTTTGTCTAAGTTGCCTCACTATTGTATTTGTCATCAAAAGATCATAACAGTTGGGGGATGGAGAGGCAGCAAGGATCACATCTAGTTTATGCAGATCTTCAATAATAGTTAATAGTCTAGACATTTCTTCCTTCCTCAAATAGGAAATGTAGGAAATAACCTGCCCATGGATGACAGCCTTAAAAGCCTCCCAAAGAGTAAGACTACTGACATCAGGGGTCTGTTTGAGTTCAAAATAAATATGAATCTGTGAGGCAATAAAATCCTTAAATGTATCATCTGATAATCTAGAAGAGTCAAATCTCCAAAAGGAGGGTGAGAATCTATTAGGGAATAAAGCAATATCAATTGAAACTTGGGCATGATCAAAAATCACTACTGTGTGATATGTACATGCATTAATACAGTTTAACAGTTTGCTATCCAGCAAGAAAAAGTCCATAAGAAGAGAAGGTGTGATGTACGTGTGAAAAGTATGAGAAAGATTTATCTTGAGTCCCAGCTGGGAGGCATAATTTAATACTACGTTCGCCGACTTAGATAAACCAGACTGTTTAGAGGAAGATCTATCAAGCGAGACGGCTTGGACCAAATTGAAGTCACCTCCAATAATTATGTTATGAAAAACATATCTGCCCCAGACTTGAAATAAAATTAACAAATAACTCATCATTATCCCAATTAGGGGTATAGATAGAAACTAAAACAACTGGTACATTATGAAGCTTACCCGTGACCACAACGAAACGGCCATTGGGGTCAGATATAGTATTAGTCAATTCAAACATGACATTCTTATGAATAATAATAACAGCCCCATGAGATCTTTGGGAGAATTTAGAATGATACAAGTGGCACATCCAGGCCCTCTTGATTCGGAACATGTCAGCAGTTCACAGGTTTGTTTCTTGCAGAAACATAATATTGACCTTAAGATGTTGTAAATGCAATAGAACCTTACCAACCATAACACTGTTATTCAGTCCCTTGACATTCCAAGAGATTAGCCGCAGTCCGTGGAATATTAGCCACTCTACGAAATTAGTAAATCTGTGGTATCAATCTGATAGAATACACTCTGGATCCAAAGAAAGGAAAAAGAGTAAATAGGAAGAACAAAAGAAGGTGGAAGAAAGCAGAGAGAGAACATAAAGATTAAAAAAAAATTATATTTAAAAGGATTCTTATAAAACTGAATAAACTTGACTGAGCACTCAGACTCAACATCTAGTAACACTTCAATCTTACAGTGTCTTGCTCCCCTAGTTAACAATAGGTAATAAAAAATAAAAAAAAATAAAAAAAGGAAGATAAATAGTGACCTTATGTCCTCCTTTATACACTATTGCAACACAAATGGGTCAATAGGCTGTCTTATACATTGATGATTAGCAACTGAGGAGGTTGCTCATGAAAAAAATGCACAAAAAGGACAAATAGCCCTTCAATAGAACAAACATTAAACATAACAAGGAACCAAGCAATGCTAAACAAAAAAGCCTTTATATCAATTGAACAAGCGATTAGTCACTAAATCTAAATAAATGATGACATTATCAAAATAGAGGTCCATCACAGTAAATTACCTGCTGTAAAACTTATAACCAAAACCATATTTACGAGCAGCTGGCTACATATCAGATAGTTTGGGTGAATGATACAAAAGCTGAGTTACTAAGATGAGCCAACCCGAATATACGCCACATATTCTTCAGCCTCTGCCACCAAGTGAAACGACCTCCTGTCCCCATCTTTGGGGGAGAGGTTTGAGGGAAAAGCAGGGTTGGTCTAAGTACCAAGTTGTAGAGGTCTATCATCACACTCCGATATTTAGACCATTGTAACATCACTTCAGGTGCGTAGTCCTCATATATAGCGATTGGGCTACCCTGGAACATGAGCTTGCCTCTTTTAGCTCGAGCCTCATGAACAACCAACTCTTTCTGCTAATAACGGTGGAGCCGAATGATGACAGCCCTCAGCTTTTCTCCAGCTGCAGGTTTATTGATTAGAACATATGGGCCCAGTTGATCTCTGGCGGCGAGGACCGAATATCCTTCCCCAGGAAGTCAAACAGGAGTTGTGAAAAGAAGACAGATGGAAGAGGGCCCTCAATCGATTCCAGTAAGCCAACTATTTGAATGTTGTTGCAGCGGCTACGGGACTCAAGATCAGTAACATTTGCTAGCAAGTTAGCGTTACTATCAGATAGAGCGGCACATGACACTTCCAGTGCAGGCATGTGTTCATCCAAGATGTTAGCGTTAGATTCCAGTGAATCAATCTTGTGGGTATGGTCGGAAACTGCAGTTTGAACACTGTCTATCTTTGACTCAAGTGAAGAAATACTCGACTTGAATTCTGCTGACAGGGCTTGCCGGTGTTGATCTAAAAGCTTAGCAATTGCCGCCCTGCTAAGCTCGTTGGTACCATCGTCAGCAAGGTCTGTTTTAGGGTCTTTCCTCCTTTGCTTAGTCAATTTGGTGGTCATACTGAAACAAAATTATACAAGTTTATTCAGTACGATCAGATTAAAATTGAAATAAACGCATAAAGGGGTTCAAATGGTCAAGAAAAACACAAAGTGCGGGAGAAAGACACAAACACATCTACTCCATTCACCTATCCATCCATCTCCCCCTGTGTGTTTTTATGAGTCAAAATAGCTCTAAGCCACACCTCAAATCTTGTTTCATTAATTGGATGCCAGGTTTGCAAACTCCTGACTCTAATTAGCTTTTGTTGAAGTCATTAGCCTAGGGGTTCACATACTTTTTCCAACCAACACTGTGAATGTTTGAATAATGTATTCAGTATGTACAAGAACAATACAATAATTTATGTTATTAAAGCAGTTTTTGTGTTTTTTTATTATTGTAACTTTGATGAAGATCAATCAAGATTTTAAAACAAATTTATACATTAATGCAGATAATTACATAGCGTTCACATTATTTTTCTTGCCATTGCATTAGTAGTCAACAAAAATTAAAATGCACGTTTTAATTGTCACAGATTCATTGACAAGTTCTCTACAGTTAACAACAGATTAAACGTGAGTAGGGGGAAGGAGGGCAACAGATTTATAGAAAGTCACCAGTACAATATAATTTTCTGTAGATGGATATGGCACAATGGACAGGGCAGCGCATGGCAAAGAAGGTCTGCATTTTTACTCGCAGTCTGGTCTCGAGCTCTGAAACGCACAGATCTGTGAAAATCAGTGAGAAGGTGCGAGAAGCAGAAACCATTTGAATTCGGCACATAATTCTACATTACCACCCTTGAATTTACTATAGAAACACTAACTGTACTTTAAGCAGAAATATTCAAAATAAATTTTATCATATCTATCAGCTCTATTAAATTTGTAATAGGCAACATAGGGGAGTGAGGGAAACAAATACATTTTGTTGCAACTTATACATTTAAAAATATTGTATTTATTGTTTTTACATGTGTTTACAAAACTGCCATAGTTTGTTTTATATAAATCATGTTACTTCTTACCATGGTTGTGAAGATCCATGCTTCCATGTGCGTATCATGGTCTACAAACACCACTGTTAAAACTATTAATAAATACATTTATATTATTAATTATCATAAGGGAAAATGCTAAATAAACCTTTTTTTTAAAAGTGAAATAGAAATGTGTATTTCCTAAATGCGTCAATCCTTTATATTAAAAAAACAGGCTAAAATACATATTTTTGAGAATAAGAAAATATAACTTTTTGTTTGCCTTCAGAAATTTCGATAAAAACCTGATGAAAGCAGTCACAACTCATCATGTCAGAATAATTAAGCCACATAAATTAGATGTAATCTTACTGTTGTGAATACCAGAAAATGTACATTGCATCCAACTCAAAATCAATGCCGTACTGTAGAATAAGCAGTGGGACAAATTATACAATATTATTAGTCTTTTTATTTTTTAAATTTTATAAAAAATATAACTTTTGATATATCTTCACATTTTCATTTTATATGCCCCAGATACAGCCCTCCACCTTGCAAGAAACGCAAGGTTTGGTGTCACAGTTATGAAGCACAATCCTACTGAAATTAACAAAACTGTAAAATGAATTACAAATGTATTTATATATATATATTTGTTTGATAACACAAAGCCTACGCTTTCAAATCGTCACATAATTTGAAAAGAGATTGAGAACCACTGGTTAAGGTTCTATTTATCTGAGCACTACCACTTTGTCTGTGTAAATGTGGGATTGTCAAATCAAACTAATGTTAAGTATGGAGTGCCACAGGGATCAGATTTAGGGCCTCTGCTTTTCTTCTTATAGATGCTTCCCCTTGGAGATATTATCAGGAATCGTGGAAATTAGTTTTCACCGTGATGCCGACAGTACCCAACTTTATTTCTTCAAAACCCAACGAATTTTCGCAATTCTCTAAATTAGCAGAGTGTATCAATAAAATCAAAGATAGTATGGCTAGAAATGTCCTTCTACTCAAAACATAGGTACTAATTATTGGACTTAAAACCTCTAAAAATAAGCAGCTAAAATATAATCTGACTCTCGATGGATGTACTGTTACGTCATGTTCTACAGCGAAGAACTTAGATGTTATATTTGATACCAATCTGTCCTTTGAAAATCACATTTCCAATGTTTGAAGAACAGCATTCTTCCACCTCAGAAATATTACTAAGTAACGTCACATGCTCCGTTTCTGATGTATAATGTATATTGTATTGTCAGTATTATAAGCTTCAGAATCTTTCCATTAATTACCATTTTTAATCAAATTTATGCATTACCCCCAAAAGATAGATTCTAATGTTTTCCACTACAAGGACCATTATTAGTGTAGGTTGTTTTGGGCCCTTTCCATTAGGATTTATGGTTTGTATTGGTTTCCATTACAGATATGTATTGGCCCCTAATGGTATCCTCTAGGCATAACATGCCACCAATAGAAGCCAACACATTACAAGTAGAGACCCAGTAGGGACCATTATGGGTTCCATTAAAACCAGTTCAATTCCCATCATAAGCATTAAAACCATTAAAATGTCTGTGAGGCTTCCTTTGTTTCTCTGTCACCCACACCCAACAAACACAAGCTTTTTTAGCTTATGCAACATCGAAGCACAAAGGATCCCATAGAGTCTGATGCAAAATGTAGTTTGTGCAAGCCTGTCACCTTGTTTACAAAGGTGATATTTTCTGACCATTGAAAAGAGGTCTCTCACTAGCTGATTTTTAAAATGTATTACCAGTTGTAAGCCTCACTTGCACAGTTGTTGAAGAATTGGAATCCAAGACAATTCAGCTTTCTGTTGAGTTACGAGTGCACCTTCATAATCAGAAGCTTCTAAAATGTCAGAGGCAGCAGCCAGTCTGTCACCTCTTTACCATAACAGACGATGGACTGAAGAGGGCGAGATTACAGCAAAAAACAGCTGGTAGATATGAGACACTAGACCAGAAATTAATTGTTTCAAGTCAGCTAGTGAGATGCCACCTTTAATTGCTGTTTGATCAACAATATACAAACTATGAATGCATTGTGATCAATACTATTTTGTTTCCTTCATTATTTTTTATTGACAGCCTCAGATATCCACTCATCTTTTAAATACAATCATTTGAACATTTTTTTGGTTTAAAACACTTTCTGAGAGCAACATTTTTATACCCTGATCTAGCAACTTTGGACATATGCCCTTTAGAAATGTTTTGACATGCAAGGTCTTCAAGTCACAGGGTGCATCTTTATTTTAACATGAAAAAGATGGGTAGAATTACAAGAGTGTGTCAGTAACTCCAGCTAATGACCAGAGAGCTAGGTCAAAGTAAACTTAACTCGACAACAACTGATGGATCGCCACATGCATTATATATTCCACCTGTATTATTTAATATCATCAGCTGTCTGATTGGACTGCACAAATAAAGCCGTTATATGCTGCACGTATCTAAGTAATCTCTGTACTGAAGCACTGTGCCAAAATAGACACCTTCAAAGCCTTCACATTTGGCCACCATGTTAATACATGAAAAGAAAAAGAATCATTGATGTTATGTAATACTTTATTCATTTTATCCCTTTAAAGTGCTCAAAAAGGCACACTTGCACTGTTCCTATTTTGGCATCTGAGTTATGTTTAAATATGCATTTATTTGCTTATATGTTTCACACTATTCATAGGCTTTTACTTTATATAACCATGCAGTCACTATTTATTAATGTTTTTCACATCTTTAGGAATAGTGGAAATATAAAACAGGGTCAAGAAGCTGTTTTCTCTCATGTGTTTTTTTTTTTTTTTACATCAGGGTTTTGGTGTATTGAGGGGGTCTGAAGCCCTGAGTAGTGCATTTTCTTAAAGCAATGCATTATTAAAGATATCTTTGTTACCAAGTGTTTTAATGGAACAACATGCTTAGCCCTCAACTCAAAGTGTCTGACATTGAATGTTGTTTTTCTAATACAATGGAGTGAAAATCTCTGCATATCTAAAGCCACCATAACAGATTCACCAAAATATTGTTTTGGTAAACACAAGTTCGACGGTGTGGCTCAGTAGAGAGCAGTACTCAAATCTCACTGCAAGGTCACGGATTTCAGAAGTTCTGGTCGGCTCTTAGGCAGGATAAACAAATGCTGTGATTCTTTTCTCATGTTTGGCTTGTCAATGTTTTCCCGCAGAGAAAGATTGAAGCTTTATATATACTGTACACTATACAGAGTCTAGATAACCTTAGAAGCACATGAAATGCAAAACAAATCCTGCTTTAAAATTAACATACCAATGCAAAACAAAAACTAAAAGAAAAGAAACGACTCAAGTGTTGAAGTATGAGGGGTATCAGCCCTGCAGGCTACTCATCCACTGCAGTTTGTTAAAAACACTAGGTTATTCTGATGTGGGTCAAATTGTGAGAAATAATGCTGAATTTTTAAGATATGAAGGGAAAAAAAAACATAGAAATTTGGTAATATGAAGTAAACATTGTGTGAAATAAAGCTGCAATTGCAAGAAATAGTCATGACTGCAAAAAATAAAGCTATAAGTAGAAAAAAGTAGAAAAAGTAGAATAGAAGTAGCAATTGCACAAAATAGTTGAAATTGCAAAGTATAAATTACTGAGTCAAAATGGCAAGAAATAGTCACAACTGCAAGAAATAGTCGAAATAGTGAAATGTCGCAATTGTGAATTTATTATCTAGCAATTTTCAAAATATATTTAATAGAGAAATAACGTCCCAATTGTGAGATATAAAGTCAGAATCACCTCTTTTTTTATTCTGTGGTGGAATAAAGGCACTCATAACTTGAATAGGTGGTCTAAAGAGATTTAAAAACTATATTCTTCAGCTCACATCTGCTCTCACTTTCATGTGTAGAATATATATATATATATATATATATATATATATATATATATATATATATATACATACACACACACACACACACACACACACACACACACACACACACACACACACTCACCTAAAGGATTATTAGGAACACCTGTTCAATTTCTCATGAATGCAATTATCTAATCAACCAATCACATGGCAGTTGCTTCAATGCATTTAGGGGTGTGGTCCTGGTCAAGACAATCTCCTGAACTCCAAACTGAATGCCAGAATGGGAAAGAAAGGTGATTTAAGCAATTTTGAGCGTGGCATGGTTGTTGGTGCCAGACGGGCCGGTCTGAGTATTTCACAATCTGCTCAATTACTGGGATTTTCACGCACAACCATTTCTAGGGTTTACAAAGAATGGTGTGAAAAGGGAAAAACATCCAGTATGTGGCAGTCCTGTGGGCGAAAATGCCTTGTTGATGCTAGAGGTCAGAGGAGAATGGGCCGACTGATTCAAGCTGATAGAAGAGCAACTTTGACTGAAATAACCACTCGTTACAACCGAGGTATGCAGCAAAGCATTTGTGAAGCCACAACACGCACAACCTTGAAGCGGATGGGCTACAACAGCAGAAGACCCCACTGGGTACCACTCATCTCCACTACAACTAGTCAAAAGAGGCTACAATTTGCAAGAACTCACCAAAATTGGACAGTTGAAGACTGGAAAAATGTTGCCTGGTCTGATGAGTCTCGATTTCTGTTGAGACATTCAGATGGTAGAGTCAGAATTTGGCGTAAACAGAATGAGAACATGGATCCATCATGCCTTGTTACCACTGTGCAGGCTGGTGGTGGTAGTGTAATGGTGTGGGGGATGTTTTCTTGGCACACTTTAGGCCCCTTAGTGCCACAATTGGGCATCGTTTAAATGCCACGGCCTACCTGAGCATTGTTTCTGACCATGTCCATCCCTTTATGGCCACCATGTACCCATCCTCTGATGGCTACTTCCAGCAGGATAATGCACCATGTCACAAAGCTTGAATCATTTCAAATTGGTTTCTTGAACATGACAATGAGTTCACTGTACTAAAATGGCCCCCACAGTCACCAGATCTCAACCCAATAGAGCATCTTTGGGATGAGGTGGAACGGGAGCTTCGTGCCCTGGATGTGCATCCCACAAATCTCCATCAACTGCAAGATGCTATCCTATCAATATGGGCCAACATTTCTAAAGGTATAAAGGGAGGGAATCGAGCATCTGTTCATTCAGATTTCTTCTTCAGAGCCGAGCGGTTGTGCGATCAGTGAGCTGAGATCACTACTGTTCCACTCACCTCTGTAGAGCATTTGCAGTTGGATCTATTGCAGATATCAACAGCTTTCTCCTTCTCTGCACGGCAGTGCAGCTTTGCTCCTGGGTGCTTTGACAGCATTTCCTTAAAGAGCAAATAGACCTGTAAAAGAGTATATTTTCACCTAAAAGAGTATACAAATTGTTGTTGAATGTCTTTTTAAAGATGCCTATTTTTAAAGATGTCTTTCCGCCTTTGTGTAGTTCCTGGATGTGGCAGATATCTCTCTGCTTCTGACGGTCATAAGAGCTGCCTCGCTGGCCTTGGCTGCGATCACACGCAGGCAGCATTTTATGAATGGTTCATGTTCTCAGTGCGAGAACATAACCATGGCAATGTTGCGGTCGCAGCTTTCTTTCCTCTGAGAGAAAGCCACTTTAGCCGCCCCCCACGCCGCACCTCCTTCCTACGGGATTGGCGCCGGTGAGGCTGGTGATGAAAGCGATTTGGGGAGTGCAGCAGGCTCGGTTTCACCGTGTAAATACCTACGAAGCACCCGCCCCCCCTAGCATGCTCGTTTGCTTCCATTCAGGCTCAAGGTGAGAGCTGTTTACTCCCTCGGACTCCACGAGCTGGATGTTGATTTCGCTGCTGCATTGGAGTGCGTCACAGTGGCGTCTCATGCTGATGACTGGGCTCCACACTTCGGATCTGCTCATCCCTCACGGCTAGACGATTGGTTCCTCGGGTCAGGGCGCCGCTCACAGCCACACACCCCCGGTTCCTGACAAGTTCACAAAGTCGCAGAGGGCACCTTTTTACTGCCCTAAACCAACTTCCTTGCTCCTCCGCTCTCACTACCCTCGATGGTGGAGCGGCCCCAAGCTGTCTCTGCCCTGCTTGCCATGGCACCCCTGCAAATCCACCTGGCCAAGGCACTTAAAGATCTGCACTTGGGTAGTCCTGTGCCTGGTCACCGGCACTCGAACACACTCATGGTCCAGGAACGACATCTATGGCTGAACCTGGTTGAGATGTGGGCTCTCGACAAAGCCCACTTTCTCAATACCACCGTCCCCCAGTACGGTGACACTGTTGAAGACTTTGCCCGGCAGTCTTCGGCAGTAAGGAAGCAGACAATCTCCCACATCATGCCTTGCTGCCGTTCTAGCGCGAGCCGTGCTCAGTCTGCTCACTGAGGGCATCCCCCAGTGGCTTCTAAACAACAGGCAGCTCCGCTTCAACCTGGGCCCAGCTCTAAGTCCCAGCATAGAGCTCCCTGCAGGAAGCTGACGCCACTGTCTCACGAACCACTACCGGGACCCAGAAGGCTCCCAAGCATTCCTGAAACGAAAAAACCAAGGAGCGAGATAGCCGCTACAGAGTTGGTATCTGGGCCACTCCATCCCCCGGTGGAGGGAAACCTCTTGCCGCACCCCGCCCAGGCCGCGGTACCCACATTGCCAGGAAAAGGATAGTGGTTCCCTCACTCCTTAGGTCACCTAACCCGGTGCCCCCACATCCCATTCTCACAACTGTCTGGTGCCAAGCACCTACAGTCATGGCACCAGACTCCCGGCAGGCCAGTTCTGACGAGTCTAGAGGACACCTCCATAGGACCTCCTCCTCCTCCTCCTCAGTCACTTTCCTGCCCCCAGCTGGGTACGCGGGCAAGGTAAGTGTGAGAGTTTTTTTCTCTGCACAATTTTTTGGGATGCAACTTTGCTTCCCAACATATTACCTGCTCCCCCCGCTGCAAAGCCCCAATGGGTATGTCATACGTGATCTTCCCCTTAGTGCCCCCCCGCTCGGAGCTTGGACGCATCACTTACGCTTCCAATCCGTTGCGCTGGCGGGCCGGGACCATCCAACTCTGTGACATGATTTAGTTTGCCAAGCACTCGCCCCACAGAGCCATCCCTCCTGCCGAGATGAAGCCAGGGTTCTACGGCCCTCACTTCATCGTACCCAAGACAGGTGGGGCATGGCAGCCAATCTTGGACCTGTGAATTCTGAACCGGGCCTCACGCAGACTCCCGTTCATAGGTGTTCACATGGAAACTTATTCTAACATGTGTCCAGCATCGAGATTGGTTCGGTGGATCACCTCTTTCTGCCGCCAGACATCCAACCCTTAGACAGACCTCTATTTTCTGCGGAATGGACTCCTCATACAGCAGGTGTCCTGATGCGTTCTGGATGCGTGTGCAATGGGCATGCAGCCGCCGGCTCCTGGAAGGGGCCCTGGATGGGTTGGCACATCAACTGCCTAGAGTTGCTGTAAATTCTTGACCTGCAGAGGTTTCTCCCACTACCTCGGGGCAAGCACTTCTTGATTCGCACAGACAGCACTACCACGATAGCGTACATAAATAGCCACGGTGGCGTGCGCTCTCGTCACGTCACAACTCACCTGCCATCTCATCCTTTGGAGCCAGCAGCGACTCAGGTCGTTGCGTGCCACTCATATCCTGGGCAACCTCAACACGGCAATGGACACGCTGTCACGACAGGGCACGCTTTACGCGATTTTACAATCTCAGGGTTCAGTCAGTCTTGTCCTGTGTTCTCTCAGGTCCGAGCACGTAGAACTTGGGAATATGGAACGTCTGACCAGGTGTTCCACTTGCACATAATGCCTTTTCCCTCCACTGAGGTGATCACGTGCACTCTTTTTGCCCAGGAGTCAACTAAAGTCCACTAGAGTCCACTTTTCACAAATTCTGAGGTAACCGATGCCTTCAAGAAAGTCCCCTAGTGTCACTTAATTTGACACAACGTCTCGTTCCCTGAATGTCTCTACTGCTGCCACAGTGCTGTTTAGAATGGTGTGGGGAGTCAGTGTTGGGGTATTCCTACTAAATTCCACAATCATTTGAGTGTGTTCAGCTCAAGGTTGTTTTGACTGCACCAGACAGCCAGCTGTTTAACCTCCCTTCTGTATGCAGTCTCATCATCATCTCAGATGAGTCCAATGACAGTGGTGTCACACATCCCTGGGGGCACCAGTGCTGATTGTACAGGTGCTGGAAGTGAATTTCCCCTGTCTCACAAGCTGCTGCCTGTCCGTCGGAAAGCTGGTAATCCACTGATAGATAGATGTAGGAACAGAGAGCAGGAGTAGTTTAGTCTGGAGGATAGCTGGGATGATGGTGTTGAAAGCCGAATTGAAGTCTACAAAAAGGAACCATGCATATGTCCCTGGTCTGTCCAGATGTTGCAGGATATGATGCAACCCAATGTTGACTGCATATTCCACAGACCTTTTTGCTCGATAAGCAAGTTGAAGGGGATCTAGAAAGGGTCCAGTGATATCCTCCAGGTGGGTCAACACCAGTCTCTCAAATAATTTTCATGACCACAGACATCAGGGCGACAGGTCTGTAGTCATTAATGATTTTTGGTTTCTTTGTTACAGGAATGATGATTGAGCATTTGAAGCAGCATTGGACACTGCTCCATGTGAAGATGGGGTTCAGATGGTTAGCACAGGATCTAAGGCACGTGAGTGAAACACCATTTGGACCTGAAGCTTTCATCGACCTTTGTTTCTGAAAGACATGACACACCTCTTCTTCACAGATCTTAAGTGTAGGCTGAGTATCAGGAGGGGGGAGGAGGGGGTTGCAGGAGGGTGTTGGTGGCCAGTCCACACTGATGCAGGGTTTTAGCTTCTCAGAGTATCTTCTTTTAGTCACTCTGATGTCCTTATTCAGCGTGTTCCTGGACTGATTGTACAAGACTTTATCCTCACCCCTGTAAGTATCCTCTTTGGCCTGACAAAGCTGCCTGAGCTCTGTTGTAAACCATGGTTTGTCGTTGTTGAACGTTAAATAGGTCCTAGTAGGAATGCATATATCCTTACAGAAACTGATATATGTCACAGTATCCATGAGCTCATACAGGTCGGTGGCCTCAAAAACACTCCAATCCATGCCATCAAAGCAGGCTTATAGTTCCACCACCGTTTCATTTGTCCATCTCTTTACAGTCTGAAATACCGGCTTGGCTGATTAAAATTCCTGTCTGTAGGTTGGAAGAAGATGAACCAGACAGTGAACAGAGAGTCCAAAAGCTGTTCTAGGGACAGAGCGATATGCATCCTTTATTGTTGTGTAGCAGTTATCCAGTATATTTCTGTCTCTGTTTGGGCATACAATGTGCTGTTTGTATTTGGGCAGTTCACATGCAAGATTTGCTTTGTTAGCCCTCTGGGGTCTGAGGGTGTTTTGGTACTGGAGAAGTTTTGATAGACATGCCTTGACATTTGTGCTTTTTTCAGTTGATTAAAAACATATTAATGTCTAAAGTTTGATAACACTGTAAGCAGCACAAACTGGGCTACAATAATTTGTGAGCAACATGTTTGTACATGTTTGTATTTTTGAGAAAATAAAATGTGTGCATGGTTTTTGAAAAAAATTCAAAATTATAAGTCATTGAAATAAGGCCATATAACACATACTAAACATTTGTCCACGAAACTGGATTGTGTAGCCTAGAGTTTTTGCTACAAAATTATGTGAAAACCATCCTGATCACTCATTCAAACAAAACAATACAGTAATTTAACTTTTGTAAGACACTTTTAGTGTTAGAAAGGTCATATGCGAGGAGGCGTGAACTATAATGAATATTGATGTAATTCGCACCTGAGGAGGCAAAGATCCCTCCAAAGATTTTCTGCATAGATCACTGAGGAATGTGACAGAAAGAGAATGAATGTGAGGAGACTTAATGATCAAAATCAAGTTTTAAGTTAAAAGAAGTAATCTGACTATACATTTTCTTAATTTTAACTTTACTTAATTTTAGACCTACTAAAAGTTTTAGAAGAAGCCTCTTCTGCTCACCAAGACTGCATTTATTTGATCCAAAATACTGTAAAACGATGATATTGTGAACAGTTTTCTATTTGAAAATATTCTAAAATGCAACTTATCAAAGCAGAATTTTCAGCATCATTACTGCAGTCTTCAGTGTCACATGATCCTTCAGAAATCATTATAAGATGGTGATTTTCTAATATGGGCATATTTAAAGTGCATTTTACTCATTTAACCTGAACACATTTGAAAGCACAAGCTTAGTTGATGATGAGGCAGCATAAACACTAGTTAAAATATATTCTAAACATTCATATTATTTTTATATCATATATCATATTTATATAATACAGCATACAATTTAAATGCCTGCTTTAGCTGAAACAGCATTTAAATGTAACTAAAACTTGCTTATTAGGACATATTTCAAATGTCAATATTCTGAATCCTGGCTGGCAAGTCTGGAAACAGTAAAGTAAAATATGTACATGTTTATATAAAAGAGCATCTAATATGTCAACTAATATGTAAGTAAAACTAAATGACTATCTGAAATTGTATCCTCGGCTGGATCAAGTCTCTCTTCAAAATGCTCATCGGATTACCGCTCTTCTTCTGAGAAAAATTTGGACTTTTCCTAACCTGTCTATTGTGCATCTTCCAAACGTGCAGAAAAGTGAATGAGCTTTATGTTTTTAAGGCACAGTCGGGGGCGTTTACCATTTGCATTGATGCCTCAGTACATTACCATATAAATAGTGCCCTCTGTCTGTGGGTGTGATTACAATAGGGATAATTAGCTAAGATTAACTGTTTGGCACGATATACACACTAACCAGAATAAACGAGTAGAAAGGGTTACAGTTAATAATGAGTGCTTCCAAATTAGGACAGCATGTCGTCTTTAATGTTATTACATCTGTTCATCAACTTTCATTGATGTAAAAGCATGTTCCACCGCCTCTCGTTTTCCCCTTTAAATCCACGATGCGATCCGCTCTGAACAGCTGAAAGACCGACAGATGTAATTGCTCTGTCTGGAATGGCTTCACTCAACCAGGTTTCTGTGAAGCACAAGGCAGCAGAGGTTGAAAAGTCCTTGTTGGTATGGGTGAGGAAGTATAGTTCATCCGTTTTGTTAGGAAGAGAGCAGAGATTCGCTAGATGAATGCTCGGCGGTGCTGTTCAAAAGCTGCGCCGAAGGAGCTTGATCATCACGCATGCTTGTTTCCCCTCGCCTGCGTATCTTGAACAATACAGCAAAGCATCCAAATATTCAAATCCGGGAAAAGATTGTCTGGTATATGCTGCCGAATGTTCAACAGTTCATACCTCGTAAAACTGACTGGAAAAAGATTACTAAACACAGGACAAACAAACAAACAAAAATAACAAAGAATAGGAGCACTCCACACCGAGGCGGCCATCATGATCAAATAAAAGCAGTTCAATATTTGGTTATGAAATTGGGTATTTCTGATAATCACAAAGATAAATATTTCAGTTATTACCAATTCTCGAACCTTATTTTGGATTTATTCAACTTAAATCCTATAACTTTTGATCTTGTACATCAGGACACTCTCTTAATTAGACAAGGTAAACAAAAATAATAATAATTTAAATCACAAACCAGTAAACATTAATAAACTATTGTTGGCAACATGTACAGTAGTCAGATGATTATAACAAAATAAATTAACAAAATATGTTATTGTTATTTTATGATTTATGAAATTGAATTGGAATCATCTGTAATGATTATTGCCCAGTTTAACACTTAAAATATGCATTTGCATGCATTCGGTAATTTATAACATTTGTGATTTGAATTCTACAATACCTACTGAATATATACAATTCATGTGCAGTTTATTTATTGGCATTTTGTCCTAATACTAAAAATTTGGGCTACAGTTTCAGTCAATTTCCTGAACACCAAAAGCCATGCATTTTATAAACCCTATTTAGCACCATGTTTATCAAGTAAAACCTATTATTAGTATTATCAAATACATTTGCCTACTGTTGTGCTGCAAAAGAACAGTTGGAACATTAACTACGTTTCCATCTAAGGATTTTTGGAATAAAGTTTTAGCGCATCAAAATAAAGCTGATGGAAACGCAAATTATCGCTAAAAATTAACAAATGTCATAATTTTTTTCCGTTTAACTCAAGCGCATAAACTATGTTGATACATCAAATGTGGTTTGGAAACACTTTTTGTCGATAAAATTTCCATTAACGCAAAAATGTAGTGTCACATGACAGTGTTTGCCCCAATCGTTAGCCTTTGTTAATCATGACAACAGTATTGAAAGTCAATTTATTGTATGTTATTATGGATTGATCTTTATGGCATATAGAGCCGATCTGCAAACGTGACACTTCCAGGAGTGACAAACATTGGATAAACATCTCAACTTCAATCAGCACACTCTAGATATTTACAAGTGCTGACAATAGAGACTTACAGTTATTCGTAAACTTAAACATCTGTCTGTTCAGCCTAGTCATCTTCTGTATCGAAGTATTATTGAGTCTGTTCTTATGTATGTAGGTGCCATTTGTTTCTTTCATATGCTAACAGTTACAAATAAGAACAAACTCTTAAAGATAACTAAATTAGTAAGAAACATTATTGGTATTCCTACCCCTAATTTATCAGATTGTGTTATTTCATATACGCTCTGGATAGCATATCAAATTATAAATTAAAGCTGCAAGCAGCGATGACGGGCCCAAGCCGGTGGCACCGCAACCCTGGTGCCTTTAGTTACCGGGCTCATTTCCACTTGGTGGCTTTCGGAAAACAAAGGATGATGGACACAGCAACAACTCAAAAATATAGCTGCAAGCAGCAATGCGATTCCTCCTCAAAATGGCAAATCATTTAAAATTGATCAATAGAGGGTTTGGGTTAAACCCTCCCAATGAAAAAATCCAAAAAACATGTCTTTCTGTCTGAATCCTAAACTAAACATTTTCAGTGTACAGGAAAATCCATCATGCCGGACCTTATGGATCCTGTAGGGTTTTTTGTTTACAATGAGAAATGAGGTATGTTCACCAGGTTTCAGAAGAACTAAATAAATGGGGTGGAAATACAATCACTTTGAAAAAATGACATTTGGGCATGGCCTGTAGCGCCCCCTAAGGGCGAATGTGAGCCATTCTTGGTTTGTAGGTTCCTGTTGGCCTGTAGTATTAATGTACCAAATTAGAAAGTATTTGACAAAAAAATGTGCAATTTGGGAATGGCCTTTAGCGCCCCCTAATGGCGAATATGGGCAATTCTTTGTTTGTGGGTTCCTGTTGGCCTGTAGTATCAATGTACCAAATTAGAACATTTTTGACCAGCAAATGGGAATTTAGGGCGTGGCCTGTAGCGCCCCCTAAGGGCGAATGTGGGCCATTCTTGGTTTGTGGATTCCTGTTGCCTGTAGTATCAATATACAAAATTAGAACATTTTTGACCAGAAAATGGGAATTTTGGGCATGGCCTGTAGCGCCCCCTAAGGGCGAATGTGGGATATTCTTTACGCAGTACTTCAGAGTGATGTCATCTTTAAGTATATATATATATAGGTCTGTTTCTAACCCACACCTATAATATCACTTCTGAAGGCATGGATTAAACCACTGGAGTGGTATGGATTACTTTTATGCTGCATTTATGTGATTTTTATAGCTTCTGAGTTCTGATCACCATTCAAGTCATTGAAAGGTCCAACAGGGTTGAGATAATCTTCTAAAAAGCTTAATTTGTGTTCACTAGAAGAAAGAAAATAATACACATCTGGGATGGAATGAGGGTGAGTATACGATGAGAGAAATTTATTTTTGGGGTGAAAACCATTTGTAGGCCTACTTTTTATTTACTTGGAAAATTGTTACTGTCTCTTTAAGAGGATTTTAAACGCATTTCATTCAAGGCACAGTCTGTGCGGCTTGTTTCATTGAGTTTAATCTTTTGAGAACTGTGAAGTCTCATTATTTTCGTGCTGTTACATCTGTATTCATTTCAGAGATTAATTGATTGAGATTGTGAAACTACATACAACCGACAAACCTCCGTGAAGATGCGAGTAAAAATGAGATGCCTCGCGCTGTCAGACACAACGCTGATAATCATTCTCGGAAGTGTTGATACTAGATTTAGATTCGCGATTTCTTCATCAACTGTTTATGTTCACTTGAGACAAAACAGACAATATATCATGTATTTTGACATTTTGTTGTATGAAATTGTCCGTTCAAACGCAAGAAGAAGCGAATGCGATCTCTCATCGGGGCTCGTGAGTTAGAAGTGACGCTGCTAGACGTGTGCAGGGAAGCGCATTTCACTGAATTTACAATGTTACACGTATAAACCTTCATCAACCCGTTAATCCAAAACGCAAATGCCGTTATTTTGCGTCTCTCGCTCCTGCTTGTGATTGACAAAGCTGTCAAACGGGACAATTTGCAAGCGTGCAAGTTTGGATCGGTCTTTTCACGTTTTAATAATTTGCAGCGTTCGACATCTACGTTCAAATCGAGCGGTGCAATATGCAATTCATCCAAAATAATTACGAAGTTATTTTCGCTCTTGTTCTACATATTTTTTTCAAGCGTCAGGTGATGTTTCTACAGTATTAATTTTCCTGCGCCACCACGAACAGAGTTGGAAATAACACGCATCCGGGCATTCAGATGGGTTAAAAAAAACTGCTTAAAAAAACATCTGAACAGCGTCTGCTCTCGGTCTCACATTAATTCAGGTGGATTTTTCACAAGCGACAACATTGGCAAACAAAAGTGCTAGCTAATGTTTAATTAGCAAGTTTCACCGAAATGTATTAAAAATAGAGGCTAGCTGCCTGTCCGATGAACAAATAGAGTCACGTCATTTTTTTTCCAGAAATAACTAGCAATACTCCTGCAAATAAATGCTTCGTAACTAAAACGTTTTGACTTTCAATAGAAAATATAGACAACACATGTTCTTACCTTGCAAAAATCGCCTCAGTATTTAATTTGAAGCAGTAAATCCAACACTGGAGTAAATCTCTCGTGATATCACCTTTCCATTGAAATGAAGGAAGACGGTGATGACGATACAGTTATTATTCTTGCCCAGTAACCCCTTAACCAATCACATGTGCCTTTAGCTTGTATTGTCATGAGTATCTGGGCAGATTTCAGAAATAAAATCCCCTTAACCAATCACATGTGCCTTTAGCTTGTATTGTCATGAGTATCTGGGCAGATTTCAGAAATAAAATCCCCTTAACCAATCACATGTGCCTTTAGCTTGTATTGTCATGAGTATCTGGGCAGATTTCAGAAATAAAATCCCCTTAACCAATCACATGTGCCTTTAGCTTGTATTGTCATGAGTATCTGGGCAGATTTCAGAAATAAAATCCCCTTAACCAGTCACATGTGCCTTTAGCTTGTATTGTCATGAGTATCTGGGCAGATTTCAGAAATGAAATCGGTGATTGGACGACGATGAAACTGAGACAGGAACCATGGGAATAATTGTTCCCAAATTTGAACGCTCTGGCTGTAAATGGTTAAAGGTTGTTAAAAATTGCATCCGCCACTCAGTTGATGTATATATTGAGTGGGGACACATTGTTTGCTTTTTTTTCTGGGATTCGACTGCAAAAGAGCTCAAGCAACTGTTGAACTCAGTCCCTGCCCATTCTGGACTCAGACCTGTTGTAAATCATTGAACAATGAGGCTTGGATGCCATCTATTGGACATTTCTTGTAATTGCCACTCAGAGAATTAACAGCCAGTGGATTAGACATGGGTTTTCTTGTCCTTTTCCATTTCAGTTGATATTTTGACTGTATTTTATTGATCTAAAATGTACAAAATATTGAAGATATCAAGGATACCTTCGGAATTGAAAATGTGCAATGCCTTGACATTAGTCTGTATTTTTCGAGCATGTTCAGGGCGGTGCTTAAGGCGCTGGCGAAGTTTTGTCACTCTGCCAGCTAGATGCGTGATTGTTTCAACAAGGTCCGGTACCCAAACTGGGTGAGGCGGGGCTTTAGTTCTTTGTTGTATTCACCTGCTACGGCGTGTGTAACATTTTTCTGTCAACTCTGCATACAGGTGAAACTCGAAAAATTAGAATATCGTGCAAAAGTTAATGTAAACCATACTATGTTGAACACAAGAGGGCAGTATAGCCCTATGTATTACTTCACAAGACCCAACGTCCCCCCTCCCCTACAAACACACAGAGACTCGGAGAGTGACTGGAAAATTCTGAGATTTTCTCCACATTCAAACCAAAATATCTGACTTTCTGTTGGTCGGAGCTAATGACTGTAAATTAGAAAGTTGTCCGGCTTGAGGAGAACTATATCAATACCAATTTTTGTACCTGTAGATGAAACTAACCCCCCACTTTTTTGTCAAAAGGTGGCGCTACTGAGCCCCTCACCACACCCATTTCTGAAACTTTGCACATGTCTACTGGCTAATAAATGTGACGTGTCTGTCGAGTTTCATGCAATTTCAAGTATGTTAAGAGTCTCAAAAGCATCAATATAGAAAAGTGAAGTTTGAAGCGTTGCCACGGCAACAGTATCTAAGATATCAATAATCCTTTCACAGGTCTAAATCTGCCGTGTGTTTACATTATACATGTAAAGTTTGAAGCAAATCGGGTAAAAACAAGAGGGTGATTTCAAAGCATTTTGAAAGTGACACACTTCCTGCTGCCAGTTGGTGGCGCTATAACTTTGACTCACAATAGTCACATCCATGTGATCGGCCTCTTACAACGAACACACTGCTGAAGTTTCATCAAGATCTGTTAATTTATGCAGAAGTTATAACACACTTCCTGTCTCACTTTTCTCGCCATAAATTTGTTTCCTCGCCACGGCCAAACCGTTCGAGATATCAAAAATCCGCTGGCAACTTTTCATCCTCAATGTCTTGACTTCATGCTGACTGAGATTCGTGGCGATTAAATTATTTCTCTAGGAGGAGTATTTCAAATTCCATTGCATACGTTTTCCAAACAACCCTAAATAGCCGACTTCCTGTTGGGCTGAGGTAAAAAGTAAGAGCATGAAGGATATATGAAACGATGAGATCTATATGTGTACCGACTTTCATATTATTACATGCAAGTGTGTTTGATTTATGGACCAAGGTTTCGGACCCCGTTCCAGGGGGCGCTGCTGAGCCCCCCTGCCACGCCCGGGTACCATCTTCAGCCCAGCCCTGATGGCCGCGGGTTCTGACCCGTGTGCAAAGTTTCAAGAGCTTTAGAGCAGGTTAAGGCCCCCAAAAGTGCCCGAATAGTCGATAAAATAATAATAATAATAATAATAATTAAAGCTGCAAGCAGCGATGACGGGCCCAAGCCGGTGGCACCGCAACCCTGGTGCCTTTAGTTACCGGGCTCATTTCCACTTGGTGGCTTTCGGAAAACAAAGGATGATGGACACAGCAACAACTCAAAAATATAGCTGCAAGCAGCAATGCGATTCCTCCTCAAAATGGCAAATCATTTAAAATTGATCAATAGAGGGTTGGGGTTAAACCCTCCCAATGAAAAAATCCAAAAAACATGTCTTTCTGTCTGAATCCTAAACTAAACATTTTCAGTGTACAGGAAAATCCATCATGCCGGACCTTATGGATCCTGTAGGGTTTTTTGTTTACAATGAGAAATGAGGTATGTTCACCAGGTTTCAGAAAAACTAAATAAATGGGGTGGAAATACAATCACTTTGAAAAATTGACATTTGGGCATGGCCTGTACCGCCCCCTAAGGGCGAATGTGAGCCATTCTTGGTTTGTAGGTTCCTGTTGGCCTGTAGTATTAATGTACCAAATTAGAAAGTATTTGACAAAAAAATGTGCAATTTGGGAATGTCCTTTAGCACCCCCTAAGGGCAAATGTGAGACATTCTTGGTTTGTGGATTTCTGTTGGCCTGTAGTGTCAATATACCAAATTAGAAAATTTTTGACCATAAAATGGGAATTTTGGGCATAGCCTGTAGCGCCCCCTAATGGCGAATATGGGCAATTCTTTGTTTGTGGGTTCCTGTTGGCCTGTAGTATCAATGTACCAAATTAGAACATTTTTGACCAGCAAATGGGAATTTAGGGCGTGGCCTGTAGCGCCCCATAAGGGCGAATGTGGGCCACTCTTGGTTTGTGAATTCCTGTTGGCCTGTAGTATCAATATACAACATTAGAACATTTTTGACCAGAAAATGGGAATTTTGGGCATGGCCTGTAGCGCCCCCTAAGGGCGAATGTGGGATATTCTTTACGCAGTACTTCAGAGTGATGTCATCTTGAAGTATATATATATAGGTCTATTTCTAACCCACACCTATAATATCACTTCTGAAGGCATGGATTTAACCACTGGAGTGGTATGGATTACTTTTATGCTGCATTTATTTGATTTTTGCAGCTTCTGAGTTCTGATCACCATTCAAGTCATTGAAAGGTCCAACAGGGTTGAGATAATCTTCTAAAAAGCTTAATTTGTGTTCACTAGAAGAAAGAAAACAATACACATCTGGGATGCAATGAGGGTGAGTATACGATGAGAGAAATTTATTTTTGGGGTGAAAACCATTTGTAGGCCTACTTTTTATTTACTTGGAAAATTGTTACTGTCTCTTTAAGAGGATTTTAAACGCATTTCATTCAAGGCACAGTCTGTGCGGCTTGTTTTAGTGAGTTTAATCTTTTGAGAACTGTGAAGTCTCATTATTTTCGTGCTGTTACATCTGTATTCATTTCAGAGATTACTTGATTGAGATTGTGAAACTACATACAACCGACAAACCTCCATGAAGATGCGAGTAAAAATGAGATGCCTCGCGCTGTCAGACACAACGCTGATAATCATTCTCGGAAGTGTTGATACTAGATTTCGATTCGCGATTTCTTCATCAACTGTTTATGTTCACTTGGGACAAAACAGACAATATATCATGTAATTTGACATTTTGTAGTATGAAATTGTCCGTTCAAACGCAAGAAGAAGCGAATGCGATCTCTCATCGGGGCTCGTGCGTTAGACGCGACGCATCTCGCGGTTTCACACAAAACTGCTCACAAACATTTATTTGAGTTGTTTTGTCATTTTTTTCCAGAAATAACTAGCAATACTCCTACAAATAAATGCTTCGTCACTAAAACGTTTTGACTTTCTATAGAAAATATAGACAACACACGTTCTTACCTTGCAAAAATCGCCTCAGTATTTAATTTGAAGCAGTAAATCCAACACTGGAGTAAATCTCTCGTGATATCACCTTTCCATTGAAATGAAGGAAGACGGTGATGACGATACAGTTATTATTCTTGCCCAGTAACCCCTTAACCAATCACATGTGCCTTTAGCTTGTATTGTCATGAGTATCTGGGCAGACTTCAGAAATAAAATCGGTGATCGGACGACGATGACACTGAGACAGGAACCATGGGAATAATTGTTCCCAAATTTGAACGCTCTGGCTGTAAATGGTTAAAGGTTGTTAAAAATTGTATCCTCCACTCAGTTGATGTATATATTGAGTGGGGACACATTGTTTGCCTTTTTTCTGGGATTCGACTGCAAAAGAGCTCAAGCAACTGTTGAACTCAGTCCCTGCCCATTCTGGACTCAGACCTGTTGTAAATCATTGAACAATGAGGCTTGGATGCCATCTATTGGACATTTCTTGTAATTGCCACTCAGAGAATGAACAGACAGTGGATTAAACTTTAGTTTTTTAGGCTTTAGTTCTTTGTTGTATTCACCTGCTACGGCGTGTGTAACATTTTTCTGTCAACTCTGCATACAGGTGAAACTCGAAAAATTAGAATATCGTGCAAAAGTTAATGTAACCCATACTATGTTGAACACAAGAGGGCAGTATAGCCCTATGTATTACTTCACAAGACCCCCTCCCTTCCTACTCCTCACACACAAAGTCTTAGAGAGTGACTTGCAAAATTCTGACATTTTCTCCACATTCAAACCAAAATATCTGACTTTCTGTTGGTCGGAGCTAATGACTGTAAATTAGAAAGTTGTCCGGCTTGAGGAGAACTATATCAATACCAATTTTTGTACCTGTAGATGAAACTAACCCCCCACTTTTTTGTCAAAAGGTGGCGCTACTGAGCCCCTCACCACACCCATTTCTGAAACTTTGCACATGTCTACTGGCTAATAAATGTGACGTCTCTGTCGAGTTTCATGCAATTTCAAGTATGTTAAGAGTCTCAAAAGCATCAATAAAGAAAAGTAAAGTTTGAAGTGTTGCCACGGCAACAGTATCTAAGATATCAATAATCCTTTCACAGGTCTAAATCTGCCGTGTGTTTACATTATACACGTAAAGTTTGAAGCAAATCGGGTAAAAACAAGAGGGTGATTTCAAAGCATTTTGAAAGTGACACACTTCCTGCTGCCAGTTGGTGGCGCTATAACTTTGACTCACAATAGTCACATCCATGTGATCGGCCTCTTACAACGAACACACTGCTGAAGTTTCATCAAGATCTGTTAATTTATGCAGAAGTTATAACACACTTCCTGTCTCACTTTTCTCGCCATAAATTTGTTTCCTCGCCACGGCCAAACCGTTCGAGATATCAAAAATCCGCTGGCAATTTTTCATCCTCAATGTCTTGACTTCATGCTGACTGAGATTCGTGGCGATTAAATGATTTCTCTAGGAGGAGTATTTCAAATTCCATTGTATACGTTTTCCAAACAACCCTAAATAGCCGACTTCCTGTTGGGCTGACGTAAAAAGTAAGAGCATGAAGTATATATGAAACGATGAGATCTATATGTGTACCGACTTTCATATTATTACATGCAAGTGTGTTTGATTTATGGACCATGGTTTCGGACCCCGTTCCAGGGGGCGCTGCTGAAACCCCCTGCCACGCCCGGGTACCATCTTCAGCCCAGCCCTGATGGCCGCAGGTTCTGACCCGTGTGCAAAGTTTCAAGAGTTTTAGAGCATGTTAAGGCCCCCAAAAGTGCCCGAATAGTCGATAAAATAATAATAATAATAATAATAATTAAAGCTGCAAGCAGCGATGACGGGCCCAAGCCGGTGGCACCGCAACCCTGGTGCCTTTAGTTACCGGGCTCATTTCCACTTGGTGGCTTTCGGAAAACAAAGGATGATGGACACAGCAACAACTCAAAAATATAGCTGCAAGCAGCAATGCGATTCCTCCTCAAAATGGCAAAACATTTAAAATTGATCAATAGAGTGTCGGGGTTAAACCCTCCCAATGAAAAAATCCAAAAAACATGTCTTTCTGTCTGAATCCTAAACTAAACATTTTCAGTGTACAGGAAAATCCATCATGTCGGACCTTATGGATCCTGTAGGGTTTTTTGTTTACAATGAGAAATGAGGTATGTTCACCATGTTTCAGAAAAACTAAATAAATGGGGTGGAAATACAATCACTTTGAAAAAATGACATTTGGGCATGGCCTGTAGCGCCCCCTAAGGGTGAATGTGAGCCATTCTTGGTTTGTAGGTTCCTGTTGGCCTGTAGTATTAATGTACCAAATTAGAAAGTATTTGACAAAAAAATTTGCAATTTGGGAATGGCCTTTAGCGCCCCCTAAGGGCGAATGTGAGACATTCTTGGTTTGTGGATTTCTGTTGGCCTGTAGTGTCAATATACCAAATTAGAACATTTTTGACCATAAAATGGGAATTTTGGGCATAGCCTGTAGCGCCCCCTAATGCGAATATGGGCAATTCTTTGTTTGTGGGTTCCTGTTGGCCTGTAGTATCAATGTACCAAATTAGAACATTTTTGACCAGCAAATGGGAATTTAGGGCGTGGCCTGTAGCGCCCCCTAAGGGCGAATGTGGGCCATTCTTGGTTTGTGGATTCCTGTTGGCCTGTAGTATCAATCTACAAAATTAGAACATTTTTGCCCAGAAAATGGGAATTTTGGGCATGGCCTGTAGCGCCCCCTAAGGGCGAATGTGGGCCATTCTTGGTTTGTGGATTCCTGTTGGCCTGTAGTATCAATATACAAAATTGGAACATTTTTGACCAGAAAATGGGAATTTTGGGCATGGCCTGTAGCGCCCCCTAAGGGCAAATGTGGGATATTCTTTACGCAGTACTTCAGAGTGATGTCATCTTTAAGTATATATATATAGGTCTGTTTCTAATCCACACCTATAATATCACTTCTGAAGGCATGGATTAAACCACAGGAGTGGTATGGATTACTTTTATGCTGCATTTATGTGATTTTTGAAGCTTCTGAGTTCTGATCACCATTCAAGTCATTGAAAGGTCCAACAGGGTTGAGATAATCTTCTAAAAAGCTTAATTTGTGTTCACTAGAAGAAAGAAAATAATACACATCTGGGATGGAATGAGGGTGAGTATACGATGAGAGAAATTTATTTTTGGGGTGAAAACCATTTGTAGGCCTACTTTTTATTTACTTGGAAAATTGTTACTGTCTCTTTAAGAGGATTTTAAACGCATTTCATTCAAGCCGTCAAGCCGTCTGTGCGGCTTGTTTTATTGAGATATAATCTTTTGAGAACTGTGAAGTCTCATTATTTTCGTGCTGTTACATCTGTATTCATTTCAGAGATTGATTGATTGAGATTGTGAAACTACATACAACCGACAAACCTCCATGAAGATGCGAGTAAAAATGAGATGCCTCGCGCTGTCAGACACAACGCTGAAAATCATTCTCGGAAGAGTTGATACTAGATTTAGATTCGCGATTTCTTCATCAACTGTTTATTTTCACTTGAGACAAAACAGACAATATATCATGTATTTTGACATTTTGTTGTTATGAAATTGTCCGTTCAAACGCAAGAAGAAGCGAATGCGATCTCTCATCGGGGCTCGTGAGTTAGACGTGACGCTGCTCGCGGTTTCACACAAAACTGCTCACAAACATTTATTTGAGTTGTTTCGTCATTTTTTTTCCAGAAATAACTAGCAATACTCCTACAAATAAATGCTTCGTAACTAAAACGTTTTGACTTTCTATAGAAAATATAGACAACACGTTCTTACCTTGCAAAAATCGCCTCAGTATTTAATTTGAAGCAGTAAATCCAACACTGGAGTAAATCTCTCGTGATATCACCTTCCCATTGAAATGAAGGAAGACGGTGATGACGATACAGTTATTATTCTTGCCCAGTAACCCCTTAACCAATCACATGTGCCTTTAGCTTGTATTGTCATGAGTATCTGGGCAGATTTCAGAAATAAAATCGGTGATCGGACGACGATGACACTGAGACAGAAACCATGGGAATAATTGTTCCCAAATTTGAACGCTCTGGCTGTAAATGGTTAAAGGTTGTTAAAAATTGTAACCGCCACTCAGTTGATGTTGAGTGGGGACACATTGTTTGCCTTTTTTCTGGGATTCGACTGCAAAAGAGCTCAAGCAACTGTTGAACTCAGTCCCTGCCCATTCTGGACTCAGACCTGTTGTAAATCATTGAACAATGAGGCTTGGATGCCATCTATTGGACATTTCTTGTAATTGCCACTCAGAGAATGAACAGACAGTGGATTAAGCTTTAGTTTTTTAGGCTTTAGTTCTTTGTTGTATTCACCTGCTACGGCGTGTGTAACATTTTTCTGTCAACTCTGCATACAGGTGAAACTCGAAAAATTTGAATATCGTGCAAAAGTTAATGTAACCCATACTATGTTGAACACAAGAGGGCAGTATAGCCTTATGTATTACTTCACAAGACCCAACGTCCCCCCTCCCCTACAAACACACAGAGACTCAGAGAGTGACTTGCAAATTCTGACATTTTCTCCACATTCAAACCAAAATATCTGACTTTCTGTTGGTCGGAGCTAATGACTGTAAATTAGAAAGTTGTCCGGCTTGAGGAGAACTATATCAATACCAATTTTTGTACCTGTACATGAAACTAACCCCCCACTTTTTTGTCAAAAGGTGGCGCTACTGAGCCCCTCACCACACCCATTTCTGAAACTTTGCACATGTCTACTGGCTAATAAATGTGACGTGTCTGTCGAGTTTCATGCAATTTCAAGTATGTTAAGAGTCTCAAAAGCATCAATAAAGAAAAGTAAAGTTTGAAGCGTTGCCACGGCAACAGTATCTAAGATATCAATAATCCTTTCACAGGTCTAAATCTGCCGTGTGTTTACTTTATACATGTAAAGTTTGAAGCAAATCGGGTAAAAGCAAGAGGGTGATTTCAAAGCATTTTGAAAGTGACACACTTCCTGCTGCCAGTTGGTGGCGCTATAACTTTGACTCACAATAGTCACATCCATGTGATCGGCCTCTTACAACGAACACACTGCTGAAGTTTCATCAAGATCTGTTAATTTATGCAGAAGTTATAACACACTTCCTGTCTCACTTTTCTTGCCATAAATTTGTTTCCTTGCCACGGCCAAACCGTTCGAGATATCAAAAATCCGCTGGCAATTTTTCATCCTCAATGTCTTGACTTCATGCTGACTGAGATTCGTGGCGATTAAATGATTTCTCTAGGAGGAGTATTTCAAATTCCTTTGTATACGTTTTCCAAACAACCCTAAATAGCCGACTTCCTGTTGGGCTGAGGTAAAATGTAAGAGCATGAAGTATATATGAAACGATGAGATCTATATGTGTACCAACTTTCATATTATTACATGCAAGTGTGTTTGATTTATGGGCCAAGGTTTCGGACCCCGTTCCAGGGGGCGCTGTTAAGCCCCCCTGCCACGCCCGGGTACCATCTTCAGCCCAGCCCTGATGGCCGCGGGTTCTGACCCGTGTGCAAAGTTTCAAGAGTTTTAGAGCACGTTAAGGCCCCCAAAAGTGCCCGAATAGTCGATAAAATAATAATAATAATAATAATTAAAGCTGCAAGCAGCGATGACGGGCCCAAGCCGGTGGCACCGCAACCCTGGTGCCTTTAGTTACCGGGCTCATTTCCACTTGGTGGCTTTCGGAAAACAAAGGATGGTGGACACAGCAACAACTCAAAAATATAGCTGCAAGCAGCAATGCGATTCCTCCTCAAAATGGCAATTCATTTAAAATTGATCAATAGAGGGTTGGGGTTAAACCCTCCCAATGAAAAAATCCAAAAAACATGTCTTTCTGTCTGAATCCTAAACTAAACATTTTCAGTGTACAGGAAAATCCATCATGCCAGACCTTATGGATCCTGGAGGGTTTTTTGTTTACAATGAGAAATGAGGTATGTTCACCAGGTTTCAGAAAAACTAAATAAATGGGGTGGAAATACAATCACTTTGAAAAATTGACATTTGGGCATGGCCTGTAGCGCCCCCTAAGGGCGAATGTGAGCCATTCTTGGTTTGTAGGTTCCTGTTGGCCTGTAGTATTAATGTACCAAATTAGAAAGTATTTGACAAAAAAATGTGCAATTTGGGAATGTCCTTTAGCGCCCCCTAAGGGCAAATGTGAGACATTCTTGGTTTGTGGATTTCTGTTGGCCTGTAGTGTCAATAGACCAAATTAGAAAATTTTTGACCATAAAATGGGAATTTTGGGCATAGCCTGTAGCGCCCCCTAATGGCGAATATGGGCAATTCTTTGTTTGTGGGTTCCTGTTGGCCTGTAGTATCAATGTACCAAATTAGAACATTTTTGACCAGCAAATGGGAATTTAGGGCGTGGCCTGTAGCGCCCCCTAAGGGCGAATGTGGGCCATTCTTGGTTTGTGGATTACTGTTGGCCTGTAGGATCAATATACAAAATTAGAACATTTTTGCCCAGAAAATGGGAATTTTGGGCATGGCCTGTAGCGCCCCCTAAGGGCGAATGTGGGATATTCTTTACGCAGTACTTCAGAGTGATGTCATCTTGAAGTATATATATATAGGTCTGTTTCTAACCCACACCTATAATATCACTTCTGAAGGCATGGATTAAACCAATGGAGTGGTATGGATTACTTTTATGCTGCATTTATGTGATTTTTGTAGCTTCTGAGTTCTGATCACCATTCAAGTCATTGAAAGGTCCAACAGGGTTGAGATAATCTTCTAAAAAGCTTAATTTGTGTTCACTAGAAGAAAGAAAATAATACACATCTGGGATGGAATGAGGGTGAGTATACGATGAGAGAAATTTATTTTGGGGGTGAAAACCATTTGTAGGCCTACTTTTTATTTACTTGGAAAATTGTTACTGTCTCTTTAAGAGGATTTTAAACGCATTTCATTCAAGGCACACTCTGTGCGGCTTGTTTTATTGAGTTTAATCTTTTGAGAACTGTGAAGTCTCATTATTTTCGTGCTGTTACATCTGTATTCATTTCAGAGATTACTTGATTGAGATTGTGAAACTACATACAACCGACAAACCTCCATGAAGATGCGAGTAAAAATGAGATGCCTCGCGCTGTCAGACACAACGCTGAAAATCATTCTCGGAAGTGTTGATACTAGATTTAGATTCGCGATTTCTTCATCAACTGTTTATGTTCACTTGGGACAAAACAGACAATATATCATGTAATTTGACATTTTGTTTATGAAATTGTCCGTTCAAACGCAAGATGAAGCGAATGCGATCTCTCATCGGGGCTCGTGCGTTAGACGCGACGCATCTCGCGGTTTCACACAAAACTGCTCACAAACATTTATTTGAGTTGTTTCGTCATTTTTTTCCAGAAATAACTAGCAATACTCCTACAAATAAATGCTTCGTAACTAAAACGTTTTGACTTTCTATAGAAAATATAGACAACACGTTCTTACCTTGCAAAAATCGCCTCAGTATTTAATTTGAAGCAGTAAATCCAACACTGGAGTAAATCTCTCGTGATATCACCTTTCCATTGAAATGAAGGAAGACGGTGATGACGATACAGTTATTATTCTTGCCCAGTAACCCCTTAACCAATCACATGTGCCTTTAGCTTGTATTGTCATGAGTATCTGGGCAGATTTCAGAAATAAAATCGGTGATCGGACGACGATGACACTGAGACAGGAACCATGGGAATAATTGTTCCCAAATTTGAACGCTCTGGCTGTAAATGGTTAAAGGTTGTTAAAAATTGTATCCGCCACTCAGTTGATGTATATATTGAGTGGGGACACATTGTTTGCCTTTTTTCTGGGATTCGACTGCAAAAGAGCTCAAGCAACTGTTGAACTCAGTCCCTGCCCATTCTGGACTCAGACCTGTTGTAAATCATTGAACAATGAGGCTTGGATGCCATCTATTGGACATTTCTTGTAATTGCCACTCAGATAATGAACAGACAGTGGATTAAACTTTAGTTTTTTAGGCTTTAGTTCTTGTATTCACCTGCTACGGCGTGTTTAACATTTTTCTGTCAACTCTGCATACAGGTGAAACTCGAAAAATTAGAATATCGTGCAAAAGTTAATGTAACCCATACTATGTTGAACACAAGAGGGCAGTATAGCCCTATGTATTACTTCACAAGACCCCCTCCCTTCCTACTCCTCACACACAGAGGCTCACAGAGTGACTTGCAAAATTCTGACATTTTCTCCACATTCAAACCAAAATATCTGACTTTCTGTTGGTCGGAGCTAATGACTGTAAATTAGAAAGTTGTCCGGCTTGAGGAGAACTATATCAATACCAATTTTTGTACCTGTAGATGAAACTAACCCCCCACTTTTTTGTCAAAAGGTGGCGCTACTGAGCCCCTCACCACACCCATTTCTGAAACTTTGCACATGTCTACTGGCTAATAAATGTGACGTCTCTGTCGAGTTTCATGCAATTTCAAGTAGGTTAAGAGTCTCAAAAGCATCAATAAAGAAAAGTAAAGTTTGAAGCGTTGCCACGGCAACAGTATCTAAGATATCAATAATCCTTTCACAGGTCTAAATCTGCCGTGTGTTTACATTATACACGTAAAGTTTGAAGCAAATCGGGTAAAAACAAGAGGGTGATTTCAAAGCATTTTGAAAGTGACACACTTCCTGCTGCCAGTTGGTGGCGCTATAACTTTGACTCACAATAGTCACATCCATGTGATCGGCCTCTTACAACGAACACACTGCTGAAGTTTCATCAAGATCTGTTAATTTATGCAGAAGTTATAACACACTTCCTGTCTCACTTTTCTCGCCATAAATTTGTTTCCTCGCCACGGCCAAACCGTTCGAGATATCAAAAATCCGCTGGCAATTTTTCATCCTCAATGTCTTGACTTCATGCTGACTGAGATTCGTGCCGATTAAATGATTTCTCTAGGAGGAGTATTTCAAATTCCATTGTATACGTTTTCCAAACAACCCTAAATAGCCGACTTCCTGTTGGGCTGAGGTAAAAAGTAAGAGCATGAAGTATATATGAAACGATGAGATCTATATGTGTACCGACTTTCATATTATTACATGCAAGTGTGTTTGATTTATGGACCAAGGTTTCGGACCCCGTTCCAGGGGGCGCTGCTGAGCCCCCCTGCCACGCCCGGGTACCATCTTCAGCCCAGCCCTGATGGCCGCAGGTTCTGACCCGTGTGCAAAGTTTCAAGAGTTTTAGAGCACGTTAAGGCCCCCAAAAGTGCCCGAATAGTCGATAAAATAATAATAATAATAATAATAATAATAATAATAATAATAATAATCCTAAGGAAAACAATAGGGCCTTCGCCTTTTCAGGCTTGGGCCCTAATTAAAGCTGCAAGCAGCGATGAAGGGCCCAAGCCGGTGGCACCGCAACCCTGGTGCCTTTAGTTACCGGGCTCATTTCCACTTGGTGGCTTTCGGAAAACAAAGGATGATGGACACAGCAACAACTCAAAAATATAGCTGCAAGCAGCAATGCGATTCCTCCTCAAAATGGCAAATCATTTAAAATTGATCAATAGAGGGTTGGGGTTAAACCCTCCCAATGAAAAAATCCAAAAAACATGTCTTTCTGTCAGAATCCTAAACTAAACATTTTCAGTGTACAGGAAAATCCATCATGTCGGACCTTATGGATCCTGTAGGGTTTTTTGTTTACAATGAGAAATGAGGTTTGTTCACCAGGTTTCAGAAAAACTAAATAAATGTGTTGGAAATACAAACACTTTGAAAAAATGACATTTGGGCATGGCCTGTAGCTCCCCCTAAGGGTGAATGTGAGCCATTCTTGGTTTGTAGGTTCCTGTTGGCCTGTAGTATTAATGTACCAATTTAGAAAGTATTTGACAAAAAAATGTGCAATTTGGGAATGGCCTTTAGCGCCCCCTAAGGGCGAATGTGAGACATTCTTGGTTTGTGGATTTCTGTTGGCCTGTAGTGTCAATATACCAAATTAGAACATTTTTGACCAGCAAATGGGAATTTAGGGCATGGCCTGTAGCGCCCCCTAAGGGCGAATGTGGGCCATTCTTGGTTTGTGGATTCCTGTTGGCCTGTAGTATCAATCTACAAAATTAGAACATTTTTGACCAGAAAATGGGAATTTTGGGTATGGCCTGTAGCGCCCCCTAAGGGCGAATGTGGGCCATTCTTGGTTTGTGGATTCCTGTTGGCCTGTAGTATCAATATACAAAATTAGAACATTTTTGACCAGAAAATGGGAATTTTGGGCATGGCCTGTAGCGCCCCCTTAGGGCGAATGTGGGATATTCTTTACGCAGTACTTCAGAGTGATGTCATCTTTAAGTATATATATATATAGGTCTGTATCTAACCCACACCTATAATATCACTTCTGAAGGCATGGATTAAACCACAGGAGTGGTATGGATTACTTTTATGCTGCATTTATGTGATTTTTGTAGCTTCTGAGTTCTGATCACCATTCAAGTCATTGAAAGGTCCAACAGGGTTGAGATAATCTTCTAAAAAGCTTAATTTGTGTTCACTAGAAGAAAGAAAATAATACACATCTGGGATGGAATGAGGGTGAGTATACGATGAGAGAAATTTATTTTGGGGGTGAAAACCATTTGTAGGCTACTTTTTATTTACTTGGAAAATTGTTACTGTCTCTTTAAGAGGATTTTAAACGCATTTCATTCAAGCCGTCTTTGCGGCTTGTTTTATTGAGATATAATCTTTTGAGAACTGTGAATCTCATTATTTTCGTGCTGTTACATCTGTATTCATTTCAGAGATTAATTGATTGAGATTGTGAAACTACATACAACCGACAAACCTCCATGAAGATGCGAGTAAAAATGAGATTCCTCGCGCTGTCAGACACAAAGCTGATAATCATTCTCGGAAGTGTTGATACTAGATTTAGATTCGCGATTTCTTCATCAACTGTTTATGGTCACTTGAGACAAAACAGACAATATATCATGTATTTTGACATTTTGTTGTTATGAAATTGTCCGTTCAAACGCAAGAAGAAGCGAATGCGATCTCTCATCGGGGCTCGTGAGTTAGACGTGACGCTGCTCGCGGTTTCACACAAAACTGCTCACAAACATTTATTTGAGTTGTTTCGTCATTTTTTTTCCAGAAATAACTAGCAATACTCCTACAAATAAATGCTTCGTAACTAAAACGTTTTGACTTTCTATAGAAAATATAGACAACACGTTCTTACCTTGCAAAAATCGCCTCAGTATTTAATTTGAAGCAGTAAATCCAACACTGGAGTAAATCTCTCGTGATATCACCGTCCCATTGAAATGAAGGAAGACGGTGATGACGATACAGTTATTATTCTTGCCCAGTAACCCCTTAACCAATCACATGTGCCTTTAGCTTGTATTGTCATGAGTATCTGGGCAGATTTCAGAAATAAAATCGGTGATTGGACGACGATGACACTGAGACAGAAACTATGGGAATAATTGTTCCCAAATTTGAACGCTCTGGCTGTAAATGGTTAAAGGTTGTTAAAAATTGTATCCGCCACTCAGTTGATGTATATATTGAGTGGGGACACAGTGTTTGCCTTTTTTCTGGGATTCGACGGCAAAAGAGCTCAAGCAACTGTTGAACTCAGTCCCTGCCCATTCTGGACTCAGCCTGTTGTAAATAATAGAACAATGAGGCTTGGATGCCATCTATTGGACATTTCTTGTAATTGCCACTCAGAGAATGAACAGACAGTGGATTAAATTTTAGTTTTTTAGGCTTTAGTTCTTTGTTGTATTCACCTGCTACGGCGTGTGTAACATTTTTCTGTCAACTCTGCATACAGGTGAAACTCGAAAAATTAGAATATCGTGCAAAAGTTAATGTAACCCATACTATGTTGAACACAAGAGGGCAGTATAGCCCTATGTATTACTTCACAAGACCCAACGTCCCCCCTCCCCTACAAACTCACAGAGTCTCAGAGAGTGACTTGCAAAATTCTGACATTTTCTCCACATTCAAACCAAAATATCTGACTTTCTGTTGGTCGGAGCTAATGACTGTAAATTAGAAAGTTGTCCGGCTTGAGGAGAACTATATCAATACCAATTTTTGTACCTGTAGATGAAACTAACCCCCCACTTTTTTGTCAAAAGGTGGCGCTACTGAGCCCCTCACCACACCCATTTCTGAAACTTTGCACATGTCTACTGGCTAATAAATGTGACGTCTCTGTCGAGTTTCATGCAATTTCAAGTATGTTAAGAGTCTCAAAAGCATCAATAAAGAAAAGTAAAGTTTGAAGCGTTGCCACGGCAACAGTATCTAAGATATCAATAATCCTTTCACAGGTCTAAATCTGCCGTGTGTTTACATTATACACGTAAAGTTTGAAGCAAATCGGGTAAAAACAAGAGGGTGATTTCAAAGCATTTTGAAAGTGACACACTTCCTGCTGCCAGTTGGTGGCGCTATAACTTTGACTCACAATAGTCACATCCATGTGATCGGCCTCTTACAACGAACACACTGCTGAAGTTTCATCAAGATCTGTTAATTTATGCAGAAGTTATAACACACTTCCTGTCTCACTTTTCTCGCCATAAATTTGTTTCCTCGCCACGGCCAAACCGTTCGAGATATCAAAAATCCGCTGGCAATTTTTCATCCTCAATGTCTTGACTTCATGCTGACTGAGATTCGTGGCGATTAAATGATTTCTCTAGGAGGAGTATTTCAAATTCCATTGTATACGTTTTCCAAACAACCCTAAATAGCCAACTTCCTGTTGGGCTGAGGTAAAAAGTAAGAGCATGAAGTATATATGAAACGATGAGATCTATATGTGTACCGACTTTCATATTATTACATGCAAGTGTGTTTGATTTATGGACCAAGGTTTCGGACCCCGTTCCAGGGGGCGCTGCTGAGCCCCCCTGCCACGCCCGGGTACCATCTTCAGCCCAGCCCTGATGGCCGCAGGTTCTGACCCGTGTGCAAAGTTTCAAGAGTTTTAGAGCATGTTAAGGCCCCCAAAAGTGCCCGAATAGTCGATAAAATAATAATAATAATAATAATAATTAAAGCTGCAAGCAGCGATGACGGGCCCAAGCCGGTGGCACCGCAACCCTGGTGCCTTTAGTTACCGGGCTCATTTCCACTTGGTGGCTTTCGGAAAACAAAGGATGATGGACACAGCAACAACTCAAAAATATAGCTGCAAGCAGCAATGCGATTCCTCCTCAAAATGGCAAATCATTTAAAATTGATCAATAGAGGGTTGGGGTTAAACCCTCCCAATGAAAAAATCCAAAAAACATGTCTTTCTGTCTGAATCCTAAACTAAACATTTTCAGTGTACAGGAAAATCCATCATGCCGGACCTTATGGATCCTGGAGGGTTTTTTGTTTACAATGAGAAATGAGGTATGTTCACCAGGTTTCAGAAAAACTAAATAAATGGGGTGGAAATACAACCACTTTGAAAAAATGACATTTGGGCAAGGCCTGTAGCACCCCCTAAGGGCGAATGTGAGCCATTCTTGGTTTGTGGATTTCTGTTGGCCTGTAGTATTAATGTACCAAATTAGAAAATTTTTGACCATAAAATGGGAATTTTGGGCATAGCCTGTAGCGCCCCCTAATGGCGAATATGGGCAATTCTTTGTTTGTGGGTTCCTGTTGGCCTGTAGTATCAATGTACCAAATTAGAACATTTTTGACCAGCAAATGGGAATTTAGGGCGTGGCCTGTAGCGCCCCCTAAGGGCGAATGTGGGCCATTCTTGGTTTGTGGATTCCTGTTGGCCTGTAGTATCAATCTACAAAATTAGAACATTTTTGACCAGAAAATGGGAATTTTGGGCATGGCCTGTAGCGCCCCCTAAGGGCGAATGTGGGATATTCTTTACGCAGTACTTCAGAGTGATGTCATCTTTAAGTATATATATATAGGTCTGTTTCTAACCCACACCTATAATATCACTTCTGAAGGCATGGATTAAACCACTGGAGTTGTATGGATTACTTTTATGCTGCATTTATGTGATTTTTGTATCTTCTGAGTTCTGATCACCATTCAAGTCATTGAAAGGTCCAACAGGGTTGAGATAATCTTCTAAAAATCTTAATTTGTATTCACCAGAAGAAAGAAAATAATACACATCTGGGATGGAATGAGGGTGAGTATACGATGAGAGAAATTTATTTTTGGGGTGAAAACCATTTGTAGGCTACTTTTTATTTACTTGGAAAATTGTTACTGTCTCTTTAAGAGGATTTTAAACGCATTTCATTCAAGGCACAGTCTGTGCGGCTTGTTTTAGTGAGTTTAATCTTTTGAGAACTGTGAAGTCTCATTATTTTCGTGCTGTTACATCTGTATTCATTTCAGAGATTACTTGATTGAGATTGTGAAACTACATACAACCGACAAACCTCCATGAAGATGCGAGTAAAAATGAGATGCGCTGTCAGGCACAACGCTGATAATCATTCTCGGAAGTGTTGATACTAGATTTAGATTCGCGATAACTTCATCAACTGTTTATGTTCACTTGAGACAAAACAGACAATATATCATGTAATGTGACATTTTGTTTATGAAATTGTCCGTTCAAACGCAAGAAGAAGCGAATGCGATCTCTCATCGGGGGCTCGTGAGATAGAAGTGACGCTGCTCGCTGTTTCACACAAATATTTATTTGAGTTGTTTCGTCATTTTTTTTTCCAGAAATAACTAGCAATACTCCTACAAATAAATGCTTCGTAACTAAAACGTTTTGACTTTCAATAGAAAATATAGACAACACATGTTCTTACCTTGCAAAAATCGCCTCAGTATTTAATTTGAAGCAGTAAATCCAACACTGGAGTAAATCTCTCGTGATATCACCTTTCCATTGAAATGAAGGAAGACGGTGATGACGATACAGTTATTATTCTTGCCCAGTAACCCCTTAACCAATCACATGTGCCTTTAGCTTGTATTGTCATGAGTATCTGGGCAGATTTCAGAAATAAAATCGGTGATTGGACGACGAAGACACTGTGACAGGAACCATGGGAATAATTGTTCCCAAATTTGAACGCTCTGGCTGTAAATGGTTAAAGGTTGTTAAAAATTGCATCCGCCACTCAGTTGATGTATATAGTGAGTGGGGACACATTTCTTTGTTGTATTCACCTGCTACGGCGTGTGTAACATTTTTCTGTCAACTCTGCATACATGTTGAACACAAGAGGGCAGTATAGCCCTATGTATTACATCACAAGCCCCCCTCCCTTCCTACTCCTCACACACAGAGGCTCACAGAGTGACTTGCAAAATTCTGACATTTTCTCCACATTCAAACCAAAATATCTGACTTTCTGTTGGTCGGAGCTAATGACTGTAAATTAGAAAGTTGTCCGGCTTGAGGAGAACTATATCAATACCAATTTTTGTACCTGTAGATGAAACTAACCCCCCACTTTTTTGTCAAAAGGTGGCGCTACTGAGCCCCTCACCACACCCATTTCTGAAACTTTGCACATGTCTACTGGCTAATAAATGTGACGTCTCTGTCGAGTTTCATGCAATTTCAAGTATGTTAAGAGTCTCAAAAGCATCAATAAAGAAAAGTAAAGTTTGAAGTGTTGCCACGGCAACAGTATCTAAGATATCAATAATCCTTTCACAGGTCTAAATCTGCCGTGTGTTTACATTATACACGTAAAGTTTGAAGCAAATCGGGTAAAAACAAGAGGGTGATTTCAAAGCATTTTGAAAGTGACACACTTCCTGCTGCCAGTTGGTGGCGCTATAACTTTGACTCACAATAGTCACATCCATGTGATCGGCCTCTTACAACGAACACACTGCTGAAGTTTCATCAAGATCTGTTAATTTATGCAGAAGTTATAACACACTTCCTGTCTCACTTTTCTCGCCATAAATTTGTTTCCTCGCCACGGCCAAACCGTTCGAGATATCAAAAATCCGCTGGCAATTTTTCATCCTCAATGTCTTGACTTCATGCTGACTGAGATTCGTGGTGATTAAATGATTTCTCTAGGAGGAGTATTTCAAATTCCATTGTATACGTTTTCCAAACAACCCTAAATAGCCGACTTCCTGTTGGGCTGAGGTAAAAAGTAAGAGCATGAAGTATATATGAAACGATGAGATCTATATGTGTACCGACTTTCATATTATTACATGCAAGTGTGTTTGATTTATGGACCAAGGTTTCGGACCCCGTTCCAGGGGGCGCTGCTGAGCCCCCCTGCCACGCCCGGGTACCATCTTCAGCCCAGCCCTGATGGCCGCAGGTTCTGACCCGTGTGCAAAGTTTCAAGAGTTTTAGAGCATGTTAAGGCCCCCAAAAGTGCCCGAATAGTCGATAAAATAATAATAATAATAATAATAATAATAATAATTAAAGCTGCAAGCAGCGATGACGGGCCCAAGCCGGTGGCACCGCAACCCTGGTGCCTTTAGTTACCGGGCTCATTTCCACTTGGTGGCTTTCGGAAAACAAAGGATGATGGACACAGCAACAACTCAAAAATATAGCTGCAAGCAGCAATGCGATTCCTCCTCAAAATGGCAAATCATTTAAAATTGATCAATAGAGGGTTGGGGTTAAACCCTCCCAATGAAAAAATCCAAAAAACATGTCTTTCTGTCTGAATCCTAAACTAAACATTTTCAGTGTACAGGAAAATCCATCATGCCGGACCTTATGGATCCTGTAGGGTTTTTTGTTTACAATGAGAAATGAGGTATATTCACCAGGTTTCAGAAAAACTAAATAAATGGGGTGGAAATACAATCACTTTGAAAAATTGACATTTGGGCATGGCCTGTACCGCCCCCTAAGGGCGAATGTGAGCCATTCTTGGTTTGTAGGTTCCTGTTGGCCTGTAGTATTAATGTACCAAATTAGAAAGTATTTGACAAAAAAATGTGCAATTTGGGAATGTCCTTTAGCACCCCCTAAGGGCAAATGTGAGACATTCTTGGTTTGTGGATTTCTGTTGGCCTGTAGTGTCAATATACCAAATTAGAAAATTTTTGACCATAAAATGGGAATTTTGGGCATAGCCTGTAGCGCCCCCTAATGGCGAATATGGGCAATTCTTTGTTTGTGGGTTCCTGTTGGCCTGTAGTATCAATGTACCAAATTAGAACATTTTTGACCAGCAAATGGGAATTTAGGGCGTGGCCTGTAGCGCCCCATAAGGGCGAATGTGGGCCACTCTTGGTTTGTGAATTCCTGTTGGCCTGTAGTATCAATATACAACATTAGAACATTTTTGACCAGAAAATGGGAATTTTGGGCATGGCCTGTAGCGCCCCCTAAGGGCGAATGTGGGATATTCTTTACGCAGTACTTCAGAGTGATGTCATCTTGAAGTATATATATAGGTCTATTTCTAACCCACACCTATAATATCACTTCTGAAGGCATGGATTTAACCACTGGAGTGGTATGGATTACTTTTATGCTGCATTTATTTGATTTTTGTAGCTTCTGAGTTCTGATCACCATTCAAGTCATTGAAAGGTCCAACAGGGTTGAGATAATCTTCTAAAAAGCTTAATTTGTGTTCACTAGAAGAAAGAAAACAATACACATCTGGGATGCAATGAGGGTGAGTATACGATGAGAGAAATTTATTTTTGGGGTGAAAACCATTTGTAGGCCTACTTTTTATTTACTTGGAAAATTGTTACTGTCTCTTTAAGAGGATTTTAAACGCATTTCATTCAAGGCACAGTCTGTGCGGCTTGTTTTAGTGAGTTTAATCTTTTGAGAACTGTGAAGTCTCATTATTTTCGTGCTGTTACATCTGTATTCATTTCAGAGATTACTTGATTGAGATTGTGAAACTACATACAACCGACAAACCTCCGTGAAGATGCGAGTAAAAATGAGATGCCTCGCGCTGTCAGACACAACGCTGATAATCATTCTCGGAAGTGTTGATACTAGATTTCGATTCGCGATTTCTTCATCAACTGTTTATGTTCACTTGGGACAAAACAGACAATATATCATGTAATTTGACATTTTGTAGTATGAAATTGTCCGTTCAAACGCAAGAAGAAGCGAATGCGATCTCTCATCGGGGCTCGTGCGTTAGACGCGACGCATCTCGCGGTTTCACACAAAACTGCTCACAAACATTTATTTGAGTTGTTTTGTCATTTTTTTCCAGAAATAACTAGCAATACTCCTACAAATAAATGCTTCGTAACTAAAACGTTTTGACTTTCTATAGAAAATATAGACAACACACGTTCTTACCTTGCAAAAATCGCCTCAGTATTTAATTTGAAGCAGTAAATCCAACACTGGAGTAAATCTCTCGTGATATCACCTTTCCATTGAAATGAAGGAAGACGGTGATGACGATACAGTTATTATTCTTGCCCAGTAACCCCTTAACCAATCACATGTGCCTTTAGCTTGTATTGTCATGAGTATCTGGGCAGACTTCAGAAATAAAATCGGTGATCGGACGACGATGACACTGAGACAGGAACCATGGGAATAATTGTTCCCAAATTTGAACGCTCTGGCTGTAAATGGTTAAAGGTTGTTAAAAATTGTATCCGCCACTCAGTTGATGTATATATTGAGTGGGGACACATTGTTTGCCTTTTTTCTGGGATTCGACTGCAAAAGAGCTCAAGCAACTGTTGAACTCAGTCCCTGCCCATTCTGGACTCAGACCTGTTGTAAATCATTGAACAATGAGGCTTGGATGCCATCTATTGGACATTTCTTGTAATTGCCACTCAGAGAATGAACAGACAGTGGATTAAGCTTTAGTTTTTTAGGCTTTAGTTCTTTGTTGTATTCACCTGCTACGGCGTGTGTAACATTTTTCTGTCAACTCTGCATACAGGTGAAACTCGAAAAATTAGAATATCGTGCAAAAGTTAATGTAACCCATACTATGTTGAACACAAGAGGGCAGTATAGCCCTATGTATTACATCACAAGACCCCCTCCCTTCCTACTCCTCACACACAGAGTCTGAGAGAGTGACTTGCAAAATTCTGACATTTTCTCCACATTCAAACCAAAATATCTGACTTTCTGTTGGTCGGAGCTCATGACTGTAAATTAGAAAGTTGTCCGGCTTGAGGAGAACTATATCAATACCAATTTTTGTACCTGTAGATGAAACTAACCCCCCACTTTTTTGTCAAAAGGTGGCGCTACTGAGCCCCTCACCACACCCATTTCTGAAACTTTGCACATGTCTACTGGCTAATAAATGTGACGTGTCTGTCGAGTTTCATGCAATTTCAAGTATGTTAAGAGTCTCAAAAGCATCAATAAAGAAAAGTAAAGTTTGAAGCGTTGCCACGGCAACAGTATCTAAGATATCAATAAACCTTTCACAGGTCTAAATCTGCCGTGTGTTTACATTATACACGTAAAGTTTGAAGCAAATCGGGTATAAACAAGAGGGTGATTTCAAAGCATTTTGAAAGTGACACACTTCCTGCTGCCAGTTGGTGGCGCTATAACTTTGACTCACAATAGTCACATCCATGTGATCGGCCTCTTACAACGAACACACTGCTGAAGTTTCATCAAGATCTGTTAATTTATGCAGACGTTATAACACACTTCCTGTCTCACTTTTCTCGCCATAAATTTGTTTCCTCGCCACGGCCAAACCGTTCGAGATATCAAAAATCCGCTGGCAATTTTTCATCCTCAATGTCTTGACTTCATGCTGACTGAGATTCGTGGCGATTAAATGATTTCTCTAGGAGGAGTATTTCAAATTCCATTGTATACGTTTTCCAAACAACCCTAAATAGCCGACTTCCTGTTGGGCTGAGGTAAAAAGTAAGAGCATGAAGTATATATGAAACGATGAGATCTATATGTGTACCGACTTTCATATTATTACATGCAAGTGTGTTTGATTTATGGACCAAGGTTTCGGACCCCGTTCCAGGGGGCGCTGTTAAGCCCCCCTGCCACGCCCGGGTACCATCTTCAGCCCAGCCCTGATGGCCGCGGGTTCTGACCCGTGTGCAAAGTTTCAAGAGTTTTAGAGCACGTTAAGGCCCCCAAAAGTGCCCGAATAGTCGATAAAATAATAATAATAATAATAATAATTAAAGCTGCAAGCAGCGATGACGGGCCCAAGCCGGTGGCACCGCAACCCTGGTGCCTTTAGTTACCGGGCTCATTTCCACTTGGTGGCTTTCGGAAAACAAAGGATGATGGACACAGCAACAACTCAAAAATATAGCTGCAAGCAGCAATGCGATTCCTCCTCAAAATGGCAAATCATTTAAAATTGATCAATAGAGTGTTGGGGTTAAACCCTCCCAATGAAAAAATCCAAAAAACATGTCTTTCTGTCTGAATCCTAAACTAAACATTTTCAGTGTACAGGAAAATCCATCATGCCGGACCTTATGGATCCTGTAGGGTTTTTTGTTTACAATGAGAAATGAGGTATGTTCACCAGGTTTCAGAAAACTAAATAAATGGGGTGGAAATACAATCACTTTAAAAAAATGACATTTGGGCATGGCATGTAGCGCCCCCTAAGGGCGAATGTGAGCCATTCTTGGTTTGTAGGTTCCTGTTGGCCTGTAGTATTAATGTACCAAATTAGAAAGTATTTGACAAAAAAATTTGCAATTTGGGAATGGCCTTTAGCGCCCCCTAAGGGCGAATGTGAGACATTCTTGGTTTGTGGATTTCTGTTGGCCTGTAGTGTCAATATACCAAATTAGAAAATTTTTGACCATAAAATGGGAATTTTGGGCATAGCCTGTAGCGCCCCCTAATGGCGAATATGGGCAATTCTTTGTTTGTGGGTTCCTGTTGGCCTGTAGTATCAATGTACCAAATTAGAACATTTTTGACCAGCAAATGGGAATTTAGGGCGTGGCCTGTAGCGCCCCATAAGGGCGAATGTGGGCCACTCTTGGTTTGTGAATTCCTGTTGGCCTGTAGTATCAATATACAACATTAGAACATTTTTGACCAGAAAATGGGAATTTTGGGCATGGCCTGTAGCGCCCCCTAAGGGCGAATGTGGGATATTCTTTACGCAGTACTTCAGAGTGATGTCATCTTTAAGTATATATATATAGGTCTATTTCTAACCCACACCTATAATATCACTTCTGAAGGCATGGATTTAACCACTGGAGTGGTATGGATTACTTTTATGCTGCATTTATTTGATTTTTGTAGCTTCTGAGTTCTGATCACCATTCAAGTCATTGAAAGGTCCAACAGGGTTGAGATAATCTTCTAAAAAGCTTAATTTGTGTTCACTAGAAGAAAGAAAACAATACACATCTGGGATGCAATGAGGGTGAGTATACGATGAGAGAAATTTATTTTTGGGGTGAAAACCATTTGTAGGCCTACTTTTTATTTACTTGGAAAATTGTTACTGTCTCTTTAAGAGGATTTTAAACGCATTTCATTCAAGGCACACTCTGTGCGGCTTGTTTTAGTGAGTTTAATCTTTTGAGAACTGTGAAGTCTCATTATTTTCGTGCTGTTACATCTGTATTCATTTCAGAGATTACTTGATTGAGATTGTGAAACTACATACAACCGACAAACCTCCATGAAGATGCGAGTAAAAATGAGATGCCTCGCGCTGTCAGGCACAACGCTGATAATCATTCTCGGAAGTGTTGATACTAGATTTCGATTCGCGATTTCTTCATCAACTGTTTATGTTCACTTGGGACAAAACAGACAATATATCATGTAATTTGACATTTTGTAGTATGAAATTGTCCGTTCAAACGCAAGAAGAAGCGAATGCGATCTCTCATCGGGGCTCGTGCGTTAGACGCGACGCATCTCGCGGTTTCACACAAAACTGCTCACAAACATTTATTTGAGTTATTTTGTCATTTTTTTCCAGAAATAACTAGCAATACTCCTACAAATAAATGCTTCGTAACTAAAACGTTTTGACTTTCTATAGAAAATATAGACAACACACGTTCTTACCTTGCAAAAATCGCCTCAGTATTTAATTTGAAGCAGTAAATCCAACACTGGAGTAAATCTCTCGTGATATCACCTTTCCATTGAAATGAAGGAAGACGGTGATGACGATACAGTTATTATTCTTGCCCAGTAACCCCTTAACCAATCACATGTGCCTTTAGCTTGTATTGTCATGAGTATCTGGGCAGACTTCAGAAATAAAATCGGTGATCGGACGACGATGACACTGAGACAGGAACCATGGGAATAATTGTTCCCAAATTTGAACGCTCTGGCTGTAAATGGTTAAAGGTTGTTAAAAATTGTATCCTCCACTCAGTTGATGTATATATTGAGTGGGGACACATTGTTTGCCTTTTTTCTGGGATTCGACTGCAAAAGAGCTCAAGCAACTGTTGAACTCAGTCCCTGCCCTTTCTGGACTCAGACCTGTTGTAAATCATTGAACAATGAGGCTTGGATGCCATCTATTGGACATTTCTTGTAATTGCCACTCAGAGAATGAACAGACAGTGGATTAAACTTTAGTTTTTTAGGCTTTAGTTCTTTGTTGTATTCACCTGCTACGGCGTGTGTAACATTTTTCTGTCAACTCTGCATACAGGTGAAACTCGAAAAATTAGAATATCGTGCAAAAGTTAATGTAACCCATACTATGTTGAACACAAGAGGGCAGTATAGCCCTATGTATTACTTCACAAGCCCCCCTCCCTTCCTACTCCTCACACACAAAGTCTTAGAGAGTGACTTGCAAAATTCTGACATTTTCTCCACATTCAAACCAAAATATCTGACTTTCTGTTGGTCGGAGCTAATGACTGTAAATTAGAAAGTTGTCCGGCTTGAGGAGAACTATATCAATACCAATTTTTGTACCTGTAGATGAAACTAACCCCCCACTTTTTTGTCAAAAGGTGGCGCTACTGAGCCCCTCACCACACCCATTTCTGAAACTTTGCACATGTCTACTGGCTAATAAATGTGACGTCTCTGTCGAGTTTCATGCAATTTCAAGTATGTTAAGAGTCTCAAAAGCATCAATAAAGAAAAGTAAAGTTTGAAGTGTTGCCACGGCAACAGTATCTAAGATATCAATAATCCTTTCACAGGTCTAAATCTGCCGTGTGTTTACATTATACACGTAAAGTTTGAAGCAAATCGGGTAAAAACAAGAGGGTGATTTCAAAGCATTTTGAAAGTGACACACTTCCTGCTGCCAGTTGGTGGCGCTATAACTTTGACTCACAATAGTCACATCCATGTGATCGGCCTCTTACAACGAACACACTGCTGAAGTTTCATCAAGATCTGTTAATTTATGCAGAAGTTATAACACACTTCCTGTCTCACTTTTCTCGCCATAAATTTGTTTCCTCGCCACGGCCAAACCGTTCGAGATATCAAAAATCCGCTGGCAATTTTTCATCCTCAATGTCTTGACTTCATGCTGACTGAGATTCGTGGCGATTAAATGATTTCTCTAGGAGGAGTATTTCAAATTCCATTGTATACGTTTTCCAAACAACCCTAAATAGCCGACTTCCTGTTGGGCTGAGGTAAAAAGTAAGAGCATGAAGTATATATGAAACGATGAGATCTATATGTGTACCGACTTTCATATTATTACATGCAAGTGTGTTTGATTTATGGACCAAGGTTTCGGACCCCGTTCCAGGGGGCGCTGCTGAGCCCCCCTGCCACGCCCGGGTACCATCTTCAGCCCAGCCCTGATGGCCGCAGGTTCTGACCCGTGTGCAAATTTTCAAGAGTTTTAGAGCATGTTAAGGCCCCCAAAAGTGCCCGAATAGTCGATAAAATAATAATAATAATAATAATAATAATAATAATAATAATCCTAAGGAAAACAATAGGGCCTTCGCCTTTTCAGGCTTGGGCCCTAATAATAATAATAATAATAATAATAATAATAATAATCCTAAGGAAAACAATAGGGCCTTCGCCTTTTCAGGCTTGGGCCCTAATAATAATCCTAAGGAAAACAATAGGGCCTTCGCCTTTTCAGGCTTGGGCCCTAATAATAATAATCCTAAGGAAAACAATAGGGCCTTCGCCTTTTCAAGGCTTGGGCCCTAATAATAATAATAATAATAATAATAATAATAATAATAATCCTAAGGAAAACAATAGGGCCTTCGCCTTTTCAGGCTTGGGCCCTAATTAAAGCTGCAAGCAGCGATGACGGGCCCAAGTCGGTGGCACCGCAACCCCGGTGCCTTTAGTTACCGGGCTCATTTCCACTTGGTGGCTTTCGGAAAACAAAGGATGATGGACACAGCAACAACTCAAAAATATAGCTGAAAGCAGCAATGCGATTCCTCCTCAAAATGGCAAATCATTTAAAATTGATCAATAGAGGGTTGGGGTTAAACCCTCCCAATGAAAAAATCCAAAAAACATGTCTTTCTGTCTGAATCCTAAACAAAACATTTTCAGTGTACAGGAAAATCCATCATGCCGGACCTTATGGATCCTGTAGGGTTTTTTGTTTACAATGAGAAATGAGGTATGTTCACCAGGTTTCAGAAAAACTAAATAAATGGGGTGGAAATACAATCACTTTGAAAAAATGACATTTGGGCATGGCCTGTAGCGCCCCCTAAGGGCGAATGTGAGCCATTCTTGGTTTGTAGGTTCCTGTTGGCCTGTAGTATTAATGTACCAAATTAGAAAGTATTTGACAAAAAAATGTGCAATTTGGGAATGGCCTTTAGCGCCCCCTAAGGGCGAATGTGAGACATTCTTGGTTTGTGGATTTCTGTTGGCCTGTAGTGTCAATATACCAAATTAGAAAATTTTTGACCATAAAATGGGAATTTTGGGCATAGCCTGTAGCGCCCCCTAATGGCGAATATGGGCAATTCTTTGTTTGTGGGTTCCTGTTGGCCTGTAGTATCAATGTACCAAATTAGAACATTTTTGACCAGCAAATGGGAATTTAGGGCGTTGCCTGTATCGCCCCCTAAGGGCGAATGTGGGCCATTCTTGGTTTGTGGATTCCTGTTGGCCTGTAGTATCAATATACAAAATTAGAACATTTTTGACCAGAAAATGGGAATTTTGGGCATGGCCTGTAGCGCCCCCTAATGGCGAATGTGGGATATTCTTTACGCAGTACTTCAGAGTGATGTCATCTTTAAACTCTAGTTAAAAATGCATGTGCAAGTTCTTAGGTATTCATACCATATTTGACAAACAATTTGATTTAATGACTAAAAATGTCATGTGGTGTGACTGTCAAGAAAAAGAAAATAGGCTTAAAATACTTCCCATGCATGAATACATGTTTGAATATGTTTGAGGGTGTTCATCATAGGTGTAATCCAGTCGTTTTTATGTAAATTGCAGTTATATGTATTTTTGAATAACTTAAAGTGAATAGAATATCAAACATTTTAAAACTACAGATCCATCAAGTCTTTAATCCAATCAGGGTTTGTGATATTTGATGCTCGAGCTGAAAAGGTGGGCTGGGCTGAAATGACTGGAGGAGAAGAGAGAGGTTCTTCTGTGTTGATCAGTACTCACGCTGCGATGCAGGCAGTTAAGGTCTGTTAAGTTCTGTTCAGATCTAACATAGGCAATTGACAAAGTAAAAATGTTTTGGAAGCATTTTCTAAGTAATGTTATCAGTATTCAAAAGTATTTATCAAACATTGTATTGACCCGTTTCAGTGACGTAATTTTTTCAGCACAGCCGCCATATATCACAGTTAATATCTCTCATTCAGAATTTACACATGTTTTTGTGTTGTCTGTGTTCGATTTGGTCAAAATATTACAAAACGTCTGTGATGATCCTGTCTGTATGAATGTAAGAGCTGTTTTAACTCATGACGAATACACAGAAAACACCCGAGGCATATTAGTGTTTTACATATTAATCTGGTGCTGTGAATAATGTCTGTGCTTCATAATCTTATGAGTGTTGTTATTGACTGACATTATATACTTTAAATATGTACTATATATATATTCACATTATAGTGCTTTTTATTTATTACGTGTTACAGTTATGAAACCTTTTATACAGTCTGGGTGTTATGAATAACATAAGCAAATTTCCAGTTTAATTGAATTGATGATATGTTATATCTGTGTTATGTTATAAATATAATTGACATGTGTACAGATAACTGACATGTCCAAATAAATGAACAAAGACCCACAAGTGTTTTTTTTTTATCCGTGCTCTCCCCCTTCATTGCTGCTTGTTTTTGGCGAAATGAAGCCGTGACACTTAAAAGATAAAATTGTATTTAATTTTTTTTTTCATTTTGGTTCTGGTAATTAAACGGCTGTATCACAATTTTGCAAGCTTTTGTCGCATCCCACAGTAAAGGTAAATGGAATTTTGGTCACAAACATGATGTCCACATATGTGGAAACTGGTACCGCATTTCCTCAAAAGTAGAAAAAACATGTTTGTTATTTTGAATAACTTTCAATGTTAATTAATCTGTGGGTAAATTCGCTTCATTTTAATATATATATATATATATATATATATATATATATATATATATATATATATATATATATATATATATATACACATATTGCTATATTTTATCTCTATGCAATACGATTCTATTCATTAGATGCATTCCTATATATTCACTGTGTATTTTCACATTGAGAATAAATGGGTTCATCCAAAAGCTGAAAAAATGTAGCTTTTAGAGGCTTTAAATGGAGTTAGGATAAAAATAAGGTGCATTTCAAACTGTTCTGAGACCAGTGCAGACAGGCAGCACACTGGTGGTTAAGTCATTCACTAAATAGAGAGCAAATATCCTGTAGTTCTCTAAGCAGTTAAGTGCATTCAATTTAAAGTTCCCATTTAAAGTTCAGTTTCAGGCTGCAGATGATGTTTGGATCAACATGTTTGACACACATGGGACAATGATCATCAGTACATAGATTCACCATTTATAATGAATGGATCATTTTATTCAACAGCTGTAATTTCTGTAACGTCTCAAAAACATGAATAATCAACACTCCTGGAAACTCCCAGAAAAAAAATCTGACTTTCTATAGCTTGGTATTATTTAAAATGTCACAACATAGTTTTGCTGTCCACTTATGTGGACATACATTTTTAGGAAATTGATCTAGAAATTTGTAGATATTTATTTTTTACTTGTTTATTAGGTGCTACTAGTTTCAAATAAAATAGGAAAATGCACTCGTCAAGTCATATGGGGGTCTCAAGAGGAAAAGGAGTGATGAGTCTAATTTATTTTTTGTGGGACTTAACATTGTCACAAATGCTGTCGATTGAGCTTAACTTGAATTGAACCTGGAATATTTCTTTAAATTCTTAAAGCCCCCAGTGAGCAAGCTGAAGATGACCGTAGCAAGAAAAACAAACAAACAGAAAAAGAAAAAAACCTTGAGATGAACCTGACCTCTGACTTCATGATATATGAACATAATCCAATATTATTTAGCGGTTTTAGCAAAAACCAATCAGCACAAGTAATAAAATGTTTTACCCTCTTCTCCCAGTTTCACTTTTCATGTAAACTTTACCTGCGTTCTTACCAGCATATCCAATGCGCACAAGTGTTGTTCTCATACCTGTTTACATTTCAACGTCAAAAGCAGATTAAGTCTAATGTAATCACAGGTTTCTTACGTTATCAGTTTTTTTAATAAGCTGTATGAGCATCTTGTTGTGCATGTAATGATGCTCTGTGTTGCTGTTAATTGCATCTTGCTACTGCTCTTCTTTCTGCCTCACTTTTCCTCGTGCAGTGATGTCGTCGAACATAAAACAACATGTTTGATGTACTGCAGCACCCAGACATGACATATGTTATCTGGCAAATTCGGCAAGCTGTAACACTACAATCTACTTGCCGTTTGCCATTGACCTTCGAGCTCTCAACTCACCTATGTAAACTAACAGCTCTGTTTTCCTGTGAGCGCTCAGCACCGCCTCTCCGGGGAGGAGACTGTTTCGGGGAGGAGCTCTCAATGTTGCATTGCTTGGTTTTATTCCCGCTACAGTTATATTTATTTATGTATTATATGATGCATTTGCAATTGAATTGAGAGTGTCATAACGTAAGATACAATAAGATATGATATTTATTTTATACCCCTACTAGAAAACTATTCTTTCACGCCAAAAATTCGCTATTTTCGAGTTTTAACATTTGATGTGACTACTGATGTTTAGAAATTAGAGTAAATGATACAAAGATTAAGTTGCAATAAGATTTTTTTTCTCTTATCGCCTCAGTTTCTTTGAAGTTTGCGGGCTTATTGGAGCATGTCTGCCATGCTAAGAGCATGAGAAGAGTAGGGATGTGTGGCTCAATACTAAAGAATCGATATGTTGTATCAATAATATTGATTCTCACAAGTAACAAATGACTGTAGTGACCATGACCGTAACTATAGTTTTTGGAACCCATGGTTTTAATACAATTATCAATGATTTAACTCTATAATAATATTTTAGTAACCATGATTGTAGTAACCATGGTCAATTTTGTGGTTACTATGGTTTTACTACAGTACTGTGGCTACTTGCACCGATCAATAATATAAAAATTAATGCAATGATTGGTGTAGTAAAACCATGGTTATTTTTTGTAAGATTAGACAAAACAGAAATCTAATAATTTTCCTAAAAATGTCATTAAATTCATCTAAAATTTAGAAGTACAAGCTTTCTTCTGCAGCTGCATCGAGTCTACGCCTGGTCATTCCATCGTCCATCTGTGCACACCACATTCTTCAATTCAGACCATCCAACCAGCACAAACCAAGACTTCCACAAGCCAAGCCAAAGAACTTCAAAGACTTCAACGCAAAGCAACATGCAATTAACCTCCAGACTTTTGCTAGAATCTGGTGCTTTATTAAATTATTTGGGTAACGCCATCTCAAATCAGGTGAATTAAATGAAGTATTATGGGTTCATTCAAGGCATGGTTTATAGACTCCAAATAAGATCAACACATATTCATTTTCCTCTGTTACAGATCATTTACATACATTTTCTGTTGAAACATCATCTTATATTCTCTTTGGGGGCTGCACAATGTTTGAAATGTCTAGAGACACCCCTGGTGTGTGCTACGTGCCCTTTTTTCATTTTTCACCCCTGCCCCTATGAAAATCTCTGTATGCCACTGTTCTGTTGTAACAAAATCACTGCATTGGTATTTGGACATTTCAGCAGTGAGATGTCAGTCACAGCTAAAAATAGAAAAAAGTGTTCAAAATCAATTATAGATAAATGCAGATAAAATAAACTAGTGTATGCTACTTGAAGGCAAAAACAAACTGGATTAAATTAGATACTTATTTTATTTAGTTTTTGATATCAGATAGAAGACAGACATGAAGGTTGAAAAAAAAATATATACTCCACTAGTTTTCACCTAAGGAAGCATAAAGCTATGACCTTTGGTGATTCCATGACATCAACCATTTGATATGTTCCCTCTAGTGTAGGCCTATTATATTGAGAGTCATATGGCAGTGCTGGGGAACATAAAACACTTTGATGAGTTCCCACAACAAGAATACAGAGCTGGGGAACATGTTTTTTAAGTTCACATTATGTGCTACATATATATAGAGCTGTAGAACATAGGACCCTGGGAACATAGGACTCTTTGTCATGTGTTCATTATGTGCCATATAAATCTGGGGAACATAGGAATGACTCCTTGTAGATTAGTCAAAGTTTTGTTTATATTCAAAGTGAAGTGGACTGTGATTTAATTTAAATTTATATCATATTACTATATTGGTCACTTGAAATCTAAGTTGCCTGTGTTTTTAAACAGTATTTAAATATATTTGTGATATTATTTTCAATGGCCAAAGTAATATTGTTCTAAGGATTAACAAGTACATTCACATCAACTCATTGCTGGCCGAATAGTTTAAGCTGATGTAAACATTAATTCTTTTAATATTACCCAAATTAATTATAATTCCCTTCTTGAGCTAAATTCCTTTCATTGTTTAAAAACCACACAGAAAGCACACTTTCCTGCAGGCTAGAACACAACACAGGACAACATGCTGTGCAAAACCAACATGATCTCATGAGAAATCATATGTATTCTTATGTAAAGTTTGGTTCTAGCAAACATACATTCTTTAACATTTGCATAGACACTGAAACGTACAATACCGATGTATTAACAGCATCTAAACCTCATTATTTTATGTATTAATACCTATAGAAACATACAAATGTTTATGTGTACAGTTTGAATTGATTGATATTGAATTCATAGAATTACTCATAAAATTTAATTTCATTTATAATCAGTGAGATTAGTTAAATGCCATCACATTTATTTAACACAGTTGACATTATAATATGGCATTTTAAGGGTTTCGTTCACTTCTGTGGGATTTCTGATGCCCTAAACAGTGTTTTTATGGATTATATCACATTAACCAAGACTACACTTTAAAATATTAAAATAAAATAAAAAAAAAAGAATAATACAAATAAATAATTATACATATACGTACATACACTCACCTTCATACATACCCACATACACACATGTAGTGCAAATCCGTTATATAAAGAACAAAAATACAGTATATTATGTACAGAGCAATGTATGTAATGGCAGAAGTGGATATGTTGGATAATATAAATAGACTTAACTGTGTATTGCACATAATTATTGCTCAATGGGGCAATTTAACTGTTCATGAGATGGATAGCCTGAGGGAAAAAACTGTTCCTGTGCCTGATGGTTCTGGTGCTCAGAGCTCTGAAGCATCGGCAGAAGGCAACAGTTCAAAGAGGTAGTGAGCTGGGTGAGTGTGGTCCAGAGTGATTTTACCAGCTTTTTTCCTCACTCTGGAAGTGTATAGTTCTTGAAGGGGGACAGGAGGCAACCAATAATCCTCTCAGCAGTCCGAACTGTCTTCTGATGTCTGATTTCATAGCTGCAACTAACCAGACAGTTATTGAAGTGCAGAGGACAGACTCAATGACTGCTATGTAGAACTGTATCAGCAGTGCCTGTGGCAGGTTGAACTTCCTCAGCTGGCGAAGGAAGTACAACCTCTACTGGGCCTTTTTCACAATGTGTGACTCCCACTTCAGGTCCTGTGAGATGGTAGTGCCCAGGAACCTGAATGACTCCACTGCTTCCACAGTGCTGTTTAGAATGGGTGGGGGGACAATGTTGGGGTGTTCCTCCTAAAGTCCACAATCATCTCCACCATTTTGAGCGTGTTCAGCTCCAGGTTGTTTTTACTGCACCAGACAGCCAGCCGTTCAACCTCCTTTCTATAGGCAGGCTCATCGTCATCTCGGATGAGGCAGATGACAGTGGTGTCATCTGCAAACTTCAGGAGCTTGACAGAGGGATCCTTGGTGGTGCAGTCATTGGTGTAGAGGGAGAAGAGTAGTGGGGAGAGCACACATCCCTGGGGGGCACCAGTGCTGATGGTACAGGTGGTGGAAGTGAATTTTCCCTGCCTCACAAGCTGCTGCCTGTCTGTCAGAAAGCTGGTAATCCACTGACAGATAGACATGGGGCCAGGGAGTTGGTTTAACTTAGTCCGGAGAAAAGCTGGGATGATGGTGTTGAAAGCCGAGCTGAAATCCACAAAAATTATCCTTGCGTATGTCCCCAGTCTGTCCAGATGTTGCAGGACATGATGCAATCCCATGTTGACTGCATCATCCACAAACCTGTTTGCTCGATAAGCAAATTGAAGGGGATCTAGAAAGGGTCCAGTGATGTCCTTCAGGTGGGCCAACACCAGTCTCTCAAATGACTTCATGACCACAGATGTCAGGGCGATAAGGTCAGTAGCCAAGTCCTGTGTTTTTGGTTTCTTAGGGACAGGGATAATAATTGAGCATTTGAAGCAGCATGGGATTTCACACTGCTCCAGTGATCTATTGAAGATCTGTATGAAGATGGGGGCCAGTTGGTTAGCACAGGAATGAAGGCAATGCTGGTGAGACGCTATCTGCGCCTGAAGCCTTCCTTGACCTTTACTTCTGAAAGACACGGCACAAATCGTCTTCACAGATCTTGAGTGCAGGTTGTGTAGCAGGCGGGGGGTTGCAGGAGGTGTTAATGTTTGTGTGAAGTGAAGGTCCGAGTGCCTATGGGGTGTAAAATTGGGCCTTTTGAATCTGCAGTAGAACACATTCAGGTCGTCAGCCAGTCGTTGGTCCATCACATGGTTGGGGGTAGGAGTCCTGTAATTAGTATTTGTTTCAGGCCACTCCACACTGATGCAGGGTCGTTAGCTGAAAACTTGTTTTTCAGCTTCTCAGAGTAACTTCTTTTAGCCACTCTGATTTCCTTATTCAGTGTGTTCCTGGCCTGATCCTGTAAGCATCCTCTTTGGCATGACGAAGTTGTCTGTGTTTTCCTGTAAACCATGGTTTATCATTGTTTAATGATAAAATGTCCTATAAGAGATACACATGTCCTCACAGAATCTGATGTATGATGTAACAGTATCTGTGAGCTCGTCCAGGTCTGTAGCTGCAGCTTCAAAAACACTCCAGTCAGTGCAGTCAAAGCAGGCTTGTAGTTCCAGCTCTGCTTCATTGGTCCATCTCTTTACAGTCCTTACAACTGGCTTTGTTGATTTGAAATTCTGCCTGTAGGTCGGAAGAAGATGAACCAGAAATTTATCAGAGAGTCCCAAAGCTGCACGTGGGACATGCATCCTTTATTGTTGTGTAGCAGTGATCCAATATATTCCTGTCTCTGGTGGGGCATGTAATGTGCTGTCTGTATTTGGGCAGTTCACGTGTGAGATTTGCTTTGTTAAAGTCCCCAAGAATAATAATAACTGAGTTTGGGTATTGTTGATCTGTGTCTGTGATTTGATCAGCCAGCTGTTGCAGCGCTATGTTCCCAGACGCGTTTGGAGGAATGTAAACACACACCAGAATAAGTGAAGAAAACTCCTGCGGTGAGTAGAACGGCTTACAGTTAATAAAGAGCGCTTTCAGATGTTGTTACATCTGTACACCAATTTTCGTTGATGTAAAAGCATGTTCCACCGCCTCTTGTTTTCCCCATTAACTCTGTGATGCGATCCGCTCTGAACAGCTGGAAGCCCAGCTTTTAGAAGTCTTTATTAGTATGTGTGAGGAGATGTAGTTCGTCAGATTTGTTGGGAAAAGAGCGGAGATTCGCTAGATGAATGCTAAGCAGTGTTGTTCGAACGCCGCGCTGACAGAGTTTAACCAGCACATCGGCTCCTTTCCCTAGCCTGCGTCTCGTAGCGCGTTTAAACAACACAGCTGCTCCTCTGACTAAAATGTCCAGCAAAACATCCGACTATTCAAAAACTGTGAAAAGATTATTTGGTATGTGCTGCCGAATGTTCAGAAGTTTGTCCCTGGTAAAACTGGCTGGAAAAAGATTACTAAACACAGGACAAACAAACAAAAAAATTCAAGCCTTTTATTCAACGATCTCCATCTCCATCTGCCGTTGTGTTAGCCATAAACGTTTACCTGCATCATAATTGCCTTAAGAAGCTCAATGCCTCATGACTGTTTGCAACATGCCATATTCTATGTTTGAATGAGATATGACAGCACTGTTACGGGGCACTCTCTATCTCACATAAAGATATTGTATGCTGTCAGGCAGCACATCGGATGCAGCACATCGCCCTTTGGACTACTTTTGTACTTTTTGCCATTTTTCGGAATAAATTATTGTGATTTAATTATTCTAATATAATATAATATATTTTAAATTATTAAAATATATTTCTATTGGATTTATCAATATTTTACATTATATTTTATTTTAAGCTGATATATGTAAAAATGTTTCCGTTTTAGATGCTTTCAAATGTCCATATTGTATGTTTTAGTGTCTATCCAAATAGCTAGGCATTTTAATGAGATCAGGCTGGCAAAACATACAGTATCTATCAGCCACTGGGCTTCTCATTCACACAGTTTTGAGATGTAAAGTTGATAGCTTTTTACAGCCCAGATTGGTCCAAATAATCATATAAGTGTAACAAAGTCAAGGAACTGAAAAAAGCATTCAAATTGTTTATTGAATGGCAGTGTTGAATTCTGAACCAAAAAAATAGGCTGTTCACAGTAATGTCATCTGCATGAATTCATTTGAAGGAATGAAGCCAGAGATAAAATACACAACTATTTGTAGTTTTATGTTTGTGTCAAGTAGCAGGACGTGCAGTATATGTATTTTTCCACATCTGCATTATAGCTGTGCTAAAAGAACATTACAAATGTATGTTACTTATGTTGCTTAAAATGCCATTCTGTAATTCTTTAAGTAATCAATCAATTTAATTGTTTGTGGTTGATCTCCTATCTGTCTAGTCTATATTATATTAACTTCATGGGCTGGGCAGTAGTAAAACAGGATTTACAAAATTACAAGTGTGTAACAAGTCACTTTTTCAGGTAGGAAGGAGGAAACGGGAGCCGGATAAACAAACCACGCAAGTTTTTATTCACTCAGTTTAACACACCCTGCAGGGCACACTCACACTCACGCACACAAACACTCTGGTCAGTCTCTGTCTCTCCTCCGGCAGTCTGGATTGCCCTTTTATCCCTCTCTAGCTCTCACTGCAATACAAAACAGTTAGAGATAATTTCCCACAGGTGTCAATCCTTACCGCTCTTCCTCTCCCAGCCTCGCTTTCTACAGACGTCGCTCGGACACGCCCCCATCACCACATACCCCCGTCTCCTGACTCAGGCCGGGTGCCTGTCACTTACTCCCCCCCCATTTAAGGAGAGGAAATCCACATCAGTCATCTGCACCCCCGGCCTGTGGACCACCTCAAACTTAAAAGGCTGGAGAGCTAGATACCAACGGGTGATCCACGCATTGGAATCATTCATGCGATTGAGCCACTGGAGTGGGGCGTGGTCTGAACTGAGGGTGAAAGCACGCCCCAACAGATGATACTTGAGGGTGGGGACCACCCTTTTGATGGCCAAACACTCCTTCTCGACTGAGCTGTACTTAGTCTCTCAATGAGAGCTTTCAACTAATGTACAGCTTGGGGCGCTCCTCCCTCTCCACCCCTCTTTTCGATGCGTTCGTCTGCAAGATAAAAGGGCGTGCAGCCTTCACCCATGTAAACGCCTGCTGACATGACTCCATCCACTGGACCGAATATCTGGTGATATTATTCCGGATCTAGATTTTTAGTCAGATCAGTCAATGTGCTGGTCTAATTATGAGGCACAAATCTGCGATAATAGCCAGCCAGCCGCAGGAACTATCTCATCTCCTTTTTCGTCTTAGGTCTCGAGCAGGCTGCAATCACTGTGATTTTATCAATTTGGGGCCACACATGCCATGACCCAAGTGGAAGCCCAGATAACATAAGTCCACCCGCTCAAGTGCACACTTCTTTGGGTTTGCCCTGAGTCTCGCCTGTCTCAGCGACCTCAGCACAGCCCTCAGATGATGCAGGTGCCGCTGCCAATCATTACTGAAAATGATGATGTCATCTAGTTAGTCAGCAGAGTAAGCAACGTGCGGTCTGAGGATTCTGTCCCACGTAGCCGGGGCCCCAAACAAACCGAATGGAAGCATCACAAATTGGTGTAATCCGAACGGTGTGGAAAATGCTGTCTTTTCACGGGACATGGGAGTTAAGGGGATCTGCCAATATACAATAAATCTAGTGTTTAATAAAAGTGAGCATCGCCTAACCGATCAAGAAGCTCATCAAGCCGAGGCATCGGATATTCCTCAAATTTAGACACTGCATTGACTTTTCTATAAACCACACAGAACCAGACCAAGCTGTCACTCTAAGGAACCAAAACCACCGGGCTGGCCCAGGCACTGTGGGGTTCTTCTATTACCCCATATCCAGCATTGCCTTTAATTCTTTCTGAACCACTTCTTTTTTGTGCTCAGGTAATCGGTAGGGACAACTACGTACCACTATGATGTGAGAAAGTTCTTTGTTCTAATTTTGTTCACCGAAGAAATACAGGTGTGGGGAAAAATAGGCAACCTCCTGTTTTTATTGTAAGAAAGGGCTCTGTTGCCACTGTATATAGCTTTTAATGCAAAGTTATATCTTAAAGGACATTCACACATTCAGCAACTTGCAGCGGAAATGCAACTGGAAGTCATTAATTTTTAATTACAGTTAGCGATTTCCAGCACAAGATGCAGCAAAGTTCATGCAAATCAATAGCAAAGTAAGTTTTGTGTGGCAAAATAGCACATTTTAATTAAACGTTTCATGTTTTTTATTGTTTTATAAAAGTGTATGGAAGTAAAGGAGTGTAGATTTGTACTTAATACACTTAAAATGTGATTTATCAAAACATGGCACTGGCACGCTTGTCTGCACCCGTTGAGTTCCTCTCAGCCAGCTTAACATCTCTTTCAGGGCACTTGAGCTGGATGGGTCCTCGATCTCATCAGAGAGCGCACTGGTGATGTCGGACGCCGAGGACTCGACTGGGCTGCCACCTTCTGGTCTGCCCGCCCAGTCTGAGGCCAAAGCAGAGCTGACCGCCATGCTTTCCCGGGCCAGAGTGAGTGTCGGGTTGGACTGGAACCCTCAATCCTCCCCTGAGCCCTCGCAGCTAGATGATTGGTGATGAGGTAGTGGAATTCTGCCCAAACCCAACTTACCAGCTCGTCCATTCTCACTACCCTCGATGGCGGGTGGCCCAAGGGTACAAGGAGATCCCTCAGGTGGATTTGGCGGTCGGGGTACATCTTTGTCCGCAAAACGGCGCCACCTGGTGGGATCGTCCGGCGCTCCCCTCCGGGGAATGTAGGAGCAGGTCATCAATGGCAACTAAAGCTTACAGTGCCACTGGACAGGCCGCCTATGTCCTGCATGCCATGGCCCTCCTGCAAGTACACCAGGCGAAGGCACTGAAAGAGCTGCACGTGGCTGATCCCGAAGCTGTGCTCGCTGACCGACCAGGAGGTAAATCGTATGTTTCCTTTTGTTTGTGTTCACCGCACCCCGAATGGGCTGTGCTACCCACATTTTCAAAAAAGATCAGTCTCCTCACTCCTTGGGTCACATAATTGGTGTTTAAGACCGCCATTATCATGGCGACTGGACACTGAACACTTTCAGCCAGGGGCCTGCGAACAAGGTGGCTAGCACTTTCCAACCCATCGCATCTGCTTAACCTTGGTGCAGGGCGAGAATGCCGCCATACTGCGTCCCTCCAGTCGAGATGAGGAAAGGGTTCTACAGCCCTTACTTCATTGTGTTAAAGAAAGGCAGTGGGTTGTGGCCAATCTTGTACCTGCGAGTTCTGAACCAGGCCTTACACAGACTCCCGTTCAAGATGCTGATGCAGATGAGCATTTTGGTGTGCATCCGGCATCAGAATTGTTTGCAGCGGTAGACCTGAAGGATACTTTCACGTCTCGGTTTTACCTCATCACAGACCCTCACTGAAACACTTTCAGAGGCTCCTGGGGCATATGTCATCTTCAGCGGCGGTCACACTGCTCAGGTTGATGCATATGAGACTGCTTCAGCACTGGCTTCAGACTCTCGTCCCAAGATGGACATGGCACCACGGCACACATTTTGTGGCTATCACGCAAGTCTGCTGCCACTTATTCAGCCCTTGGACAGACGGTCCATTTCTACGGTCAGGAGTTCCCCTACAGCAAGTGTCAAGACACATTGTGGTCACCACAGATGCCTCCAGGTTAGGCTGGGGCACCGTGTGCAATGTGCACGCAGCCGCTGGCTTCTGGACAGGACCACGGCTGTGTTATATTCGAAAATACAGCAACAGTAGCATATATAAATCGCCAAGGCGGCTTACGCTCACGTCGCAACTCACCCGCCATCTCCTCCTGTGGAGTCAGCAGCGTCGCTGCGGGCCACTCATATTCCAGGCAGCCTCATTGCCAATGCGGACGCGTCGCAGCAGGTGATGCTCAGTGGAGAGTGAAGACTCCAACCACAGGTGGTCCAGATGATTCTGAGTTGATTCGACTAAGCACAGGTAGACCTGTTTGCATTCCGGTTATCCTCCAACTCTCCGCTCTGGTATTCCTTGGCAGGAGCTACCCTCGGGACAGATGCGCTGGCACACAGCTGGCCCCGGGGTCAGCACAAATATGCATTCCCACAGTGAGCCTGCTTGCACAGACTCTGTGCAAGGTCAGGGAGGAAGAGAAACAAGTCACCCTTGTGGCCCCATACTGGCCCACCCAGACTTTGTTCTAGGACCTCATGCTCCTTGCGAGAGCATCTCCTGGCAAATCACCCTGAGGAAGAACCTTCTTTTGAAGGGACGGGGCACCATCTGGCACCTGCACCCAGACCTCTGGAACCTCCACGTCTGGCCCTTGGATGGGATGTGGAAGACCTAAGTGGCCTAACACAGGCAATGGTAGACACAATCTCTCAGGCCAGGGCTCCCTCTACAAGGCAGCTTTATGCCATGAAGTGGAATTGTGCGCAAATTGGAGTTCTTCCCGAGGTGAAGACCCCCAGAGATGGGCAGCCGGATAAGTGCTTTCCTTCCTGCAGGAAAGGCTGGGAGGGGCGGCTGTCCCCCTCTACTGGCTACCATAGTGGCAGACCGCTTCTCCTCCCATGCGAGTTCACGAACCATGAACGATAAACACTTCCTCCCTAGCCCTGTGGCCCATGAATTCGGCAGAGAAATTCGCAGCCGGACCCACTATGGGTACTAATGTGCCGTGTACTGGGATAGGTGCTCCACAGGTGCTGGTTACTCCGGTAACCCCCTGTAATGTATTTATCGTGGTACAGTCTCCCTGTCGGCAGACCCACGTCTCCCTAGGGCAGAGCTCTCTGTGGTTATAGAGCTCCTCCCCTTTGAGGCAGGACCTAAAACCGCGCCTCTTCCATGTGCGACAGGTGAGCCCACATGTCGTATTGCCACATGTTACCTCCCCTTCAGGCAGGATATAGCCTCCAAAGGGTCTTTTACCCCTGAAAGAATTAGAAAGGAAAAGAACACCTTCTTAGATGGCCCAAACTGAATCTAATATCACCAAAACACTTTTCCGGACTTTCAGTTTTATCATACCACGTTGGTGGAATGACCTCCCCAACTCAATCCGTGAAGCTGACTCACTCTCTATCTTCAAAAAACGGCTAAAAACACATCTCTTCCAAGAGTATTTAACCAGTCGCTAAAAAAAAAAATAAAAAAAAAAAAAATAATTATTTCTAAATGTATTAACAATTCTTGTTGCACTTATATCGGTTTTGTATACTATTGTGATGATAGTGAAACTTTGTAGTATGGCACTTTTCGTACCACTGTCTCCTTAAGATGATTCGCTTATGTTTTTCCTCTTTTGTAAGTCATTTTGCGGGTGTTAAACACACAGCTCAAGTGGAGAAATCCCCAATTATTATTGGATTAGATGAATTTATATCTATCTTCTATACACAGATTCTATAGATGTTTCTTCTCCTTTTAATATATCTTGAACTGTTAATATCTTGTTAATATCTATGTTAGTATTATATTTTCACCTTTTTTCGTCTTCGATATCATTGATGAAATCAAAAAACCTTATGTCAACTTTTTCGTTTGTGATTTCGTTGAAAAGATTGACACTGGCTACTAGTTACAAATCAAAAAGGGGAAATGGACAATGCACACATCAGTCAGTCTCGGGTCTTAATGAAATTCCCTTTTCATTATGCACTATTTTAATATTAATAGTAATAACACACAGTATAAAGTGTGTTTAGTTTGTCATGTTAATTTATGTTTATGTTACTGTGACAGGGCGGAGCGAAAGGGGGGGGGGGGGGGGGGGGGGTGTACTTCATGCTGAGGGCTCCCCAGCCTGAGGGAACGAGGGAGGAATGTGAAAGGGCAGAGGGTGGGCCCGGGTCATGATTATACACACCTGGGATAAGGGTCAACTGTGGAAGGTGGAGCGATGAGAGAGAGATCGAGAGAACACGTCATGTTGGGTGTTTGTGTCTTTTTGTTCAGTTTTATATTAAAACTATTATTTATATTGTCTCACCTCCTCCTTTCCCTTATATCCCTTTACACTGGTGCCGAAGACCCGGGAAAGAGGAAGGATATGCTATAGTAGAGTTCTAGCCACTACCATCCACCGGGGACGGAGGAGCCCGGCCGCCTGGAAGCGGAGGAACGGCCGCCGACCACGAGGGGAGAAGGGGCTCCTAACCGACCACCTGGAGCAGTCAGGGCCGCTGCCAGGGGCGGAAGAGTCCCCTACCAGCCGCTGAAGCGTGGCAGGGTTTGAGAATGCCACTGCTGACCACCTGGAGCAGCCTGGAGCGCACCGCCTAGAGCGGAGGGCCACTGCCAGGGACGGGGGGAGACCCCTTCTGTTACCCTAGAACGCGCAAAGGCGTTCCATCTGCCAGGGGCTGGAGAGTCAGCTGACCGTCATGTGTGTGTTTGTGTCTTTTGTTTAAGTTTCTCATTAAAAACGGTTCTCACCTCCTCCTTGCCCTTCTATAGCCATTTACAATTAGTTATAGTGAAAAATAAAGATATTCATTTCATAAGTCATAAATCTAAATAATTAGTGTACATTATTAAAAAAACAAAAACAAACTGTCTTTGTAATCTTTCATAAGAAAGGAAACATTTTTCTTTTTTCATCTGATGTCAAGCCCTTTTATGTTTCAATCCCTTTCCTCCAACCTTCGTCATATAGAGAGCAATTTTCACTGTCCAATCAATTCCCCATTGATACAATAAGTCTCACCCTAAAGTTTTTATAGTTGCTTTCACATTATCTTATTCTGAATTTCCATGTAGAAGAGTACTTTTACTTTTCTCCATGTGCTCCTCTCAATCACAGATTACACACGGTTTCATTTTACCACACATATCCCCTGATATTTGAACCACTGACATCAATATTTAGTTTGCCTACTTCTTGATTCTCTGTGATACACTGTTCTTTGAATGCTTTAGCTTTATATAAAGATTAACTTGTTCCATTCTGAAACAGTGTAGCTCATCTTAATTTAATTCTATAAATATATATATTTTTTCATAATTAAACATCTTTAATGATGTAATGAACAACAGTCCCATGAAGCATTGCATATGACCAATAAAAACTATTAAAAATATTTTAAAAAATGTTAAGTTGTTGATTATAAATGTAGAAACACTTTTTTTTTATTATTGCAATATATTCTGATATATATAAGTAGTTTGAGAGTGTAGGGACAGCGACTTGTGTCATTCACAGTGCATCATGGGAGTTGGCGGAGCTGCAGAGCTCTTCTCTGATATCTAGATCTTTCTCTTCAGGATCATGGGTATTGTAGTTCTTCACCAGGAATTTTGCAATTAAAATTAATTTCAAAAAAATTAAGTTTAAATAATGCAAAATGATAACTTCACCATCAATTAACAACCTCAGAGCCTAGGGTTGGTCTGTTTTAAAAAGTTTAGAAGTTATCGTTATAAATTAATTTGCATATAGAAAAAATGAATGGGATTTTTACTTCCGAAACGTCTCAGTTACTAATGTAACCTCCATTCCCTGATGGACACTAGGGGTCGCACCTGCAGAGCCCAGACATCTCTGATCTTGAGAAAAGGCCAATGGGAATTGGCGTGTGGAATTTGCATGCCACTCCCCCGGACTTACGGGTATAAAAGGGGTGACGTTGCAAACACACATCAGGTATCGCACTTAGGAGCCGAGCCAAAAGACCCGGACATTTCAGCGGATGGTTCAGTGTTGTGGCAGGAGGGACACAACGTCTTGTTCCCTCCATCAGGGAATGGAGGTTACATCAGTAACCGAGATGTTCCTGCTCTGTCATTCACTCAACATTGTGTCGATGAGTTGACACTAGGGGTCCCACTGGAAAATGCCACAAAGAGCTGTACTGAGTTACGCAGACTGGCGGAGCGAGATGGGGAGACCTCTGTGTGCCTCGTAGCCAGGGCAGCAAGCCGTTGCATAACTTCTCCCAACACACTGGCAGGCATAAAGCGGTCCCCCGCACCTAGGGGAACGGCTAACTGCTCAGAAGTATAAGGACTGGCTGGCCCAACTGTGGCCTTCTCTCTATGTTCTCCCCAAGAAAGTATCAAAACCGTTCGGCAGGGAGCCAATGTTATGGTCCAAGCTGGGGGGTGTCCCTCCAAAGAGGAGGACACCGTGGAGACCACACCTGGCCCCGGGGGGGTATTTTAGGTGGAATACACACACGCTCTTACCGGTTAGAAGCGGAAGTACATCGTGCGGAGCGGCGTTGTGGTAGATCCTACCCAAGGGGGGAGGAGTTACTACAAACACGGTGACCAAGGACAGAGGGCCCTCTGCCCAAGGAAGACGCGGTTTACCGGCAGGGAAACCATTTTGCGGAATATACATCACACAGTCTTGCCTAGGGGGACAACCGCCACATGTGGAGCACTTACCTCAGTATGGGGGCATGGTGAGGCCAATACTGGGGTGGCAGCGAGCCTCTCCGAAGACTCGATGGCCGCTAGGCTAGGGAAGAAGAACGTCCAGTGTTCACACTTCTTGTGAACGCAACTGGGGAAAGAGCGCACGTCTTCGCCTCAAGGGAGGGGAAATGCGCTATGCATAAGCGATACACCCGGCCAGCTGACCCGAACATACCTGTTTGTGTCACCTGATAGCACATGGGACACTTCTGGCTCAACCCTGAGGTTATAGAACCTCGCAAATGTGTTAGGTGTTGCCCAACCCATGGCTCTACATATGTCTGCAAGAGAGTCGCCGTGGGACAACGCCCAAGAAGCCGCAACGCCCCTGGTAGAATGGGCTTGTAGGCCAGCAGGGGGCGGCACGTGCTGGGCGTGGTATGCCATTGTGATGGCATCGGCAACCCAGTGGGTGATCCTCTGTTTGGAGACAGCGCTTCCTTTCCGCTGTCTGCCAAAGTAAACAAAGAGCTGCTCTGAGCTTCTAAAGCTCTGTGTGCGGTCCAAGTAGATGCGAAGAGCATGCACCGGACACAGCAACGCCAAGGCTGGGTCTGCCTCCTCCTGGGGCAGTGCTTGCAGGTTCACCACCTGATCCCTAAAAGGGGTCGTGGGAACCTTGGGCATGTAGCCCGGTCGGGGTCTTAGGATGACGTGAGAGTAAGCCGGACCGAACTCTAGGCACAGTTCGCTAACAGAGAACGCCTGGAGGTCCCCTACCCTCTTGATGGAGGTGAGCGCCATCAGGAGGGCAGTCTTCAGAGAGAGCGCCTTTAGCTCTGCTGACTCAAGGGGCTCGAAGGGAGCTCCCTGAAGGACCACGGAAAGGTCCCACGAGGGAATGAGGTCAAATTGTGCTTCCCTAAATACTTACCTTCCACTGCATCGTGATGTGCCTATATAGCGGCTACATACACCTTCAAGGTGGAGGAGGACAGCCAGCCCTCCAACTTTTCCTGCAGAAAGGAAAGCACTAATCCAACTGCGCATCTCTGGGGGTCTTCACCATGGAAATAACACCACTGAGTGAACAGACACCACTTCAGGCCGTAAAGGCACCTCATTGAGGGGGCTCTCACCTGAGTGCTCGTGTCTACCACAGCGGGTGGTAGGCCACCTAAGTCTACCGTGTCCCGTCCAAGTGCCAGACATGGAGATTCCAGAGGTCTGGTCATGGGTGCCAGATGGTGCCCCGTACCTGAGAAAGAAGGTCTTTCCTAAGAGGAATTCGTCGGGGGGGGGGGGGGGGCTGTCGTGAGGAGCGTGCGGTCCGAGAACCAAATCCGGGAGGGTCAATAAGGGGCCACTAAGAGGACCTGCTCCCCATCCTCCCTGACTTTGCACAACGTCTGTGCAAGTAGGCTCACTGTGGGAAACTCATACTTGCGAAGGCCCAGGGGCCAGCTGTGTGCCAAGGCATCTGTGCCAAGGGGAGCCTCAGTCAGAGAGTACCATAGTGGGCAATGGGAGGATTCTGGGGAAGAAAACAGGCCTACCTGCGCTTGGCCGAATCGACTCCAGATCAGCTGAACCACCTGGGGGTGGAGCCTCCACTCTCCCCTGGATGTAACCTGCCGTAACAGCGCGTCCGCTGTGCTGTTGAGGTAGCCTGGGATGTAAGTGGCTCGCAGCAACTTGAGCCAGTGCTGACTCCAAATGAGGATACGGCAGGCGAGTTGTGACATGCGGCGAGAGCGTAGACCGCCTTGGCAGTTGATATACACTGCTGCGGCTGTGTTGTCCATCCAGAGCAACATGTGCTTGCCCCAGATCAACGGCAAAAGCCTCCTCAGGGCAAGTAGTACAGCCAGCAACTCGAGGCAGTTGATGTGCCAACGCAGTCACGGCCCAATCCAAGGGCCGGCGACTGAGTGCTCACTGCATATGGCGCCCCAGCCCCATTGGGAGGCATCTGTCATAACCACGACGTGCATGGAGACCTGGCCTAGGTGAACTCCTTCCCGTAAGAATGCTAGGTCTGACCAGGGGCTGAGAGAGCGGCAACAAGCCTGCGTGACAAGGACGTGGTGTGTGCCGTGGCGCCATGCTCATCTCTCGGTCTGTAGCCAGTGCGGCGTGAGCGTTGCTGAGGATTCAAAATGCTCCAGGAGCCTCTGAAAGGATTTCAGTGGGACCAACGGGTTCTGTCTGAATGTATGCAGACAGCTCATCACCGACTGTGCGCGCTCACTGGTGAGACACACCATCATTGAGACCGAGTCCAACTCCATAGCGAGAAAAGAGATGCTCTGAACTGGGACGTGCTTGCTCTTTTCCCAGTTGACCTGAAGCCCCAAGTAGCTGAGGTGCCTGAGCACCAGGTCCGCGAGTGAACTAAGATTAGTCAGTCGTCGAGATAGTTGAGGATGCGGACGTGCTCATCATGCACCTCCGGGAAGAAAGGAACGGGGACGGAGCGTGGCCGTGAGCGGCGCTCTGGCCCCAGGAACCAATCGTCGAGCCGCGAAGGTCCAGGGGGGCCCGACACTCACGACTGCCCGAGCAAGCATGGCCGTCAGGTCCGCGTCAGCCTGCGACTGAGCCACCGCACCCGAGGGTGGGAGTCCAGCCGAGTCCTCAGCATCAGACATGTCGAACCCGATCTCCGATGCCGCGATCGAAATCTCATCATTGTCCGGTGTGTCGAACGAGATCGTGGGTCTGCCGTGAAACGAACCGGCAAACTCGCCCCAGCGCTCAGTTGGAGCATACGAGCGTGACGTGGAGTGGGAGGTCTGTGGGGATTACCCGGCAGAGAGGCTACCACTGATGTCCCCATATTGCCCCCAGTGCTAACCGACCCCACCTCATACCCGTAGGTAGAAGGACCGAGTCGGGGAGCCGGTGGGGTGGCTTGCGCTCTTACGAGGGCAAGCCGCGACCGCAACGTATCCATGGTCATGCCCTCGCAATGAGGACATGAACCATCCATGAACGCTGACTCCGCGCGGGTGGCTCCCAGACACGAGAGGCAGTGAACGTGGCCATCAGACGGGGAGAGACAACGACCACAACCAGGAAATACGCACAAACGGACAGCATCTTGAAAAAGACGCTTCCCGTTTGTGCCACTTTTAGAGAAATAAACTCTAATCTGCCACTGAAGCGCCCAGGGGTGTGTTGCTCAACACAACGTAGTGTGTGAGGGGGAGAACCGCTGGAATGCGCCGTAGATCCAACAGCTTGTAGAGATGAATAGAGGTGGCAGAAGAAATCAGCTGTGGCTCCAAAGAAGATATCTGATGTGTGTTTGCAACATCACCCCTTTTATACCGTATGTCTGGGGGAGTGGCATGCAAATACCACATGCCAATTCCCATTGGCCTTTTCTCAAGATCAGAGATGTCTGGGCTCCGCAGTAGCGACCCCTAGTGTCAACTCACCGACACAATGTCGAGTGAGTGACAGAGGGGTAACCAGACTTTTGCACTCTATTCCCAAACAAAAGCAAGCCATTCTTATGATATCTCTGGATGTGCATGTGGGCAACCAGCGATGTGCCTTTGACATCACATCCCAGAAACTACATAGAAGTAAGTGAACCAAAGCCATTTTGGTATTAGTACTGTTATAGTTAGGGTTATGTGTATCTTAGGGTGCTTTTACACTTGGTTTGATTGCTTGAACCAAACCATAGTGCATTTCGTCCCCCCTGCCCTGTCCATGCTTCACATCCGCAATTTGGTCCAATTCCATTCATATCAGCAGCGAAAACTAATGAAGCTCACATGAACTGTACCCCAGACCACCTTTTCAAGCGGAGTCTGGTATGGTTCCCAGGTCCACACCCAAGTTCAGAAAACAACATTCACATCATCATTCGAACCTAGGTGAGCACCAAAAGTGCTAGTGTGAAAGCACTCTTAATGAAATTACTAGTCAAATTTTTCAAATCGGATGAGGCGTGTCTTTGACATCTCATCCATTTAAAAAAGCAAGTTCTTGCACAGTGCACCACAATTGTAGATACAACTGTGGCCACTGGGAGGGCCAGTTATACATTTACATTTACATTTATGCATTTGGCAGATTTTTATCCAAAGCGACTTACAGAGCCCTTATTACAGGGACAGTCCCCACAGAGCAACCTGGCGTTAAGTGCCTTGCTCAAGGACACAATGGTGGTGGCTGTGGGGATCGAACCGAAAACCTTCTGCTTAACAGTTTAGTTAAGCAGTTCTGACAAGCAAACCACAATTTTTCAACATGATCACACTGGAAGTCAACATTTTCTACTGAATGTTCCAGTACCCTGACATCACCCTCATTCTGCTGAGTTACTAAAAGCGCCATCTCCCATTAGACATCTCTGCATCAATTCAAATGTGTTTGTTTTTTCCTGTGGTGTGTATGATAGTGCAAGCAACCTCTGAGGCCTGGGCTCTGATCCCATGGGAACCAGGAAGTATTTGGTTTAGGGTTTGAAATAGGGCGTATAGTTAATTAAATGTGTAACTCGCTTTACAGCCCTTTTTTGTCTACACTCTGTGGACATTTCACATTTTAAGTCATACTGGTTTGGAACAACACGAGGATAAGTACATTTTGAAGAATTTTCCTTTTTGGGTTAATTATCTCTTTAATAAGCACTGTCCATATCTCTGCTAACAGCAATAAAACCTTCAGCTGTGAGCTATTAGAGTTGACATATTAATTTCTAGAATTTGAATCCAGCTTGTAGAGATATTGTCAAAAAATAGATTATGCATGGCCATTGTCCCTGTTCTGTCTTTTGAATATGCAATATTGTGAAATGAAATTACATAAGCTTATCAGTGTTATGAGCAAATGACCTATTAGTACTATATGAGCTCCTCACATATTGCATCATTGATTGCGTTTCTGTGATTGACATTAGAGGTAATATGTCCATTACATTACAGGTAAATCTGATCAGGCAGATGGGCTACTGTGTTATGCAGTGTATTATATTACTGTCAAAGCTTAACAGATTTCCATAATCTCTTTTTTAAAATATGCTCTGTTACATTTGTTTGGGGCTTATTATAACAAAGTCACAATTACAATGATTTACTTTGTTACTAAGTATGTTTCTATAAAAAAAATAGTTAATTTGCAGATTTTAATGAATTGTTTGCATATTGATATTTGCATAATGATTTTCTAAAGCTTTCAGAAAGACTTTGACAAAGATAGTTTACACATTATTTAACAATTACTAATGATTGTGCAACTGAACACTGTTAAGAAAATGTCTGGGTCATATTTCATGGAAAAAACAAAAACAAACAAAAAAAACAATAATATATATATATATATATATATATATATATATATATATATATATAATATATATATACATTTTAGAATAATAGTAAAGTCATCAATTGTCTACAAAACTAATTTCAAACATTTAAGCATACGCCTTCAAATCAAAAGATTTTTAAGACCACGAGAAACATTTCAGTCAAGTGACCCCAAACTTTTGACCAGTAGTGTGTGTGAATATATATATATATATATATATATATATATATATTTTATTAAGAGGCTTCATTTTCTCTATACATATGAATTAACATGAATTTATTTATTATTTTGGGGTAAAATATGATTTTTTTTTCACTCACCATTTGCTCACATCAAATTTTATGTGGTCATAGTGCAAAATATGTGTAGTATGTTTGTAAATTTTATCTACAATATGAGTACATTATATTTGGAACAGCGTTAGGATACTCTCATTATTCCTGAAGTAAAAATACAAATAATCTGTTTCTATCAGCAAAAAATACATCATTCCACTAATTCAACAGCAAAAGTTTCATCTTCATAATCATCTTTCATTACCATAATCCAGATATGGCAACAGGTACAGTTTAAGCAAGGTCAAAATAGGGTATTTGCAAACTTTTTGGAATATTTATTGATATGAAATTACTTTTTGTTTGTTCATTGGTGCGTCTGACATTATGAGTTATACACAGGCCACTAGGATTGATTTGCTCCTCATACATAGTAACATAGTCACAGTATTTCACTCTTAGGTTTAATAAAACAGGCCTGTCCTTCTGAGTACATTAATAAATAATGTTTTGTCTCTATGGTTGTGTCAGTGCCGTTTGGACCTGATTAAATGCAATCTACATTCAGTACTAGCCTTGCAGTCAGCGGTTCCATATTTGTTGTATGTAAATCAGTCGGGCTACACACATCCTGCACTAATCTGGCCTGTTTAACCATCATCCTATAATTTAAATAAGAAGTGAATGAGGAGTTACCCTTCTTTCAGCAAGGCAACAAGCAGACACCGTAAAAGTGTGAATATGTAAGAGTATATGGTCAGACCAGGGGTGACATTCAACTGGTGATTTTCTGCCTTCAGAATCGTATATTTTTTATGCACTCAATTCATGTAGATTCTTCACAACACACAATAAGATAACAAAAAGCTCTCCAATAGCCAGCCCGCCTATCCTCTTGAGCCCCCCGAGCTGGATGAGCTCGCCGCTGCATCGGAGAGGGTTCCGGCATCTGACGCGGATGACTCGACTGGGCTGCCGCCTTTGGGCCAGCACGCCCAGTCTGAGTCTGATGCCCAGATATCCAACATGCTTGCCCGGGCCGCAATCAGCGTGGGGCTGTACTGGAACCCTCCGTCCTCCCCACAGTCTTCGCGGCTGGATGATTGGTTCCTCGGGTCTGCCTGCTACTCACAGCCGTGAGGACACCCTTCTCCACCCATCACCGTGCCTCTCTCTCATCCGCTCTCAATACCCTCAACGGCGGAGCGGCCCACGGGTACACGATGCTTCCCCAGGTGGACAGAGCAGTTGTGATCCACCTATGCCCCGAGAACGCCGCTACCTGGTGGGGGTCACCCTGTGCTCCCTTCCAAGGCCTGTAGGATGACGTCTTCACTGACCTCCAAAGCCTACAGCGCCACCGGACAAGTGGTCGCGTCATTCGGGTTGATGCACATGAGACCGCTTCAGCGCTGTCTCCAGACTCGAGTCCTGAGACGAGCACGGCGCCACGGCACGCACTGTGTGGTCATCACCCCCGCCTGCCACCAAACATTCAAACCCTGGACAGACCTCTGCTTTCTACGGAGATGAGTCCCTTTGCAGCAGGTGTCCCGACGTGTCCTGGTCACTACCGTCACCTCCAAATTGGGTTGGGGTGCCGTGTGCAACGGGCACACGGCCGCTGGAAAGGGGCCCCGCAGCGCTGGCACATAAATTGCCTAGAGTTGTTGGCTGTACTTCTTGCCCTGCGGAGGTTTCTCCCACTAATTCAGGGCAAGCATGTCTTGATCTGATCAGACAGCACCACCACAGTAGCGTACATAAATCGTACGGTATACGCTCACGCCACATGTCACAACTCGCCTGTCGTCTCCTCCTTTGGAGCCAGCAGCAACTCAGGTCGCTGGGTGCCACTCACATCCCCGGCAACCTCAACGTTGTAGCAGACACGCAATCACGGCAAAGCTTTTCCAGCGGAGAGCGGAGGCTCAACCCCCAGTCGGTCCATCTGATTTGGGAATGGTTCGGCAAGGCACAAGTAGACTTGTTTTTCCACCTGAGAGACCTCCCACTGCCCGCTGTGGTACGCCCGAATGGAGGTTCCCCTCGGGGTAGATGTGCTGGCACACAGCTGGCCCATGGGGCTGTGCAAGTACGCATTTCCCCCAGTGAGAGGTGCAAGGTAAGGAAGGACGAGAAACAAGTCACTCTAGTGACCCCCTATTGGCCCACACAGATTTGGTTCTCGGATCTCGTGCTCCTTTGCGACAGCCCCTCCCTGGTGAATTCCCCTGAGGAAGGACCTTCTTTCTCAGGGACAGGGCACTCTCTGGCATCCGCACTCAGACCTCTGGAACCTCCACGTCTGGCCCCTGGACGGGATCCGGAAGATCTAGCTAGTCTACCACCTGCCGTCGTAGACACGATCAACCAAGCCAGAGCTCCCTCTACCAGGCAACTTTACGCCCTGAAGTGGCACTTGTTCGCAAATTGGTGTTCTTCCCGGGCTGAAGACCCACAGAGGTGTGCAGTTAGGTCAGTGCTCTCATTCCTGCAGGAGAGGTTGGAGGGGAGGCTGTCCCCGTCCACCTTGACGGTTTATGTAGCTGCTATCATGGCCCACCATGACACAGTAGACGGCAAGTCTTTGGGTAAGCACGACTTAATTATCAGGTTCCTAAGAGGCACCCGGAGGTTAAATCCCTCCCGGCCAGACGTGTTCCCCTCCTGGGATCTCTCAGTGGTCCTCTCAGGCCTTCAGAGACCCCTCTTCAAGCCACTAGAATCAGTCGAACTCAAGTCCCTCTCCCTGAAGACGGCCCTCCTGATTGCGCTCACCTCCATCAAGAGGGTCGGGGACCTGCAAGTGTTCTCTCGACACCTGCCTGGAATTCGGTCCGGCAGACACTCGCGTGATCCTAAGACCATGACAGGGCTATGTGCCCAAGGTTCCTACCACTCCCTTCAGGGACCACGTAGTGAATCTGCCAGCACTGCCCCGGAAGGAGGTAGGCCCAGCCCCTTTGTTGCTGTGTCCGATACGTGCTTTGCATATCTATTTGGATCGCACACAGAGCTTTAGACGTTCTGAGCAGCTCTTTGTCTGCTTTGGTGGATAGCGGAAAGGGAATGCTGTCTCCAAACAGAGGCTTTTAGTGGACGCCATTACATTGACTTATCACACCAATGCCGTGCCCCCCCCCCCCGCTGGTCCGAGCACACTCAACAAGAAGTGTTGCGTCCTCGTGGGCACTGGCCAGAGGCACCTCCCTAGCAGACATATGTAGAGCAGCGGGTTGGGCAACACCCAATACCTTTACGAGATTTTACAATCTCAGGGTTGAGTCGGTTTCGTCCCGTGTTTTCTCAGGTCCGAGCCGGTAGAACTCGGTAACACGCTGACAACTGACCTGGTGGACTGCTTGCACCTAGCGCCCTTTCCCTCCACAGAGGTAAAACCGTGTGCTCTTATCGCAGGAGATCCACTAACTCGGCTCCCTGGATGACTCCTGATGAGCCCTCTGGTCCGCAAATTCAGTGGAGGAATTCGCAATCCAAAAACCAATGAGGGTACTCAATCTACACTGTACTGGAATAGGTGCTCCACAGGTAGGGCTCCTACGTGGACTTCCCCCTGTGTGTATTTTCCGTGGTATGCTCCCCTTGCGAGCGGACCCGCATCTCCCTTGGGCAGTTCCCACTGCCCCCTGGACGCCGTGTCTGTAGCAACTCCTCCCTCCCAATGAGGCAGGATCTACCACCACGCCACTTTCCACATGTGACCTAAAAGCACATGTGATGTGTCTCACCACTCTTTACCTCCCCCACTCTGGGCAGGTGTGGTCTCCGCAGAGTCTTTCCCCCTGAAAGAATAAGCACTGGGAAAGATCGCCTTCCCCGATGCGTAAGATGGCCCCAGCCACTTTAACTCTATGTGAGAAACACAGAGAGAGAAAAGGCGTAGCTGGCGCAGCCTGCTCCCATTCTTGGCACGTCGCCTTGTTCCCCCCTGTCAGGGGTAAAGAACCAGAAGGTTTTGATGATTTAATGGGGTGTTGTGGAAGGGTACGTGCAGTCTGACACAGCCGGACGTTTTGGCATGTAAAATATCTGCCCGCTCCTTTGTCAGCAGCCCATGTACGCGGTTCAGCACATGGCGTGATTTAAATTGAACCCCTAGTGCCGCTTCTTCGAAACAACATCGAAGTGAGCGACAGATGGGGAATGTCTAGGTTACTATTGTAACCTCCGTTCCCTGATGGAGGGAACGAGATGTTGTGTCCTCCCGGCCATGTCGCTGAACTGAGCCACTGTTGCGGCCGAACCTCATTGTCAGCTCCTCAGCAAAATCCTGAATGAAACAGACACATTTCCCTCCCTTTATACCAGTATGTCCGGGGGCGGGACATGCAAATTCTGTCTGCCAATTTGTCATTGGCATTTTCTCATAGATAGGAGATGCGAAAGGCGCTCAAGAGAGACCCCTTGTTTCGCTTCTTCGAAACAACGTCTCGTTCCCTCCATCAGGGACCGGAGGTTGCAACAGTAACCTAGACATTGCCTATCTTCACATAGTAACCCCTCCCCATCGAGATATGACCTGAACCAGCTGAGGACCATCCCAGAAAGCCCTACTGAAAGAAACATATACAGGTGTATGTCAATTATAAGATAATAAAATATCTTATTTTAAAATGTTTTACATTTATGAAGCTAATGAAAATATCTGAAATTATCACATTTATTTTGAGACAAAACACTTATTTGTCATTTTCAGTTTTGTATAAGGTGATTAAATTACCTTATTTTTGATAACTGCATTCAAAGTAAAATGATATTATTTTTGGTAAAAGTCACCCCCTGCTGCAGTGGCTAAATGCCCCCATAAAAAAAAACAGATGTGTTATGAAATGTGTCCAAAGTGGGTTCACATTGACTGATCCAATCAAAATGGATTATCATTTGTTTATAGAATTGACCTTTCGCTAAGCTCCGCTACCCTTGGTTATGGTCGCTTGCTCTGACAAGCTCTGCAGAAATCCCCATAGGAATGAATGGGAGATTGCCGTGAATGGCACGTTTTTTGGCAAATATATTTTCATAAACGGAAGGTTAATATTATTGTGTGGGCTGGAATGAAGAGTTGTAAAGCATATTTATCTGAAGTTTTTTGTAAAAGAAATTGTTAAATTACACAATAATTTAATTGAAAACTGTGCAGACTGTAAATCAATATATAGGCAAACGATTATCACACTGTATATATTAAAAATTATTACAGGGCTCTCTGTAATACTCAATTCTGAGTGGTCAATTGCCCCATCTAGCTGTCTGATATTCCTGAATAATGGCCAAACATATGGGAAGAAAGTGACTGCTCATTTGGGGATTGAGAATAATCTTCTATTTCTCATATAAATGTGGTCTCTACAAGTAAGCTAATAAAATAAATAAAACTCAATAAAAATTAAAACTAAATCTATACTTAATGTCAATTTATTCATTTATTTGGCAAGTTGTGCAATAAGTGTGATAATGAGCAGTCAGACGGTCATTTTCACAAAATAAACACCAACAGAACTCTGACACAAAACATAAGTGAAATTCAGATGTTTCTTAACTCTGTGTTCTATTTTTTTATTACATAATAACAATTTCAATGCAGTTCAGTATTTCATTTATTTATTAATTTGGTAAGTAGTCGAGTAACAAGCAGGATAATGTACAGTCAGTAAGTTATTATCGCAAAATAAACCCCTTTAGGGTGGTACTAGTGTCCTCTGCTTCGCATCAGGGTCCTGATCACCATTTTGGGATTTATGTAATGAATAATTGACAATGGAGAGTTGAAATGTTGAAAAACAATGCACACCTGAGGTGGTAATACAGCCATGAGTGAAGAAGAGTAACAGAGGCTTGCGCTTCTCTTACTGGAGTAACAAGGTTGTGTGTGTGTGTGTGTGTGTGTGTGTGTGTGTGAGAGAGAGAGAGTGCTCGGGCATGTGTGTGATTACCTGGGTCTGCTGTGACTCTCTTGAGCTGTGTTCGTCAGTAACACTGATTCAGATTGGCAAGCTGTTAGTTACTACACTTCTCAGCAGCAGGATGGTAAAGGCGCTATTCTTGTATGTAGCTTTTCAGTTGCTAATCTGCTTTATTGAGCTGTGGGGGAGCTGACAGTACATTATATTTTTACATATTTTTTTTTTTTTTTTACATCGTGCTCTATTTGTAGTGTCACGGTCCCATCTCTCTGTCAGTCTGGGTTTTGGTCAGACAGGGTCGTGGCATTATCCGCCCATGTCTGTCTCTGTGTGAGCATGCGGCTTCAACTATATTCCATGCCGTGCACTCTTCTGTCTGTTATTGACGTGGGTGCATCATGCTTGTGTCATCTTGGCTGCATGCACTCATGTCAAATATCCATGTCAGTCGTTGTGTCTGTCTCTTGCGTCCGTGGGCACACGATGCCTTCACTGTTTGCTCTTTTTTTTGTCTTCATGTTTGTGCTGAGGTTCGGTCACTTGGGTAAGGTGTTGGGCGTGCGTGTGGCCGAACTCACACAGAAGTGTCTGCACTCGTCTTGTTTTTCAATTGGTGTGAGTGTATATTGCCTCATTATCTTGCCTATGTGCGCTCATGCCAAGCCTGCTTGTAAGAGCGTGCAGCTTTGTTATTGTTTCTAGAGCACATGTGCTTCTCGGTCTGACGTCACACCCCGCCTCCTTGTTTTGCTCATTATCAGCACACCTGCCCTGTCTTGTTAACCTGTTGATTTCACTGCCTATTTTAGTCTCCTTGTGTGTGCTAATGAGTGCCAGTTCGTCTTGTTAAATTGCCCAATTTTTGGTGTACTATTAGGACTTTTTATAAACAACAAAATGATGTCACTGTGACATCAGCATGAGCATCATTTTGTTATAAATAAATTAAATAAATAAAGTAAATTGTCTTAATTAGTTAAACTATTTAGTTATTTTTTTGTAACAAGTTGTTTCTCTTGATGATGTCACAGTGACATTATTTTGTAGACAACAAAATTACTTTAAAGTTGTACAAAATTTAAGATATGAAAAAGCAAACTTTACCCTGTAGACCAGTGTTTCCCAACTTTTTTCTGCCATGGCACACTTTTTACAATTAAATAATTCTATGGCACACCACTATCCTCGGCTAACCATCATCAATATTTTTCCTTTTCAAGAACCATGTTTTCTGTCCATCTTAGTAGTAATGTTTGAAATTCGTCTATGCAAAAAAAACAAACAAAAAAAAAAAAAATTCACATAGGTCGGCTACGCTGTGTGAGGACACAGATGGCAAGAGCGCTAAATGGGTAATGAAAAAACAACAAATTTGCTTCTTTTCTAATTTGTAGATTTGTTCTTGCAATGCCACAACAAATTACAGGGATGCAAACTCATGAGGGGTGAAAAAGGTAAGACAATCCATCAAATTTTATCTGGGGATATTTTTTTTAAATAAGCTAAAAGCACCAATTCCAGCTATTTTAGAGATTAAAGTTTATTCAAATGTACAATTGTGCAGAATTAGCTGTAAAATAAAGAGTATTTTGGTGATGCTTGCTTCTGTTTAACAAACTGTTAAATTTTATTTACTGATTAGTTCAGTGACCCCTTCTGGAGATGTCATTAGGTGGCGACAAGAGCATCTTATGTGCTATCAGTGAGTCAGTGAATCCAAAAAAAACTGAAAAAGTGGACAATTTTAGTCTAATAATAGTGGATTTCAATAATATCCATATCTTCTCTTTTATTAAAACGTGCATAGCTACAAATGTACTGACTTCAGTATAAAAATAACAAAGCAGATCAACGGGATCATTTTCCTACAGTAGCCTATTTAAACTGCTCAGCATGGCTTTTATCAGAAAAGAACACAATATTAGACAAATAATAATAATTTTTAATAATAATAAAGAGTTTCAATAATGTTCTTTCGCCATTGTAAAGCGCATTTCACATGAGTTGAGTCGAGGTGTCAAGCGCCGCATCGCCCTCCACATGACAAGAGTTGCAGAAAGCGTCACAGAAGGGTGATTTTACCAGTTTGAAACGTAAAAAAGAGGGAGGTGTGCACAATAAACATTGAAAACATGTATTTGGAAGAGAGAAATAACCTTGCAGTTGCTTTGATTGCAGAAAGTAATAAAAGGACTCGTTCATGTTTAGAAGCATTTTCATGGTAAATTTAAATTAGTTCAATAACTGGGGTCTCTGATATTCCTAAACAATAAGGATATATTTAATTAAAACAAATGAAGAGACATACAATGTCTCTTCACAAATTTGGACAGTTTTTAAATATGTATTGTTGATTAGTACTCTCATAGACATTATTGGCGAAGAAAAACACTTTAGTGTAAAGTCACTTCATAGACTTCAATGTATTCTGCAGCGCTGACACGAGTTATTGTGATGACCCTTTACACGTATAAATATCACTCACTTCATAGACTTCAATGTATTCTTCAATGTTGACACGAGTCATGTGATGACCCTTTACACGTATAAATATCACTCGCTTCATAGACTTCAATGTATTCTTCAATGTTGACACGAGTCATGTGATGACCCTTTACTCGTATAAATATCACTCACTTCATAGACTTCAATGTATTCTGCAGCACTGACGCAAGTCATGTGATGACCCTTTACACGTCTAAATATCACTCACGTCATGGACTTCAATGTATTCTGCAGAACTGACGCGAGTCATGTGATGACCCTATACACGTATGAAATTAAATAACTTCAAAAAAGTATTCTCTTCCTGGCCCTCCACAGGGAGAAGGAGTGGTCTTACCATCTACGGAGCGAACATCTTTGTCCCTGGGTCGATCATCTCATGAGCGCCTGGGAGCCTTCCGGTTCCTCGAGGGGGTCCGTGAGGCTTCCTGCCGGGAGCTCGACGCCAGGGCTTAGAGTTAGTCCCGGGTTGAGGCGGAGCTGTGCGTTGTTTAGCCGCAGGGGGACGCCCTCGGAGAGCAGATGGGGCATGGCCCGTAGCGGCAGGTTTGCGGTGGGGCAGGATGTGTGAGATGGCCTCCGTCTGCTTTTTCACCGCAGAGAACTGCAGGGCGAAGTCCTCGACGATGTTGCCAAAGAGACCGAACTGGGAGACAGGGGCGTCAAGGAATCGTGTCTTGTCCGTCTCGCATATCTCGACCAAGTTCAGCCACAGATGACGTTCCTGAACCACAAGTGTGGCCATCTCCTGCCCGAGTGACTGCGTTGTGGCCTTCGCTGCCCTGAGGGCAAGGTCGGTCACTGAGTGCAGTTCCTGCAGCACGTCAGGTTCAGGACTACCCTCGTGCAGATCTTTGAGTGCCTTGGCCTCGTGGACTTGCAGGAGGGCCATGGCATGCAGGACGGTGGCGTTGTAGACTTTTAGTGGCCAGTGCCACCGTCATCCTACAGGCCTTGTAGGGGAGCACAGGGCAACCCTGCCAGGTGGCGGGGCATGGCTGCGAGCGACGCACAAGGAACCAATCATCCATGCATGTCATGGTTGCTACAATATTACTATAGTAAAACCATGGATAACTTCCATTAGGGCTTTACCTCTAATCAAAGGAGCAATAAAATCTAGACACGACCGATTCCGAGCCATGGGAGAAAGTTATCAGCTCTCGTGAAAGGTATGTGTGACCAACAGGCCCTGCCCCTTAAGGCGGGTGCACACTGTATGATTTATAATAGTCCTTTACGATTGTTGCTTGTCAGACTGTACGATATTAACGCATTTATTTTGAAATGGCATACTGTACGACATTTTATCAGACTGCACGATACATACCATAGCCGACTCTGGTCCTAATCATCCCGATCAGTGAACGTGATTCATTGATGGAGTGTTGCGGAATAGAATCGAAATGGCGAAATTTTCCCACCACGGAGGAGCATATTTTTTCTCTCTGAAAGTCAGGACATCAGCATTTCCATTGGTCCAATACCACTCCATCACGAGCATAGACTAACATTTACAAAAAAGATGGATTTTGTCAAATAGGTCCATAAGACTGATCACAAATACAGAAAATTACAGATGTTGAGAATGTAAGTGAGTGTGGGAGGTTGCCTACAGTAATAATGAGCTACTATATGCAAATATTCATTGTGGAAATAAAAAGACTTGTGGCACAAAAAATTACTAACTTCTCAGTTTACACTGGAGAAAACAAAAAAGGTGTGTTATAGTACATCTTTCTCCTCTTTTAGATTAGTAACCTATTCATAGATGCTTTTAATAAATTGTTCAATCTTTCTATTTTATTTAATTTATTTATAAATAAAATTGGACTGGTGTGAATCTTAACTAAAGGAGTTTATAGACGTTTCAAGTAAATTTATTAAAAGTAAAATAGTAACTAAAATAACGTTGTAAAGAAAATGCAATCATTTATTTATTTTCATTTTGAAAGCACTGTATTTATTTCATTCAGAGAATAATGCTTTCATATTTCTGACGTGTTACACTTTTCTCCAAGTATTTTCTGCTTATTTATTTATTAAAACTTTTTATCTAAAATGAAAAGAAGAAAAAACATTGAAAGTGCATGAGCAGAGTGATAACTGGGCACAAATGTTCCTCTGGTGCAGATGCGGAGCAGGTTTCTTTCAGAGAACAGGAGCGGAATATCTCATCTGGCCTTTGTAGTAACGGTCACACTATACGGCTGCAATGCTAAATTTCAGACACTGCCCAAACTTTGTCGGAGGCTGAAGATCATTGCAAACACTATTAATCAGCCGTCTGTGAACATGTCGCACCGAACGTTGTAAGATTGACGATTTTGTCCTGCGACAAGAGAAATCTTTTAGGATTCCTAAAATTTGTCTCAGACGGCACAATCGTGGCCAAAATTGTACAGAGTGCACCCACATTTACCTGCATCAAACCCTTATCTGAAACCAACAAAACTGCAAGGGAATCAACCTTTATATTCATGTTTATTTATTATAAGTGTTACAGTAGTAAAAAAAAATATTAAGAATGGAGACAGGAAACAGTATGGACATAAGAGTGGGACAAAAGGCAGTTCAGTCTCGGGTCATTCGAGCATAAAAGCATACTTGCACTGACTTGAATCTCCGTACCACTGCAGCAATGTAAACAACACACTTTGTTGTAAATTTCTATGGTTCCACCAGATTGAGTGCAAATAACTGCACTGTGTAGCAGGTGCTATTTACACCTAGGTGCGAATAGTAACTCAAATATCTATTTACTTTAATTAATCCTGATTGCTGAGAAAAACTAATGTTGCTAGAACAGATAACTGGCAATGTTATGAAAGATAAATATCCAATATATTATATAACAGGGAATATAAAATGCAAAGAAATGCTAGAGTGGTTCCAATACAAAAGTATTAATCAACAAAAAAGAATTCCTAGGTGCTATAAAACCTTACAATGTTTTTTATTCAAAATCCAATGAATGTGGAGAAAGCTGTCAACATTTGTAGCCAAACACTTTTATGCAAAACAGATATTTAATCAGACTGAAAAATGAATACCCACCTGAACATTTAAAGTTCAATGGGTATTAAGTCAACATCAGTTAAGCCCATTCAAAAATGATTTCATACATTCAATCCTTTTTTAAAATAGTGCATTGAAACTACATGAAGTGACATTCTCGTATTATCAGCACTGTGTGTTTGCCATGAGTAAAACAAGAATGTAACTAGCATAAAGCACAGGGAAGGTAGATAAGCCATGTTTTATAACATATACTGTTTATTTTTACACTAAATGGCATCTGGCAAAAATGACACAAATCAATATGTGCAACTATGACCAGAGGCAGGGGACATGAGATTATAGAACAAGTTTTCAGCAATCTTCAAATTGTATCATGTGTTTTAATGATACAGTGGTGAAAAATAATAAAGTACAAATAATTAATTACTGTACTTATTAATAAAAAATAATGCAAAATTTTACTTTCTTGAGTATTTAAATTAGTTGCATTTTTTTAGCCAAACAAATACTTTTTCCTCTGATAAAGACCCTCTTGTTACTCATTACGTGGATTAAAAAAGTCTGTTTCATTATTTGTGAAAAGAGAGCAGAGAGCATGCTAAGACAGTGTGCAGTGTGTTTGATTGGCATCCAGCCCGAGTGGGGTGTGTGTCAGAGCAGTGAGGAGGCGTGCTGAGCTAAACGCTTCCAAACACACAGATAAGATGTAATTTACCCTAGCTGTGTACAAACATTGCAGCCTGAATTCATTCATCACTTTATATAAGCCACAGAATACAAGGAACAATAGAGGACTCTTCTCAGATGCTGTGGATGATTACAGTAAGTGTTTTTACCACATGTTTCGTGAATAATGATGAATGAAAAAAATCATTTTGACTCAATTTGGCACACGTACTGTTTGTTAGCGGCTTTCAAACTGTCACATTTGTGCGTGTGCTTTCAAACTGTCTGCGTGTGCTGTAATGAGCGCTCATGTCGAGTTGCCAGCTATCCATGTTTTTTCAGGGATCGTCCCAGTTTTTGGCTGTCTGTCCTCGAAAAATAACATTTCATTTGCAAAATGTCACAGAATTTGAACATTTTCCTGATGCTTTCACCCATATGAGCACTTCTTTAAGTGTACACTATTCAAGAAGACTGTTCAAATGTGCTCCCCTTAACAGCTCTTTCATATGAATCTTTTTAAATCCTGGTACTTTTCACTTTTACTTTAGTATTTTAATGGATGACTTTTACTTAAGTAGTAAATTTCTGTGGTATCTGTACTTTTACTTACAGGAATGTTCTGGGTTCGATACAAGTTAAGCGTAATCGACAGCATTTGTGGCATAATGTTGATTTCCACAAAAAATGTATTCATCTCATTCCTCCTCTTCTTTAAAAAAAAGCACAAATCTGTGTTCCAGTGAGGCACTTACAATGGAAGTCGATGGGGCCAATTTATAGAAGTTTTAAAGGCAGAAATGTGAAGCTTATAATCTTATAAAAACACACATTAATTCTTCTGTTCAAACTCATGTGTTATTTGAGCTGTAAAGTTGTCTAAATTGTCATTTTTACAGTTGTTTTAGGGTTTGTTGACATTACATTGTCATGGCAAATAAGTTGTAAAATTGTCTATATCTTTCCACAGATGTGGTTAGTAAGTGATTTATTCACTGTAAAATCATGTTTACACACATATTGTTTGTGTCTTTTGAAACAGTATTTGAATGTTGTCAGATTAAACCCCATTGACTTCCATTGAAAGTGTCTCACTGGAACACACATTTGTGCTTTTATTAAAGAAAAGGAGGAACGAGTCCATATTAATTTCTGTGCTAATCAAAATTATGCCACAAATGCTGTCGATTGCGCTTAACTTGTACTGAACCCAGAATATTCCTTTAAGTATGGAAATTGAGTACTTTTTCCACCACTGAAAACATGGAAGTGACTTCAACCACAATTTACAGAAAAAACACTTTTAACATTTATTCCTTAAAACTTACTAGTATCTAATATTACAAAGACATATTTTTATTATTTTTCTAATAGTATTTTAATAGCACTTATTCATTAAATACAAGTACTTATTACAGTGCACACTAGTATCTATTTAATACTCACTAGCTCTTATTCATTAGGAATACTACAAATTAATTTGCTACTAGTCACTATTCCATTAATGACAAGTTACTATTCAATTTATTGCCAAAATGTTGAAGCTCCAAAAGCACAAAAAGGCAGCATACAATTAATCCATATGACTCCAGTGGTTAAACATAACTTGAGAAGCGATATGGTAAGTGTGAGAAACAGATCAATATTTAAGTCATTTTTCCCTTTCATATTCTTTTGTTTTTGGCAATTCACATTCTTTGTGCATATCACCACCTACTGGGCAGGGAAGATAATTCATAGTCAAAAAAAGAGCTTAAATATGTATGGTAAATGGTCTTCAATTATATAGCGCCTTTTTAACCTTAATGGTATTCAAAGCGCTTTACACTGTGACTCATTCACCCACACATTCATACACCTAAACTTCGGCTGAACTTGGGGTTCAGTGTCTTGCCCAAGGACACTTCGGCATGTGGAGTCGTGTGGGCCGGGATTCAAACCACCAACCCTGCAATTAGTGGGCAAACCGCTCTACCAACTGATCCACAGTCATCCACACGGTATCTGTTTCTCACAGTCTTATCACTATGCAATATTATCACATTTAATTATATTGACTCATCCTTAGACTTTTATAAGAATTTCTCAGCACAGTTAGCCCCCTTATTGTTTGATATGTATAAGGAGTCATTTGAGCAGGGTTTTCTCCCAGCCTCATTAAATCAAGCATCTATCTCTCTTTTATTAAAAAAAAAATAAAGACCCAACTTTATGTAGTAGCTATAGACCTATTAGTTTATTGAATGCTGACATTAAAATTCTAGCAAAGGTGCTGGCAAAGCGCATCGATGCATGTCTTCCTGATATTATTTCTGAGGATCAGACCGGGTTTATTAGGGGACGTCAGATGTCTAATAGATCTAATATCCGACGATTGCTAAATATACTTTTTAGTCCTTCTCTGTCTAAGACTTCGGAAATGATAATTTCTCTTGATGCGGAAAAAGTATTTGACCATGTAGAATGGAATTATTTATTTACTGTATTAGAAAAGTTTGTCTTTGGGCACAATATTATCTCATGGATTCGCCTCCTATATTCTGCTCCCTCTGCTAGTGTTAAAACTAATGCTGATAGTTCATAATTTTTTTCCCTCTCCCGTGGGACACGGCAGGGTTGCCCTCTGTCTCCTCTGCTTTTTGCTTTAGCTATTGAGCCACTTTCTATCGCTTTAAAAGCATCTTCGTCTATCTTCACTTGCTCGACACCTTTGGCTCTTTTTCAGGTTACAAATAAAATTTCGCCAAAAGTGAATGTTTCCCCATAAATGACGTGGCTAAAAAATTTTCTAAAAGCTCCCTACCTTTTAATTTTTCTCCTTCAGGGTTTCGATATTTAGGTGTAAACATTTCACAGTCTTTCAGTTCTATCCTTAAGAATAACTTTACGAATTTGGTTGATCAAATTAAACTAGACTTAAAACGATGGGGTAGCCTACCCCTTTCTCTTGTTGGGAGAGTTGAGACCATTAAAATGAATGTTTTGCCGCGACTCTTATTTCTCTTCCAGTCTCTCCCTCTTTTTCTACCTAAATCTTTTTTTAAATGTCTAGATAAAATCATATCCTCATTTATTTGGGCTGGTAAAACTCCTAAAGTGAGTAAAACTATCCTGCAACGAAATAAATGTGATGGAGGTTTAGCTCTGCCAAATTTTCTTTTTTATTACTGGTCCGCCAATATTTCTAAGATTTTCTTGTGGTGTAATGCGCCGGAGGTCAACTGGTGTACTCTAGAAGCTGCTACTTGTCTTTGCTCCTTTGTCTCTGCGTCCCTCTAATTATACTAGAAATCCTATTGTCCTATCAACTTTAAAAATCTGGAAACAAATGCGACAACATTTTCGGTTAGAGTCACTATCCGTTCTAAGTCCTATTTGCAACAATCACTTGTTTTTACCACCATCTATTGATCACACTTTTAAAAGATGGAAAGATAAGGGGATGGCCTGTTTTTCAGATCTTTTTATTGATAATTCTTTTCCTACATTCACCAATCTTATGTCCAAATTTAACCTGCATACTACAGGCTTATTCAGATATTTTCAACTCCGCAATTTTGTTAAGACTAACTTCCCCAGTTTCCCTCAATTACCAGAACAATCTCTGGTTGAGAACTTATTGTCAGCCCCTACAGGTGGTAGTCGTACATCCTCTGTCTACACCATGTTACTCTCATCCAGTACGTCCTCTCTCTCCTACCTAAAGATGACTTGGGAAAATGAGCTGCAAATCAAGTTACCGGAAGAGCTATGGTCTGAGGCTCTTGCTAGAGTTAATTCTACTTCTGTATGTGCTCGGTTAAGTCTCATTCAGCTATAAGTCTTTCATCGTATTCATCTTACCAAAGCTAAACTTCATAAATTGTTTCCAGAAACAGAGGACTCCTGTATCAGATGCTCCCTTTCTCCCGCCAATCACACCCATACATTCTTTAGCTGCCCAAAACTGGCCTCATATTGGGCTTCTTTTTTTTAATTCATGTCAAGGGCTCTGCACGTTTCTCTATCTCCATGCCCTCTAGTCGTCATTTTTGGCGTGTCTCACTCGTCATCCATCACGAGACAGAAAGCAGAGGTTATTGCTTTTGCTTCTCTTATTGCTAGAAGGCGCATCTTGTTGCATTGGAAGTGTCCAACCCCTCCTCCAACTACATCTTGGTTAAAGGATCTGATGTCATTCCTTTCACTTGAAAAATTTAAATATTCGATTCGGGGCTCAACTGATAAATTTTATAAAATATGGAACCCTATTTTAAATATTTACGACTCTGTATCCTCACTAGATTCTGACTAAATATATCATGGGTGTGCAAGTTTTTCATCTAGGTATGATTTTTTTCATACAATTGATTACTGCTTTTTCTTTTTTTGTGTATGTGTGTATGTATGTATGTATGTATATATGTATATGTGTGTGTATGTATGTGTGTGTGTGTGTGTGTGTGTGTGTGTATATATATATATATATATATATAAGTATAATCACGTGTAGAGACTGCCGATATTTTCTAATCCTCTTGGGTGGGTGGGGTGAGGGGAGGGGTTTGGGGTGGTTGTTACTCTGTTGTTACTGTGGTTCTTTTTTTTTTTTTTTTTTTCTTCTTCTTTCTTTCCTCATTTAGGTATATGTTGGAAAGGAATGTGTAAAAGATAAAAGTGCAGACAATGTTTTCTCTTTTATGCTCGTCTCTTTAATGATTTAATGTAAACTGTTTTATGTCTGTACAATAAAAATTGTTATTAAAAAAAAATAAATTATATTGACTCATATTGGCATTTATTGTCACACTTTAATACGTTAATTATATTATCAGAGGATGAAAATTAACACATTATTTGAACACAATGTATTGAAACTATCAGTTAGGTTTGTATAATTCCTCCAATGGAGGCTACGTTACAGAGCTTCATCCTCAGGTAAATGGTGCTTTTAATTTTACTAACCATTATTTTCGATACTCCAAAGGCTTTTAAATCTTTTCCCGGTACTATCAGTGGAAAGTTTTAGAGCTTCACGAAGCTTAATTGCCCCATCCCTACAATGTGGTCAGGTGCCAACAAAGTGGGGCCCACTAGGAACTAAACAGAAAACAAGAAAACAGGGCCCGTATTCACAAAGATTTGTATCTTACCACTAGGAGTCCTCCAAAGAGTACTTAGCTAGGATTTTTTGCTTAAAATCTATTTACAAAACTGCTAAGTGCAAGTTTTTTTTAAGGAAATCTTAAGATAAGAGTGGGGCGGAGTTGAGCTCGTTGCTATGGATGACGTTATGTTTTATTAGCGTTCCCTTTTAAATCACCCTTGGTAGACAGGGAACAACTGTTTGTCAGTGAAAACAACAACATATTTTTAATGTGGCCAGGGAGGCAGAGTTGTCAAAACCTTTATCTCTGGTGTAACTGAGTTGTTTTGGATTGTAGGAGAGGTAACTGCATATGAGTTTATAATAATAAAAACACCCTCATGATTCAGGTGATAACTTTGGTCAATGTCAACATTATAATATTTATAATATTATATTATTAAAATACATCGACTCAGTCGTGATTCATGTGATGACTTTTTGAATGGTCAATGTCATAATGATATTGTAATACAATAAATAATCATTTAACAGCAGCAGCCATGCTTAAGAGTCACTCTTAAGGGGTTAGAAGTCCTCCTGAGGTGTTGCTGGCCCAAAAGTTGTTGAGCGGTAGGAGGAAAATTTGAGGTATATTCTAGGGTCTGTTGTGCATGAAAATCCCAGGAGATCAACAAACAAAAATCATCCAGTGAGTGGCAGTTCTGTGGATGGAAATGTCTTGTTGATGAGAGAGGTCAACAGAGAATGGCCAGACTGGTTTGAACTGATAAAGTCTATGGTAACTCAGATGACCGCTCTGTACAATTGTGCTGAGAAGAATATCATTGCCTAATGCTATTCTGAGATGCGGGTTAACGCTGTTTTGGCACCACGAGTGGGACCTACACAATATTAGGGGCGGCTGTGGATCAGGTGTTAGAGCAGGTCTGCCGCTAATTGCAGGGTTGGTGGTTCGATTCCCGGCCCACACAACTCCACATGCCGAAGTGTCCTTGGGCAAGACGCAACACACACACACAAGTTGCTCCCAATGGCAGGCTAGCACCTTGTATGGCAACTCTGCCGCCATTGTGTGTGTGTGTGTGCGCACGCTTTCCAGGCAAAGACAATCATAGAATATAAGAACAAAATATCAGTCAATCACATTTGCTTTCCAAACTTCAGAAAAAGTTACTGTAATTTATTTTGATATTCCAGAGGCAATGATTTGAATGGTGCTAGGCAATCTTAAAGTTGAAGATCTTTTCAGATATATTAAGAACATATCAGCTTAGAAAATGTTTTTAAAGAACAGTTTTCATTTATGTTAGTCTGTGTCTATTTGTCTTGGACAGAATGAAGCAGGAAAAGAGTGTAGATCCTTATGTACTTGTAAAACAAACAACTAAATCTCTTCTTCAGTGCAAGTCTTTAAGGGAGCAGTACAATGATGTGCACAACCGTATCGGGTTAAAATACATTTTATATGATGTATGAGATGATGAAAGCATAACCCCAAACTTGCATCAGGAAGATAAAAATACTGACCAAATGTAATTGGTATTTCTCTGCACGGAACAAGACTTCAAGTATTTTGGTCAGGAATTGATCTTAGGGTGCTTAGTCAAGTACCTTATAGACCTTGGGCTGCATAAACATAGCCATTAATTTAAGACTGTGTCTACTAACCAAAGGCGCCAGAGAAAGCCTGTCAAATAAAACAAACTCACACCTTTCTTTATTAAGACAAATTCACATTGCAATGTGAGAAATGTAAGACACTGAATGGTTCCATCTGTTTAGGTAAAATTTGACCTGAAACATCAAATGTGGCACCCCCATTTTTTTTTTTAAAGAAATGTAATATCTATCTTCAATAAAGTTAAAAATTTTAATGATATATTTGGGATTTTTATGGTATCTTGTTGACCTTTTAATTACTCAATGACTTTGCTCATGTTTATATTAAATAAGCACAATTTATGTTATCTTCACTTCAATAAAACATTTCAGCATATTGAAAGATTGTCAAAACATCTAAATCAGTGTTTCTCAACTGGTGGGTCACAACCCAAAAGTGGGTCGCAGGTTTGTTCAAAATGGGTCGTGGACAGCAGAGAAAGATAGCCCAAGCGATAGAGATCATTTAATGATAATATAATGTATAATGAAGAGCTTGCATTCAGCTAAAGGCTTCTCATTTGCACAGCGATATTTTCGTGGTGCGATAAGCTTTCACACAAGTGTAACATTAAAAGCTCATGCTAATGATCTCCTCTGAAATGACTCTAAGGGTCGTTGCTGAGATGAGACAGGAGACGTAGGATCTAATTGCAAACTTTAATGAAGATGACAAAAGATAAACAAACGTGAACTCAAATAACAAAAAAGAACTGACAAAGGAAATAAAAAAACTAGAGGGTATATATATACACAAACAAGAGCTAATGAGGGAATGGAAAACAGGTGAGAATGATCGGGAACAGATGGCAGTGATGAAGGCAGAGCATACTGGGAAACAGAGTCCTAGGAAACACAAGGGAGACAGACTGTGACATAACCCCCCTTTAAAGGGTGACTCCTGGTGCCCCAAAGATGGCTGAGGAGGGTAGGAAGATACAGGTGAGGAAGGGAACCTGGAAGACGACCAGGTGGCCGGGGTGGAGACCCCAGGGTAAGGATTGGGTCTGGAGGTCTGGGGGGTCTGCCTCAGGATAAAGACTGGGTCAGGAGTTCTGGAAGGTGGCCTCAGGGCAGGGACAGGGTTAGGAGGCCTGGGAGGAGGCCATAGAGTGGGGACAGGGTCAGGAGGTCTGGGAGGTGGCCACAGAGCAAGGACCGGGTCAGGAGGCGGCCTCAGGGCAGGGACTGGGTCAGGAGGTCTGGGAGGCGGCCTCAAGGCTGGGATAGAGTCGGGAGGCCTGGTAGGTGGCCACAGGGCTGGGACTGAGTCAGCAGGCCTGGTAGGAGGCCACAGGGCCGGGACTGGGTAAGGAGGCTTGGTAGGCGGCCACAGGGCAGGGACTGGATCAGGAGGCCTGGTAGACGATTACAGGGCAGGGACTGGATCAGGAGACCTGGAAGGAGGCCACAGGACAGGGACATGGTCAGGATGCCTGGGAGGCAGCCACAGAACAGGCTCAGGAGGCCTGGGAGGTGGCCACAGAGCAGGGACAGGGGCAGGAGGCCTGGGAGGTGGCCACAGAGCAAGGACCGGGTCAGGAGGCCTGGGATGTAGCCACAGAGCTAGGACTGGGTCAGGAGGCCTGGGTGGCAGCCACAGAGCAGGGCAAGGATCAGGTGGCCCAGGATGCGATCCGGTCACGGGAGGTGGAGACATTGGAGGAGGAGCCATAGGCAGATCTAGAATTGAAGCAACTGGAGTAGGGGTTGGAAAGTCAGGAGGTGGAGTTTCTGGAGTCTGGCAGCGATTGGGGAACAACCTCCATGATCGTGAGCACAGGCAGCACCTGGGGAATGACCTCCATGGTTGTGACCACAGGCAGCAACTGGGGAAAAACCTCCATGGTCGTGAGCACAGGCAGCACCTTGGGAAATGACCTCCATGGTTGTGACCACATGCAGCGACTGGGGAACGACCTCAGTGGTCATAAGCACTGGCAGCGATTGGGGAATGTCCTCCGTGGTCATGAGCACAAGCAGCAACTGGGGAACGACATCTGTGGTCGTGAGCACTGGCAGTGACTGGGGAGAAGGTGTACTTTTCCTTCTCCTACTTTTCCGCACTGGCTTGTTGGCCATGGCAGGTGTTGGAGCTGGCTCATTGGCCATGGCAGGCATGGACGAAGGAGCCGAAGATGCATGTTTTGGCCCAGGGTTCCTGCCATAATCCACTGTGAAAGGGGAACTGCAATGTTCCAAAGCCTTCTCAACATATTCACAGAGTGTCCAGTGAGGATCAGCTGGAGGCATCTGTTCCTTCATTGCACTATTCAGAACGATCTGGAATAAAACCACCAGAGAGTGATCTGGATAGTACACTAAATTCACTAGTTCTAAGAACTCACGAACATGATACTCAACTGGATGGTCCCCTTGCATGAGAAGGAGAATTCAGACCGCCGCTAGATCCATGTTGGTCAGTTCTTTTGTAAGGAGTCATTGCTGAGATGAGACGGGAGACGTAGGATCTAATTATAAGCATCAGTGAAGATGATAAAAGTGAAACAAATGTGAACTCAAATAACAACAAACAAGAACTGACAAAGGAATGTAAAAACTAGAGGGTATACACTCACCTAAAGGATTATTACGAACACCATACTAATACTGTGTTTGACCCCCTTTCGCCTTCAGAACTGCCTTAATTCTACGTGGCATTGATTCAACAAGTTGCTGAAAGCATTCTTTAGAAATGTTGGCCCATATTGATAGGATAGCATCTTGCAGTTGATGGAGATTTGTGGGATGCACATCCAGGGCACGAAGCTCCCGTTCCACCACATCCCAAAGATGCTCTATTGGGTTGAGATCTGGTGACTGTGGGGGCCATTTTAGTACAGTGAACTCATTGTCATGTTCAAGAAACCAATTTGAAATGATTCAAGCTTTGTGACATGGTGCATTATCCTGCTGGAAGTAGCCATCAGAGGATGGGTACATGGTGGCCATAAAGGGATGGACATGGTCAGAAACAATGCTCAGGTAGGCCGTGGCATTTAAACGATGCCCAATTGGCACTAAGGGGCCTAAAGTGTGCCAAGAAAACATCCCCCACACCATTACACCACCACCACCAGCCTGCACAGTGGTAACAAGGCATGATGGATCCATGTTCTCATTCTGTTTACGCCAAATTCTGACTCTACCATCTGAATGTCTCAACAGAAATCGAGACTCATCAGACCAGGCAACATTTTTCCAGTCTTCAACTGTCTAATTTTGGTGAGCTCTTGCAAATTGTAGCCTCTTTTTCCTATTTGTAGTGGAGATGAGTGGTACCCGGTGGGGTCTTCTGCTGTTATAGTCTATCCGCCTCAAGGTTGTGCGTGTTGTGGCTTCACAAATGCTTTGCTGCATACCTCGGTTGTAACGAGTGGTTATTTCAGTCAAAGTTGCTCTTCTATCAGCTTGAATCAGTCGGCCCATTCTCCTCTGACCTCTAGCATCAACAAGGCATTTTCGCCCACAGGACTGCCACATACTGGATGTTTTTCCCTTTCCACACCATTCTTTGTAAACCCTAGAAATGGTTGTGCGTGAAAATCCCAGTAACTGAGCAGATTGTGAAATACTCAGACCGGCCCGTCTGGCACCAACAACCATGCCACGCTCAAAATTGCTTAAATCACCTTTCTTTCCCATTCTGACATTCAGTTTGGAGTTCAGGAGATTGTCTTGACCAGGACCACACCCCTAAATGCATTGAATCAACTGCCATGTGATTGGTTGATTAGATAATTGCATTAATGAGAAATTGAACAGGTGTTCCTAATAATCCTTTAGGTGAGTGTATATCCAAATAAGAGCTAATGAGGAAATGGAAAATAGATAAGAATGATCAGAAAAAGATGGTAGTGATGAAGGCAGAGCATACTTGGAAACATAGTCCAGGGGAAACACTTCAAAATAAGAGTCCTAGGAAACACAAGGGAGACAGACTGTGACACTGATGTGACCCATTTCAATTCTTGTAATGCCAAACAGCACTGATGAGGAAAAGAGCAAAAATGTGTTATGCTTTACAAAGAATCACAATTTTATGTGAGTAAAAGTTATATTTTGACAAAATTTTATATTTTCATATGAAATAATCTATAGGTAGAATCTATTAGACATCATTTTATATCAGCAGTTGTAGTTAAAGTTTCAAAATATGTTTCGGCTAGTATTTGTTTCATACATTTTTCTACTATAATTTATTATTATTATTATTTGAGACTAACTACATTGACCTAACCATGGTTACGAGAAGCCTTTCTTCCTGTGTAATATGTATGTTCTGTTTGAATTATGTTTGAAATTAGGAAACAAACCCATAACCTATAAACAAATACACTCTTCAATTTTAAAAAGAGGGGAGAGAAAACTTCCTGTAGATTTTGTTGTTGACATCAACAACAAAAAGAATGTCACTTGATGCATACCCTTACTTGAAAACCATGAACAAAACTATGCAAGATAAAAGGAAATGCAACCCAGGATACATTAAATACAGGTTATATTTTTACTATAGTGGGTTGCTACTTGACTTCCAATGTAAAATCTGGGTCCCGAAAC